>OZ012663.1:31247746-32447746 GCA_963942545.1 Oxycera nigricornis | reverse complement strand
GGGTGGGAACAAGTTTTCAACGGACGAGGAGGAGAAGTGGACGAAAGAGCTGGCCGAAGACTTCTTCGAGGTAGGCATCAAAAAATTGATCCCGCGGCTCACCACTTGCATCGAGAGGGATGGTGACTATGTCGAAAAATAACTTACATATGTACAAGTGTAACGAAGTATGTTTTTGTTTTAATAAAAAAAATTTGAACACTTCATAAATTGAGTACACTTACTTTCTGGACGTGCCTCGTAGTTTTTCTATTTTTGTATCTTTTGATGAAATACAACATTTAAATATCATATATTTAAATATCATATATAGTTTCCGTTCATAGCGAACTCCGGATATAACGAACCAAATCAGCCGATTCCTTGAGGTTCGTTATATGCGGACACTACTGTATAGAACAAATAAACGACAAGCTCCAATGCTTTTTATGACAAACGTTGGTAACGAAAGTGTACCTTAAGAAAATATAAGTTCGCATACAACTTCCTTCTTAATGTGAAATAACCAAACCAAATGTTCATACATCAAAGAAAAGATACTTACCTACGTATATTACGATTAAATTTATGTTTAAAATTTTTATAAAACATCATCTACGTGTACGAAAATGTAGTTTCGAATATGAATGTATATTTATCATTCTTTCTTGTATGAGCAACTCTGTTCTTTAAATTCTGTTGTGAAACATTCAAACGGAAATTTAAATTATAATTTAAATAACATCTGCTTAAAGTTTACTTTTTCGTTTACCGTCATCATATCCAACATATTTATGACTTCATAGCTTCCAAACCCATGAGGCACCTCCTCATATTTTATTGATCATCTGACAAAACACAAAATACGTACCTGTAAGTATATGGTATTTTTATAGAAATAAAATATTACCTTCAATTACAGATATTAATAAATGCCTCGATTGATATTCTCTTTCACATATCATTTTTCCTATCGATGGAAAGTTATCATCACATCGATCAGATACAAGCAAAAGGAACCTTTTTCAGTCATTTGGGTCGTTTGAAAAAGTAAAATAACTCAAGAATGAATCTCACTTATCTCAAAGCGCCGATAAATTGAATATCTTGAATGGGCATGAACCTCCGTGGCGTTAATTATTATCAATGTACTGCATAAAGCAAACCAACTAGTTTGCAACCAGAGTCAGCACTACCATGAGTATCCATTGTGGTCATATGGTGGTGAAGGTCCTAGCTGGTCTCCAAGACATTGTTGCCATCAGCAGCACCATCGACGGTTCGAGCAGACCAAACCTTATAATTTATGCATTGGTGGTTGCACTGAACCATCTACGATTGTATGCAGAATACCTGCAGGATAATTATTTATGCGAGATATTTCCTTACTAGTGCTGTATTAATTTATTTTCACTATTTTATTACCATTTTCGAGGATTAATAGGTGCTTAAATGTAAAATAATCCGACATGACTGCTGTAGTATGGTTTGCATGCAACATAAATTCTGCAGTGGTACAGAAACTGGTGAAGAATGTGGAACTTCTCACCTGGAAGATGAAATTGTCAGATGTGTTACTTAAGGAAAGATGGTATAAACACTTTTTGATTTTATTTTGAAAACAATGCAGTAGCATCCAGATATGGGTGAAGATTCAATCACAGGCGAGTTCCCTTCAAATCAAGATATTTTGAATTCGCCATTCATGAAGAAGCTAGTTCGAGTTTTGATGATCACATTGAATCGCGAAGAGTCATTCAATGTTAGCCGAAACATTTTCCACTGAAAGTAGTTTGGCCGAATCCGATTGCAAATATCTTACATAATTTATTCTGATATGAAGAGGCGAAGAAAAAGACTGTACAATAACGATAACTCCGTTTTCAACGCTAAGTAGGTTAGGGAACGGATGGAAGATTTCAAGTATGCTTCAGAAAAGACGCATAGCCGAGCTAGTACGTTGCAGAAAGAGTGTTTGGAGGTGTCAACCAGCAGATGCCAAGTACTCGAACGAAAGCAGCTAGGAGAAGTGTCCCAAGCCAGTGCAAACGACGAGGAGCGGTTCTGACCGATGCTCAGGTTATCCTTCCTTTGCATATGGAACATGACGATAAACCTGGTACGGCATATATTTCAGCAATGATTTAAAGGATGACCTACCCTAAATAATGGTGATCTATTTTTCAACCGAAGTGGCGGTGCTGACAAAACCACGAAACTTTACCAGGAATATACTGGTACCAAGGGAGCGGGAGCCCAGAGACTTGCTGCCGAAATCGGTGAGGAACCTATTTAGTTGCAACTTGGTGCCTTTGGTAAATACCAAAAGCGGGTACTTACATTATAGGTACAGGATTCGGTCGTTATTCGGCAATCCTCCTGTATTGTGGTTCATGGGCGTGTTGTTGCGTTCTCAGCAGGGAAGCCGCGCTCAAAAGAGCGGCAAGGATGATGATGGCTCCGATCCGTACCAGAAATATGAAGGAGTCCGTGCAAGCTCCGGATAAACTGGTACCTGAATCAGAAAAGCAGTGCTCACGCCGGCCTTGGTGCCAGCTTTGTCGTAACCCGTAGTATCAAGATACTATCTGACCAGGTAACCTCGTTAATCCCACACAGAACTTTTGTTAAAAAATTAATTACTTTTCACAATTCAATTTTAAGTATGTTATGTTAGTTTCACTATTTTTTCTATAACTCAATGGGATTATACATGTGCACGTTGAAAGGTTTTATTGATTTTTCCTAATTTTGCGAAATCCTCATGGCTAAAGGCGTGATTTGATTTATGGCGGTTTAAGTCTCAATCATGAAATGTACATTTCATCAATAATAGTTGCATAGCGTGATCCATGTTAATAGAATGCCAGAACTTTCTGAAGTGAACTTTAACATAAAAGACAATTATGGACCCTACTGTTAGGTAAATTGCTACTTATATTAAAATTATTTGACGGTTTAAAATCATATTATTTAACTAACAGCTAACAATATTAGAGATTTAAGATATGTCTTACTGTTAAGTCAAAACGGAAAATATACTATTGTAGTTTCAGTTTCAAAACCTTTATTTTGGTATGACGCACACTGTTGACTTAAATTATTAACAAAAAATTATTATAACAATACTAATAGTCGCGTCAATGAAGCCTTAAAACAGGCAATCTTTGAAAGTCCTCAGAAACAGCTCCGATTTGGATGATTTTTTTTTAATTTTTGTTTTTTATATTATTTAAAATCAGGAGGGAAATAATTATTTGTATTGTTGAAACAATATGTAAATTATTTATATAAGGAAACAAGTTTTTAGCTTTCTAATGTTTTATTAACTCGAAAAACTAAGACTAAACAATTAATTTTGTGATTTTTTTTTATTATTTTCGAAAAGAACATTTAATTTTGATCGTTCATTTGTGTATTACAACTATCATCATAAAGTAAACTGACAATCGGGATTATTATTTATGTAATCTATTATTTCATCCATAGCATGATTGGTGTTCACAATTCGTGGATCAATATTTTTTTCTGGTGTATTCTCCTGTTTTATAATGTTTGCATAACAAGAACGATGGTATCGTGCACTAACAGATCTTAAATCATTTACAGGATTTATCCTCAAAAGAAGAGATCGAGAAAACTCATCTCTTGTGTTTTTTATGACATCAATTAATTTCTGCTTGGTGTGATGAGAAGTAACAACAAATATTTTTTAACGCTGTTTAACTTTCTTTTGTCCCAATCATAATTGACTGCAAATTGAATTGCGATTCCAGTCAAAAGAGGAATATGAAGATCTTCTTAACTTCAACTTAGGTGGACTAAGGGATAATTTTTCACATAATTCAATTTTGTTCATTTCAGCTGAAACACTTTTACGCTCAGTAAACCTTTTCCGACAACTTAAATGAACAAGTATTTTTTTTCCACTGTTAGGGAAACTAACGAGCTCATTGTTTTTAAAAATTGTAGCAATTGTTTTCAAAGTTGCCAGGCTCCGAGTGACTTCAGTCAATTTTTCTTTGACTTGAGTTGAGGTATTCGCAGCATTAATATTTTCACCTTCTTGGCAAATGCAGCATACATTCTGTGTAGAATCTATGTCATTTTTTTCGTGGTCCTATAACATATAACGATTGAAACAATTATTAATTGAAGTAATGTTTAGAGAAAAAAGTCTTGTATCTGACATGACATTAAACATTGCAATGTTTAAGTATTATTAAAATACTTTACTAATGAATAATATATAACTACTTTCTCCATGATATTATTGTGCAATGTTTCCTTCAATTACAAATTTATGTTTTTATAAATAATTAATGTTAATAAATACACTTTCACTTAATAAATAAATGCAAACTGTACGAAACGTGCGTGTACTCCAAAAATCAGATAAATACTGAGCGACGCGAACGGTAGAAACAGGGACGTTCCGAACACCTGCTTTTGCATTCTTTTACCAGATAAAGAATACCCAAACAAGAAAACGTCAAATTCTATTGTGCGTATACTAGCATAACTGTAAAATTCAATGTCAGATACACATAAATACATATATACGTGTATGGATAGCAAAAACTAATACATATAAAGTATACACGTAACGCATATATATTTTTTGTTCCACAAAGCAAATTTTTAAGATGTAAATATTCAATTATTACTAACAAATGTACTTTTAACAATTATTCTTAACACCAATTTTAATACACGAATATTTTTTTTCAACGAAAACCATGCAAAAACTTGCTTCCTTATATAAATAAATTACATATTGTTTAAACAATACAAATAATTATTTCCCCTTTGAAATATTTTTGATTTTAAATAATATAAAAAAAAACAAAAGTTAAAAAAAAATGATCCAAATCGGAGCTGTTTCTGAGGACTTTCCACCAAAAAGGATTGACGCAGTCGCGTCATAAATCTAGTTGACTTCCCATGATTTTCCTCTGAGTGTAGTCTGAGTAATAGGAAATCGAGTTAAAAAAGTATTACGAATGATTTGACTTCTGCCATGAATGAAAGATATTTCACAGTAGCAGTACAATCAACTATTTTCATCAGTAACATATTATTAAAATTACATTTTGTTCATTATATTTGAATAAAAAGTTAATTTTTATTTTTTAAATGGATTAGCTTCATGTGTTGCCAGTTACAATTTGATCTAGTTCCATATATTAAAAGTTACTGAATCACTGAAATAATCAACCAAGATGTAGATCAACTACGAACGCAACACCATACTGAGTAACTTTTTTCCTTTTTGGTTAATTCGTTGCATTTCATTTCAATGTTAAATGTTGGCTATTAAATATCCAGCGTTGGCACCACGCTTTGTAATAGGAGCTGAAGGCACCAGAAATAGGTGAGTGGGCTCAAACGAAATGGTTGCCGCTAGTCCCAGCAAGCGTAAAGGAGTGCAGCAAATAAATTCATGGTTACAAATCGAGAAATGCATTATAAATTTTCTTCACCGGCATTGTGTGAGATAAAGAATAGTTTATTATTATTTTGAGCCACAATCTTTCCGTTTCATATGGATGTCTCGTCTCGTTTGGTCGAATTTCTGGTGATTGGTGATTTATGATGTTGTCTTATCGGTTATTGGAGACCAATAAAATGTATGCTAATCGATCGAATTTTTAGGTGTCTGTTGGTTTTCTTTTGGAGGTCCATACGTTGGTACGACTTTTCGTTGTATTGTATATCTGGACCATTCATTTATCTGATGATCGTCTGGTGTGGTCAATAAAACTATCAAAAAGCTATTAAATAAATAGAAAGGACTAGTTTGGATAGTTAACACTCTCAACATGAAGCCACTGAAAAATTTAGTCGATTAATCGGTTTTTGAAATTTGATTGTCAAAACGACCAAATTTTAGGTTTCGATTATAGTTTTCCTAAATAGGAAAATATTGAATATTTTTTTTAATCGCCGAGTCGTTATGCAGCAAAGTAAAGTGTAGTAAAGTCTGTAATTAAAAAGAATACTAATTTATAATTGACGCTATATCAGTATCTTGAAATTCTTGATTCTCATTTTCAGTAGGTTTTCTGCTCAAAATTTTGTTGGGTATATTTCATACGAGAAAAATCTTTCATCATCCCGTTCAGTGCTTTCTTTTTGGAAATTCTTAATTTTAGTTGTTCCGGCAACGCTATCCTATAGAATTTTTTTAAATTTATTTGTTGGTGTTCTAGCAATGCTCTGTTGTGTCCAACATACACAGCAGTTTGATATACGAGTATTCACTTACAATCTTCGCGAGAAAATCCCGTTAACGACTGAATTTGCTGGTGAACATATCGAAAATGAATATATACGATTTTTGTTGGGACAATCGACATGAAAAAGAAGAAAATTCATTAAATTTTGACCAAGGTATATGAACCTTGGACGAAAACCCTCAACAATGACGTTGAAATTGAGGTTTCTGTGAACATTGATGGAGGTTCATTTACTTCCAGATTACAGGCTGGTTCCATAATTTAATGAAGTGGGGAAGTGTGGTTAAATTATGGAACCAGCCTGTAATCTGGAAGTAAATGAACCTCCATACATGTGCAAGCATAGTGTTAGTAAGTTGCTAACCAAAAAGCACACTAGTAGGCAAAAGCTGTCGGCTAGACTAGGAGGTTCAAATCTTTACTAATATATACAATAGCGACATAGGCACATACGGACTAAAAATTGACAGTCATTATACTTCGCGGATACAAATAATTATAAAAATCAGTTGAAGTATGATGAGCTTAATCCATCAATAAGCCAATCGTGGCCGTGCTGTCTGGTGGCGGATGGCAAATGACAGCACCTGAAGAGGATGCCATCCGTCACGCCGAAACCACACTTCCCCACTTCATTAAAAAAACCATGTACGACGGGATGGGATTACTTTGCAAATCAATTTTCTCTGTAAAAATAAATACAACACTTCCAGTAGGAAAAATTCAAAATTCGATTAGAAAAGTGTCGTTGAAATTCCACCGTGGATATCTTCATCAATGTGACGTCACAATAGAGGCAATGCACAGAACGAACTTATTTGAAAGTTCGAAAGATCATACCATATCTTGTCTGTTTTCTTTAGGTTGTGGAGGAGACACTAGAAAAGTTGCTAGTGAGTTAAAGGTTTTTTTGTAAAACACAATTTAAAGTTTTTGTTTAGCTAATTGCCCCTTGGGTGTGTTTGATCGATTGACTTCCATTCTACATAAGTGAAAACTGTGTATATAAAATTAAACTGCTGAATAGCGTAATAAGCGAAACTGAAACCGTTTTTTTAGAAATACATCGAGTACTGCAACAGAAGAAAATACCGACAATTTAAAAATTATTTTTAAAATATGCTATTCATTGGATAAAATGATAGCGCAGTTGATGGAGAAAAACAACACACCGCCAGCAGTGGAACCATCAAGGCTATATTGTTTCGACGATTGTCAACCTGGAAAAAATTTCAGCAGACTGTGAAGGTAACGCAGACAACAGGTCTGTTGAAAAAGGAAACTTTTCGCGTCAGGTTCGACAAATATTTCGAAGTTCAAGGATAGGACCAAGAAGGTGTCATCTCACTACGTTCCTTCAATGTGATCAAGTGCTCATCAAAGGTACGATGGTGAATTAATATAGCTGCGTCGGTGTTCCTGGAACTCACCTTTTGATTAACGATACGGCTCAGATTGTGAAAAGCCGTTCATTATTCGATAGTATTGAAGCATATACAACAAACACATTGAGGACAAATAAAGACCATAAAATATAGGAAGAATTCTAAGACGGGAATAACTAAAACAAGAAATATTATTTAGATTAGATTATAATATAAATATGTCTCGCATCCTTAACACGTTTTACATTTGCAGACGCGATACTGAGTGTTACAGATATTTGCAAACGATATCAACCTTCGCTTTTAGGGTTATTAGGTTATTCCATTAGTCTGGACAAACCTAAATATTGGTAAAAAAATCTTCACAGCCTGTTTTAGATGCCGGCCAGTGTGCACAATCCAAAAAAGTTTATTATGCTATATTTGCTTTATTTATGAAAAATTGTGAAGAGACGTTATGGGTACATCCCATTTTTAATAAGAGATATTTTTACATTCTCTGCAAGAAATTGAATTTTACATAAGTTTGCCATACACATTTTTTTCATGGGATCAATGATTGCCAAGACACAGTGTTCATTTTTTTTTGTTTTTAAAACAACATAGCTCATATCTTTCTCCGCACCAGTTATTTTTACTAAAAATTTCCTAATTGGAAAGTTTTAAACTATAATTTTTGTATATTTTCAGCTATATGAAAATAAGTATGTTGCCAAGTCAACTAGCTCTTAGACTAGATCTTCTGAGTAGCACAATCAAAATCTCGTGAGCGACTCTAAGAAAGAAATCATGATTTTTGCCTAGCACCCACGATTCGTTGAGCTTGTTGGGGCTGTAAACTTCTGAACGAGATTGCCCCTATTTGGTCGACTTGATAATTCTTCACTGATGTGGTATTCATCCATATAGCCATCTTCGATTATGTTGCTCCACGGTGCGCTCAAATTGGTGAGACCTCAAGATGAGCATGATTAGAGGGTCGGCTCGCAGGCAATTAGATAAGGAACTCTCAAATGGATGAGGCCTTCGGTTATTTGTTTGCGAGATCGACAAGTGACGAATGTAACATTTTTATGCGATTTTTTATTGAATCCTATATTATTTAGACTTTTACTGTTGCTAGAACAAACCTGTGGCGGAATAGATAGTCTACACTTCGTGATGTCACGGACATAAACAAATAATTGAGACTCACAACATGTTCCTATCACACCAAAATGGAACTTGAATAATTATTAAGGACGGAGATCCCAGAATAATCAATCTAAATTTAATCAATTCTGTATTTCCTTACACATTATTGGCAAACCGAATTTTTTAAATCAAAGTTTTCTTTCATATGTTATGTAATAAGCAATATACATGTATTACAGGCTACTTCTTTATTTTCGATGAAGGCGAGTTTATTTAATTTATTCAAATGAAATTAAATTTGACCTGAGTTTTTCTTGGGAAAATCATAGCTTATTGAATTTACCACCCAATTAAAAAATGAATGTAAGATAAGAACTTAATTGTTAAAAATATGAAAATTGAATGCAAATAGAAACAATTCATCGACAGTTTCGTCATTTCTTAACTTCAAATTCCAATTTTAATCATGTCTGCTACACTATAAAAACAATATGTCAACTCCCACTTCGATTCATACTGAAATCACTTTCTAAAATAAACTATTTATAGAATGATAAATTATCTGTTAATGTTTTTATGTGCTTTTGCGTTTAATTATATTGGATTGTACTACATGGTTAGATTTGCGTATTTAAAGTTTTGAGATAGAATCGGAAATGACCTCTTTTAGATATTTCTGATTAAACAAAATTAAATGTTGATACTATGAATATTACGACGTGCTTTACAATTTTAACAGACAGCTGAAGCTTAATTGAAGGAACGTAGAACCAACACATTAGGTGGATCGTGTTAAGGTCAATCATCTTGAAAAGTTTTATTTAATAAATACCTAGGTGTTATAGGCAGTGCAAACATCAGATAACATTGAATCACTTAAAATATTTCCTTTATTTTTACGTATTATTAAGAGCTGAAAGGATTATTCTCGAAATTGCAGTTTTCCTTTTTATAGTGGAAACTATAATTTCATTTCATTCCACACTTCTATACTCTTCAATAAGACGAAAATTTTGAGCATTTTACCATTCCAAAGTTCTTCAGAGAAATCATTTTAAAACTCGTAAGCACCCACGCTGGGCGCTATTTATCATTCATAATTTTGATGGGTGATAGCTATCAGGGCGAAGCTTTCAAATCAGTTTGCATTTTCCATTTAAAGATGAACTAACGGGATGTGCATTTTAATTATATTTAATTTGTTTTTCCCGAAAGACGTGGCATTTAAATACATAAACTATGAAGCCACATGATTACACAAACTTTATTGGCTCCTAAAGGCAAATTTAATTTAGGTAGATATAGTACAGTCAAAGCGTCCGAATTTTGACGTAAACCGTGCATTTTGGGTAGGCAGAAATTTTTTTGATGCAATGCGTGGGCAATGGTATAGATAGCTTAAGTTCAAGTTTCTGGGGTCGCAGCTCTTGTCCTTTGGGCTCCATCTTCAAAACAAAAGAAGTTGGGCACCCTCATATCTCCGAAACCATGGTTCCCACAAGAAAGTTGTGTATGGCAAACTTGCGAAGAAGAAAATGTTTAGCAAGTCGTTCATACATCACTTTTACATTGGGTCAATAATAAAAAAAGTTACAAGCCAAAAACCACACACAAAAAGGGGGAAACATCTTTCGGGCGCCACAACTTTTTTAATTCCAATTTTAACGCGAAACACGTTGGGATACTTTTCCAAGATACTTTTGTCGCGAATCGTTTGCGGAATTGATTGTTGCAATCACTGCACATTGGCGGGAGTTATTCCATCCCAAAGGGGAGAAAGTCGCGTGAAAACCCCGATTTTAGGCCAAATAATCGGCTTCCGATGGCAAACCCCCGTTGCGAAACCCGGGGAGCATTTTGGTAGGCAAGCAAATTTTTGATGCAATGTGTGGTATGCCTTACTGACTACTAATGCGATGCTTTTCAAGATATGGGGCCATCTCACTTTTTTTTTGTTCTCAAGATGGCGCCAAAGGGATTGGAGCTGCGACCCCAGAAACTTAAATTTAAGCTCACATAAAGGCATACTACTCACTGCAATTAAAAAATTTCTGCTCACTAAAATGCTCCGTGAGTTTTGCAATGGGGAGTTCCGATTATTTAGCCTAAAAACGGGGTTTTCACGCGACTTTCTCCCCTTTGAGATGGAATAACTCCCGCCAATGTGCAGTGACTGCAACAATCAATACCGCAAACGATTCGCGACAAAAGTATCTTGGAAAAGTATCCCAACGTGTTTCGCGTTAAAATTGGAATTAAAAAAGTTGTGGCGCCCGAAAGATGTTTCCCCCTTTTTGTGTGTGGTTTTTGGCTTGTAACTTTTTTTATTATTGACCCAATGTAAAAGTGATGTATGAACGACTTGCTAAACATTTTCTTCTTCGCAAGTTTGCCATACACAACTTTCTTGTGGGAACCATGGTTTCGGAGATATGAGGGTGCCCAACTTCTTTTGTTTTGAAGATGGAGCCCAAAGGACAAGAGCTGCGACCCCAGAAACTTGAACTTAAGCTATCTATACCATTGCACACGCATTGCACCAAAAAAATGTCTGCCTACCCAAAATGCACGGTCAAACTCCCAATTGACTGGACTAATATTTTTATGAGGTGATCATAAACATTTGGATTTGAAAGATGCTTGCAGAAAGCTAAGTAAGCTAAGAGCATAATGTCAAAAGTAATGTTCAACAATTTTTAGGGCTTCTTGCTTTAATCGAAAATAACTGAAGTAGATTACTGAATTAGAAGTTCAGTGTCAATCGTTCACATTAAATAGTTGCATTAGTGTTCTTTTATTACAAAATTTGGTTTTTATATCTTAAAAATTTAAACTTTTTGAACTTAATATTGAAAACACGAATATGATCCCTTTTCTGCTTATGAAGCTTATTTCCTGTCTATTCTTTGTTGAATAATATTCTTGAGCTCTTATTATCAATAATGATCGATTCGTGCGAGGATTCCTGCAGAGCAGTCAACTAACATTACTAAATTCTGATGAAATCTTTTCAAAAATTGACTCCTAACATGGAACGGTCAACCACTGAACCAATTACTACAATAACCATAATAATTTTCTTCTGAGGAGTTATCAAAAAATTGTCGCTTTGTTTTGAACTCCTCTTAATTGGATGACACAAATTGTTGTACTGAACTTTAAATCAAGCAAGGAAAACTCATTAATTCGAACGATTGGTCACGGCCATTGCAATCGAGTGGGTGTAATTATTCGCAAATTGAACACGAGCGCACTGAATGCATTTTCGCTTGGCGACTTGAACAGGCTGCGGAAAATGAGCAGAGTCTACTGATAGTGAGTTTAATTTTTCACAAAACTAAGTTTAGACTAGAATTAAAGCTGTAGGGTTAACAGATAGCCGAGAGATTTGATGACCACAAGTTATTCGGTTCACAAACTACATGAATAATAAATACCTTATTAGCGATTATTCTCTAGCCAATACTCAATTGGCGCCAGATTATTTGTGTAGTACAGTATGAGTAATAATAATAGTAAGTTCACATGGTTTGAAATTATTTAGTGTCAGATTATAATATAGGAATGTATGTGTGTATAAATAATAAATAAAATAGCAAGTGAAGAAACGTTTTCTAGCATATGCTACGGTAGTTCAAAGAGGCGTTAGTAAAGCTGGCTGGCTGATACTGTTGAAATTTTGAAAAGTTTACTGGTATTTCTATTTGACTGCAAAACACATTTGCCAACCAGTATTAAAATACAAACATATCACTCTGAACTTTAATATATATTATATACACCTGAAAAAGACTTATCTTTCACATTCTTCAATTGTGTCTCTTCCATGATGACTCAATGGACAAAGAATCAAAAAATCTACGGTTTCCGCACATAATGTAAATTCAAAACTGTTATTAACTTCATCATTTTCTTAGTCCCCAATTATTTTACATAGTCCACTGTCATCTGCCAACCGGAAATTTTTTCAGTAGTTCACACCAAGTGTAAAGACGATGGTGAAAGTGAAAAAGTCAAAGAGGTAACAAATAGGGGAGTGGAATGACAACCGAATAAATGGGGCAAGTGATTACTGAGTGCTCGTGAGATTATTACATTCACAATTTAATGAAATGCTGATACTTTAAAAAAAATTGCAGGAGCAAATATTTGGCACCAAAACAGTTTTTGTTCGAATCATCTAGGAAAAACAAATCGATAATATCAAAGCACCTCACCTCGCTCTTCCTTTGGCAAGCGGGCGTTCTATCGATATTATAACAATATGTTAGATGTTTTTTTTACATATTTATGAAAGAATTGATTTGGAGTTTGTATGAATGGCGCTTCTCGTTTACTGCAGAAAGTACAGCATAAGCACCACGGCTGAAGTATTTCTTTTGTTGGGCGTGAATTTCTTTCATATCAGTTAATTTATTTTTCCTTCCATATTTTTTATCAGAACATTAAGTAAATTACAATGTCCATAAGTTATCTTGTGGATAACATTTTCCAAGCGTGCACCTCAGACCGATGACCACTAGCCTAAGGCCTCACCAATTTGAGCGCCACCCAACAAGAAGTCACATGGATGATGCATCCCGAGAAGAATGGCAAAACGTGACCGTATAGTGGCGGTCCCGATTTAATATTTTTAGATCTCGTCTAGCTCATCGAGCTGTGAGTAAAGGAACAAAGAAAGTTACTACGAACTCCTTCCAACCACGAAAACATGCTGTCACACCGCTCACGAACAGATTTGTGTTTATTCGACTCTTTCACTATAAAAATCAATAATAAGTAAATAATGGCAGTTCTCAATTTTATCCGTTTCTTTAGAGTAGACTGTTAATGCACCGAGGGCGTGGCATATTATTTTTTGTGGGACAATTATTTATTTGAAAAAAAAAAACAGTTATCATGTTTTCAAAGTTAAGATGACGACTAATATTTACCTCAATTGGCGTTTTATTTGTGGCTGCTTATGACCCTACGACCCAAAGAAAATGATTGGAAAACAGTTTTCTACATCTGAGCAAATAATATAAAAATTAACGCCCCCTAATATTAATAATCAATCAAGTCTGTCGTTCGTTTTCAACCTTCACCAATAGCTAGCTTATCTTTAAAAATAATACATCAATTTATTGTGATTATGGAATTTTTCGTTAATATTCTTCTGATACCTATTTGATACGAAAATTACTGGTTGACTCTCAAGTTCAACTTATTACCATGACATGTCAAGGTTATCTACCTTTTTGAAAAGCAACATAATCATTGATATTTGTTTTAATTGCGCAATTCAAAATATCATTATCACTTGTCCATAATATCTTTACTCATTGATTTGAATTAAAATCATGAGTTTGATTTTATACAGCTATATCGTATGAAACTCATTGCAATATCAAAAGGCTAAGTAAACAATAAAAATACACTAAGTTCATCAAAAATAAAACAAAACTATAGTTTAAATAACGCTTGAAATATTTTCCTATCTATGGAAACAAAACAAAAATGTTTTTGTTGAATTTTAGAAAAATCTGGGAACGATTCAGCAAAAGCATTGCTTGTAGATTTTTGCTGAAGTTTATACAATTGATAGACTATGACTTGTTGCCCTCCAGATGGTAAATAATGGTTTTTAACACTCAAATAAACTTAATTTGTCAAATGCGCTACAAAAAATAGATTAAATTCATATTGACTACTTATGAACTTGTGGTTTGATTGGTATAAATATATTTTCAGCAATCTCAACGCAAAATAATTAAAGATTAATTAAAACTTCAAATTTGTTTCAAATCGTTTCCTAATATTAATATTGTGTTCATATTTCGATTCAACGATAGTTAAAGGGAGTTAAAACTGCCACTCTTCTTCCGTTTATTACTTTTTGTCGTTAGTAATCTGCCTTTGTTAATCTGCTATTGTAATCTTGATAAGAATTCCCTGCTGCGTTTAATTTTTTTTTCTAAAACAAAGTAACTTTCTTTGGAGGCGCGGTCTATTTACTTCACTTATCTACGATAAAAGAGTCAAAAGTAGTCCAAACATTTTAAAAAAAGTTAATGACTCGGTAAATTTTTACAATGAAATTTTATTTAAAAATCATAATAATCCTGGCGGAAAAATATGATATATGAGTGTCCTTTAATCAGTAGTACACCCAGCAAACGCCGCAGAAAAATTTCAAAAAATGTGCTCATAATTTTACAAATATTGATGAACGTTCTGGAAAAACTACATTCCATTAATAATAATAAAAGTCGTGACTTTTTCTTTTACCAAATTTTATTTTCGACTTTTCAAATATATATTTCGGCTACTACTTGTAGCCTTCTTCAGTGATGTGTTCACGACTGAAGTCGTGAGCAGAATTTTTTTTAATAGCAACTTGTAAAATGTGAAAAAAATTGATTATTGTTCAACCTTGCATTTTTGTTCTCGGTCAATATTTAAAAGTATCACAAAAATGCTTGGTCATTTAATTCATTGGATCTCGATAAAAGTGTTGCTTTATTCGAAAACATTTGTTTTTTAGGAGAGACAAAACACTGTGATTCAAGCTCGTACAAACGTTTTAACTCAATTTTTCCCACTCTATTCATAATAAATAAAAAAATTAAATTATTGATTCTAAATAAAGTAAATGCCTGAGAATATTGATAGTTGAAAAAAGCTGCAAGTTATGACTAGTCTCATCATTCAATTATTGACGAACCATAAAATCTAAACTACAATACGTTTTTGCACTTGTAATGGCCAAAAATATTGCTAAGGCATCCAAAAAATTGATATACAGTTGCGGTCAAAAAAATAGCACTGCATAAGTCCTCTGATTACTTTTGATGATTTTGTTTTTGCATGGACACTTATAGTGTCCGTCACTTTAAAATACCGTTAAACAAGTAATATTCTCTCAGAGTAAACATCGATTCATTTAAATCAACCCCGATTACTTTTGATTTTGTTGATCTTTTATCAATAAGTGGAATTTAGTGTAGTCATAAAAATAGCACCGTTGAAAGTTATCATTAAAAAAACATGATTATTTAAACGGATTTCAAAATATTGTTGTGAAACGTTGAATTGACATATTTACATCGTAATTAAATTAAATTTATAACAAGTTTAGTGGAGTGAATATAGGACGTGGAAAACATTGCACATCGGAAAAACGAAACATTATTTAACAGATAATACCAGAAGGCAAAACGTACACCGAAATCAGAAAAACCCTGAATTGTTCAAATAAAATGATTAGAAATGCAAAATTTTTTTTTCATTTCATTTTCTTTTTCATTTAGCTGAAATACACATAATATGTTAGGTGAGGGATCAGACTGTTAAGCGTCTTTACAGCTCTGGTGTATGTAGGGAGAAATGCAAAATTATTTGAGCAAAATACCGAAACGCGTGGTTGAAAGGGGGCAATGTCGCCTTTGTTGGTCCTCCGACTTATACGGTTAAGCAAAAATGGGTCATTCATGGCAGCCACGCAGCTTAAAAATGAGATCAATGTGACAGCTAGTGTAGAAACAGTTCGTCGACGATTAAGACAAAATAATCTTGAAGCCTATAGTCCAAGAAAAGTTTCTCTCTTAACTGTTAAGAACATTGCACAGCGCATACGTTTTGCTAAAACGCATTTGGACTGGGAAGTGGAGAATTGGAAAAATATACTTTGGACTGACGAAAGTAAAATTGTGCTATACGGTGGGGTAAAGGATTTCGTAATTATGTTAGAAGACCCCTCATGCAGAATACGACCCAAGGTTCACTACAAAAACCATAAAACATGGAGGTACTAGCATCATGGTATGGGGATGCTATTCTTATTACGGTGTTGGCCCAATAGATTGGATCAAAACCATCATGGATGAAACCGTTTATGCTGATATACTGCAGAATGTCATGCTGCCGTGTTCTTCGGAAGAAATGCCGCTCAGATGTGTCTCTAACAAGACAATGATCCGAAGCATACCAGCAGAAAAGTGAAAAAAATGGTTTGAAGACAACTGCATAACTTTATTGGAGTGGCCTGCACAGTCACCTGATCTCAACCCAATTGAAAATCTTTGGGCGGATATTAAAAAAAGTATTCCAATTGTCAAACCAACAAATAAAAATGTTCTTTGAAGTGCGATTGAAGATTCCTGGGATGCAATATCTGTTAAGAGGTGCCAAAGATTAGTTGATTCCATGCAAAGGCGCTGTGCAGCAGTTATTGCTTGCAAAGGACATGCAACGAAATATTGATTTTAATTAAATTTAGTTTTATAGTTATAATTTCATTCATGTAAACACAGTAATTCAAAAAAGGATGTGAAATTTTAAAGGTTTTATGTTGATTTGTGTTTATGGTGCTATTATTTTGAACGGCCAAATCCTGATGTTTCTTCACAAAATATATTTTAATTTTCCAAGGAATGAATTGAAAAAATTTTGATTTGTATATTGTTGCAGGAGAGTACTTTTACTTTATAAATCTGAAGTGGTTATGTGAATTATTATATTATGAATTAAATTTTTTCAATCACGAACATTTCAAGGAGTTTCTTCAGTGCTTTTTTAGACCGCAGCCGTACATGTTTAATTTAAAAATGGGAATATATGTTTCGTGAAAGTCCCTATTATTGAAACGAAGCGTCAATGGCTTTATGTACTTATGGAAAGGTCAGAAAATACAAACGTATAAGTTTTGAAAAACAAATTACAATCAGTGACAGGGAACAGTGCGCCTTGCTATGAACAGCGGCTAATAATTTGACGTTGCAATAATATTGCTTTCTGGCGGCTAGTGCAGCTTGCGTCAAACGTACGCTATATTCAAAAAGCGCTGCAAGGATCATGGGCAATTCAATGTTGCAAACTGACGAAAAAATTTCCGTTAGCACATAAAATGGAAGAAAACGTGAAGAAAAGTTCTTTTCATTGACGAGAATACATACTTTAATCCGCATGAACCAGATGGCTAGTTGTACTATTTCCATTTTTTGGGATTATTCGATGGTGAATTAATTCTAAATTTAACGTATGATTGATTGTTCAAACTTTGATCTCGTTCCGCTCAGAAGCGAAGCGATAAAAAAAACTACTAGATCGATTGTCTTAAATTTTAATAGTTTACCTTTTACACGGCTACCGTTTCAAGGAGGATTATATTATTATTTAGAACATTTCAAACATTTTCAAAAAAGGTATTAAAAAAGTGCAAAATTGTCGTTACTCCGAATTCAGAGCTGTGCAATTTTTTCATGTTCAATAAAAACACTAAACGATAACAGGGACAATGGCAACATCTTCCTTGATTATTAATATGTCTGAAAAATAATAATTTAAATCCAAGTAGAGTCGTCATCTGCTCAACTTTTTCCCGTCAATTGCGAGCCGCTTTGCGATATTACACTGGTAATTATAGAAACAAAAAATCCTATAAATACCGTCATTTTACATGCAGTAGTACAAGGATACCCCCTTAAAGTGCGCCGATAAATGGGTAGAAGTGATGTCATGATTCTTACAAGGATTTTATAAAAAGAAAGACACTAATATAATTTATCAGCAGAAAAATAAAGACTGCAGATTATTCGAAGAATATCACTGGAAATATCTGCAGATTATTTGTTTCTACTATTAAAAAATCACGTTTTAAAATACAATTCAATTTTTTAAAAACTACAAACAACACATTCCCTTATATTTACGGCATATCCCGAAACCGGCTGATACAATTGGATCGATTTTGATGAAACAAATTCATGTTATTTATTTTCATCTGAGAAATACATTTTTATTATTTATAAATTTTGGCAAAAATTTTGGTTTTTTGATGCAAAATTTCTAATCGAAAAAAATAATGTCACTGTTTGGCAATGTGGCACTATATAACTGATTTGAGTAATGTCATTTCAGTGATTAAACAGGAGTTCATATGGACTGGTCTACCTCAAGAACAATTTTCAAAAGTACATAGTCTAATCATTACCAGAATCAACATACAATGTCTGGTAATTACCTATCTTATCGCACCCACTCTCTGTAATTAATTACAATGCTTCACGTGATCATCACGTTCATCAAGTTAATTTATCACCATTTAATAAGCGCCTTGTCCCAATTCATAAGAAGATTTGCTCCACGTTATCACAACTTTCGACTAACCCTTCAACTGCCTAGACCCGCGACTGCGACTATTTATACAGAGGCAAAGCATGCAGAAGTTATCCCGAGTCAAATTAAATGACGCTTGAACCTTTCATTTTATTTAATTAGAGCACTCTGGCTATTTATGAGAAGGAAAAAACTTAATAATAATCGTCAGAGATCATTGTAGTCGTTTAATTTTATAATTAAATGGAAAATGACTGTTTCAAAATATAAAACGATGAAAGGGAAACTCGCTAGCAACAACGCTTGAGTCAACAACCAATTATTAGTTATCAATCTCGCAAATGAATTCAAATTACTATATTTTTATTAGATTCTATTCTAAGATTAATCAAGGGACATTAGATAGCCGAAGATTTTACTAATCGTATTCTGGCTCTAAAATAATTAGGGCTTGTGAGTAATTATTTAGTCACGTACGAATAATTCCTCTCGGTGGTTGAAATTGTTTCACAATTGGACGCTATCAATGCAATTATTTCCTGAAATTAACATGATAAGAAAAACAATTCAGTGCACAGCTAAAAATTATTATCAAAACAGAAGCAGCCCATCTATTATTTTTTTAAATAAAATCAATTTGTCTTGTAAAAAAAGAAATTACACAATACCGTCAGAAAGTTTTTCATTGTCCTAAAATAGTACATACATGCTTGGCAATATATTCACAGTAATAAACATTATTATAAAAACAAACATACTTCTATAAAGCCAAATTCCCGGAAAATTATTGGTTGCTATTATTACCAAGCCCAGGCGTTTAAAAAATAATAGATTTAAAATCGCATAACAGCAATATTTTATTTTTATTGCACAGAATGTTAATGTGGCATGCTTGACTTTAAAGTCAATTAAAAAATCGACTTTTGTAAACCAATTTTGTTTAAAAATAAATCAAGCACTTTAGTCAAAAAGTGAAGTCTCCTTTTGATAAAGTCGCGTTAGAAAAGGAGCAATTTGTATTTATAATCATGAGACAGCATATCCAGTTATCGAGTTAACAGCGTAGGAACCGGCATTACCTAGTCTACAATCCAACGGATTTACCAGAAACACCACCAATCCAGGAGATTTCTTCAAGAAATCTTTCGGGGTCACGCAAAGTGACGTGATCACAAGTTCATTACAGTTACCAGTAATAGTTTTTGGTAAAACACACCAGAAATTCCTGATGAGTTGAATGCGACGCAGGATATTTTAGTATTCATAACAGTAGCTAATTCCTGCAGTCTTGATTTCAATGATGAGTGGCCAGAATGATTTTTTTTGAAAAAAAAATTAAGTTAAAAGACCCAAATGGGTCAAGAAACACAGCGATTGGATCCTTGATGATTGAGCAAGATTGTTTTGATAAAAACATTCAAAATCTGTATAAATGTGAAACATGGTGGAGGATATGTGTTGTTTTGGGAGTAAACATTTACAGACTTCTTCAGCATTATGGGCGTGATGGCAAAACAGGAGTGAATTCGAATAATTCAAACTAAAACAATACTTAGTGTACAATGATCATTGGAGATAGGTTTATTCTGATGCAATACAACGGCAATACAAACCCAACACACTAGGTTCGTTCAAGAAAAGCAAAAGATGCTTAAAAATACGGAATTGTTTCTCCAACCCCTTGTCTTGAATCCCTTTTAGTTTCTGTGGTTTGAACTGAACCGAATATTGCGAATTGTGTAACCCAAAACATGAAACAGTTTTGAAACTAGTTTCAAACTTCATAGACAAACATTGCACTTGTAACTCTAACGAAATTATTAGAGAACATGATGCGAATCCACCATGCAGTTATTACCGCAAAATATAGACGTAGCAACTTGTTCAATAATCTACTCCTTTCAATATGCTCTTTTCTAAAATGTTCTTAAATATAATTTCTTCTAAATCAAATAATGATACAATGATTCTGGACGATAGTGCATACGTACTACTTAACCTACTTAAGTAAAATATTTCATACCATATGTCCAATACAATGATAATTTTCCCCATGTTTTTTTACTTTTCATAATGGCATGTTTTTATCGACACACAAAGTTTTCCTGAAAATGTGATAATAATGCTATTTTCATTTAACCCAGGCTCCATTTCATACATCGAATTTGAGGACCATATTAACGTAAATGGACTTACAATTATCTGATTCTGTCAAGGACAAACAGGTAAAAGAATATCTTCATGAATTTTTTCCTAGATCTATTACTAATTTTTAGGACATCCTTATTTCTTCACACCATTCGTCGAACTAAAGAATCCCTCTAATCAGAAATGTATCTTCAAAATCTTAGCAAATATATGCTGGACATTTCAATATAAAATCCTGAATTTGTTTGTTGCGTTTTAAACATGAATATTTCGCATACGATGTTGTATAAGGCAGTCCCAATCAGATAGGGCTACCACCGTACCAAGTGAATAAAATCCTCAGATGTAAATTTATTTCGCTTCATCCGGTTTTCCGCGTTCATTCAAACGAAACTTTACTTCAACTTTTGATAAACTAAGAGGAAAAATTAGGGCTCCACTATATCAACTGTTTTGGTTAACACGTTAAGAATAAAACATTAGTTCTTATCGAGTTTTCTACGTTTTAAAATACGTATGTTTTCTCGAAATAATCCATTAAAGATTTCATAGTTACTTAAATTTTTAAAATTGTGACAGAAAAAGTGAAAATAATAACACTGGTACGAAGCGACAACGAACTGGTGAATTTGTGCGAAACATAGCATTTTCTCTTCAAATTAGAAGTTTTCCGAGTCAAGTTTACACTTTTGCGGGCCAAGTTAGCACATCTTTGAATCAATTTGACGCTTTCTGAGGAAATAAGCCCTTTTCTGAACCAAATCAATATTCTTCCAATAATAAAAGCAGCAGGAGTCTTATCACTGGATAGAGTAAATTAAGCACAATAGTTCGGTATCTTACTTCAACTTCTAACAAAATATATAAAATCTTAATAAATTTTATTCAAAATGAAAAAAAAATGCATCATCTTTCGTGGCCACTCCTTCACAATACAATAATTCTTTCAATATGATTCCAGTGTAGCAACGAAAAGAAATTTAGAAGTTAATGAAATCGCGAGAAATTTGATTTTGAGTTTTAAATATTCCTCATTAGGTGAAAAACGTACCACCCGGCACTGGAAGTTTTTAATGAAAACGGCCAGGCACAAGAATCTTCACAAGCACAATACCAGGATTTGCACTGCAATAATTATCCTTAGCATGCCATGAAACATATATAATATTGCACGATAATTGAAAACGTCGTAACGATGTCAGCGCAAAAAATCTTTCGGAGGAATCATGAACAAAATAGAAATTTTTTTTCAACGTTGGGAGGTGGAAATCTTCAAAAGATACCGATCAGCTCCTGCCTCTCGGCATGCCGGATTTTTACAGACTAAAACCACCTCCGTCTCCTTCAATCACTCTCTCCATCAATTTTTAGCAATTCTCCGTGTTTAAATTTCAGCACATAGTAATTCCCAGACGATAAGAAATCGGTATAAGGGATAGTACCAAATTTGTAAATTTTAGTATCCTTTTAGTTAAATTAATCGTTCAGACTATATGTTCATAAATTATTTTATGTTAACTACATGTTTGGCTTTGACTCTTTGAAGATCTTAATCCACTACGACTAGCGATGAAGAAGTACATAGCAAAATTCTGCTTCAGAGCACTTGCCATGCAGACAAATTTGGCCTGTTTCCGGAGAAACTGGTGGAAAAGTTAGCAATCTTCGGAAGAGGTGCTCCTTAAAATGCACATGTCCGAATGCATAAGCGACGCGAATGAAAAGAACTATTGCAAAGAAGGGTAACATTTTAACCACCGTACTCACCCATACTTAATCTTATCGATTTTTTTCGAAAATAATACGCGATAAGTAAATCAAATCTGGTTGCTTGTACCGCTTATAGTTAAAGTCCTAATTGACTAGCTCATGAATAGTTAATATGAAATTATGATTAGTCTGAGTTCACTTAAGCAATGTTTTTATATCGGGGTTAGGCTTTAACAAAAAAGTGCTTGTGATCTTTAAGAGAGTTCTTTGAACTTCATTGCTGATTAAATGGGTATTTCAAATTTAATTCAAATGAAAGAGCTGATTGGCGTGTTACATTGTTCGACCATGAAAAAAAAAGTATTGACGTCATCGTCACAGGAAGAAAAGATCACACTAAAATATTTTCCACTAACAAAATTTCGATGACTGGATTACGAACAAACGGAAAAAATTTAAGACATAGCGCGCAAAAATATTTTTGTCAACCTTGCGTAAGGTTTTAAATTCACCACGTTGCATTGCTAAGCATAGCCCAAAATGTGCAAGAAAATACCGTTAATCTTTTTCATTCGAACTGTATCAGCAATTCAAAAAATATAATTATTTTCGAGAAATTAAGTAAAAATTAAATTTTGTCTTGAATGCCTCTTCATATATGAGAATCACTAAAGAAAATGAAGACATCGAATCCATGCAATCTTTCAATATTTCCGAGGACACTATATTTACAATCCTTACAACTGGTATGCAATTGCAGAAGCTGCTTCTAAGCAGAAAAATTTCAGATCACTGCAATGGAAAAATTTGGATAACTTAACTTTCGAATGCTACAAAAAGATTTTTTGAAGAATAAAACTGTTGATTCGGAAATGCATAAAACTAGGTGGCAGAATTGCAGGAATTTATTGTAGGAAACATGAAAATGTGTAAAAAAACACTGACTGAGTGTCCAAAGTAGTAAACCATTATTTACTACTATGGATAATTGTGCTTTTCATCGTTCACGTTGTCATATCAGGTTTAAAAAGTCGTCATCAAAGTTGAAGAGTTAAAAGAACACACTCTAAGCCAAAGAGAATTTTTTTCATCATTTTATAGATTGCAAAAACCTTTAATAAACTAGGAATTCCGTTGATAACACAAAATTATTTCAACTCAACATATATTTTATCACAAGAACCTTACATCCGATCTACTTTCAATACAAATTCATTTAAGTAAATTATTTTCACGATGATCCATATATCTTCAAAACTAGTCATCATCAAAATAATTGAAGTTGTTGCGATATGTCAAACCACCAATCAAATTACTAAAGAATCTAATCGTGTCGATTAGATCATAATAAAAGATGTAAATTAAAACATAGTCTACTTTATTTTGAAATATTATCCAGCATTTTTTTCCGCGAGATTAAATAGATATTCACTCACATTAGATCCTCAATCCGATTCACTTTCACTTTCCGACTGGAAGTCACCAACATCAATATTGAACTTGTACTCTTGATCACATCCCAAATACGAATCACTCATGAAATACAATGTGTATTCATGATTGCCAGGACTGGGAGCGACAAAGTCCAATTTAACTCGCGCCTTTTGTTGCAGAGTCAACCGCTTAATAGACAGCAGTGAGTTGGATTTCGGATCGCCAATCACCACCCACCAACCTTCCTCGCGTTTCTACCAAAAAAGTATTGTGAATGACATTTTCTTTGAAGGAACAGAACAGAGAGTGAGATTACCTGTGGGAAGAATGGAGCGATAACAGGCCCGGTAACTTCATCTTCACGTTCCAGTTGAACGACAACGTTCACGGTCGACCCGGAATTGATTCTATCATTTTCGAGAACTTCAAAGTTCATCTCGATGTTCGGATATCGGTTGCAGAAACGCGCCACATCCGCCATTTGTGCATCAGATAGTTGAAGCAATTTAATACGGTCCTCGTCTTCGAGTTCCATTATATCGAATACAGTTTCAATGTTCTAGAATTCAAATGACCATCAGACTGATGCTGATTTGCTAATAAAATCGGAAAGTACCTTGTCAGTGCATCTCTTCACTATTTCAGGATTGAAGTGCGGCAGCTGTTTTAAATACGAATCTTTGCTCCACATGGCTTGCGTGACCATCTGTGCCAGTTCCATAGCCGCGACAGCAGGCGATAGCCAGCCATTCGAGCTGAGTACATCGACGCATGCTTGGATCAATCGAACGGCTTTGCTCAAAATTATTTCAGTGTCTCCTTGCAGTTCAGGTCCTAGCTGCAAACGGGACAAATGCGCTTGGAGTAATAGGTTTGTTTTGATGTGCGGGTCATTGTATCTGAAATTAAAAGGAGGAACAGTCAGTTGGTTAACATTCTAGGTAATTCCTTTTTGAATTACTTTGGAGCGCTGTCATTAGGCCCAGTCAACTTGTTCGGCAATCGTTGTGCCAAATTCCGCAAGATGTTTTCTTCGTGATGCCGAACGACAATGTCTTCATACTCAGCAGCCGAAGAGATGATCTCCAGCAAGCCACGGATTTTTGTTTTGTTGTTCAGTGACAAACTGAACAGTTCTACGAGTACAAACAAATTATAAATTATTAAGTGCTTCACCAACAAGTCCGACCGTGAATTTCGTACCGATGGTTGTATAATTAATGTAATAATAAGCTGCAATCATTCCCAAGTTCAAGGGAAGCGTGTCCATATCATCCTCGACACTTATACACTTCGATTGTTCTAAGTCGTTGAGTGTGTTCTCCACTAGCTCAGATAAATGGTCTGATAAATGTCTGAAAGTGTTCAATAGCAATTTCATAAACTAACATGTAGCTTTTAACCACCTACCTGTGTGTAACTCCCTGAAGATTGTAATAATTTGGATTTTGTGTTAGACGCCTATACAAAAACGTCCACGTCAAGTAGTCAACAGCGTCCTGTTTGTTTTCAATAGTCTTAGTTACGATTTCAGCATTAAAATGATCGTGAAGTCGATGATCTAAATGGCTTTCAATCGGCAGAGGATCGTTCAAGAATTTCTTAAAGAAATCCTTCTTCGATGTTTGGCACATCAGCACACATTTCGCATCAACATCCTCCGTGGGTCGATTGGCACGCCCAACCATCTGCAAGACATCAGTTATTTGATAGTCTTCGTACGAATGGTTCTTGCCATTGTAGAATTGTGTATCCATGATAATAGCTAAATGCGCAGAGATGCTAAGCCCCCAACACAGATCTCGAGTCACCACTGCAATTTGAACAGCTCCCGAGTCAAACAATTGTTCGACAAGTCTGTGATCCGAAAATGTTAATCCTTCGTGGATGTAAGCCACTCCTTGCGATAGTGTCTCCTTTAATGTTTTGTCGCTCATACGATCTAAAAACGGTTTGATGTCTTCCTCTTCGGCATGGAAAAATCGATTTGGTTGTAGTTCGGATGCACAGTAAGTGAGGATATCGATTGCGGTGATTCGAGCTTGCTTCCTTGATGATACAAACACGATGACAGGCTTATGAGGACTGTATTTAGTTATAGCGTTGTACACTGGCTTCGACATGGCAGCTATTCTAGATGCATTGTGCGTGATGTTCAAGCCTTGCACGTGCAATTCCAGGGGAATGGGACGAACGCTTGGGTGGAAGTTGAACGTTGTGTTCGCATTGCATCCCAGCCATTGCGCCACATCTCTAGCATCTCCTATAGAGGATGACAATGCTACTATTCGAATCTGTTTTTCAATTTGCGATGAAATATAACGCATTCTTGAGCACACGATTTCCAAAACAGGGCCATCCTCGCCACCCACCAGCTGCAGGTCGTCCACAATGAACAGCTGAATGTTCTGTACGTTTTTGCGCTGTTTCCATCTTCTTGAAAGAATGTCCCACTTCTCGGCAGTCGTCACTATTATTTGACCTTTCGCCAAAAGTTTCAGATCTGTTCCTGTTTCTCCGGTCAGTTTCACTACTTTCGTTCCAAGTTGGCCAAACTTGTTATGCCAATCGTTGAAGGCCAAATCAGATAGTGCTTCTTTCGACACCAAATAAACACATCTTCCCTCCGCGTTTTGTGTGAACAGCCTCATGATAGCGAATTCAGCAATAGTCATTTTACCGGAGCCGACTGGTGCCCCAACAAACACATTATCGTCACTATTATACACGGCGTTGAATACCTGCGTCTGAATCGGATTGAATTGCTGGTACTTGTCGTTGTAGAATGCCTCGAATTTTGAGTTTCGCAAAGCGCTGATCGGCAGCGGCTGCAAATCCAACAGTTCAGTAGCCGGGACATTTTTCTCCGGCAAAATGAGGTGCCGAAATGATACAGGAAGCTGTGTCTCCGCCCCTATCCAACGATCAGAGACGATCCGCAAAAAGTATTGTGGTGGCAGGGGTTCATACACAGGCACGAAAAACTTTATTAGATGTTCATCATTTGCATATTTTTCCTTGAGTAAAAAGAACTCGTGGTGGAGAATGACTTCGGAGTCGACGTCTTCAATTAAAATCCAAAAGCCTTCGCTTTGACCGTGCACTTTTTCGTCCCACTGGAAATCTGGTGTGATGGTCAGCTCAACTCTCAGAGTGGACCTTGTGATTGGTTGGATATGGGTTGACAAATCCAGTTTAGGGAACTGATGCACGAACTTATGAATGGTTTTGCCGAGCTTCGGAACGCGGATCAATTCGCCAATTTCATTGGGTTCCAGATCGTATAGTCTTTCAAACGGGAAGTTTTTCTTTTCTATTTTCTTAGCAATTTCCTCGGGCATCTTTCGGAACTGCCTGAGTGGAGACATCGATTGCCACATTTTACGATCAATCATTTTGCACAGCGTCAACGTTTTATCGGCCAATTGTGCCCATCCTCGATGCAGGACAATTTCATAGATGGCCCGCACAAGACGAGAAGCGGATTGTGTCACGAACACCATGTCTGACATTAAGGCAAAGCCTTCAAGCTTCAATTGCGATATGTACGCTTGCAACAAAACGTTCACCTTCGCACTTGGCTCCTCGATTGATTCCTTAATGGGAATGGGAACACGTTCCATGAGTTTCTGCAGTTCCAGCTTTTCCTCTTCGCGGACAGTGATGTTACGGAACTCGGAGGACAACGAAAATACTCGGAACAATTCAATTTCGCTTAAGGTTGGCTTCAACAGTTGATTGTAGGTCATCATTGTGTCGTGAGTGCAATAGTAATGAGACGCGATACGACCAAGCTCGGTTATCTGAAGGAATTAAACAAAACATATATAATAGACTAGCTATGCTTGCAATTTCATTCAGTTTTACTATAGTATACAAAGCGTTGCATCCTATTGAGGTTTTGAGATTTTTTTTAAAAAAACTTACAAACAGCACAAGCGTGCTGTGATTATACGAGAACTTGGATGGCCAGCGAGTACCTTCAGTCAGCCTGAGAGCCTAAGAGGAAACTGAGGAGACAGTGCGGTTAAAAAGTGCAGCTCAAGCAGTGTCGAAGCGACGTCGATGAAAAATCTCATTTGTGGTACAGAAATCGCAAATTGAAGATAATTTTTATAAAATGTTTGGTTTTAAGATACTGACGTGATATTTTTCTTCTTTTTTCCGAAAATACTATTATCAACTTTATGGAAATGCTATCTCGATATTTATCCAACAGATTTTGATAACATTATCCAAAACATTATATTTTTTGATTAATTTCGAACGCACATTGAAAACTAATAAAACAATAATATGATCAATGACTGACTGGACTCTGGATTCAATTGAAATTCGAAATTGCACAACTTTCAATGGGTACTAACTACAAATACAAATCCTGCAACCATGAAGATCTTATTCAAACTTGTGTTAGCATACTTTTCTCGAAATATCATGAAAAATATTTTAACGTTGACAATTGATGAGGATCGACAACCGATGTAGCAGCAAGGAATACGGAGAACAGAATAAAATTGATAAGATAACCAAAATTCGAGCAGAATCCCTTGACAACTTTAATAGAGAAACAAAGAAAAGACACATCCGGAACAATTTAACGTAGCAGATAAAGGAGTTGCTATGCCGTATAACGAAGGTGACTTAGTGTTGGATAGACATGTTACGTTCGCCACGCAACGTGGTCGACCCACAACCCATAAGGGCAAAATGGGGGTCTGCCCTGTTCTCGAGGACCCCAAACCACCGTGCGGGTAAACACTGTCTTGTAAAAAAAATTGATGATGTTACGTTCGCCACTTCACCCAATCAAGCCAATTAATGAAATATTTTGTTATTAATGAATTATATTGTTTTAATGAATTATGTTGGTATTAATGAATTATATTGTAGGGAGTAGAGGTTTGAATTATATAGATGTAGAGGAGATGTAGGTATGTAAGGATATTGGATTAGGTAACTAAGTAGGTAGTATTTTTGTTATGGAGGTTGTTCCTAACCGTGCGTAATTGAGATAAGTGGCCAACAATGACGGCCACAAACAACGCTCACCCAATCGCCGCTACAGATCCAAATACAGGCTCCGCCCGGTCTACGATGCGCCCAATGGAGTCTCCTATGCGCCAGTGATACCCACAACTCACCAGGGTTAACGACCGCCACGTTTATTTCACCAGACCAGCAGCAGTCACAGCATCCCCCCCGCACCGAGGTGCAACGCTCTGGCCAAACCCACGAAGCTTCGATCGCCAGCTGATGTGCGTCGCCAAAAACCAGTTCCAAAGCTCGGAAAGCTGCGATGAGGTCAACTGCCCAGCTGAGTGGGCATTGACAGCCGACGTGGAAAAAACGGGACCGGGAAATCCCATATATAGGACCGAATGTATAGCTGACGGTCTCTTTTACGGTGCGAAGCTCGACGAAAGCGTCTTGGGTGTCGATCTTTTTCGTGAGGAGCTTGGACGGTGCTGTTCTTTTGTTTTTACGGTGCGAAGTTCGAAGACGGGTGCGTCTTGGGTGTCGATCTTCGCTTGTCGGTGCGGAGTTTCAGCGGTGGGCATTTTTCGAGTTCTTCGGGTAATAATAGCGCGGTGTGTGCTGTCGAGACCGCGTAAATCGTACAGTGGAAACTTTTATACAGTAATTTCCCAGTGTTGGTTATGAACATATATAGAAAAAGTGAAGACAAGTGCTGAGACCGAGAAACGGAATTTTGTAAAACATTTAGACGAAGTGAACTGTTCAAGAATTGATCCTCAGTAATTTGGAAAGATACTAAGTGCCAGAAGAACACTCAGATAGTATTAGTGAAAGGGAGTTTCCTGTAAAATACAACAGCGAGACGAGCAGCCGGACGAGGTACTCAACGGGCGCTTATAGACGGGCGCTTATAGACGGGCGCTTATAGACCAGGAGTCAGGAAGCAGTCACCGGAGTAGAATAAGGAAGAATTGTGAATAAAATTAAGTACGTAGATAGGTAGATTAGAAGAGAAAGAAGAAAACAGTTAGTGCTCGGAATAGAATTGTTCTTATTGTGTAAAGTGGCGACGCGGAATCGCGTTTCCGGCTTTTGTGTACTCCTTGTTTCAGATTCCCTTGTTGGTGGTTTTGGGTCGTCGCGGATCCTATTTCCGTTTCAGGGTTCGCGGACAGGGCAGTCCCGGCGCAGAAACGGATGGCGCCCCTTTTTAAAATATATATTCCCACACCCCTCTTCGCGGGTGAAGCCGGGTGGGATTGCCCAAAACCGTGGCCAGGGTCGGCTGCGGTGTAGTGGAAACGTTACGCAAAATAAAGCCGTAACAGACATTATACTTTTGCGGATGGTACTCTAAGAAACCTTAAATCAAACTATCGAAGCCATTGGCACGGGATCACTGTAATGAACCTCGACGTTGTGCAAATTTCCAATAAGCCACTAATAGGTTTCATTCGTGCATCAGATAGGATGAAGCGGTGATTCAATTATGATGTTTGGGTGACGATAGCTTAGACTGTTCTTTTAAGACTTACAAGTAGACACAGTTCCCAAGATTAATCATGTAAATACCGAAATTACGCATAAACATCTATATTTGTCAGTTCAGATTGAATGAGAGCGGATTCCAGAGCAACATTTAAAGGCATTACAGAGAACCAGAGTAGTATGTAGCAATAATAATTAGAAATGCTAACAACTAATTGCATGAGTGTAGATCTGAAGTGTTGAGTGGATTTAAAGCGTACAGAACGGACGAATCTTTGACAATTTTTTCCTAGTTATAAGATAAGCACGGCACACTATTTTTTATCGCATTTTGGGCGCGAGAAAGTTTTTGTGTGCTTTAAACAAATCATATTAAATGTATTTGCGTAAAATAAAAATTATTTTACATACATATTTAATAGCTGGGCCAATTTTTTTGCCAACGTGGTGTAACCCATTAAGTCGATTATCTGAGCAACGAGTATGTAATTGACATTATAATCCACTTACCTGGAAATGTCCACTTTTACGATCGTACTTTGCCAAACCACTGCGATCCAGATGCAATGCAGCTGTGTGCACCAAATCGGCACGATGCAACTCCAGCAATGGATCGTCCATTATTTTTTCATGAGATATCCCGTACAAAGTCGGCTGCCGCAACATTCTTATGTATAAATACGTGTACCCCAGCCAACCAACGGCATCTTTCACGTTCTGCACAGTGCCCAGAACGATTTCCGCATTGAGCATGTCCGGCATTTTCGATACGAACTGCGACTCGATAGGGAGTTGCTGATTCAACAGCGACAAATAGTATTGCAACTCACTGTGATTAGTTATTAAAATACCTTCACCCTTGGTGTCATATTGTGGACGACCGGCTCTTCCCAACATTTGCAGCACATCCAGGGCACTTAGTTCTACCCAGCGACCTTTCTCGGGATTATAAACTTGCGTTCCCTTAATAATGACGGTATGTGCCGGAAGGTTGACACCCCAGGCAAGAGTGGCCGTTGAAACCAAAACTTGAATGTGTCGATCTGCGAACAAATCCTCCACCAACGTACGATCGACACGGGACATGCCAGCATGATGGATGGCGAAACCGTATGGTAGCAGTTCTTTCAGCTCATTGTTTTTCACTTGTTCGGCTTCTGTCCGCAACACTTCCATACTTGCCGACCCTTCCCGCAGGAAGCTTCCTAGAGTGTCTTTCTCCAAGCACATGTCTCTAATTGCTCGTGCTGTCTTGCCGGTCTCCTTTCGTGAGTGTACAAACACCAGGACCTGGTTTCTTCCAGCATGTTCCATCGTCTTTTCGTACACAATTTCATTCATCACTTGAAACCGCTTCAACGCCTTCTTTTCGGTGACGCCAATGTACTGTTGCTCGAGTGATACAGGGCGAAAACTATTATCAAAGTAGAAAAGACCTTTCTCTGGTCGCACACGCAAAAATGTCGACACGTCTTGATAATTTGGTAGTGTGGCAGAAAGGCCCACCAGACGCACATCTTCTTGTGTCGTCTCTATGTTGCGAATCGTCCGGGCCACCAGCGCTTCAAGAACTGGTCCTCTTTCGTCGTGGAGCAAATGGATTTCGTCGATTATCACCAACCGAACCAATGTTGTAAACGTTTTTTCGCCGCCCTTTCTCGTAATAATGTCCCACTTTTCTGGCGTGCATACAATCACTTGAGTAGCTGCGATCTGCTCTCTCGTCAACTGATGATCTCCGGTCAATTCGGACACAGTCAGATTGTAACTTGCCAAACGCTTGCCAAAATTTCCCACCATTTCCTGTACAAGCGACTTCATGGGCGCGACATATATGATTTTGAACTCATCGGCGTTGATCGTACCATCGTCGTTGATGTGCTTCCCAATTTCGCGCATCATGGTCAATAAGGCCACGTTCGTCTTACCGGCGCCGGTAGGAGCGCACAGCAGTAAGTTTTCGTCCGACTCCAACGCAGCTTTCCAGAGTCGGCTTTGTATGCGATTCAACGTCTTGAAACCTTCAAACACTGGCTGAACGTATTTGGGCAGTTTATCAACTGGTTGCAGTTCTTCTTTGTCGTCGAAGGGTTTTGGCTTCAACGCAGGCACGTGCACCTCTTCGTAGCCTTTCCTTTGCTTTCGAAACGACCCGTCTGGTAGTTGGCATCGTTTATTCGCCATAAAATGTGAGCCCTGCGTGAAAACGAGATCCTCCAAGTCCACTACCTTCCTCTCGCCAGTAACTTGCCCGGCGATGCCAAGGCTATGATTTGCAGCGTCGTCCTTGCGCTTTTGCGACCTTAACGAACCGTGGTCGTCATCTTCGTTTTTGCCCGTATCGAGCTGCCGAAGAATCTTCGAGAGAAAATGATCACTTCGCATTGCATCTCGGATTTTCTGGCGTTCACTTTCCGTTTGTGCCGATGCCAGCATCGTGCAATACAAGATCATTTGTCGATTCTTCTTCAATTGTTTGATGAAGTCAAAGCAATCGTAACCGAGGAGAAGCACCAATTGATTTTCGCACTCGCGATCGTCACCTGAATCTTTTAGGATTTTCAGGACTTCGGCTGATTTGGCTTGCGACACCATCGCGTCATCAAAGTACTTGCTTAGACATCGTTGCAGCCAGTAGGCATCGATATCCAAAGGGTGTAGTCCTTTTTCCTTCTTCACGTGCTCCTCCGTGTTGCCAAGCTAATGAAGAAAATTTTTGGTTGCATTCAAATTCATTTATAATCGTTGCTAGAGCTTCAAGTTACGTTTTCTGCATGGAGAGTATTGTCGATTCGAGCCTCCTCGCCTTCGTCTTGACCATCATCATCGCGCACTTCGCCGTACATGTCTTCGTCGCTCTCCTCCTCTGATTCTTCGAACTGCACATTGATCCCGTAAGTCTCGTCAATCTGCTCGTCATTGCCCACTCCCAAAGCGGTAACAGCATCCGATCCGAAATCTGTGATTTTCTTTCCAAGATTCACAAGCAGCGCAAATCTGGAAAGAGTCAAGCAAATGATCAAATGGTGGTTAGCGTTCTGCCGGCCAGTACGTTTACCTTTCGTCTGCGACTGATCCCAGTAAACTATCGATTTCCCGTTTCTTCTCGCGATCCTTGAGCTTATCATTCTTCAACACGGCCAGAACCTCATCCGCTGCACCACAAAGAATATCTCGCGGTTGATCGCCCAACGCCTCTTGGATGAAACTCAGCAGCACTTCGTACGTTTGACGAGTCTCTTGAGTTTTCGGCCGGTACACAATCCCCACCATTTCATCGATACCCTCAGACAAGAGGGTGGCTCCCTTCATTCGATCGAAATCGTACTGCGCTTCGTCTCTTTTTTGACGCCTACGGAAGGATATGTATGAATTCAAACAATGTTACGTCTAATTTAACGAAGAAAACATACTTCGCCTTGCGTTCTTCTGTTTTCTCCGGTTTCGATCGTTGGTAGCGATCGCCCATCCGAGTTCCTTCCAGCTTTCCAACCAAGGAAACAACTTCTCCGGTAGCCTCATCCCGTCGCGGTCGTTCGATAAGGCGAACGTCAGCTTGCAATACAAGATTCGAGTTCTGAAATAGACAACAAATTGTTTTCAGAATGAAACGCAAATGTTTGAGAAAGTTTGACATGAAATCTGAAACTCGATGAAAGCAAATATAAATTGAACTGTTTGTGCTACTCACGGCCTTGTACTCGTATTGCAGCTGCCTAGCCGCTGCATCCGCCATGATTATTCAATGAAACTTTCAACTTTACACAACTTTTTCAATCGTATTTCGCTTGCCAAAGACAAATCTGACGGCATTAAACACCGCGTTTTGATTTATTTGTAAATGTCAAATCGTTTCGACTTTCAAGTTGGCACAATTGTCATTGGCAACAACCATGGAACAAACAAACTAAAGGAATGGCGATAACCGTGTAAAAGCGTAATGCGAGTGCATGGAACAGAAATACTAGAGGAAAATGATAGAGCCACTTACAGTTTCGGCAAAATTGTAAATTTTTTAAATTTTTCTGTTTTTTTTTAATTGGCTACCAAAAACGGAAGAACAAACGACGACGAGATGTAAAAAGAGTGGAGCAACCACAAACATGCGTGTGGAAGCATTGTATTTAGTATAAATATGTTTTATGCGAGTTTTACACAGTGTGTAAAATACTCTAAAGAAAATTGATTATTATTGCTTATTATTATTATTTATATATACAAATTACTATTTAGTTTGCTAAAATAATAGTCAATAAACTTCATGAAGTATATTTATTTTTATTTGACTTATTTATAAAACCATAGCATTCATGGTATGAGTGTTGCCGCAACTCCGCCGAAGCCGGTTTCAAGCCTGGTTGAAAAAGAAAACGGTGGCCACAAGATTATATAAATCATATATGATATTTATTTTTGCATGTTATATGTATATAATTAAACATTTTACTGAACTATACACATCAAATACTAGGCAATTGGAAAAACTATAACAAAACAATATGCTGCATTTTGGATGCTTCTGAATTTAACGTATTAACTTCGTTCTAAACAAAATATGCAATGGTTGACAAACATTACAATTAATAGTCAAACTAAATATTTGCTTGGTTAATCTTATAAGAGCATGCATTTTGACTTTAGTTCGTAAAGATAAATTCTCTACCTAGTTTTATAGCTTTATAAACAACGACGATTTTACACCAATATCCGAATACTGTGGTCAAAGGTTGCATCTTCTGATCTCCCAAATTCCTAGCAAAGACCCAGAAGCGAAAACAGAAATAGTTTGTGACCAGCTTCGCTTTATGAATTGGTGCATTATGGTGTTGAAATACAAAATTAGTTTGTCACCAGCGTACAATGACGCATCGTTTAAAATATTCGGGTAGTGGTGGCAAGCCACTTTGCGTGGAAGCCTTATCAGAGGTCGTATACCATTACAGGAAACGCATTCCCATATCATCACTTTCCCACTGCCTGGATGCTGAGTGTAGGTGAGGCCCACGATTGATTGTCTTTTGGGTCGTCCCATACAGACAAAAGGCACTTTCATCCGTTCGTATTTCGCCGAAAGGAAGCGGTTTGGATTTGATTCCGTGCAAATTATAGGAGCAATTTGTTTTATCTTAACGTACGGCCTTTTTTGAACTAGGAACGCTTTGTCGTTATCCTCCCGCAATCTCTTTATCACTGTTCTACTTACGTATTCCATTTTTTGCTTGGAAGTTGCCTTTATACTCACCATTAACTTTGTCTTTATTTCTTTCCTGTACGATTCGGCATTAAAAATAAAACAGCAATTTTTGTTACATCTTTTTTATTTCAAATAAACTGGAACACAAATCGCCATTGGACTATAGTGGTTAGCTCTAGCCCGACGAGTAGCTGCGTCCGTTTATCAGTGTCTGCAGACAGTTCGGGTTTACTCGAACAGACCGAAGCCCATATCGTCGTCCTCACTTTCAGACTCCTCTTTCTTCTCTTCCTTTTTGGCCGCAGCCGGAGCAGCCGCGGCGACTGGCGCAGCCACAACAGCTGTAGCCGCCACAAACTTGCTCGGGTCCTTGATGAACTCCTTGATTGTAGTCGCCTCCTTGAACTCGACCTCCGTGGTGGCAGCAATGGCCAACAAGTTCTTGAATCCGTTGGCGATGCTGTGTGGAGTGGACGCGATTGTTGGGTATCCAACTTCCAAACAAACGGCAGCCAAGTTCGCAACGCCCGCTTGGAATTTGAGACGAAGGTCCTCGGGCTTGATGTCGAGGATTTCGGGCGAGAAGATCGAGCCGGAGTCGTAGACTTGCTCGATCATCAGACCGTATGAGAACGGCGAGATGTTCAACATGTTCAGCAGCGTCGCTTCGGAGGCGCCGACTTTGTCGCCAGGCTTCAAGATTGGCACGTCGTTGATGATTTCAATGGTGCCCTTGGAAATCTTGGTCGGGATGGACAGAGCCTGGAAGAAAGAAGTCTTCTCGGGACCAAGACCGGTATTTTGGGCCGGAATGACGACATGCAACGGAGCGATGGCTCCCGCACGAGCTGGGGCGCGCACTTTGCTCTCGAGCAATTTGTCACGAACTTCGGCCAAGTCGCCCTTGGTGAACACGAAGCCGACGTTGCCCTTAATGTGAGGCAACAACTTCTCCAGAGATTGGTTGTTCTCGAGATGTCCTCGGATGGCTTTACGCATCATCGTGTTCTTGCCCATGAGAACGATTCCCAAACCGCGCAACGATGTGCGGATTTGCTGCATCTGCTTCGAGCCAACGTTGTCCGCTCCCACGATGAAACATTTTGGATATTCATCGAACAGTTGCTGCAACGGAAGTTGATTTGTTAGAGCACTTTCAGGTAATCTATCAAGCTTTATATTTATTAGAGGTTATTCAGACAGCCGGCTGGCTGTATACAACATGACAAGTGCTGGCGCTGGGTTCCGCTATTGCTAGCGCGGCGCCAGGGACTCACTCAATAAGACGCGTGCAAGATCATCACTAAAATGCCAACAAGTTTGGCTTGGCTGAAGAATGCGTTGCTGTGCCGCGCATACATTCTAGGTTAGGTCATCCATACTTCGAGACAAAATTACTGTCGCAACGCATTCGGCAATTATAAAACATTTCATTCTTACTTACGACCACTTTGATGAAATAGTTCGCTTTCCAGGCTGCTTTGTTCTCCCTAACCATCTTAGTAGCGTAACTAGGGACTTCTCGGAGAAATTTAAGAACTGAAACAACAGGAAAACCATCATTAAAATTCTATTAAACTTCAGCTGGACGAGCTGCGGAAATCGTTTATATATCGAAAAACAATATTTCGAAGAGGATGTCAAAGATATTTGCGGATTTAGGGAAAATTATCACGGAAACTGCTTACCAAAGCTGTTGACAACTAAATAACCACAGTACGAATGAGCGAGATTGAGCGGGAGAGGTAGTGAGGCCAGAAATTGGCATGTAGCCGTCTCGCTCCAACAAATGGATTCTGGCGCCACTTATTAGAATGACCTACCGCAATCGAATTTCTACGGTGCTGGTAACGATGGATGTTTCCTCTAAGGATCAAAGTAATGGATCCAGATTTTGTCCATAAGTAGCGCCAAAAAAATTCGCCATAAGCTAAATACAGTTGTAACTTCACGAAATGGTTTAGGTTCGTCAGAATTTTTGAAATTTAACCCTTAACCGGCAAAAACAAATAAACCGTATAATTTCGAAACGCGCGCAGTTACATTTTAGCGCGTCAATCTAATCTCGTTACATCGCAAGGTGTGGCGGGTGCCGGACGCTCGGCGCTTGGAGTTTACTGGGAGCAAAGGTAACGATCCTTTAGGGTCCAATTGCACCCACGATTCCAAGTACGTTACTTTTTTTCAGTTGTATGCTTATTTATTTTGTATTGTTTTAGATCCTTTTTTGAAAACGTTGCGCTTAATCTTACGGTGAAGGACATTCAAGAACTTCTTTTAAATGAAAATTAATCAGACCCTGAACCTTTGAGTGATTTTGAGCCTTGTGACGAAAAAAACATGAGTGAAACGGAATTACCTAGTATCCTAACAGTATCCTAGTACAAAAAAAAATTCTGGAAATAATTCTAGAAAATTAAAAAATATATGAAAAAATCATGTTCTTTTTTTCATAAAATAATATCTTTTTTTCTTCGGAAGGAAGTTTATTGTATCATTTAAATTTCCACAAAACTGAAAACATGATGTTTTCGTTTTTAGCTATTCATCAAGCTATCCGCCGGGATCGCACAATCCCCCGGGTTCACCCAGTCAATGTTGTTTTTTCAAGAACAAATATTTGCTAAATAAATTTAAGAAAAACTTCCAAAAAATTATTGTAGACAATTTCAAATTATTAAAAAAAAATTCTCTGAGAAATCTTACCGCTGAAAGTTCAGAACAGAAAAATTTCTGGAAATAATTCTAGAAAATTTAAATATATATGAAAATTCATGTTTTTTTTAAATTAAAATCGTTTTTTCATTGGAAAGAAGTTTATTATATGAAAAAATGATTCGCTCTGTGGGGAGGTTCCACTTTGTGCATTCGCTCTGTAGGGAAGGTGGCTCAAACATATAACCGACAACAAGGCTGACAGTCAACGTTAAATTTCAGAGTTGTTTTACAAGTGGCAAGCAGTCGTTATTTACTGGGGTCAAAATTTAGATGATCGATCTATCTGTTGAAAATTTATAATTATATTAAAAATTGAAATTTTTTAATGCGGTAATGTTGCTCAAAGCTGCAAACTTCAGTCCGGTAAAGCGCGGCGAACTTCGCCGCTGCAACATGTCATTAGCCAGACAAAAACTTTCCCCGCCGTTCCGATTTTTCAATCGGTTCGTGTTATTGTCGACTCAGCTGTTTTGTGAGCATGTGTTGGTTCCAATCATCTGATGTCTGCCATTTTTGTTTACAAATAATGTGACGAAACACGAAATCGGGAGCGTCACAGGGTGTTACGTCCCAAAACCGAGTCGAGGCTTTCGGCTCATTTTAAAGATTGAATTCGGAGCAGGGCGAGAATTGGTGGGGTAAATAAAAAAAATTGTTTCATTTTTCCAATAAGACGCGATTTACTTACACCTAAAAAGTAACTCTACAACATTATCTCGTCGCTCGCGCGAGAGCACCTCCCGGCTCAGAACATACTTTTCGAACGTGCGCTTAAATTGTTTTTTCCGTTTATAATTCTCAATAATTTCTCACACAACATTTTTGCTTAACGTTTAAATTAACTTCTCAATAACTCTACATTACGATGCTCGCTGTCTGCGCATGTAAAATGTTTCCATTAATTTACTCTTATCTCTCAAACAGTTCACTAAGCTTCAATATATAGTAATTTGCTCCGAATATTTATAAAACCATTTGCATTTGTTGTTTTGTTTGTTAAAAACCTTAAACCTAGAATCTGCTACTCGTTTACGAGGTCATATTCCACGAGGACGAAGACGAACACGAAGAGCACTCGTCACTCTCTGACGCGTGATTTTTCAGTTGGTGTGATTTGGGGCCCCAGATTCGAACGGTTCCGTCGTCGGAGGCCGACGCCAACATGGACGGATACACCGGATTCCACGACACGCAATTCACGGTTTTCTTGTGCCCGGTCAGCTTAGCCAACGGCTCCTCGCGCTTAATGTGCCATATGTAGACCTTGTTGTCTTCGCTGCCGCTCGCGATGAAGCTCTCGTGAACGCCGCCGAAGCACGAGTAGATGGTGAAATTGCCCTGGCTGACTCCCTGGAAGCGGCGCACCAAGCACTTGTCCTCGATGTCCCACAGGTGCAGGCCCTGCGTCGCGATGTTCAACAGCGCCAAGCGGTCGGCCGAGTTCACACTGAACGTCATGATCGGATGCTGCTCCTGGACGACTTTGTAGTCTAAACGGGGATTGTCGAAAATATACCTGCGAGAAAGCGAAACGGAACTGGTCACCCCACAAGCTTTGTGTACGCTATCAACTTACGCTCGGATGCGATGATGTGTATCAGCGGCTAAAATGGTTTTATTGTCGGACCGGAACGCCATTCCATTGATGCGTACGCCTTCCCAGCTCTCCAGGATAGACCCGGTCAGATCGCACAAGTAGAACTGGCCTCGCACGCCCCCTGTCACGAACCGAGTCCCATCTCTGTTGAATACTCCGCACGTAAGACTGTCCTCCATGGCGTGCGACATCTTCACTACCATCTTCTCGTCCTCGACGTTCCACAAGTAGATCTCGGGGCACTCATCTGGGCCGCCGACGAGCAAATGCTTTGAATCCGGACTCCAGTCGACGAACGACACGCCGTACGTGTGTCCCTCGAGCGTTCTTCGGAACTTCACGCCCAACTTGACGGGATCCACGTCCCAAAGGATGACGGTTGTGTCTTTGGACCCCGTGGCCAGCTTCAGTCCGTCGGGCGAGAATTTGCAGAACCACACCTCGTCGCAATGGTCGTTGAGGACCTGCAGCGCCTGCATCGGGAACCCTTCCACCGAGCAGCAGTGGTCTGTCAGCAACGAGATATTCTCGATGTTCGTCTCCCAGGCCATGTCGTGCCACTGACACCTCTCCGTCTGCATCTCCACAGCTTGGCCGAGCAGCGCCTTAAGTCTGCGGGGCGGCAGCATCACCGAAGGCGGCAAATAGGTTTGCAGGCGCTCCATCAGCTGAGATCGAGACACGATGCCCTTGCCTCCCCAATTGGCTCTTTGATACAGGTCCTGATTGTTAGAGCACATCATGTACGAGGAGAGTTGGTGCACGCGATTGATGTTGTGCTGGAGCGGGGTCAACTCGTTGCGGAGGACATGCAACGCATCGAGCGGACGCCCGTCTTCCAAGAATTCCAAGTACTTCTGCTCGAGCAGAAGGAATTTCATTTCGGTTATGTTCGAGTGCTTACTGTCTATCAGTGGGTCCAGTTCCTGTGAATTTGAAAAGTGTCAAGGAATAGTCAAAGCAAGCAATGCACCATTCGTGGACTTACGCGGAGGTCGTGGTCGGCCTTTGTCCAGTTGCCAGACAAAACGTGCTCGCGGAACTTGGTGGCGGCTGGGTGCTCCAGGTAGCAGCCCGACTCCTGCATCAGGAAATCGGCGCTCTTGTCCAGGCCGACACTCTTCAGGTATTGACCGATGAGGCGGACTATGTCCTGGTTGGTCTTGTCGAGCTGCACGCGGCTTGGAGCCGCCACTTCGTTGAAGCCGTTGCTTGTGGCCCCGTTTTGCGAGTTGCTTTCCTCTTCCGCGGCGTGCCCGTTGGCTTCCGTGCTGTGGTTGCCCGCTGAGTTGGCTCCCGGTTGCTGCATTCTGTTGCCGTCTTTCCTGCCCGTTTCCTTCGAGTGCTCAGAGTTTTCTTGCGAACTGCTTTCTTCGCCGTCGTCTTGTTCAATGCCCGTACCCGCCCCCTTTCCGTGCGCGCTCCGATCCTTTGTCGTCTGCGGCTGTTTGTTTTCTTTTACGAGCTGCGCTTTGTCCGCTGTCGCGTTTTCGTCGACTTCTGGTGCGCTCGCCGAAGCTGGGAGACTACTACCACTCGCACCGCCCGCTCCCGTCTCGGATGCTGTGCCTTCGTCGACGGCGACGGTCAAGCACCTGCGGGCTTTCTTACGCGGCGGCTGGTCCTCGAGAGAGGCACCAGTTGCAGCAGTCTTCTTGTTTGCCCTATCAATTTTGAGATTTATTTCCTAACCACAACAAATGAAAAGTATTGCAAAACTCTGTGTGTCGTTATCCTTTGTGGGATGTCTGACGTCTGGAGGCCAGAGTGACGTTTACGATTTTTCCACCGTGCGAAGAGGAGCAACCGGAGCAAACGTCAAAGCGTCGACGACTACGAAAACGTCAACGATACAAAACCACTCAGAGACTGGGAAATCGGCCTAATCTTTGCCAAACAATCACTTGCACCCCGCGCCAATGTTACTCGCCATTTGCCTGCACTTTCCCAGCCACTTTTCCACTTTCTACGGCGCACTCACTCAATTGTTGTTCGTTTTCGTCACCGATTCAAAGAAGAACTTGGAAAGTCGTGTGCAGAGAACGGCCAAAACGAGCAGAACGAAGCAAACGACTTTTCGCTGTGTGATGGTATGATGAAACAAAGACGTTTGAATAGAAGTAGCTGAAGAACGGGAGGAACGGGAACCGATGCGACACGTCCGCGCTGCTTGCTCTAGTGGAGGTAGAACGAGAGCAAAGAAAAACGGGTCGGCGGTGGGAGAGTGATGAGAACAGCTGTTCGATGTTGGCATCTCGCTTGGTACATCGAAAACATTGTATTGCGCCCCGAAGTGGATTCGCGGTGGTTCGTGATGTGGATTTAACGTCGAACTACAAAAGTCAAAATGGAACGTATCCTCGTGAGTTTTCTAGTAGGAAAATAGGTCGTCTTTGCTGAGTTGCACATGTGAGCCAACTATTTTTGTGAGTCAGAATGACCTGCGCGTTTCAACAGCTATTAGATATATTTCAACCATATGGAAGTAAATTGTCGGTAATTATAAATTACAGATCCCAAAGAGTTATCGGAATACGGATGGCTCGTTGTAACCTAACCCTAAATGATAATGTCATGACTCGTTTTAATTTCCGCGGTTCAATCCGAGACGCATACGGCTAATTAACGGTGATGGCTAAATAAAATGCAAAAGATTGGTTAGTGCATCACCAACCAAACAAAATCACCAATCTGTATTATATAACGAAAATAAAGATACTTTTCCGTAGTGCGGAAACAAATGAAAATGTTTCTTTTGTCAGAATCAAGTTTAGATACGAACAGAATGATAAGATTTGGGTGGAATGGGTGTGGGATGCGATGATGGAGGTGATTTTGAAAGCAAGGCAAGGTATGTCGAGGTCAGCATTAGTCGCCTAAGTGGTTTGAGGATAGGCTAAATGAATTGTTGGTTGTGAAAATGAGTGAAAAATGATAGAGCCACTTACAGTTTCGGCAAATTGTAAATTTTTTGAATTTTTCTGTTTTTTTTAATTGGCTACCAAAAACGGAAGAACAAACGACGACGAGATGTAAAAAGAGTGGAGCAACCACAAACTTGCAAAAAAATTCACCAAAATTGAACAGAATCGAGTAAAATACGAAAAAGAACATTAAACACTATAATAGAATTCAGGGTTTTTGCATGCATCGGGAAAAGGAGTAGTGATATCATATTGAAATAAGAATTCGTTTTAAAAATGGAGGGGAGGATTTTGCAAAGGATGTTATTTTGCCAAAACAGCAATGGCGGCATTCATTCCGTCAAAATATTAAAAAATAAATCAATTTAAGTTGATTTGAGAAGGTTGTTATATACTAAGTAACGTTTCTTAATTCAATGCATAAGCCTCTAAGAAACCAAGTCTTCATCTTGACTTGATGAAAATTTTGAACGAGCCGCGAGATGTGACCTTTTTGGATCAAACGGGCAGCTTCCCAGTTAAATCTTCATTTATTTAAAAGTATTAGACATAGTCATAAACATAAACATGAAAATGATAACACTCTAAATAATTACAATGGTGGGAACTAATTACAGTAAGTGGAATGAATTAATATTAATAGTATCATCTTACGGAGCGTCCATTGATTACATAACGCTTTTGGTGGTAAGTGTAGGGCGCAGATTACAAAGCCTATTTAATTAAGTGGCTTTTTTCATATCGACGCTCAAAGACAAAGAGCGAAAGCTAAAATTTTGACAAAATTAAGGTTTAAGTTTTTGTTTCTAACGACTGAAATAAACTTAGTTTTAGTAGTTGCATCTAAGATTTTCAAAGTACTGTATATACATTGGATTTCGCCATTTAACCTTGGAAAGACTATTGATTATTTCTTACTCTGCAATTGATATTCAAACAAAATGTAATATGCAGTAAACATTCGATGTCTGGATGTATATAAAACATACGTAAGATAGGCAAAGAAGTAAATGAGATCTTGAGAACCCTTAAAAAAATGAACTCAACAATTTGACAAATGATCGTTATAAAAGAACACTCTCTTATTAATTATATTGTTTATTGTTTTGACGTGAATACGTTTAACAATCTTGAAAAATTATAATTTTTAAACTTAATAAGAATTTTTAAAAATATATTTGCCCTTCCAAATCGTTGATTACCTAAAATGCAAATTTTACTGAAAACAAAAAGATTTGAAGCATTTTAAGCAGTTTTTGTAATGAAATATAAAACGGCTGTACTAAAATTTTGACAAATCCCCTCAAATCATACAAATGTTTGTACGATTTGATTGACTTGACATGAACGCAAGTGAAGATAAGTAATATTATTCATATGAATCCATTATTTTTTTGCTCAAATTATGAAGAAAAAAATGTTATTTTTCATACAAAGTGCTCAAACCATCTGATTTTTAGCACCATTGATTGCTTAAAGATTAAATCAGGTGGAAAAAAATCTCAAATTTAAACATAATACTTTGTAATTTTTTTAAAATAAATTAAAAAAAATCGGCATTCTCTATTCACAATTTCAGAAACACATACAAATGTTACTACGCTTCGATTGAAAACTTAATGGCGTAAATCCAACATTTTATCGTATCAGTGTTCTAATCTGCATCGGTACACATGGATTCGAACATGTGTAACTACACGAATTGTTATAGGAGCTTCGTCACAATACATTTGCCCAATTACACATGGGGAAATTCACTGCATGTTTTCATCCGTTCTTTCCCACGCGAGCTAAGAAACACAAACCAGACCACTCTATCCCTCTCTCTCAGAACGAGGGCCTGCGTTTTTCGTCTCCCGCAAATTCCACTAGGTAAATAAATATCCCAGTAGAGAATGATAAGGTTTTTCGAACTTTGCCCAATTTCCAGCATATTCAATGATTCTGGCTAACGACGTCGCAAAACAATAAAATAAGACTAAACTAGCTTGCCTTATGATAAACAGCTATTTTAATACTAAACGACTATTACCTTGCCACCTTAAAACATATGATAAAAATATGTAGTGAGCATCTTCAAATTAGTGGCACTGTAAGCTGATGCACTTCCACAATATACATTAGCTTAGTAATGATTCAAACCTTAAAATAATGGTCGGTGAAATAAGTGTAGAATAGTTTATGTATTGACTTAAATTTATGTGGCTTCCGGCAAATAACTTAGAATTGGAAGCTACGAAATTCGAGCGTTCAGCGGAATCGTGTGCTGGATCGTGTGGTGGATCGTGTGGTGAATCGTGTGGTGAATCGTGTGGTGGATCGTGTGGTGTGGTGTCATAGGAAAAAACCATTCTAGCACTGGACTAATTTGCGACTTTCACTTTTTCGTCCGTGACTGAAATGGCCACGTTTGGGGAATCCCACTTGACCTTCACTCGCAACGAAAGATGAGGAGATAAAAATCATTAGAGTGCCACCTATTTCTGCGCCAGGACTGCCCTGACCACGCATTCCTAAAAAGGAAACTAGACAGAAATTCTCGAAGCGAAACCAAATTTTCCGCTAAAAGTGGAGGAAGCGCTTCGTAACACACACTTCACATTAGCACTAGCAAAAGGTGCACGTACTTTAAATTTGAAATGATTTAATGCGATTATGCAAACAAGAAAAATAAACGATACGACAATCTTAGTTCTACGCGAAAAGTTCCGTCTAAACTTCACATACGCCAATTCCCACTCCGATCAAATTTCATTAACCCATTAGAGGTCAAATAAAAAGTACCAATATTTGTTATTAATTATCTTTATTTTCATATTGAAATAAGAACAAAAAAACACAAAATACAAGAAAAAAGTCCAAAATATTAGTTTTTATGAAATTACAGGGGTGTACTCAATCGAGTACACTGACCGCCTAAGTATGAAAATTTTCAGAACACGTGTTTTAGGCACTTCTTACATTGCCAGCGTACTCTTGAATGGCAAAGGACACACCGCAGCTGTTTTTCGATTTTGACGGGATAATGTCCAACTCCATCTTGAGGCAGACGACCTTCGACGAATGATGCAGCCTGGTGAGATTTGCTGACCAATTCTACGCTTATATCTTCATATAGAGACCAGTACATTGGTTCTCGAGGTAGCTTATGGTACCCAGATAATATCAACATCCCTAAAAACTTTTTCAAATCAGTGGAATCCATGTTTATTTTGTTGATTAGCGTTTAGTTTGCTATTGAATATAATCATATCAACAATATCATTATCAAACAGTTTTTCAAATATTTGTACAGAATTGGCCCTTTAGTTCTTCACAAATAGCACTCTTCCTGGCATAGACTTCCGAAGTAAGCTGAGAAGAGTATGAAGGGGTACATTTCCGCCAGGTTGGGTTTGGATTCGGAGGGGATTGGCATTTAGCATCGAGTCGTCTTCTTTTTGACGCCAGCGGTTCATCATCACTGTCGTCGTACACACTATCTTTGCTACTACTATCCTCTCGATTCATAAATACCTCAATAGTACCAGGTACGTCTTGCGGTAAGAAACACGCCGCCATATCCTCACCGGCACCGTCCTCTTCATCAGTCAATGCACTTGAATTAGGTAGTATGATAGCCAAGTCACATTCATCATCAACGCTACCCAATAAAACGGCCCCAATAGCTTTTTCCAGCCCCTTGTAGCTCTTTTGAGCTGTAAATTGCTGTTTCTTCATTGCAAGGTATCTGAAAAAAATATTTTTTTTTTACTTACATATGTTGTCACTGTACTTAACCGAGTACAGGAACATTTATATGACCCTAGTTTTATTTTAGTTATAAAAAATTAATTATGTTGTTCCGTATAACTTAGTTTGACATTTATTTTATATCAATGAAATGAAAAAAACAACTTATAACCAGTAATTATTTAAAAAAATCAAAACTCATTCACTTACCTCCCCAGTGTTTCGGTGGCACAACTTCAACTGGCACTTTTTATCAAAAAAAATCACACTACCCGCGTAATATTTATCAATATACTTGAACAGGGGTATAATGAAGTAAAATAACAAAGTAACACACGTTAACTTTACGAGATCTGTAATTTACACTTAGGGATATGGCTGTACTCAATTGAGTACAGTGACTTCTAATGGGTTAATTGAGCCTGTCACCAAATCTGCCGTCTAACAATCAATCGCCGAATCCTGGGGACCTTTTATCAGCGAATGTCCATATCAGTGCGACAATTCTTCCATTACGAACTCCACCAAACCGGAGGTGTTCCACAGTCACCAATTTCAAAAAAGAATAACCAGGACGTGCCAATTTCAATTACTTCAGAGAACAGCCGCGAGATTTTCTATTCACATAATTTTCACGGAAATTTCACTCTAATTTATAGCTTTCCCGGATCCCGCACTCGCATCGTCGATGATTGGCCCGTGACCTTCAACTTGAGCTCACACGTTACGTTCCGCCAGGCTATAATGGTTTTCGACCGTCTCAAGTTTTCATCGTCCTGTTGACAGTTTTCGGTTGACAATTGAGAAACAAATTACCCTTTTGCACTTTTTGGCTAATTATTAGAGTGTTTTAGGTATCTCGCCGAACCCTGTTTCATGCAAAACTCCGCCGTTGGGTACCTGATGAGGCAATCCAACTAAGCTCCACCATTCGACTTGTTTAAAGTTGCCACACATCCACATGGCGTACCCAAGGGGGGGAGGAAGTTACGGGTTCATTCCCCCCCCCCCTTGAAATGGTCAGGAACACGCTCACCCGTGATTATTACCCTGATTTGATTTAGGTTCTCATTCACAGCTGAGTGAAATGATAGTGCGGCATCAAATCTCATTCCCGTAAACTATTTGTCGACAAGGAGCCTTGAACCTTGAGTCACCCACAATTATTCGCCGAGAGTCTCTGGAACGTGGGAGTTGAGTGAGATTCAGTATCTCTTCGCAATTAGATCTTTCATCTATTTCACAGTAAAACCCATATGGGTCTGATTTACGGCCTATGGTTCTTTAGAGATCGCACCTAGGGGTGAAACGGGCATAATTTTCACAAATTGGATCCGTGTGTGCCGTTATCTTTTACTTATTGTATGAAGCCTAGCAATTTTATATGTAGAAAAAGAGTTGGTAGGAACATTAGAATATGGTCACCTGATTGAAAGTTTTCGAAGTAAAATTAAAGAAAAGTGTAATTTATTTAATTCGCACCCATATCTTAGTAGCAACCGTTATATTTTTGAATGTTTCTTTCTATCTTTGATCAGAACCCTTAAAAAATGGATTGTTTTTATTTTGTGATTACATAATTATATCTTCATATCTACACCGAAGCACTAGCAAACGTACCTAGTCAAGACTTCAAAAATATGACCCCCTCCTTATCAAAATGCTGCGTTCTCTACTGTGTGCAGGTGATCGCTCGAAGGTATGTATTGTAGCCCATCAAGGCTGCCGATTACAACTTATTATTATAATTTATTCGCGTCGTTGTCGATTTGGGGTACCCCTATTCTAATTTACCTCCTGATTATGTGTCTAATCCAAAATGTATATTCAGTAAAACCCAAACTTAATTCTATTCTTCTTAATTCATAACGATATAATTCAAATTTCGTTCAATTTAACTTCTTGTTAATCAAATTTTTTCCTAGTGACTTTTAAGCGGTATACTCATTTTTTACGCGGTACTCGTACTCAATTTTTATTGGACAACGTTTACCTACACGGTGTACCGATAGTAATTGAGTGCTTCAGAGCAGGATAGTTCTGAGGTTCACCTTGAATATTTCTCGCTTCCAGTGAGAATTGTTCAAGGCATCTTTTTTAACTTGATCGTGTGCACTGCGATGCGAACGAAACAGCTTGTTTAATTGAAGATTGGTTTATGAAAGATTTGGAAGTTTTCGCAGTCAAAATGCTACTTTCAATAGATAACGTATCGTATGTAGAGCCTTTAAATAGTATATATACATACAAGGTGTATAATAGTCAGTGGCGGCTCGTGGGAGTTAAGTATGGTGGGGCTACTGGTACGAATTTTTCTATCACCAATTTATGTAAGTTCTTATGTGAGTTTCCACTCCATCCAAGAGGTACCATGTTAATTATTTATTTAATCAAAATCATAAATATCATAACCTGAAGAACCCTTTTCTGAACAAAACTTTAAAAAATACCATACACTACGAAGGCGCACTAAGTACTAATACCACTACACTGATGAAACTACTTTTGCATTAACAGTCATCACCTTTATCCCCTTCGTCGTAAAAAAATGTTGCTCATGCCTGCTCAAAAGTATTATCCAGACCATGCCAAGACTAAACGTTGTCGAAGCATTGAACGGGCTGCATATGATTAGCCCGTCCACGATGTATACACATGTTATTTCAAATACGCACACTCCCGCCACTTCAGCATAGAATTCACACATTCATTCAAATCGAAATACTCTTTTTCGGGACAAAATCCATGTAGCTCCTTCCTCGTAGTAAAGGTGGAAAATTGTCAAAAAGAAAATAAGTTTGAATTTTACTCTCAGCTTTTACTCGGTGCAGGCACAACGAAGTGAGTCGAAAACAAAAACAAATTGTTCTACAGTGCGTGGCAAGAAGACTATGTGAAAGTAAACTACAGCATGGGCGAAAAAAATGCTACATTATATTTTGAAATGAAATTAAATTATGAAAACTATATTGAAATCTATAATGATATTTTATTACATTTCCACTAATATAGGCTCATCAATAAGTGGTGGGGCTGAGCCCCACTAGCCCCAAAGATAGAGCCGCCACTGATAATAGTATCTTGCATGACTGCAGCGTAGAAAAAAGTCGTCTCATGGTTTGAGTTTCTTCAAAACATTTCCGAAATTCTTGGATCAATCAATTTTAAGATACAGGCAAAAAAATATTGCACAATCGATGGACAAGATGATGGTAGAATTAGGACTGCAAGCTGAAAGGGGTATGTACCAGAAGAGGATGTGAAGATTTTGCCGTAGATAAACTAAATTCGAAACTTGTTTTACAATTCTAGTTTGCTGCACGGTTTCAAGAATCAACATTTTTTTATTGAAAATTCTCACGTTACTATTTCTCGAAAGAGGTGATGAAACCTTTATAGAAACCTATAAAATGCTGCTAGTGGTACATTCAACAAACGGTTTTTTCGGAAATACCTCGTAACCTTGAGGATAAGTTTCGCTTCAAAATCACAATTGTTATCGATAACTACAACATCAATTTTGAATTCTTAAATTGAACAAATTGATTCCCTTCCAAAAATTTTCTTTCAAATTACTCATCAAGCAAATTTAGATCCGACTTTACACTTTAACAGCGTCAGTTCTCGCTAAATGTAGCTAGAATGAATAAAATAGCGACTTTTCTAGTGGCATTTGATGGATGCCTTATTTCAGTTTTGTAATATCAAATCAAAAAACAAACTCAATTGAGCCACCAAAAAAAAATCGGAGCCATCAATACCATGTAGTGTTGAATTTTTGACGAGACTCAATCGAACCAATAGACTTAAACCCTAAATCGATTTCAGATATTGAAGGTTGCAAGGTGAGAGGTTAAAATACAAGTAAATTTAAAACACATCTATTCCGATTGAATAAATTTAGGTTCAATACAAGAGCACGGATAGGAGACCTTCGAAAATAATTTTCAGTTTATCAGTGGACGAGAAATATTTTCTGGGTAATTCAAACAAAGAGACGTTTACATGACATGTTTTGGACATACTTTTAGAAGAATTTTTATCTAAAAATTGAGAATAGAATCAGCTGAAAATTAATTAATATCAACCATTATATTATTTGCTATTTTAAGTTTTTTTTTCTCAACAAACCCGAGTAAAATGCACATGATCAAATTATTTAAAAAAAAATTCACACCGCCTTCATTTGGAAATATATTCAATTACAGTTCAACACTTCATAGGATACCACCGTGATGGATCATTTTTATTTATATTAATTGCATTCCTCAATGATTTATTGAAGTTGCGTCAACATCGCATCGGAGATCTTTTGGAAATTGGAGCACGCATTCAGCACTTTTAGTTAGCATCAATCGAAATAAATATTAATATCGGAACACAGATTGTTTGACCTAAATCGTTAGTTGGACCAAGTGTGCACAATTCAAATTATTATCGAATTAATATTGTCGCTGTGTTATAAGTAATATTCAATTAAGACATTTTATGAGCAAATGAAAAGGGGACCTAAGTGAATTCGTTTAAAACAATTTGATTTTGTGGGCTTTGTGGACTAGTGCGGACTATCTTTAATAACAGCGATCTCCATTGGAATAATCGTAAAGCAATTATTGTTTGCTGATGTAAGAACAGTTAAAGCATGTTTTGCACATGTCTGACCGAAATTTAGACTTAGTTGAGAAAAAGCAGACAGAAATAAAGCACAAGGTAATAACTGAATTGAATGTCCTTTGCTTTCGCTCAGCAATAAACAAAATAACGATTCGAAGCTGTATTTTTTCTTTTGCTATCAATCTTAAAACAGTTTACGATCGCCTCATTTATATTCCAAGTCAAATAATCATCACCTTAGTCAGTCATCAAATCGATATAAAACTATGTCAAAGCATATTTCAAATAATGTCACTTCGTATGCACAAATCATTTATTATTGCAAAATTCGCCATTAAACCGTCTCACTATGACCTATCATACTTTTATTATTGAAGAGCTACGATATAAATTAAATTTTCCTGATTGATTTCCGAACAGTTTTTTTCGGTTGAGTGACTTCAACTCCCCAAATTTAGCTGGGGGTGTCTTTAATTGAACTTTACGAACATTAAATGGTATGAGAATAAAAATTTTGTATTGAAAAATCGTTTGAAGTAGACGTTTTTGCTATTTTTAATGAGTATGTTTCTGATGGTTGGATGGGCGGATAATTGAAAAACTGGGACATATTTATTTTATTGAAATGCGAATGATCAGTTTTGATTTGAAACGAATGAATGAATCGTCGAATATAAAATATTTATCAGAAGATTCCTATATTTAGTCTAGTCTAGTGTGATGAACGATTTTTAATTTAGTTTATAAAAAAACCCACAGAATCGTCGATGCAAGAATTCGCTCGATGATTTAGTTTATGATAAAATTTCCTGCCGGTTCTTTGCAAAGTTTGACAAAATAGTCTAAAAGTATCTTAAGTTTTACGTGTCTGCTTGGTATAGATATACATTAACATAGTCAGCTACATGCTAATACACACGTATTGCTTTTCCAAGCCAAGTATCAGTACCCTTGAAGAGCAGCTTGGACACCTTTGGCTCCACTGGTGAAGACGTGGCTCATCAAAAACCTCTGCTACTCTCTCGGCCGTAGCACCCATGTTGAAGCGTAAAAGTACGTACGGATTGCTGAAATAGGTCTCAGCCTGTACTCATTTTGTATCTACCCGCTTTGGGTGTTGATCGCAGCCCCTAAGCTGCAACCCAAACAGACACCTCACCGTTGTGGACAGAAGCAAAACCCCTAGATTCCCGGCTTTCTTGGTACCATAATACCTCTGGTAAAATTTTGTAGGTATCACTTCACCACTAGCATCTTCTTAATCCTTAGCTCCGGATTGATCGCCATTTTAGGATGAGTCATCATTGACAAACCTATTTCTCAACATCTCTGTAACTACGCCCTTCCCTACTAACGTTAAAAAGCGGAGAATTACGAAATTCCTTTGTATAAATTCCACATTCGGGTTTTGCTTAAATCCAAAAGTTCACCTTCTAAGAGGTCCATGTTTTGAATAAAGTCGCCGTTTTGAAATAAAGTTTATGGCCGTTGTCTCGAGCACCATTGAAAATATATGCTATTTTTACTTTATATTTTCTGTAGAATCTTTAGTTTGCGCTTTTTTATACGAAAGGTGTTGACTTTATGAGAAACGCAGAATCAAAACCACGAATCGGTAAATTGTCTATAAAACTCATCATAGTTTTAAAGAACTCGAAAGATAGTTTCAAGGGCCCGTGTTCCTACTAGGAATGCACCGACTAGAATTTTGACCGATAAGTAAGTAGGTTACTTTGAAGCTGACTAATCAGCATAAAGTCCCCTCACTCATTCTGTGTAGAGATTCGAAAGTTTATTTTTTAGAAGAGAATTTTGGTTTTATTTTTACTTAAATTTGAAACAACTGAACTATTCTGTTTTGATGGTTTAAGGTCTAAACTGGTGAAAGTTTGTTTGTATGAATTAGCATGTCGAAACATATATCAGGATATTAGCAATTTGGCAAGCATGAAATTTGTAGATAACATTATTGCCGATTTTAACAGCTTATTATTATTATTATTGTTAAAATAGGCGACATCGGTTTCTGATGACTTCGGATTTTATTAGGTAAAATACGTTCATGTTCAAAGAAAGTCACACAAGAAGTGACAGTACAAAGTTACATTAATTAGTGAGTAATAGATGAGGCGACTGCATCGTAGTAGTAGAAGAACGCGAGGCGGCAACAGCATTTGAATTCCTCAACAATTATTATTATTTTTTACCGATAGGTTTTTTTTAAGTCTACCCTCTTTAAGCGCTGTAGAAACGGGTCATTTTCAGTAATTTTTTTAGATAGGTTTAAATTATAAATATTGATAAAGGAGGGGTTATACTCAATAAATACTCTCCCGAAATACACAAAGTAAATATTTTTTATTCATTGATATGAGTTTTTATCAATGAAAATGCTGGTTGAAAAAATGTCGAAAAAACGAGAGGTGTGTTGGTCTGAAACAAAAAAAAACAAATAGTTTTAGGTTCAGTATGTTAATAGCTATAGCGCGAATGGGGCGATTTTTGATTTTTTCAAAATGGACAAAATGGTGGGAATTTTTCGAAAAATTACGTAAAAAACATGCTGATTTTTCACCGTTTTTGGCCAAAAAATAATTCAAATAAGAATTTCGAAAAATCTCTCATAGTCCATCATAGTCATAAACAATGTCTGGTAAAAATTCGGTGAAAATCCATTCAGTAGGTCCCGAGATTTCATCAACACGGCTTCGAAAAACGTTGTTTCGAGAAAAACGCGGTTGAAGTTTTTTTTAATGAAGAATCGCGCTCGGGTGACAAAGTGAAAGTTACCCAAAAATACAGTTCAACAGCTCCGATCATTATAAAATTTTAATATAATATTTCTGTATATATATATACTTTCGAAAATTGCAATAAAAAATCAATTTTTTGAAAATGATAAAGAGAGTAGACCCCTTATCCCCACATCGTGCCTGTTTAAAAAAATCATTGCAGGATCCAGGAGGATACAAATATTAAAAACTTTTTAAAAATCAATTGTGTTTGAAAATAAATCGGCTGGAAATTCACTCTATTCTGAAATATGACTTTTCACACGGAACTACGACATCGCAGACCGCGGGAAACATCAATAGTGTATTTGGCTTTAGTGTTCGTGTTTGGTTCGCGAAATTTCGTACAGGTAACTTTGACCTCACAAATAAGCCCAGAATCAAAGGTCAATAATGACGATCTAAGTTGAGTGCCCATGAATGATCGTTGAATTATGGTGTTAACAAACAAACAATATTAACTAATTAAGTTCAAATCGGTAAAGTACAAAAGTTGGATAAGTGAATTCTACATGAGCTGAATGAAAAACAAAAAGCTTGCTTGATGTTGCTTTCTCGTCACAAAGCTGATCCATTTTTTAATCGATTGAGATGAGAAATGGATCCTATTTGAGACGCGCAAACGTTCATCACAGTTATTGAACAAGAATGAAACGCCAAAACACACTCCAACTTCAAAAGAAGTTGATGGTGAGTGGTTGGGAGTCTAGCGTGGGTGCTATCCATTATGATTTCATAAAACCTGGGTCAACGATCATAGCAGAAACATACTGAACCAATTGGACGAAATAATGCAAAAACTAAAAGCCTAGATTGGTCAACAGATAGACTCCTATGTTACTGCACGATAACGCTAAACCACACACTGCACAAATGAATTTGGCAAAACTACAAGAATTTGAGTTGGAACTTCTTCATCTTCTTCTTCACTGTCTACCATTTCTTCCGAAATTTGGACAACTTTTTAATAAGAGAACAATTTGATTCCGACAATGCCGTAAAATTCCTTGACCCTCGTCCACTAGGGTTTTATACCACCGGCTTCAACAACCTACCGCTTAAATGGTAAAACTGTATACATAATATGGGTGCATATTTTGATGAATAGAATGATTCTTTATATTTGTAAGTTATCTTCAAACTTTGCCTTTTTTTCTAAATATTTCGTCCTTGTTGACCCAATAATATAGAAGTCGCGCAGCAATTTATTTATTTAGGAAAATTCAATGAACAGATTAGATCTAATTACACATTAAAATTACAGTGTTTCAAGTTTTGAAGTTAAAGTACGTTTAAAAGAATAAAAAGATGAGGACATAGGACCAAGTTGAAGTGCATCATGCTGTCTCATTATTATCTGCAAAGGAGAGTTAAAGTATACAGCTAATTCAGCAATGGTGGGGTTAAAAAAGTTGAAACTCCTGGTGTTATGGGAAGGAACGCGAAGTGCTATGCTTTCGGATGCAGGACACATGATGAGGCCGGTATATAACTTATACAAAAAACATTGATCGAGAAGTACTCTGCGATCAAGAAGTGAGGGAAGTTTCAGAATTCTCAACCGATCAGGATACTCCGTATACGGTAGGCCGAATTTATAAAACAAAGATCGTGTAAATTTACGCTGAACGGACTCAAGCAGTGTATGATCACAAGCATGATAAGGCGACCAAACAACCGAAGCATACTCGAAAATGTTTCTCACCAGGGTTTGATAAAGTGTGAGGGAGCTTTCGATAGAGGAGAAGTGTTGGGAAGTACGAAACCAGACATACGTGATGCACGATTTACTAAGTCGGAATAGTGAAAATTAAAGCGAAGTCTCTCATTGAAAATAACTCCAAGGTCTTTGATAGTGTTAACTCTTTTCAATTTACTGTTGTTAATATGGTAGATGGCGTCAAATGGTGTTTTTTTCAAAGAATAACACATCATAAAGCATTTGTCTACGTTAAGCGTTGAGCCATTTTCTAAACACCAGCTAGACAAGATGTTGATGTTAGTTTGCAGGTTGAGGCAATCACTATAGTTTTTTATGCGAGCGAAAATGCTTAAGATCGTCGGCGTATAAAAGACATTCACAAGAGAAGCGATAAGGCAGGTCATTTATGAAAAGTAAAAAGAGAAGCGGTCCTAGAATTGAGCCCTGAGGAACACCTGAATTTGAAGAAAATGGACACGAAGTGCAGCCATTGAAAACTACACGGCAGCTTTGGTCGGTAAGATAAGAAGATAGCCAATCCAAAAGAAAGTGCGGGAAGCCAAGGGTGACTAATTTATTTAAGAGAATATCATGAGACACTGTATCAAATGCCTTTCCAAAATCTGTATAGATAACATGGACGTCCAGTCTGGACTCGAAAGAATTTGCAACAAAGTTTGTAAAGGCAACAAGATTAGAAGAAGTGGAATGAAGGGAACGAAAACCATGTTGCTCTTTTGCAATCAGATGACCAAAGTGATAGAGAATAAAGTTATGAATATGTTTTTCCAGTAGCTTGGAGCAGACCAAAAGTAGGGAAATTGTTCGGTAGTTTGACGCTAAATTAACGGGGCCATCTTTATGTATTGGGACAAGATGAGCATTTTCCCAATATTTTGGGAATGTTCCGGCAGTGATGCTTTTATTAAAGATTATGCTCAGCGGAAGGCTTATAACATCTTTCGTTCGCTTTAAAAAAGGGTAGGAAGGCCATCAGAACCAGCTCCTACATTTTGGTCAAGATTTTCCATCAGAGATTCAACAAGAAATGATGATGTGTAGGGCGGTGAGGTGACAGTGAGGAAGTGCCTATATCTTATATTGCGACTGGCAATCGGTTTAGGCGATAAAAAAATGGATTGAAAGTGCTGTGCGAGTAGGTTACAGCAAGTCTGGGGTAGATTGGCATGAGAAGTACTAAGATACATGGAGACTGAAGGAGTTGCGCGAGAGCCGCGAATATGTTTGACATGTGACTAAAAAACCTTCACATTGCCTGCTCTAATAGAGTTTTCAACATTCTCATAGTATGAGAGACGAGCCTGGTTTATTTTAAGTTTTGTCAGAGTACGAAGTTCTTTGTATTGATCTAAGTCATCTTGGATATTATGACGTTTGTATCTAAGCCGGGAAGATTCTTTTAGATGAAGCAAGCGACGGATTTCAGTAGTAAACCAAATTGGATCAGAAGAAGGAGAAGATGAAGATACAGGAACAAATTGTGGAAGGATCACTTCTAGAATGTTGTAAAAACGGTCGACAGCAACATCACAGGATAGATGTAGTAGCTCACTCTCCCAGTTAATATTACTTAATGCTATATTATTTTAATTTATCGAAACAGTAAACTGAATTTGATTATGTAATGAATATATTTTTTGCACTACATGTGTATTTGACTATCTTCACATTAACAAACTATCAGTTTGTATCTGTCTGGAATAAAACAAGTAGCATGTAATATTTTATTCGTTATTTAAGAATTTATTTGTGAAGATTTTAAACCATTTGTAGGTTTTCAAAGTTACTTTTCTCAATTCAATTCAATTTCAAAATTCACACGAATTCATGTCAATCACCTATTCTAATTGATATCACGAACTTTAAATTTTCGTTACAATGTTCCTGACTCGAGCAAGTGTTACGTCTCCATGAAATTGTTACTAATTAATATCAATCTTGATAGCTTCCAATGCATTTCTATCAGATAGTGACATCGTTGCTCCTATCAAGACTAATAACACTCATTAGCACTTCTAATGCCTTGGCGCACGCTCGTCCATATCAGCTATCATATCTGCCGCATGTTCCTGGCGATGGCGCCGATTCTTCTAATAATATAATATCTTTGGATGGAGCATGGACACAGGAGGTGAACGCAAGACACATGCGTTGTGTATCTTCCACCTTCGCTTTCGGAGAAAGTCTTTCAATTTATTTTTATCGCGATGTAAGTTCTCACCCGGAGTCACGTGGGCAGATCGTTGTTGCGTTTTCAATGGAGGAGAAGGCTAATCGCTGTGGTCTATGCTTTTATGTTTAACCCTTGAACGCTGAAAATAAACATCTCTTAATTGAATAAAGTTTTTAGTTTATAGATTTTTGTGGTTAGAATGGCAGTACGTTGGGTGTCCTGCTTTCTAAAGTTTCCGTCTATTGATGATTTGAAATATGATTTTCATAAACTAAATACAAAAGAAGATCTTGTTTTAAGGGGTAACATTACTATAGGATTTTAAAAAAATCAATTTTTTCATTGCCTTAAATTGTACTTTAGGGTCATAAAAATGAGATGTCGGTAGTTTTATAGCGTGGAGAAATTTCTAAAGGACTAACTGAGTGACTTTTCTGCACCGCGTTCTAGAGCCCCGCGCACGCTGTCTGTGAATCACGCGCCGCTGGGCGCAGCTGCTCCGATATACCTCTCGGGATAATAAGTAGTCTTGTTACCTACGTTGTTTTTTTAAAAACAGCGCCATTTTGTTAAAAATTAGTTTTAAAAAAAACTCCTACGTAAGGAGAAATTTAGTTTTTTGTTCTAGGAGCGACCGTTCGAGAGAAAAGTTACCGGTAACTTTTTAAAGGTGGATCACACAACAGCCAAATACGTGATCCTGTTGCCGCCATTTTAGATAAAAATTATTTTTTTGTGCTTTTTGAGTTATAAAATATACTACCATAAGCGGATTTGGTGTTTTTTAATTTATTTACTTACGAAAAATCATGAAAAAGGGAGTCTCTAGAGTAGTGTTGCCTCTTAATGTGTAATAAAATTTATGATAAATAAAATATGATTATTCAAATAATCCAAATTTCAACTAATGTAACTAATGTAAACTAAAATAGTGTAAATCGTAGAGTCAATAATTTCAACGTCCTTATTTTAAACGAAAAAATCAATGTTTGTATTAGATGGTCATAGTGCGTGTAAAGATTTTTTTACAGATTGGTAATGTGTGCTTTTATTCGTGTAATTCCATGCTTTAAATACTGACAGACTACAAATACTCTTCAAATCAACCAATTAAAGATAGTGACAGTTACTACTTTGGGTTAATCGAGAACACCGGGCAACATTTGAGATAGTGATACTTTAGGTGAAATGATATTACCATCCAAGTAGCCGCTCATGCGGCCACTTTGTTGCTTGTGAATGCTTGCGCTTTGCGCAGATACCGCAACATTGTGATCGCACGCCTGCTGTCGCCTCCTTGGAAGATTGTTCCATGTTCCATCTTTAGTGTCATCTATGTAAGATCGGTTGGACCAATTCGGTCTAGAAGATCTAGCGGAGATCTCAGTTTTGGTCGGACCGTGAATTTGTTTGGTTTCGTCAGAAACATATCTCGTGGAAGCGATCCTTACATAGGTGCTCCAATCCGCCCGGAAGGGGTAGCTACCATATAATTCAGGTGATTGATTCGATAACATCAGTTAGAACTGAAAACTATTCGGAAAATTCAGAGACGATGTTTGATTGTTGGATCTTGTAACGATGTCTTCCGTTTAATCTTCTGATTAAAATTTTTTTCTTGATTTGTGCTACCGTTTGGAAAATTTCGGACGAAAATATCTTGTATCTTTAGTACGCGCGTTCCGAGGCCTATTCGAAATTAATCCAATCCATGAGTGTCGTGCATTCTCGACAAATAGTGTGATACGTTGTCGCATAGATACGCGAGTTAGAAAAGACTAAATTATTTTTAGCATCACCGATCGTTTGATGAGTCTACACTCGTGGTCGCATATCTATATTTTTCAAAATGTGTTTTTTTCCGATAGTGTTTGATTGCCACTGTCGTAAAATTAGATTTTAATATTTGATTTTCTTTTGGATGATATAGTGAGTTTGTGGCATATTTTTAATTGAGTGCTAATCAAAAGACTCATAAAGCGAAAAAACATAATTAGTTCTGTTTTGTAATTTTCCAATTTTCAAGGATGAAGATGTTCTCCTCATGGATTATTCTGCTGTCACTATTAAGTGGTGAGTAAAAATTTCTTTTAAAGACTTTAATGATCATGAAATCAGACATGCAGGGGTTATATGACATGATCCCGGCAAAACAGTTCATGCCTTGAAAATATGCTTGACTTCTTGACGAGCGGTCAAGCGAACGGATTTATGTCTTCATTATAATTTTTAAACTTCCTGTCGTCATGCGAAGCATTTGGCAAGAAACTGACCACAGTTTCAAATTTTATTGCGAAAAAAATCAAAATAGAGATACTTATGTGACATATGAGTGTGCGTTTTTTAAGTGATTTTCTTGGCATGAAAAGTAGTTTTTTATTGTGCGTTTTTACGAAATTGCTAGAAGAAATTATGTGGCACGGTTACCAGTCGCATCCTTCTTTCTAATTAAGTAGGCCTATTGGCCGTCTAAATTTAGCGTCATTGCCCATAAACAATCTGAAAAATCTGCTTATTTTTCAGAGAAATATTTCTATACAGGTGACATCATAGCAACATTTATGCTAGAGGTGTTAGATAGTAAGTAGTAAATATGCAATTCTAGATACATCTTCAGTTTGATGAAGTTTTCAGATACTCCTGTTTACTTTCTTCTAAGACAAATTCAACTTATAGTCTTTCCGGGAAATCTTTGCCGTTTTCATGTCATTTTCATTTGATGGAGCTCATTCGTAGCTTTTTAATTAAAAAATAATCGTGAGCAATTAACGAGACAGATAAAACTTATCCAAAATTGTGTCAATTTTTTAAATTTTTGCTTTATAAAATCAGGCTACACTAGAGTAATACCAACAATTTTTAAACGTATTTATCGAAATCAATTCGTAATTCAATTCATTGCTATAAATTACTATTTTGGTGAATTTTGTTGTTGTATATACATTCTGGTGATGCATTGTAGGAAAAAATTAAATCAATTACTGAAATAATGGTATTGTTCAATAGTTTACTTATCTATTTATTGGATTTTTTTATTTTCCATTTAGTAAAGTGATATTCATATTTATGATTCGCCCAGCATTCACTTAATTGGTTTTATTTGGTTAACCACGTATCCGCGTGCTTTCATGAAAAAAGAAGGTGGCAAATTCATTGTTAACTTTGCTTCTTTCTTCATGTTATGAGCACACATCGTGTTGTTGAAGTCAATCTAAAGTATGAAAAGTTCCCCAATAAATTAACTCAATTCACCCTACGTCTTCTGGATGCGTAAGCCATGCATACAATAGAGCTAACTAGGACGCACATAATATTTGACCCATGGGACCTGGCCTGATAAACATTTTTGATTCAGCCTTGATCAAAGGAACTGGCTCGTGAGCTCATAAGTGTGTAATCTTTGAATGTTCCACATTGTACATCGCTCTGACACCTTTTTCTGTATCAGATATCCTTTTTTGTTAACTTCCAACCCATAGTATATGCTATCTTCGCACTTATGTGTGTACAAAAGGCCTACCGATCATTTTAAATAATCGAAAGATAAACGAATATATCAACCTGTGCCGAATAATGCTTTCGTCTGCACATTTCTCGATTTGCCCCACAAGGCGTATTAAACGTGATAGGATATCACCCGGTGGAGTCATCTAACAAACAAGTTGTTGTTGTTCTTTGTATTGTTACAGTTTTTGCTTGATAACAAAAGAAATGATATCCGATTGGGTACAACTTAAGGACAAATTTATGCTAATATATTTTGTTTTGGGGATGAATATGGGAATGAGTATAACCCGAAAGTCTTTTTTCGTGTTTCCGACATGAACATGGAAATAGTTGAGATAATTTGCATGAAGGTAGTAAATCAACGTTTATAAGAAGGGGAAGGCTTTAAACAGTTGATATTTTTAGAAAGGACTCCATAAAAGGAGTACTTAAGCTGTGAATTTGAAAGGATTTTTCAAAGAAAATTTTTGAAAACTGTATAAAATGTAATTAGAATGGTTCGGTCCTTCAACTTCTTAATTAAGCAATGCAGGAGCGACCAATGGTAGTAGGAAAGACTAATGTGCTTTGAGTATAGATTAGTTTGGATAGTGATGAGCAGAATTGGTCTTCGTCTGGCAAAAGTTCAAAGATTAAAATCGACACCATTCCAGCGATAGCAATATGAAGACTCAGCATGCAGGAACGAGTCCAAAACTCCACTTTGCAAGACCATAACCAATATCTTCCAAGACTTCACTAGGAATGAGACCAAACTGTGGAAAACAGATTTTTTGCTTAACACGGAGCCTAGTGACAATGATCAGAGCTTTTTAAAAATTTAATAATATATTTATTGATATCAATAATGGAACATTTCTTTCAAATTCGAAAGTAAGTTGCTCTACATTTTTTAAGCATTGTAATACAAAATGTTGTTCTTAAGCATTGGTGGAAGAACACCAATTGCATTTTACAATCCAAGCAAAGACGGCAGATAATTTTTATTTATTCAAGCAACTGCAGTCTCTGTCAATAGACTATTTTCTAAGGCATCACTGGGAAAACGTAAGCATTGTAATAGAATAAATAATGGACATCATCGATGGACGTTATAGGAAAACTTCCGGTGAAAAAAAAATCGAGTTGAAATTAATTTTTTCTCAACACAGTGCCCTTGGTTTAAGTTTTTCTAGGACAATAAATGAGATGTTAAATAAGATTAGATCGCTTGAAATTGAAATTAACTTTCACTTAAATGTTTAAAACGAGACGCAAAATGTTCTTTGTAACTAAACAATTTGTAATTAAACAACTTGTATAAAATATTAAAAGGCAATTCTGCATTCTAACTTAAAGCTATTTGCTCTAATTAAATAAATTTTTATTCATATGTTCGATAAATAATTTTGAACACTTTATTTCATACTCTTAATCAGTTTTAATTTGGTTCATAAATTAGAAGCAAATATTCTACACCTATATTTTCATTACGATTTAACTTGAAAAAAGTGGGGAAGCATTTTATTGAATTCTTTTTTTAATAAAATTTATACATTTCCGCTGTATATAATAGTTATTTGCAAAAAAATAACACTACTTGTCACATGTTTTGATTCAGTAATTTGAAGGCTTCTACTCAGATTCAGGATTGCTTTTAAGTAAAACTTTAGCAGCCATTGTAACATGTAAAACGAAAGCCTGCGAACAGCTTCTTTCCTCACTTCTGATTATTTCAGTTTGTAAAGAAATTCTTTCTACAGTAGAAGTTCTGTGTAGTTAACCTAACAAAGTTGACACAAAGTCCTTAATTTTTAGGAACACTGGTACCTTTCTATCTATCTTTTTTTATCTTAAATACCTTAGCACAAAGTTTCACAATCTCTACCATCGCCTCTTGATTCATTTCAAAAACATCCTAAGTGATCAACATGTTATTCAATTATTCTATAATTTCATTTATTATTAGATTTTTCAATGAAGTACCTAATTATTAAAGAAATTCATTTAAATTGAATCTTTTGAAAATTTGTGTCGTATGTAAATAATGGAAACAGTAAATTTTTAAATTCATTTTTTTTCGTTGTTCTGTGTCAATATATATATAATTATAATAGTGCTCATTTTTTCCAGGTTTTACGTATAATTTTCCATTTGTATATTCTTTGCGTATAAAACGTTGTAATGTAGTTTTTTGGAACATTTTCATAGGAGCAACAATTTAATAAAATCCTGGAAACTCCGCCTGGAATCAAGCATTTAATTTGATGGTGATATTTAAAATGAAAAAGATAAAAATAAAAATTGACTATTGTTGTGAAAGTTTTTATAAATTCAGAAGTGATTAAATCAGTCATTTATGTATGGAAAAACAGTAACTAAAATGAAGAATCGAGTATCCGAAAAGGTATATGTCAATTCGAAACGAATTATTTAATTGAGTTCCCGCGTTCAAAACAGTGAATATTTTACTTTACAAAACTGTGTATTCTCTTAATTTTGGATTTAATTTATACAAAATTTACGTACAATTTAAGCCTCATCAAAAAATTCAATTCAAAAAATTGAACCAATGTTTGATTCAAAAATACTCGATAGTCAATCAATTTTGATATTCCAAATTTCTTATTAAAATTTGCTACAATTTCAATTATGTGAATCATTTTTCTCAGCTTATAAAGTAATATAATATATGGATCAAAAGGTGCATATTCTTTGCGTTTATTTGAAAAATACAGTGATGCTACGAAATACTTTCCTGCGAGTTGCACTGTATACAAAATTCCATTGAAAATGTCTAGAACATTTTAGTTCGGCTAGTTCATAATATAACCCGAAATTTGACAACGTTGAGACCGTAAAAAACACACTCTTAAAATAATCGTATGAAGGAATATGCAACTGATAATAAAATGATAACGGTGATAACATCAAAAAAAGATGAATATTTAACACTGTAAACATGATGTGAATTCATTGAATTTCGATAAATATATAAATCTGCATTGAAAACGTTCTATCTTCTGCGATGTTAGGGCTTTTTTCGACTAATTTAGCCACTGTCTCATATCTGATACATACTGTGGTTAATCCTCGACAACTTTCCTTACATAGGTTTTTACTCAGTTGACGGTATAAATACCATATTGTGCAGTACTACACACACACATATATATATATATATATACATATGTATATATATATATATACATACATATATATATATATATATATATATATATACATACATACATATATATATATATATATATATATATATATATATATATATATATATATATATATATAAAGATAAATTTAGGCTAGTCTAGTAAATATGAGCTGTTCAATTAAAAATATTTCGAACACTTAAATCAGAAAATCAGATCGAATTTTCCATTAACCCTTTGCGTTAGTTATTATAGCTTTGTCTTAGACATCGAAACAAGACCTTTTTTATGTCAATATGGCATGTTTTACACACAAATTATTTTTGAATAAGCTTTATTTTCTCTGCTATAATTATAGTGTAAAATAATGCAACTTGGGAACTAAAGACAACTGCACTATATTGTCTGCGTTTTAATGGTCCAAAAATTATCAAAAAACAAAATTCAACCTCTTGCATGTCTATAGCATAAATGCATTAATGCGCATAATATGTTAACTTTTCACAGGCACCAATACCTAATCTCTTTTTGATGACCAAATTTTACCCTAAGTATATTTTTTCCTAGATGTTAATGTCAGCAATAAGTTTTTATTGATGAAAGCAATAAATTATACTATACATACATACATACATGTTTACCGGTAATTAGAACAAGGACAGAGCAAACACATTTATATTCGTGGGAGGAACTCAACACGAGGCCAAACCGATTGAAGATTAATGTTCTTATATCTGTTCCCAACGGGCGGTCTTACGATTTACGGATTAACCTGAACTCCAGAAGGATACGCGCTTTAATTCTGTCTGCTTCAAGACAGGCAATGCCGAAACACGTTGTAGGATACATAAATGAAAAATGTCGACCTATTATTCGGGGTGCAAAGGAAACCTATCATTTGCTCTGAACGGTATACATGAGCTTAATTGAAGAGAAGTAGTGAATACTGTTAGTGTAAAACAACTAAAGTACAAGCGAAAGTTGTTCCCTGAAGTAATAAAGCACATTTGTGATTACCACCCTTAATCTTTACAAGCGATGTAGTGCATGCATGAAATATAGATACTCTCTTTTAAATGTTGGGTACTTTGAGAATTCTTGAATGACAGAATTCAAATAAATGTTGCTAAAAATAATTCGCATGAATGAAAAGCTCTCAAAAACGGAAACTATAGCCTGTTTGAAATGCTTTTACAATTATGCACGTTGAACATAATTAGTAATCATCCAAACTCCTTATAATTCCCACCTTGTAATACCGTAATGAGCTGTTTGCCTAACCTATTGGATTAACACATTTTGGCAAACAAACTTCTAAGTACATACACACGTTTGTCCGTATTCACATCAGACAATCTTTTAAAATTATAGTCAGGATATGTAGTATTAACCTCACACCGTTTCTCGGTTTAATTAATCTGTTTGCCGTCCGCCCAAGAGGTACAGGTCAAACATTTCCTTTCGAAATGCTCTCGGGCTAGTTAGGCCGATAGGGTTCATAATGGGGTTGAATGGTTGGCCGCTTATTGTTTTGAGTGTGAAACAAGATTTAATGGGTGAATCTTAGAAATTCCCAGCAGACCACCTGTCCAGCACAAGTTCCTGACCGAAGAAATTTAGTATCTGAAGAAAAGGACCCGGTTTTTATGATAGAATGATAAGATTAATTACTAATTGGCTTGATGTGATTGCGATGGTTTTATTACTTAACGATGTATTTGATTAATGATGCAAATCGTTACAAAGCATCGTTTAGATTATTAGACATCGTAGTCCTGCTAATTAAAAGTAATCAACAAATGTTCAACAGAAGCAATTTGTTTACAGCAATGAGGACTGTTGATTGAATTGTTTTAATACTAGCAGAAAAGATATGGATCAGGAAATATCGATAATTTTTTGACATAACATTATAATCAGTGAATAGTAGCATTAAGTAAGTCAAAAATGCATTTCCTACTTTTTATAACATCTCAACGAAAACAGATACAGGAAAATTCCTTTAAATGCCGAAATGTGTAATGATTGAATCTCAATTTTTGCTGATTTTCCGCAAATATATGGTATAAGTCACCATAGTTTTATTGATAATCCACAAAAAACTGAAATATATTTAATGAATTTTAAAACGCAGTAATCGTCTCATGATCATCTGAATGTCGGTTTCAACAAGCTCTCGAATAAAATACTTTTGAGCGATTAATATTTACATTCACATGAGCATATCGTTACACATCAATAGTCAGAACAAATCCTCTTAAATTTTCTGAATGTGAAATTGAATTGAATGGTAAATAAACCTTTAAATGTTTTATGTCTTTATTTTTGTAATTCTTTTGGTTGGGAAAATATCTGCTTGAAACAATCACACTATTGATAGGATGAAAATGATGCATGGCTGTTTAAAATTAATTAAACAAATTCTACTAAGTTCGGAAAATTTTTCTTCAAAAATGATTCCCCACATCAGATATTTACTGATTCTTGAGTTTCGCCTACTTGTGGATTGATTTGTATTCAAGTGTTTCAAAAACTATCAACTTTCTATGAAAATTGTGCAAAGGATACAAAAGTTTTCTTGGTTTTTTAATTTGAATTTGTCGCTTTATGTGATTTTCGGGAATTAATTAATCAATTGTCGTTGTCTCATCAACATTGACGGCTCTCGTCAAAAATATTTTTTTGATCTTGTATTATTATGACTTTCACCAATGTTTTTTGTTGAAAGTTTGTCGGGCACTTAAGTGAAGTTGAGTGCCTTAGTGGTGTTGCTTTTTGAGTAGGTGATAAATATTTTGGTTTGCCTCTGTCTCCGAACTGAAGTCTAAAATTATTTTTTTCTTCTTATGGTTTTGACAACGTAAAAAAATGTAGATGGTTTTATGTTCAAGTCCTGTGATCTGGATTGAATGTACATCCTTTGCGAGGCAATTGGTTATTTCGTTTCGGTGAACCCTGGCACGATCTGGTATATCACAGGTTCACCTTGTTTCTTTCTCCTGAAATTATATGTATTCCTATGCTAACTTCGACTCAAATTTGTATGAATCACGCGCCAGCATTTATAGGATAGGATAGGATTTATATTTATGTATAAATACTCGTATATAAGCATGGTGCGGATATACTGGGCATGTTTGTATTGCAAGCATTTCTGCTTGTGGATTGAGAACCTATGGGTATGGCTAGTTTCAGTCTCGGTTCATGCACCCCCGCTTCACTGTTAACGCTTTGCACCAATATATACAGACTACCAGCTACCCCAGAGAAAGAATATATTATATCCAACCTATTTATCTTGATCGCTAGTCTTTCTTCTGCTCCTTGATTTGAAATCTCAACAGCAACGATCTCTTCGTGTTGGCCTATTATTCCTTGGATAGGAAGTATCTGTTAGATTCGCCACCAGCCAACCGGAAGCCTTACCCATTTGAGTACGAGGTCCATGAGGTACTGCATATACGAGGGCGGTCCGATAAGTACTTAGCCTCATCGCCCGATGGCACCACTATCGCAAGAGAAATTTACTATCCTGTAGCGCGGTATAAAGACAACCAGGTAGTCCCTTCCGAAGTTGCGGTGACGTAGTGTGTTCAGACAATCACGACATTTTGCCCAGTAGAAATTTCACCAACACTTTGCGGCAAACAAGATGTCATTTGCCTGATGGGTAGAGTGACACGTGTTGGAAGAAAAAGATAAATAATGTGCCATGTGAATATTCTTTAGAGAATATTTGTTTGTCTCCTAAGCAATAATATTGACTACAGTAAACATTCGTTTTTGTTACCTGACAATTTTCTAAATTTTTATATGTGGTGTTTTTGCAACGCCTGATTCAAATGTGGCATTTCGTTATATTTTGACATGCCATACGCGCCGTCTCCGATTTGTTACTTTGGTTGCCATAATTTCACTGAATACGTGACGTAGAGTGATTCCAATGTACGAGCGAAATAGGATGACGAATTTCTAATGGGTTTACCTTCACTAGTCTTTTTACCATGATCCTGTAGTACATTTTTGTAAATGGCTACTGTCAAAATTCTAGCCACATCGGACCCATAATTTTGTTTTGACCGCGTGTGGAAGCAGGCGTGTCCGCGGATTTTACAAAAATGGAAAAAGAGCATTATCGGTCGGTTATTCGATTCTTGCTTTTGGAAGGGAAATCGCGCAACGAAATCAAAAAGCGCTTGGATGCTCTGTACGGTTACTCTTCTCCTTCGATGGCGATCGTCTAAAATTGGATCCACATTGACTATCTGAAGGAGGGCTAAACGGTTACAGGGCTGTACTATGCCGAATATGTGGGCCGATTCGACGACGAATTGCAGAAAAACGGCCCTGTTTGGCGAAGAAAAAGTGCTCTTTCACAATGACAACGCACCGACTCACACCCTCACCATGGCTAAATTGGTCGAATTAGGCTACGAACTGCTCTAGATTTGGCACCGTGCGTTTTTTTTTGTTTCTAAACTTGAAAAAGTCACTCGCCGGGCAGAAATTTGAGTTGACTGAGGAGTTCATCGCTGCCACGGAGGCCTACTTTGCAGACCTCGATAAAACGTATTTTTCAGACGGGTTAAAGAAGTTGGAGCATCGCTGGGTCAAATGTATCGATCTAAAAGAAAAATATATTGAAGAATAAATCGCCACTTTTCCAAAATTTTCGTGTTTCTTTTGTAGGCTTAGTACTTATCTGACCACTTTCGTATGTATGCCTTTCGAGAGTAGTATCTATGAACTTTTTTGCAAACAAAATATTTATTATCCATTAATATTTCAATACAAATAGTCTGAACTTTTTACAGCTTTCATTCCATCCTCAATTTAATCTAATGAAAAAAGTGAAAAATGAAAACATAAGTTGAATATATATGCATCAAAATAAATAATTTCGAAACAACAATAATTTGTCCGTCCATGAAGAATTTATATTAGATTCGAACACAACGACGGAATACTCTTTATTCTTAGAATCCCTTTAAGATTGTCGTCTTGAAAATATTCAAATTGATTCAAAGCAGAATACGAGATATGAGAATGTTCAACTGTGCATAAATTTTCCTGACTTGAATAAAAAAATTCAAAATTAGCTCTGAAGCATTTTTGCTACATGAAAAACTTCATTCGTTTCTCGCGAAGCTAATGAAATCATTTCGAGATGCCTTCCCAAAACCCTTAACGTCTGTTTGGTGTGAAAGCTAGTTGACATTCAAGCAGCCACCATTTCGGGCTTAGCTTTGATCTAACTTCACCTCTAATACAGTTTTCATCTTGCGGAGTTGATGTCATATCTTTTATACTGTAACAAAAGTATTTACCTGTAATGATATTTATATATTGCGTACTTCCTCGTCGAGATCGTGGAAGGATATGTTCTCGTTTAATCTTGCTTTGATATTCGAAAAGGAAGATGTTTGCTTGCCTTCTAAATTGAAAGTATTCTGAAATTAAATTTTGTAATGAAGGCAAATTGAATTCAATTGATGTCTATTTTTAAGGGTGGATGTATTATCGCATAAGTAATGAATCATCTGACTGTGAAATTACATGTTTGCTTTGATATTGAATTTTCGACTTTGAAACATGATGGTGCCTCTTTCTGGTTTCCATATTTTTGAGAAATAATTAAAATTGTCTGTATGGTCGGATATTTGAGAAAAGGGATGTTGTAAGATGTATAATGTACCCTTGTGGGTTGAATTTCATATATTTTGTTTACTTCCAACTTCTAAAGTATCTAATACGTTAGACGGTTGAGTAACATTTTAAAAGGTGTTCACTATTAGGTTATACTGTATAACAGAAGATCCGAAATATGTATCATTTGAACCTTGCTTATTTTCAATTTATTTCATAGTATTTCACATATATTTTCACAATATTATTAATATATTTTCTTCTCGATAACTGTAGCAACAAGATATGATTGAAATCTTCAAAGTTAAAATATTTTATCAAAAATAAAATAAAATCATAAAGAAACATACATAAACTTGAGTAAGGGTTGTTGTCTGCAGTTGAAGTTGCTCCAATGGTAATGTTGAGTTACTCTGGAAAAGAAAATATTAATTTTTCTATGGCCTAATATCATCAGGATGCTTATGTTTTATTGCTTCCCCCTGTTTCATATGTAAAATATTCTACTTCCAGTAGTCATGGAATCAAAAGCGTACTATACGATACTACAATAAGAAATTTATGGCATTTCTTTCAACCTTATTTAACGAAAGTAGTGAGTTTTTACATTAATGCGGTTATCGAAACAGAATGCACAATGATGCAAATATATTATTTTGAGCTATATAATTGTCATTGGTTGTTATTATTTCATAATATTGAATCGCAAAAGTGTTATGTTTGTGACGAATTAATAAATATAGCTGGCATAAAAATAGTGATTCAAAAATTGATTAAAATATCAAAAATTGTTTTTTTTTTACTTTTAGGATGAACCAAAAGTACCACATTTTTTTGGGGGATCGTTTAACAAGCTTTTATGACTCTATAAGTAATGGAACTGACATATGGTCAGGTAATATTCAATGTCAAAGTATAGGAATTCGCCTTTTTTGAGACTTTCTGCACATTTTTTTAAAATTTATTTACGACGCAGCGCTTTTCTAAAATCACGGAAACACTCACTTTTTGAAGTTTTACAGGGGTGCTCATAAACTCTAAACGATTAAGTGAGGAAGCGTGGTTTCGGAGTGACGGACGGCATCCTCTTCAGGTGCTGTCATTCACCATCCGCCACCAGACAGCACGACTACGGTTAGGCTTATTGATGGATTAAGCTCATAATACTTCAACTATTTTTATAAATTATTTGCATCCGCGCAGTATAACGACTGTCAATTTTACGTTGGCGTATTAATATACGTATACGTAGCATACGTAGCAATTCTATATAATCATTTTTATTTTGGGTTTTGAACTTTCGTGTCTAGTCGACAACACCGCCCACTAGTGTGCTTTTGGTTCGCAACTTTGCTAACACTATTTTTGCACATTAACGATGTTAGATAAATGGATGCTTCCGCAAATTTTTCATAGACAAAGCGATTCTCTACAATATTTGCTCTAGCTCTGTTTTCGCATTTTTTTTTTTGACAAAAATCTTCTCCCTTCCTCCCTCCAGAGTTAGCTTTTAAAGGCCAAAAAAGGAGTAATGTTTATTTTTGTTTCAAAACGTAATTTAGCTTCCAAGTCATGAAAGCATTGTTTTCTTGACAAAGATAATATCTCAATTAAGTCCTGCAGCGCCACAAATTTTACAAAATCAATTTGTTTTCGCTTTAAATTTTGCAGGAAAAACAATTGTCTACTAGTCAAGCTACCAAGAAGTATCTCTTCAATCATGGAACTATATTAAACTCCAAACGCTTAGAATTTAAATTTCCAAGTTTCGATTAACTTTATGTCTAGTGGATATTAATTTATTATAACATTTCTAGGCAACAACCTTCAAGCCCAGGATACACTTTCCTCCTTTTGCAAATTAAACGACCCCCGTTTTGGCTGAACAATCATTTCACTCGAAATACATTTAACTAAGACCGAATATCTTTCAAATGATTCTGAAACAAATAACACAATTAATATTTGATGATTTATCGTTGGGTACATGGACGAGTGACGATGAATTCAGTGCTGTTCCAGCTATCGAACCAGAAACCCTTTTAAATTCATAATCACCCATCGTTCTGTTTTTCCGCTTTTGTCCTTGGTTGTTGTCGTTCTGGGGGTAGATTATTTGGTTTTGACATTATAACAAATGGATTCCGTTTTAATGGCCTTACTTATGTTATGCGCCTTCTGACATTTTCAATTCAATGGACGGTTTTCCTTTTAAGATGTTCAACGACATTCGCAGAGATAAACGCACTACTGAATCGACATGATGCCTTAATGTTGATTACCCTTGAAGGAGCTGTAGATTCGCGGGGGTAGTTCTAGGCGCGCGACTAAGAATAGCTTTTCGGAATGGTTTTATTGTTTCGGCAATGAAGTTTCGCTGCTCATTTAGGTAGAGAAAGTTGTAAGAACCGATGATGGTATGCAGCGAGATCGATTTCCATTAGAGAAAACCGGGATATTTTTCAATGGTATTGTAGAATTCTTCTTCTCCATGATGTGTGGGGAGTGGATGCAGACTTGATTTATATTCTATAGATGTTAATCGAGATGTAATTAAATAAACGAGAATTTAATGAAAAGACTTTACTGCTCGTTTATGTGGGTTAGACTTTTGGTGATTATATTGTCTAACAAGATGTTACAACCAGAATGGCAAATAAGTTGCAATGAATTGCTGTTTAACTTGTATATTTTGGTTTCTATTGAAGATGTAGCCATTCATTCCAGAATAATCATTTGTAATTGATTTTTGGTAGGTTTTAATCGTTATTAAAATTTCTTCTTCTTCATTTTCAAGCTGTCCCTTACGCTTAATTTTTTTAAGACGCTTAAAGATACAAACACTTTGTTGAATATATTGATAAAATCTTTTACCTAGTGAAATCATTTATCACCCCATCCTTAACACCTCATGGATACTTGTAAAGGCTTCCTTGAAAGTTGCTTTTTCAGCATCTATATATACATATATATGTATATACATATATATGTATATACATATATATGTATATACATATATGTATATATTATAGACAGGATCTAGGCATACATACCCTTCCCCAGGCAAAGCGCTATAAGCGAAACGAGGTTTAACAGTATTTAAAAACTAAGTTTTTCGAACAAAATCTGACTTCAGATTATCTACAGTTTATTGACTTATATGACTGGGATGAAACAAAGAAACAATAATAAGTTTTCCTTTTTCAGTTATGTGTTAAATTGTTAATTGAAAATTGTCAATTTGTCTTCAATAAAACAAAATAAATAAGAAGAGTTATATACTGACGCTTTTTGGTTTGGTAAGAAATCTTGCTAATATTTAATCTTACAATGCATTGATTGACAGAAATTTGGGAAAAAATCATTTGTTTTTCTTAAATTAGGAAATTGCTGAATAAGTTTCGTCCCACGCAACAAAGAGAAAGAATCAGTTCAACCACTTCCATTTATGTATTCGAAAATAAAACTCGTTTCCACAACGTTTTGTAAGGTAGTTGACTATTAACCCAATCCAGATAATTTTATCAGGGGCCGCTTTTTGAACGTATCCTTTTTGTATGAAGTGTTTTGGCATCTAGCTGGCAATATCATTCACACATCTATCAGAACCGGCGCGAATCATATCACTTTCAATTTTATTGAATGTGAAGCATGTGGATTGAAAATGGATCTGATATGTATTTTTCATAGGTGAAAATGAATGAAGCAGATATATCGCTACCCTGGCTCCGGGAACCCTCGTTGCTCGTCTGTTGGGTGCATCCTTGCAATCTATTCTTAAGCTTAATTTGTTTGTATTGATTGGTTCAACTTGCCTCTTAGGAAAAGCCTCTACCAAATATATAAGTGCTTGTTGCTTTTTGAGTTTGTGTTTCTCTCGGTGTTGCATTTAGTAATTTTTCCGTCATAGTTTACCTTAATACTAAAAACAATGGATGGCAAAACATCCCAAATTGAGCCAATACCTTATGATAATGTTGAAGTTACCTGGTTAGTCTGACTAACGAAACACTGGGAGGTGAGGGAGTCAGCAACACGTTCGCCTGTGATTATTTGACACGGTACTTATAAAATATGAAAATAACTTATAGTCCGGTACCAGGTCAGATTTTCGTAAATTCATGTCGCCAAGCAGCTTCGAATCTGGTGTTCAATGCTTAGAAAGCACGCGCTCTAAGCCACCACACTGCTTATACCCATCATTATTACTTTCTATAATTCAATTATATATAGAATATTAATTAAAAACAATATAATTTCAATTAAATACTCTAAGAGCCTCAGGCGAGTAGTTTCAAGCTTTGAAATAACAATAATAGAAATTGATGTTGGTCAGCAGCTTCGGGGTGGTTTTATGAAGACTTCTGTAATTTTAACCTCAGGTGAAAATTATTCAAGGCTTTTAACGACCTAAATTATAGTTTTTTGAAGAAATATGTAAATTTATCACACGAACTAGCATATTCAAAAAAATAGTGATTGTTAACTTGAAATTAAATGAGAACTAACAGTGATCAGATAGAAGAAAATGGAAAGTATGCATACAAACTACAAGAATATGGCCATTAAATCCCAAAAATGGTTGCAATATCTTCCAATCAATTCTTATCTCCAGTTCCAAAATCTTATTTAGAAAGCTAATGGTTCAAAAGATAATTTTATTTATTTATGGTAATACCTAATTACCATTTATTGTTAATAACCAGCATAATCCTTGGTAATTTTTGACCGTTCCTTTTTTTTTTTTAAAAAAAAGATAAATATGCAATTTCCGCTTTATTTCAACCGCATTGCAACAATTGTTGACCAACAGGCAAACGAAATGTAAATTGGGGCACATCAATCAAATCTCTTATCATTTTCGTTATTTGCTATCTCTCAGAAAGTTCTTAAGGACAGACACCATAATAGGCATAAGCTTCGTTTATGATTATACACAGCTATCAGCCATATTTCATGTGAACGATGTTCGCATCGAGAAGAGTTTCTTGAAGGCATCGTGAAACCTTTTAAAACCAATTACCAGAGAAATCCTTTTACTACCGTCTATTCGCAATGCTCTAAAGATGTTAATGGGAAAGATGAAGAGGACAGAAACGAGCACAAATATACAAGATTAAACTTTTCTTCGTCCTTATCCAATAAGTTTCGATCAGGGTTGGGTGCGGCTGTTACTATAATTATACATACACATTGTGGTGATTTTTTGTGAATGAAATTAATAAGCAGCATGTTAAGTGTTAAATTGGTATTTGATTTAACTAAGCTCCGTCAAAAGTTAAACAAACAAGGAAATAAGTCAATATTTTAGTGTTTATTCTATATAGCTACATATTTCCAATAAGTTTTCTGACAAAATTCGCTTTTGTGAATAAAGTGCCTCATTTTTACGAAATATCGGTTCGTTAGCCAAAGTTTCTTATGTACATCCCTAGAATTGTGTGGTAGCATAACAGGACCAAAGATATAATGCATTCAAAGGCGATAATACTCAACTGAAGTCATAATAACAAAACTGTCACCGAAATAATGATGGTGGCGGTAATAGCGGTTATAAATTCAGCAGAAATTCTTAATTAGAATCATCCTTGGAGGCTTTGGGACTCAACCCTCGTTCACTGTTTGTCGCAGAAGACCGAATCCTCATTACAAACGATAGTCTGCTAGTGAAAAGATCCTCAACTTGCCACAATCTCTTCACTACAGATAGGAAACAATAACTTCTTAAGCGAAAGCTATTCGCCGTGTGACACCTTAGCGGAAAACAGGCAGGACTATTGCAACTTCTCGCTCGGTTGCAAATAAGTTCTGTAATTATCAAAGAAACTGCTATAGATTTATATGACAGTCATATTAAAGAGAGCTGTTAATTAATATAAATCGGCCCATCGTTTCTAACAGCTTTTGTTTTAAATCACAATGCTGCATGCTTGATGAATGGAACGACCAAAACCTACAACGACTAATATTTGCAAAAAAGAATTAGCTTCGTGGAGCTTCATTCAAAACAATCTCAAAATTTAAGGACTCTTGTTGTAACTTGCCGATTTAATTTTGGCGCACCATTGATAAGATCTCATAGCCCACAATGGACATATTTTGCTGTATCTTTAGAATAATGTTCGCCTACCATGAGCAATATTATTATGTTGAACACACTTAATAGAACGTTACTGCTGTCTATCACTTCGTACCTACATAGCTACCCACATATGATTTTAACCGTCAACAATAATGTTTGTCTTGTGAATGGTGAAAGATGCCCCGCGACATTTGCTCTGCAACAACAATAAACTCGTTATCGGCAACACCATGTGAGTTCTTTCACAGTTGGTATTTTCATGGCTATGATAACGACAACTCCAGCAATAAATCCTTTAAAAATGGTGCTACTTGAGTGGTAACATTAAAAGAACAATACTAAGTTAGATAATTCTCGGATGAAGGAGTGTCCTTTCTATTCATTCTTTGAGTTAAAGAGTGTTAATGCTTTGCGGTATAACCAGGAATAAAGATGACGAGTAAAATAGATTCAATATTTCTAACTGAATCTGATTTTGTATCCATGGATAGTTTTTACCCTATAATCATTCGAAGGATATGGCATTGCTTTTGGAATAAATCAAACAAAGAATTCAAGGAAAAATTTCAATCTAATTAGATTGTACAATTGTACAATAACTTTATGGCGGCATTTCGTGGAAATCCTTTGTAAGATTTGCCTGAGACAAACCTACGAATAAAGTCCTGTTAGAAAGAATTTTTAATAATTGAATCTGTAGAAAAACATTTAAAAACTACAGATGAAAAATCCTTCGCATCAAAAATTAAAGATCTGGCGACAAAAATGATTGAATATAAAAAATTAATATTAAAAATCTTTGAGAACTGAATCAATCGTTTTTGGTTTATGTGCTTTCGCCTTGGTAAAAAATACTATAATAAGAATGAGAATAATAAGCTCTGTAATAAATGAACAAATAAAATCAACTTCCAAGAGAACAGTTTTTTATGCAAAAAATATGACCTGAGAATTAGCAGATTGGGATTATAGGAGCTCCAAAGATGAAAAAGTATTAACGAACCTATTTCGATAGAAACAGATTCAATACTTTTTCGATAACTGCTGGTGAAAGAATGTTCCTGAAAATGTGCGAGAAGCAGTTTACAATGAAGCTCAGTAATTAAATGTCAGTATAATTAATGGCTATAGTTTTTTTGATCCCAAAATAGTATGAAATTTAAGTACATGTGAAAAATGAACAAATGTCAATCTTTTGAAAATTTTGAAAACAAGCCGCGAAGTGCGACCCTTGAGGTCCACACGTCAACTTCCCAGTAATATCTAGATAAACATTAAAAATATTAAACTCAATAATAATTTCGAAAATAATACTACTTTAAATAATAATAATGATAGGTATTCATAGCAGTAACAGGAATGAGTTAATATTAATCATATCATCTACGGGAGTATCCATTGATAACGTAAGGTTTTTGGGTGGATGCGGGTAGATTGAACTTTGATTGAATTTACAACAATTTATTTAGAATAAAAGATATAAAGTAATATCATTCGTATGAGCTCTCTTTACATGGTAACTTTGAAAGATTTTTGATTTTAATAGAAGAAAATGCGAAAAATTATTGTTTTTTTTCATATAAAATATTTTTTTAACTTGATTTGCACAGCACAGTGATACCAGTTTATAAAATTTATACGTTCTTATCAATTTTTGAAGAGAAACCTGCAAAATTTTCTTCCATGATTATGAACAAAACTAAATTAAAAATAAAAAATCATTCAAAGTTACCAGGTGAATGGGGTTCATACGAATGATATTACTTTATTTCTTTTATTCTAATTTTTTTTTGTAAATTCAATCAAAGTTTTAAAATATTTGCATTATTTGAGCAGATTTTTAATAGTTTTCATAGTCTTTTAATTAAAAAAAACTGCTTAAATTTTGAAAACTAACAAAATTTCAATCAAATTTGCATTCGCGGTATCAACGTTTTGAATGGTGAAATGTTTTGTAGTCAATACTTTGCAAGATCATATGCTTTGAAAAGCTTTCTCCAAATAAAAAATTGCAGTTTTTAGTAGATTCATTCATTAGTAATCGAAAGATTTCGATAACCATCATCATTTGTAATACATTTTACTTTTTACATGCAATTGAACCTATTTTTGACTGCATATACAAAATTTTTCAAGACCAAAAAGGCGCCCACCGATTGATCCGCGTGAATATTCAATCTGTCCTCATCGACCAAAAACCTTCCGTAATCAATGGACCCTCCCGTAGAAGATACGAACTGTTTGGAATATATAAATTTTATAAACATTGATTATTTCGGCTTGAAAATAACGTTAAAAATTTATTGTTTTTGAAAAAAACCTTAATTTTTTTCACTTTTTTTTTTAAAAAACTAGAAAACGGCTCCAAGAAATTTTTTAAAAACTTGTTGGAGTCACACAAATGTCATTACGCGTTAATTGACACCTTGATCAAGGAAATCGTATGTTTGGTTCGCGAGATATAACGCATGACAGAAATGACCTTCAAAACAAAACAGCAAACCCACCCGACCGAAGTGTCCCAAAAACTAATCAGCTCTTAAAATTGCAAAGACGCTTCGATTGACACCTCAAAGAAGTCGATACGACTTTGTTTACGTGAGCTATGCTCGTACGTACGTACACACACACACACATACGTCTCCCTTTCTAAAAACACTTTATATATACTCTATAGACCTCAAAACGTAAAGAAATGTTGAAAATTTCAATTTCGATTTTCGAGGCGATTACAAGAACTTCCCATATACTGGGAAGTTAATAATCAAATGATAACGTTTCTTTTTATGTTGATCAAGCTGGATTTTACTTTGGGGAGAACTAAAACTTTAGTCTTACTTAGAGTATGTACATTTTCGAACCGTGAAACTGATTGTATCATCTCCATGGTAAATGAAGTGTATGGTTGGTTGGTTGTAGTGGCAGCCCTCTTTTCCAAAAGATGGCTCACTTAGGCCACGATAGGCCCATTGTGATACCACAAAAAGATAAGGGTGGCACTAGGACCTGTGAGATGACAAGAATAATTTCGATTCTCGTAGGAAGCCGACTATGCAGCCGATATTTAAATCAGCTACTTCCGTGAGGCTGTCCAGGAAGGGTGAGCCTAAGGTTTTTATGCGTTTCCTGGACAGTGCCGGGCCACAGTATAGGTAAGAACCAGTAGGTAATCTTTCATATAAATGCACACTATCAAGTGCGTCCCGCGCACAGTGTAGACAAGAGACAGTGTGTAAACGAGCTGTTAGAATTCAAAATGAAATTGAGATTTAAGAGAGAATTCAGTGATTTGTTATGCGAAACAGAAAATGAAATATGTGTGCCAGACAGAGTAGAGCATATGATTATGTCACGTAGAACCGCGGGACGCACTTGATAGTGTGCCTTTATATGAAGGATTACCTACTGTATCTTGCATATACTTGCCAAACCTTTCTGCGTGTCTGCCAATTGGATAATACCCCGTCAGTATGGATACGATAGAACTCAAGGTTTCACGACTCGTGTTTAGAAGCGCCAAGTTTACCTTGTTGTCGTGCAGGTTACCTCCAGCAACCAGGTCCTATTTGCAGCCTTGGAGTGTATAGTAAAAATAAATTTAATGATGCGTTGTCTTAAGAAGCACAAGATTCACTTCATTTTTCTGATTTGGTGAATTTCCTCCGAAAATAAACTTTTATTTAGATGAAGATGCTGAGTCTCCCCTAGATCTGCAGATATTTAGTTTTCTAGCGACTTGCTTGGAATGTGGTACACGTACTCAGTTTTTGTTGTACGACATTTATTTATACACATCCTACATACAATTCATATAAGAAAGTCTAACCAACCACGGTTCAATAATTTCGAGTAGCCAATCAATATCAATATTCTAAATTCAAAATCAAGATTATTTTTTAAATTCCAAACAATTTTGGATCTGAGGGATTTATAATCTGGGAGATTTAGAATCTGGGAGATTTTGTATCTGGGTGATTTAGGATCTTAGGGATTTTGGATCTTGGGGATTTAGGATCCGGGAGATTTAGGATCTTAGGGATTTTGGATCTGGGAGATTTAGGATATGGAGGATTTTGCATCTGGGGATTTCGTATATGTGGGATTTTGGATCTGTGGGATTTTGGTTCGGAGGATTATGGATCTGGGAGATTTGAGATCTGGGGGATTTTGAATCTGGTCGAGACTTTGGTAGATGACGAGGGCAAAGACGTCTTCCACTATCAAATTGCTTTTATGGCGAAAAAAATTTAAAAAATAATTATAATATTTTAGAATAATAATAGAATCTATAAACATAAATAATAAAAACAAATCATAGTTTCTTTATTCACCCCACTGGAAAGTTAGTCGTGTGGACCATAAGGGTTTCACCTAAACGGCATTTTTTTAAATTTGTTTGTGACAGCTTTGTTTTAAGTAAAAAATGTTATACTTTCATTTTCTGAATATGACTACCATTCCTAAGGCGGATCAAGTAGAAATTATAAATTAATAAATAATTAATATAATATAATTATATTTAACTAATAAATAAAAATTTGAATCCATTGAATAATAAAATGTAATTAAACGTCATAAAAAAGGTTTCTGCTATTGTTAATATTAAACTTCATTGGACAATCAGTGACGCTCATAAAAGGAGCATAAAACAGATAAACAGATAAAATTTTTTATTAAAATATTGACCTTGCAATTGTTTCTAAGTGTACTTGATTGTTATATTTGAATTAATTTATCAAATCGCAATATGAGATTGAAGAGTAACAACATTGCTAGTTTAAGAAAATATTGATCTTCAGGGTTAAAGTATAGTAGCTCACAACTGTGTAATTTGATGTTAGACTATGCAATACAGACTTGAGCTATTTTACCCTGGCGGGACCATTTGGCATGCATCAGTATTACATATTCTACACCCACTCCAGCCACTTTATTGATACATTTACCACTAGATTTATTCATCCACCACCAGAGACTCTCGTATGCAAAAACAATTTAAAAAATGGACATGACATACTTTACCGCTGAAGGATATGTCCAACGACAAAAATTGAATTCTTACGAGATCAGAAAATATGCTGTATGAATAATTAACAAGCCAGGATCCAGGATCTAGAAAAGATTCCACAAACACCTAAACATATAAAACCTCATGTGAATTGAATCTTATTTGATAAAAAAACTTGAAATGTCATCAAGTTAATGTCATAAAATGGCATTTGAGCACTTGTGTAGTCTCTCAAAAATAATGATTTTTGCATTTCTTTACCAAAAATTAGTCTGTTTGTTCTTGATTGAATAATGTGATGTGTTTTCGAAACTGTTTAATTTTGTATCCATGTTCACGTAATTTCAAGTTTACTTGGTTAAATTGTAATGCCTTACGGCGAGTTCTTTTAAAAAAAATGTGAGAAAAAACAGGCAAAACTTATGTTGCTTGGAAATGTTTCTATCGTATGATAATTTTATCAATCACAAACAATTACCAACAGCTCTTGTTTATCTTGCCTTGTTGACACTATTTGAATTCGTATTTATTGCAAGACATGTCAAAGAATTCCTGGAGGATGTTTGCATGTCATTTTGCGGATAAGTGCTAGCATTGATCTATGTTGTTGGTTACTATAATCGATAGAAGGACAGACATAAGGAGTTATCCGCTGTAGGAATTCAGCAAGCAAGCAATTCGGTGTTACACTATTCTCGTCTGACAGAGAATAGTAAGTCACTTGATTGCTGGTGGTGGATAAACATCCTTCTGGTATGCTCTTGAAATTAGATATTTTGTTAGTGTAGTATTTCCTATTGAATGTCTTCTTGATTATAACTTGCTAGGATACTGATGCATTTTCTAAGAAGAGACCAACTGAATGTTACTGAATCAATTTCATGATTGAATGTAAGGAGAGAGGTTGAACAAGTTATCTTTGTTGTGGCTGCCTTCCAGGCATAGTTCAAAGTTTTGATTGAAGTTGTTGGTCAGATATAATATCATCCAGGATAACACTTGAAGGCGTTGTGTTAATCGATTTGAATCTAGAATGGCAACATCTCTGATGTAATGAAATGGTGTCAGCATACGACGAAGAGTGGATTGACTTTTGGTCATGGTTTGTTTAATGTAACATGTTTTAGAAACGATTATATGATTTTATTAGACATGTGGAAACTTTTGATGCTTAGAACTATGACACAACCGCGATAAAATGTTTCTTTGAAACTGAAATTATTATCAAAGCCCTACGAAATAAATCAAATTTAAAACTCAAATATGCTTAACTTTTTTCCTCAAGCAGTCTTAAAAAAAGTTAATCTTTGCATCGTACATACATTTACATATATAAAGTTGCAAAGTTGCAAAAAATTGACCTGAATGTGTTCCAAACCCCTTTAAATGAAGAACGCTGAAATTTTCCCATTTTTCAAAATAGATTCACGCATTATTCAATCAGATGATCCAACTTATGACCGTGTGATATAAATTGGTCCCAACGTCTGTATTTCCCAACGCTTTCATCGGTCCCGAATAAATCAGATTAAAGTCATCTTGTTGAAAAAAATACCGCAAACTTTCTTATAATTCAAATCCACTTCATCTCCGTCAACTAAGCTCAATTAATTTTGAGTCGCACTCAATGTCCTCCGTGATATCTCAGCGTTCCCACCAGCTTTTGTCCTCACACCCATACGAACAAGATGGGCTAACAATTTCTTTTCTTTTCATTGGCCATATCATTTGCGATAAATCGTTTTGCACGAAAAATAGGGAAACTTTCTTCGTCCTACATCTTACTTTCCCAGCGTCGATTTAGTTAGATATGTATGTATGTAACGATGCAAGTTATAGAAGCAAGGACGAAACGGCGAGTAGAAAATAAAGTATTGAATTGGAGATGAAGAAAATCATGTCAACTTGATCACATCGTGGGGTGGAGAACAAACTTTTCCGATCAAAGTGTGTGAATGAAATCTTCTTACAAAATCATTTCCTCAATTGAAATCGGAAAAATCGGATAAAGAAACGGAAACTTTTGCTCAAGCTTGAAAAATTGTTGAATTCTTTCACTCCAAGCTGGAGAAGAGCAAGTTTCGGATGGAAAGCAGCAAGTTGCAAAGTTAAGAATAAATTGAGTTGACTAGTCTTCCCTCTTTGAAATAGATGTTACTGATTAATTTCTCAAACAGCAATGAGGAAGCATGCTGGAGTGCATTGAGATGCAAATGTTGAAGTGAATAATTCGTTTGTGAGGACGACAAATTTCATTGGGAGAACAGTCGATCATCAGGATGTTCAATCAAATGGGCGAATAGGGCGAATGCTTTTGTAGATATTGGTCACAGAGATTGTGATTTTCAAAAAGGGAGCAACAGTGTAAAGTTTTGAGTGGGAGCAAATAAAGGTAGAATTAACTTGAACAAATTTTGTGTTTTCATTTATTGTACATGTATAATTTATTATTATACAAGAATATATTTTTTTGAAGCTACATGAAAAAAATTTTCACCTTACCAGTACACAGGAAGTTCAACTTCATCAATTTGTCATATACACACAGAGGAAATCGAAACAGAATTTTTTTAACAATCCTTAAGTTTCGTGATGTTTGAGGTGTTAGTCCAACCAAATGGTTGTTAGAAGAAAGGGGGTGGGTACAAAAGTGATTTTTTTCTATATTTTTTTTTGGGTGCTTTCGAAAAAAACATAGGAATGGGGCTGCTGCAAACGTTCGGAAAAATATTTTCCTAGAGAATTTGCTTCCTTCGTTTGTTTGTTGCATATGATTTCTGTGAATAAGTATGCGAAGTCATTTTTACCCGAAGTAACAACGAAAGTAACGTTGATTGAGAAACAGGCATAGAGTTGTAGCTATGAATCAATTTTGGGAAAAAATATTAGCCATGAAAGAAATCAAACATAATTGTTAGAAGTTAGGTTTACTAGATAGAACTCGCGCCTACATTGGAGCAGCAGCGACTTCGAAATCTCGGATAACTTTTATAATTGCATTATTGTATACAAACCGAAAGATTTTGAAATCTTCAATTTTGAATTGCTAATTCAACAAGAACAAAGATATTTGGGTGAAGTGGTAAAAATTTAAGGGAATGAAGAAATCAAAACGAACAATGCAAACGTGATGCAGGAACATTTGCGACAAAATTGTTGACCAGAAAATCACAATGAACAGGAAGCCCGCTACATAAAAATACTACGCGTGATGTGTCGTCACAGACAAATCCATCCTTGCGCATGCTGGGTTCATCGTATGCAGTGAGGACAGCGTTTTAGTTTGAGTAGAAATGCTGGGTCTCTGCGTGTGAAAATTCAATTGTCGAACGCTACACCAAAAACAAAAACTAAGTAACGTCGAATGTCTTGTCAACTAGGAATCACCTGTGGCCATCGTTACCACACAAAAAGAAAAGCAAGTGGGATCACCCACTACATTTTATAGATATAAAATAACGTCCGTACCCTAAAGTTCTTCGGATGGTGGTCGAACTTGATCTTCACCGCAGAAAATATTATTAAAATACGTTTATACATATAATGAGTGCTTGCATATTGAAAAGAAGAACGGTTTTGGCTCCTTTGGTAAAGAGGGCAGTGTGCTTTTGTTTGAAAGACGATATTTGCAGTTATTGGTGCAATGAAAAATGGCGTAGGTGCGGAGGAAAGGAAGCAGCAGGATTGGAAGTGGCTCCAAAATCTTGGCTCCGGTGTTGGAAGTTATGCAAAACTTTTCATGTTTTGCAAAACAAGCTGTTTGTTTTAATAAAAGATTTTTTTTATATTGAAAATACTTTTGGTTGGACGGTTTTTCTATTGTCGAGAAAACAAATGATGTAATTTACGATTTGTATTTTAACCTAGATGGCAAGAGACTCACAATTTTTGCCGGATATAGTCTCATTAAGAATTGATCGGCTCTGATTATAATCTTAGAAATTATCAAACAGTAGCATTTTTCCTTTTTCCAACGAATCCTTCAATTTTTAAAAGGAAAAAAGCTGAAATTTTATTTTACATTCAAGCTCCGTAGTCCAATAGCTCCAAATTTTACAATGAAAAATGTCAGTTCCAAAAGATTGGATTTTTTTTAAACGAAATTATCCATAAATTAAACGGTTTTTAAGATGATGGTAAAAATTTAATTCAAAATGGCGACTTAATCGGATCTTCTATATTCGACAAAATTACTGAAAAGAAACCACCTAATGATCAAACCATGTAAACACTAAGAGGACTCAGTGGTCAGTAGATACAAAAAGCTAGTTATGGACCATTAAATAGCGAATCTGAAAGAGATAACAGCTCAGCATTATGAAAAAAGTGCTGAGTTGTGACCTATAAAGTAAGCAATGAAAAATAATTGTTGATGAGGTATGTAAAAACAATGATTGTATAATTCAGAAAATATTTTAACACACTGGATCACCACAAATGAAGCTCGTGAACTGGAGGAATCGTTTATCGAGATTGCCGAAGAAAGCGTTGCGTTGAAGGTCTATTCGCTGAGACCCTACATTAATTTCCTTTTTACCCTAAATATTCTCAACCAAGCGAATTTCTTAGCTTATCGTAAAAATTCCTAAATTTTCGCAAGTTTTGTGCATGAATTTACTATTGTACTAGGAGTAAGCTGGTAAGCTGGTCTGGTAAACCGTAGTCATGTCTTCTTCGCAGATGGTAGCAGCTGTATCCATATCAATTGTGCGTAGCTTTAATTTTCCTTGTTTAAGTCTGTATAAATCAGTGCAGTTGTGCTTAAAAATGTAAAAACAACTTCATTTAGGAGTTCTATAACAAAATCAAAATCAGTATTCATCTTGTTTCCTTCTAATTGTCTGAAAAATTCCTAAATCTAGGGTGAAACCCTGATCTAGAATCACAGGGGGGGGGGCAATTTCACCAGGACAAGGATCAATTTGGGCTGGTGTTTCATTGATGATAATAAAATGTCGTCTAGTTATTTTTAAAACCAGTGTGATGTCAAATCCATCCATAATTGAAGGTGTTACCAGCTTATTCGGCAAAGAATTCCTTTCTTATGCCAGTTTGCTATTTTAAACTATAGTAATTAAATTTTTTTTTAGAAAGCATGCCATATGAAAAAAGTTAAAGAAAAAACTCTCAGAACTACCAGATTGTTGAAATTTTTTACCGGGTGGAAAAAAACAACGGTTTTGTTAAAATACTTGGTTCATCTTTTTCGATTTCCGAAGTGCGCTTAGAACTTATGAATTCTTTGCACTTGTATTTTCCCTTTGATTTACAATCAACTTGTGAAAGCTCATATGAATCAATGGAACATGTTATTGACTTCGAAAAAATAGCATTATTTTATTGCTTCCGGGAATCATAACCACTTCATTCAATATAAAGTACTTGCTTGTATAACTGATTTTCTTTTCCTCGCATATGTAAAATTTCCGTATAATCTAAATTCATAAATTGATGTCGATCCATTTAGACGCTTTTGATTGCAAAATACCAATCAATATCAATGGCTTCGATTCAAAAGAGATCGAACCTCATGATACCAAAACAATTTATTCCTTTTAAGCATGACCGAGGTAAACAAACCTGGACACGGTTAGCTATTTCAATCTGAATGTCGTGCATTTGGTGCTTTTAAATCATTGCTTCTGCGACATTCCCATCGACGTCGATAGACGAAGGGATTCCGATTCCGGTCTTCCATTCTGCACTTGATTTCGACTTGGCTGCATTGTTTGTTTCAATAAACACACAAGTAGACCAGGATCCATTGAATGTTAAGAAACCACAACAGGAAATTCCAGGTAGTGCATAGAAAGGCCAAGAAAACCAAGTAGTTAGGGTGGTGGTTGGTTTCGGTGATTCATCTTATTTCTTTTGAGTTTGCACAAAGGAGCTTTGGTGCCATTCTTCAGGAAGGGTTCGTGGAAGGTATTGAGCCGCAAGAGTTGCCATTGTTCGTTCAGGTCGATAGTTAGAAATAAATGGTTCGTAGGAGATACTTATATAGAACGTTTACAATTTTATGACAACCATACATGATTTTAATAATCAATTAAGCAAAGAAAATTAAGTTCTGGTGATGTTCTTGAAATTGTGCCAAAAATTGTTTGTTGTCTTTTGTTCTTTGACATAACGACGCTTTTCGCTGCGGTAATTAGGCAAGTTTACCAAATGTTCTCCGTCGTGTTGGGAGTAGAGAGTTGCTACCAATTGCTTCCCATAAGGATTCCATCGGTCACTCCTCCTTTCCCTTCCAAAGAATAATGTAATCTATGGACGCTCTCTAAGCAATATAAAGAATATCTAAGTGTATGTTAACAATATGATGACTTCCTTCACTTTTTAGTTGTTGAATTATGAATTATTTTCACAGGAAATGTCTTTGAAGCGGAAACAATGATTCATTTTATTTGTTTACCTTAGAAACAAAATATCGTTCTCTTTTCCATTTGGATGTTGGAGTTGGCTTTGATTCAAAAAAGGACGTGAATACGCATGGAAAATGTACAATACATGTCAAAATGATCATTTTAAAATGAGCGAATTTTATTTGTATTGTACTTATAAGAAATTCAACTGTTTTCGTTTGAAGCAGTTTCCGAGAAAAAAAACATTATGCTAGGAAATTGAATATTCTACGAAGGCAATACTACAGACAAATAAATTTTCCTGATGATTAAATATTTTTAAAATGTAATAACTCAGAACAGACTCGGTTGATAGGGAAACCCATGTTGATATTCATAATATTTTTATTTGTTTGGCAAATGATGCAGTAAATTGCTACATTTCCAATGAGATTGAAACGAAAAATCAATACAAAAATAATGATTTTATAATAAGTTTTCATATAGTTGTTAAATCCTTATCATTTGTTCGTTATGGTTGCTATTTTTCAGATATTTTTTTCAGATATCTATACATATAAGACCTTAAAAATTGAAACTAAAGTTTAATTATTGTTTTCAGTTTTACTGACCGTTAATGGGTCTACCTTCTTTATAATTTGCAAAAAATCGATTTTTTTATTACTTTTTTGGAGTATATATATATACAGAAATATCATATTTAACTTTTATAAACATCGGAGCAGTCTAACTGTATTTTTGTACAATTTTCACTTTGCCACCCGAGCGCGATTATTCATTTAAAAAAATTTTAACCGCGTTTTTCTCCAAACAACGTTTTGCGACGCCGCGTTGATGAAATCTCGGGAACTACTGAATCGATTTTCATCAAATTTTTACCAGACATTCTTTATGACTGCAACTATAGCACAAATAGAAGGTTTTTCAAAATTTTGATTTGAAATATTTTTTTGGCCAAAAACGGTGACAAATAGCATGTTTTTTTCGCAATTTTTCGGAAAATGTCCGCCATTTTGTCAATTTTGCAAAAATCAAAAATCGTCCTCTTCGCGCTATAGCTATCAACATACTGAAGCTTAAACTATGTGATTTTTTGGTTTGAGACCAACCATCTTGAAAATGTCATCAACAGCGCACACCCCTCTCGTTTTTTCGACATTTTATCAACCAGCATTTTCATTGGTAAAAACGCACATAAATGGATAAAAAAATTGTTTTTGTGTATTTCGAGAGTGTATTTATTGAGTGTAACCCCTCCTTTATCAATATTTATACATTAAACCTATTTAAAAAAATGTTGAAAATAAACCATTTTCACACTGCTAAAAGAGGGTAGACCCCTTAAACGTTTCTTCTTGATGTTCCATCTACATATCATTCAACGACATTTTATATAATTCCTAGTCGATGAATTAAGGACAATCTCACTCCAGAATCTTTTCTTTAACAGCAGTGCCAAAGGTGGAAGCGTTCACTGTTTTTGAGTCATGTGCTATAATAAATTCCAAAAGTAACTTATCTCTTTTGTTAGTATCGCTGCTTTTTTTATATAGTGAAGAAAGAGTGAGTATTGCATACCAACTTAAAAGTTGTTTTTAAATCAATTAAAAAAGAAAAAAATATAGTTTCAACTATTTCGATTAAAAATAAACACAATTATGCCCATCTTTCTCGCGCTAAGTTTCCTGGATTAAGTAACTTGCAAATATATTTTTATTAAGCATGTGATAAAGCGAACCCATAACTTGATACCAGTAGAATTAAGAGATTGAAATTTCAACAATGACTTGAAATATTTATGCCATTTCAAGCAGAGAAAATTGAAAATTGACTGTTCTTAAGAATTTAGTCCATTTTGAACAGAAATAAATTTGTTAAGTTAAAAAGTCAAGTTGTTTGTTAAGTTAAAAAGTCAAGATAGCATTAGTCTCAAATATTTAAGCTGTTATGGAAAATAACTTTGTTGAATCTGATTTAAAACAAGCCACGAGGTGCAACCCTTGAGGTACACACGATCAAATTCCCAGTAATTTCTTCAAAAATATTTAAAATATTAAAGACAATTATAATAACGAAAAAATGCTATTTTAAATAAAAATAATGATAAGTAATTATAAGTGTGTGGAGGGGGGAGGGAAGGTGTTTATTGAATTTTAACGCGGATTAATGGTATGAATGTATGAATTTATTTTGGAAAGTAATAAAAAATTTAGAAGTTTTATTTGATGAAAACTTCGAAAAGCAATGATTGGCAGAAGTTTCAATTAGATAGAAGAGATTTTTCAGAAGATTTCAGAAACCACGTCATTAGAGTAAAAAATTAGGTAATATTATTTTTATCAACTTTTCCAATTAGATATTTCTAATGGTGTATGTTTTGCAATCGTAAAAAATGTTTTTTTTTATTTGATAAGATATCTTCATCTACGAAACATTTCAACGAACAAAGCGTTGATTATCACAATTGTAAATTCGAATGAAAAAATATATTTTTCTTATCAAATTTTAAGCTTTTCATTAAAATAAAAAATTGTACTGTCAAGATTATAGGAAGTCTGCAAATAGAAATATTAATAAGCTGACATACCAATGATGCTTATAGAAAAAGAGACATCAGGAAATATTATTCGTATGTAACTTTTTTGTTTAGTGACTTTTAATCAATTTTTTATTTTCAATTTAATTTTTTTTGTCATCATGAAAAACAATTGTATCGGTTTTTATAAAAACTGTTTAGATTGTATAAATTCTATAAACATTGATCACTGTGTTGTGCAAATCAGGTTGAAAATTTTATTTTGAAAAAAAAAAACCCCAAATTTTTGAACTTGTTTTTATTAAGTTAAAAAACGGATCGAAATTTTTTAACTTCCCAGTATATGGGAAGTTCTTGTAATCGCCTCGAAAATCGAAGTTGAAATTTTCAACATTTCTTTACGTTTTGAGGTCTATAGAGTATATATAAAGTGTTTTAAGAAAGGGAGATGTATGTGTGTGTGTGTGTATGTACGTACGTACGTTCGGGGACACTTTTTTTTACGAGCATAACTCACGTAAACAAAGTCATATCGAGTTCGTTGAGGTGTCAATCGAAGCGTCTTTGCAATCTTAAGAGCTGATTAGTTTTTGGGACACTTCGGTCGGGGGGGGGGGGTTGCTGTTTTGCCCGTTTGAAGGTCATTTCTGTCATGCGTTATACCTCGCGAACAAAACAAACGATTTGCTTGCTTAAGGTGTCAATCGACGCGTATTAACATTTATGTGATATTATCAAATTTTTAAAAAAATTCTTGGAGCCGTTTTTTAATTTTTTAAAAAAAAGTGCAAAAAATTAGGTTTTTTTTCAAAAACTCAAAATTTTTAACCTGATTTTTAAACCTAAGTAATCAACGTTTATATAATTTACATACTCCAAATAGTTTTTGTGAAAAAACCAGCAAAAGTTTTTTTCATGATTACAAAAAAAAATTAAAGAAAAAATAAAAAATCATTAAACGTTCAAGGTCATTTACGTCATTCATTATATCTCGAGAACTAAATATAATATTTCCATCATTAAGGTGTCAATCGACGCGTATTATCATTTTAATGATGTTTTTATATGTTACAAAAATCGTTAAAGTGGTTTTTTTAATTTATTGAAAAAATTGGAAAAGTAGTGTTTTTTTCATAAAAAATTCATTTTTCACCTGATTCGCACATCGTAATAATAAATGTTTGTAGAATTTATAAAATTTTATCAATTTTTGTAGAGAAACCAGCAAAAACTTTTCTCATGATTACAAAAAAAAAAAAATTAAAAATAAAAAATCATTCAAAGTCACCATGAAAAAAGGGATCCATTCGAATCATAGTACCTTAAATCTCTTATTCTAAAAACATTGTTGTAAAGTCAATCAAAGTTTATGAATATTTGCGAAATTTGAGCAGATTTTTAATCTTCTTCACTGCACCATGTTTTAACTTTAATGATAAAACTGCTTTTTAACCTCTCCCCCATCCACGTGAATAATCAATCAAACCAATGCACCAAAATCCTTACGTAATCAATTGACGCTCGCGTAGATGTTATGATTAATATTAAGTCATTCCAATAACTTTTATGAGAGGTAGGTACATTTTTATTATTTGAAGTAGTATTATTTCCATAATTATTATTGTGTTTAATATTTTTAATATCTTTTTAGATATTACTGGGAAGTTGACCGTGTGGACCTCATGGGTCGCACCTCACGGCTTGTTTTTCAAAATCTGATAGATTCATAAAAATATTAATATGCGTTGATTCACGTTGATCCATGGCAATATACCTATAATGCATGACAGGAATGACCTTGCAGGGGGCAAAACAAAATTTCTACCCGACCGAAGTTTTCCAAAACCTAAGTATCTCATAAGATTGCAAAGATACTTCGATTGACAACTTATTGAAGCCGAAACGACTTTGTTTAGGCGAGATTTGCTCGTAGAAAAGACTGTCCACGAACGTACGTACGAACATACACACACAAACATACAGACTTCGTTCCGAAAACACTTTAAATATACTCCGAAGACTTCAAAACGAAAAGATGTGTTGAAAACTTCAATTACGATTTTCGAGGCGATTACAACAACTTCACATATATTGGAAAGTCAATAATATAGAAAAGTGCTTATAAGAAAATAAATGTTTTTGGCTCCTGGTTAAATTTTAGACAGACCATTGATTTTCATTATTATGTGAATTTTTGTCATAAATTCTCGTTGCGCATTTGCAAAGTGAGAACTAATTTGATAAAATTAAAATTTAGTTCATTAAAATATCAATTGAGACGTCTACCCTTAAATGTTTCACTATGATGAAAAAAATATAAATAAATTTTACTTCCAGAATTCAAAATAACATTTTACTTGAAATTTCAATATTTTTATAGAATTTAACATATTGGCAACACGCGTTCGTCAGAAACCAATATTTGATGTGCATCCGAGCCACAAAGCATCTAAAGCTGCCATTGCCTGCTTTTCGGGAACCTTTTGTACATTTTATTTGGCCTCATTTATCAAAATTTTGATTCCATAATGCAATGTGTAATATTCGTTGACTATTTGAAATTAAAGACTATTGTATGTCCAGTGTTTAATACATCTTTATTGTTTCTCTTAACCTTCATCGTCTTTTTCTGTCAGTGTGGTATCACCACCATTGATGGGTGCGTTCAAAAACTACCTGAATATATCTTGATAGCAGTGACATCTGGTGGTGTTATAATATTATTACACGCTTTTTTCTTTTAACAGAGATTTCATTGACATTTTCAATTGACTTATGTTTGATTAAATATTCTAAAATAATTGGACTGCAAGGGTTGTTACATTAACTACGGCCAACCATATCTTTGAGGTGGTCTACTGACCCTACCACTACGAGTTCTCCTAACATCTGGTTCGTTTACAATCACCGGTACAGGTGTTTCTTGATCTCTTACCGACTCTGTTTCTGACTCCGAATTACCAGCGGTTTGATATTCATCTGCTGATGCATTACTATCATTCAATTCTGGTAGATCCGGTTCATCCACATTACAATCAATTCTTTCATTGCCACTGTTAACATTTTCTTGTACGTTGCGCCCACGTGGCGTTACAATTTCAATTGGTTTCAATTTATCAGGACTTGCCACATTAAATCTAACATTATCTTCAAATAATACCTCTCCCCCATTCACCTCGTTGTTTTTAGTCTTGGCAATGAACCGTCGGTTTCGTCTAAAATGATTCTCAAAATTATCCCTGATAATATATGATCGATTGTTAACATTACTCACAATGGTTCCGTAGTTCCACTCCCTTCCGTTTTTCTTAAAAATAATGAGATCACCTACATTTAACACTGGCAGTGCTTTTGCATTCCGGTCATAATAATACTTTTGCTTTTTACGCTTTTCTTTAATTTTATTTTTAACCGTTTCTTCACTTAAGTTGTTTCGATACAACAATGAATCCGAAATTGGCATTCCCGTCTTGACCACCCGACCAAAAAACAGCTGGACTGGTGTCAATCGCATACTTGCCACAGGGGTTGTGTTATATTCCAAAATTCGATATTGATACCTTTCCGTGTCTCTCTCTTCAACACAACGTTTCAAAATATTTTTAGCAATCGCAACACCCTTCTCGGCTAAACCATTGCTTTGTGGGTACCGAGGGCTTGAAAATTTCATGACAATATTATAATCGTTTGCGAATTTTCCAAATTCACGCGAGTTAAATGGAATGTTATCCGCTTTAATTACCGTTGGGTATCCCAGTTTGTCAAAATTAACCTCTAACTTCGCGATGATATGACGCGCTGTTTTGTCTTTTAAATGTTCCACAATTATAAAACCCGAATACGCATCAATCACAGACAAGAAATCCTGTCCCGTATACTCGAACACATCCATTGACACTATATGAAATGGATACTTCGGTAGCTCTTCTTGAACCAGCTCCTCTTTTTGATTGTTACGCGTGAACTTTTCACAAATGGCACAAGATGTAACCATTTCTTTTATCTGACCGTTCATGTTTGGCCAGTAATAATGCATTCTTGCACGTGCTAGTGTTTTCTCGATTCCCAAATGTGGTGCATGCAACCACTTACTAAGTTTTCCTTGTAATTCTTTTGGAATAACTAGTCGATGATCACGAAATAGCAAGCCATTCTCAAAATGAAGCTCATTTTTGAATTTGTGGAATACCCGGCTTAAATCATCCAGTAGATGGTAATTTGGCCAACCCTTCTCAACATATTGACAAATTCGTAACAAATTTTCATCACGTTCAATGATTGAACGATACAAATCATAATTTTCTTCCGATAAACACGCTGCTTTAGTTACTGTATGTATTATCCCCGTTAAATCCGTGTCTTCATGACATTCTGATAATTGGGCCCGTGACAGGCAGTCAGCTACGAGCATTTCTTTGCCCGGTTTGTAAACAACAGTCATCTTTGGATATTTCAAAAGTGCCATGAGCATTCGCTGAAGCCGCATTGTCACATCATCAATATCCCGCTTGACTAGTGTTTCCAACGGTTTGTGATCACTTTCCACCGTAAATTGACGCCCATACAAGAAATAATGAAATCGCTGACATGCGAAAACAATTGCCAATAACTCTTTTTCGATTTGAGCCCACTTTTGTTCACTCTTGCTTAACGTCCGAGACGCATATGCTACTGGGTGTCCATTCTGAATGATTACGCAACCCAATCCATCTTGGGACGCATCCGTTTGCACAATGACTGGCAATTTCGGATCATAAATCGCCAATACCGGCTCCGATGTTACGACATTACGCAATTCCCTGAATTCCCGATCATGATTTTCCTTCCATTCGAATTTCACATTGTTTCGCGTGAGATCCCGCAAATGCGCCGATTGCTTTGACAAATTCGGAATAAATTTCGCTAAATATTTCAAAATACCCAAGAATCTTGACACAGCCGCTTTATCCTCCGGCGTTTTCATCTTTAAAATCGCGTCCCGATACTTTAAATTTGCTTTAAATTTTCCATCAAATAAAATATGACCCATAAATTTAACTTCGTGTTTCCGATACTGAATTTTATCCGGGTTAAATTTAATATTGTATTTACGTGCTCTTTCCATTACTTTATCCATTATCCGATCGTGTTCGTCTTCCGTTTCCGCGCAAATAGCAACATCATCGAAATAAATTATTACTCCTTCAATATCTCCTAACATTTTAACCATTTCTCGTTGAAACAATTCCGGTACAAAATTAAGCCCAAATGGCACACGCCTGAATTTATATCGACCAAAGGGAGTCATAAATGTTGTTAGATCAGAGCTCACATCGTCCAATTCCATTTGCCAATAGCCACTTTTCAAATCTAAAACCGAAAAAACGCGCATATTTGCCAGCCCAGACGTTAAATCATCTATCGTTGGAATCAAAAAATGCTCTCGCTTGATGCATTCATTGAGTGGTTTTGGGTCTAAACAAATACGAAGTTCACTCGAGTTAGGCTTTTCAACTATTTGCAAATTATTAACCCAGTCCGTTGGGTAATCAACAGGTGAAATGATTCCATCCTGTACCATCTGTACTAATTGTAACTTTAATCGCTCCAACAACGAATTTGGTATCCGTTTTTTATAATGAAGGACTGGCTTTGAGTTTTCTTTCATATTTATTGTGAATGTTCCCGGAAATTTACCCAAACCTTCAAAGACGTCACGATTGCTTTTTAAAAATTCCTCCCGTGTTTGTGACAAACATGCAACATAATTTACATCCGTTCGTTTAACTAATCCAAATCGTTCGCTTGATTCAAGACCCAGTATCGGTTCACACACATCATCGACAACAATAAAGCGAGAGACATGTTCCTTTTTTAAGTTAGTATCAATGCATTTTAGTTTAACCGTACCATAAACATTAACATTGTTTCCATTATAATCAAAGACCGAATAATTTTCATTTTCATTTTCCAATTGAACCCCCAACTTCTTGAATATTTTGGCCGGAATGCAGTCCACATCAGATCCAGTATCTAACTTAAACCTAACTAACTGATTTCCCACTTGAAACTCCTTATACCACCGCTTCGTGTGGTTGGGCACGTTACTTGAATTTATTCTATAAATACGATCCAGTTTTATGTCCCTATTCGCACTACCATCAATGATTTTCACACAATTACCTGTTTTACCCCAGCTGATTGAGTGTTGTTGCTGTTTTACATTTTGATTGTTTTCCGCTTTTGATCCACTGTTGTCCGTTTGCTTGCTCTTCGATTTACAAAAACGCTGGAAATGACCCTTACGCCCACATGACCGGCAATTGATATCCTTGGCTTTACACGATTGTAAATGATTTGCATTGAACTCATTACCACAATTGTAACAACGACGAGTTACAACATCAATTGTTTGTTTTGGCTGTTCAGCCACGCTGTCGATACTTGATTGGTTATTTATGTTCAACCTAACCCTATTTTCCTTCGCAGCTTCGTATGTTTTACACATTTCAATTACTTTGTTTAATGGCTCCTCCTTGCCATCCAACAGCTTCAATTGCAATTTTCTATCTTCCACTCCAATGATAATTCGATCTTTTAACATGCGCTCTTCATATTTCAATTCTTTTCCGCACTCACATTTGCTCTTGAAATCGCAAAACTGAACTTGCTTGCGAAGTTCAGTTTCAAACGCAGCAAACGGTTGCTTTTCCTTTTGCAAAATGTTGTTGAATTTGAAGGATTCCATAGTTGTGTTTTTCTTTGGACTCCAATATTCCTCAAACGCCTTCAGAACATCATTTAATGTGCGCTGGTTGACTACTGCGACAGAAGCCTGTTCACCCTCGGCTGGTGCAACTACAATATTCTCTCCAAGAATACCATTTTCCGTTCCATCATTTGGAAACAATGTATTATAAATTTCTCGCGCTTGACGGCCAATTAACCACAGACATGTTGCAATTTTTGTTGACTCCGTTCCATTTGCTTTACCTGTTGCTCGCATATACATTAAAAACTCACTTTTCCATGCGTGCCATTCCTTTGCCACGTTTGTGCAATCCAATTCTTTTGGTAAACGATCGTTCGCCATTATTATTCCTCAGTATTTCACCACTTATACGCTGAACTCCTTTGTTCGGTACCGAACACGATTTGATTTCCAAAATTAACTTCTGACACCATGTAATTTTCGTTGACTATTTGAAATTAAAGACTATTGTATGTCCAGTGTTTAATACATCTTTATTGTTTCTCTTAACCTTCATCGTCTTTTTCTGTCAGTGTGGTATCACCACCATTGATGGGTGCGTTCAAAAACTACCTGAATATATCTTGATAGCAGTGACATCTGGTGGTGTTATAATATTATTACACAATGCATTGGAGACATGGAGCATACACGAGCACCAGCGATGCCAACATGCAATTTGGGGCGCAATGAAAGCAATCGATACGTAATAAATCTTGAAAGGGCTTACATTTGTAGTTGCCCGTGGAAACTACATATATCTGACATATCCAGGAGCAGTTGAAAGTATCTGCCACTTTAGCCGTTTGTTAAAACCGGCAGAATTTTTGAAGGATCTGAGGAATTAAGGTGCACTCGTTGGCCAACCACAAAACACACTCTAGCTGAAGGTAGCGTTGAGCAGGAACACTGCAAACACACATGATGCAGCCGTTATTACGTACCCCCATTTAAAGATGAACGATAAAGGGTTTACTTTCTTCAGATTTAAGATTCAGCACAGAGCGCTCAATACAGCTCGTATGAAATATAACCAGGTACCAACCGAAGAGGAAGTTATTTATAACAAGCGAATGCAATGGTATAGTTTCGAAAAGAACTTCATTCGATAGGAATCGAGGTAGAACTCCAGCAACGAGACAAGCTTCAATATTATTTTCTTTTTGCTGGTACTTACGATTAAATTTACTATGAAGGTGCTCTTTGTTATGAACGAGCTCTACCTTTACCTTAAGATACTCGTAATCTTGTGATTCCTCTTACAGCGAGCTTTTTAATTTGTGTATGAACGAGAAAAAGGCTTTCATTTTGTGTATGAATGGACATCGAGCAAAGGTAGAGTTGTCTGGAAAAATTAATATTGGAAATTGAAAAGCAGAGATCAAAGGTATAATCAAACGAAAGGTTCACATTGCAGTGGAAAAGATGTAAGGATATAATATGGTTCTGCAAGAAAAGGTATTAAAAAAATGCTGAGATATATGAGTATTGTGGGGAATGTTTTTGTATTTGATATGGCTTTTGATAGTTACCAGTAATTAATTCAATTTGAAGTGGTCCATGCACTAATTAATTTTTAAAATCAAGATAATTTAAAAGTGTAGAATAATAGAAAAATTATATTTAGGAGTAAAGCGATGTTTGAAACAACCGTAATGCTTTGGTAATGATTGAATTGAATGGAAACGTTATCAAAATGAAGATAACTGAAAGTGTAAGCTACGTAAACCATGCAGGAAATATTTCCCAGGTGGAAAAATGGTTGAGGCATGCATTTGCGGAATTTCTCCAAATACGAACATGCAAGCATTTTTAAGAATTTTATTTAAAACCATTCAATAGTTTCAAACTTGCTATGAAAATAATATCAAGCACCAAATTCTAAGCTGGAAAAACAAACATACTAATCTATATTTGACTAACGACAAAAAGCAAAAGCATTTGATGAAAAAAGTAGCACATACCTATATTTCTAAAAGACCCACAGGTAAATTGCGTAATTTTTGAGTTTCAATCAAATTAACTTTTGCTGTGAATATCATCTTGCTAAGAATAGTCGTACAATTAAGTACGAAGAACATTACGCATTATTGTTAGCAGATGGGCGTATCATTGGTATAGTTTTGTAGATATAGTCTGCACCAACAGCGGGAGATACATTGATTCAGAAATAACGAAGCGAACAATTACTTTTACAGAGTTCGTTGAGTATCAACGTCTGCCCTTCTACTAATAGAAAAAGTGTTTATTATTTGATGGCTTTATCGAAACTGCATTTTTGAAATTGATAACTGGCAACGCAAAGGATTGCTTGCGGCTTATAGCCTTGCCTGAGTATGCGTCCCGTATGTAATTTATACACGTATCGTTGTTCCCGTTCTTATATTTGTCTTATCACTATAACTCGTTGGATATATTTTAATAATTTTTGTTCAGCAGATGCGCTTTTGAATTATCTATGAAAAATAGTTTCAATTGAATGGTTGCATTTGATCTGATTTTGCGGTACATTGCCGATTATTTTTGGCCCTTTGTAAGAAATAGCTTGATGGTTGGAGTTGGAGTAACAACGATCCTTAGCATTTCTTCATTAAAAAATGTCTAGTGGTATTAAATTTTAATCTAAGTGTTCACGATATAGCATTTCGAACCAAAATTATACCCAACTTTTCCACGACTCCGTTGACACACTTTGGAACTATTTTTTTTAAATTTTCATTTTTACTCAAGTATGAATCAATACATTTCTTGCAGTGTTGGTTTGATATTATATATCGGTAAGTAATTCAGGTGCGATACTGTTCCCAATGTTAAACGACGCGCACTTAAATTATCAAAATTGCACATCCATTGTACGTTTCAGCTTTTCTAATGTTTGTTTATTAGAAAAGAGTTGCCGAGTGAATTATCGCAGCAAATAGGATCGAAAGCTACTTTGAAACATTTAGAGAGCAGTTGAAAGAGTGATTAGTTCCTTTCAAGTGACATTCATCAGGCAAAAAGTTTTCAGAATGCTTTGGTTATTATTGAAACTATTATTACTAATATGTTTAAACGTTCATCAATATCATTTTAAACAAGCCGTGAGGTGCGACCCTTGAGGTTCACACGTACAACTTCCCAGTAATATTTACATAAATATTAAAAATATTAAATACAATAATAATTATGGAAATAATACTACTTTTAATAATAAAAATGTACCTCTCAGAAAAATGATTGGAATGACTTAATATTAATCGTATCATCTACGAGAGCGTCAATTGATTTCGTAAGGATTTTGGTAGAAGAGGCGTTGATTGAATATTTACACGGATCAATCGGAAGGATGACAAAGCTTTTTCTACATTATTTATTATTTTCATATCGATGCTTGAAGGACAAAAGAGCGCTAGCAAAAATGAAGGCAGTTTTTGTTATTACGCCCACTGAAGAATTTTTTTTCGCATGATGGCCACTTTGAATAGTTGCGTTCAAATTACCATTACTTTGGCATAATCACTGAATTTGGTTTTGTTCACGCTTTAACATCAATGAGACTAAGGTTTATTTCTTATTTTCTGTTGGTCTGGAGAAACATTGAATATGCAATCAAAAATAGGTTCAATTGCATGTAAAAAGTAAAATGTATTGCAAATGATGGAGGAGGTAATTGAAATCTTGCGAACAAACGATAAAACTACTAGAAACTATATATTTTTTGATGCAAGCTTTTTAAAGCATTTGATTTTGGAAAGTGTTGACTACAAAATATTTTACCATTCAAAGCGTTAATTACCACAAATGCAAATTTGATGAACTTTTTATTTGATTTTCAAAATTTAAGCAATTTTTATATTAAAATTAAAACACGATACTCTTAAAACTCTTCGAAATCTGTTTAAACTATGCAAATATTAATAAACTTTGATTGGCTTAACAACAATGTCTTTAGAATAAGAGTAGTCAGGTAATATCATTCATATGAACACTTTTCGCATGGCGACTTTGAATGATCTTTTATTTTTAATTTAATTTGGTTTGAAAATCATGAAAAAAAGTTTGTCTGGTTTATCTCCAAAACTTGATAAGGATTTATCAATTTTATAAACATTTATTACCGTGTTGTGCAAATCAGGTTAAATATTTATTTTTTATGAAAAAATCCTAATTTTTTGCATTTTTTTGTATTAAATTAAAAAACGGCTCCAACCATTATTTTGTAAAAGCAGAAACAAAACAAAAATTTAATACACGTCGATTGGTATATAAATGATGCAAATATTATATTTGGTTCGTGAGATATAGTGAATGACAGAAATGACCTTGAAAACCATGATGACTTTTAATGATTTTTTATTTTTAATTTAATTTTTTTTTGTAATCATGAGAGAACGTTTTGCTGGTTTTTTAACAAAAACTGTTTGGAGTATATAAATTTTATAAACATTGATTACTGTGTTTCGCAAATCAGGTAAAAAATTTATTGTTTATGAAAAAAAACTAATTTTTTGCACTTTTTTCCTTAAATTAAAAAACGGCGCAAATTTTTTTTTCAAAACCTTGATACAATCACAAAAATGCTAATACGCGTCAATTGACACCTAGATCAAGGAAATCGTATGTTTGGTTCGCGAGATATGGGGCATGACAGAAATGACCTTCAAGGGGGCAAAACAACAAACCCCCCGACCGAAATGTTCCAAAAAGTAATCAACTCTTAAGATTGCAAGGACGCTTCGATTGACACCTTAGCGAAGTCGATACGACTTTGTTTACGTGAGTTATGCTCGTAGAAAAAAGTGTCCACGAACGTACGTACGTACGTACGTACACACACACACACACACACATAAATACTTCTTTCTAAAAACACTTTATATATACTCTATAGACCTCAAAACGTAAAGAAATGTTGAAAATTTCAACTTCGATTTTCGAGGCGATTACAAGAACTTCCCATATACTGGGAAGTTAATAATACACGATTGCAGGATACATTTTTCTAAAGAATTGTATTGGTAATTCGAATCAATCACAAAATATAGTTTGCCTGGTTGAAAATTCAACCAATTTTAAACTTATTTTGAAGGATCAATAAAATTGTTTCTGCCAATCTTATACCATAAATTGAAATTTGATAAAGATTTATATTTAATTTGATCGTATAATCTCCCCTCAAACGATTGTCATACGACAACAGGAAGTTGTATATTTTGAATGAAATCTTTGGCAAAAGTGAAGTTCAAACTAAAAAATTTCAAATTTCCAAATTAAAATACTAATTCCTAAAATCCTTTCACGTAAGAAGTAGCCTTGTAAATGCCATAGCTTCAGATTAAATTTTCAAATGAGCTAAAATATCAAGGAAAAACTGGGTGGCAATGCAGATTTTTTAAATACGCTCAATGGAACCAATATGCCATTAGACTAAGTATCATAGATCTAATAAATACCACATATGCAAGTCGATCTCTGGCCCCATTATTTTCGGGATTATTCAAATAAATAAAAAAATGTGGTCAAAAATACTATCATTATGACCAAATTTGGACTAGTTCGGCTTAAAAACCAACCTCAGCAATAACTCATGTTCGATTTATAGATAGTGTTTCAAACACAGATATTGCCTAATCATTTTCGTTAGTTTATGATACATTCAGTGAAATTTCGTTTCAAATAAAATTTCTACTCGTTAAAAATCAACCATTTAATCGGCTTTTGTTTATAAAACCCAAATTTATGATGATTGCCAAATGGCTCATCACGTTTTTTGCTTTCAATTCAACATATGAATAAGTTTTCTTCATGGACGTTTGACTATGTATCACTAGACACTTCCATGTTTTTCACGCTTTTTCAGATACTTCCCGTTTCGAAGTGTGAAGTCTATCGGAGAATTCCTGAAAGTGTGAAAAGATCTTAAGACATCTATGTTATTTCCATTTAAATAGGGAAAGAAAAATCCAACGATTTTAATGCTTTTAAAAATCATAAGAGCGCCCACCTCAACACACTTGGACATCAAACGCTAAGCACAATAATTGAGACGAGATGCATTCTTTATGTAGTTTATGTATCTGATGGTAATATATTGATTTTGAGCATCTTTTGACCGGCTAAACGGTTCATTCGCTTCAAGGTGGCGCGAATGCACTCATGCGAGTCACCATTCCAAGGTGTTGCTAAACGCATGGATTTGGTGGATGTATCTGTGATGCAGTAGGTGGATTGTGTTTGATGCCGCACCAAACAATCACGCTGGAGATCTCCTTGGATATCTACACTGTCTAGTTTTATTTGACAGCCGACAGATGTATTTCTAGATATACATGTAAAGTATCTGTATCGCAGGAAGATTTTCATAAAGTATCTATTTTGGATGTCGAAAATATGTCTTCATAGATAGAATTTATTTGTTTATCAAATGGTTGACAGAGACATGCTGGGTAGTAAGGCGTGCGATGTTTGTTAGGTTGATAAGCTTTGATTGACTTGAATTGAATATTTGATGATTGCAATAAAATGAGATAAAATCAACGGTATTTTTGTTTGAGTCTGAAAGATGTATGAATAAGTTCTTGGGATAAAAGACAAATGAAAATTTGTATGCATTTTTTCACATATGAAAATCGTGTTACATTTTAGATGAGCTGAGAAACTCATTTGAAAATAGTCTTGCCTTTTTGATTGGCTTTTATTAAGCGATTAAATCATCAAATTTCCTGAAATTTTCAACTTTGTTATAGATTAGATATGTTTTTTATTCTTCGAGTGGGTATACTCACGAAAATCGTTCATAATTGAAAATGAATGGTAAATAATTTTTGATGGTAATGCAATAAATGGTTTTTTAATTTTATTTTACTCACATAAAGTGCTCTTAACTACTCAAATACAAATTAATGAAGTCATTATCCATTGATATGCTATAAATGATTCTTTCACAAGTCTGGGTCATGTAATAATTATCATATAATATAAAAGAAAATGGAACAGTTTCACCAAACTACGAAATCCATATTCTCGGTAAATTCAAATCCGACAAAGTCGACATTCTTTGCAAAAACATTGAGAGTTTGTTAGGAATCACTTGACAAACTAGATGGATGCATTGAAATGCATTTGGAAAACAAAACTAAAAACTACAAATAAAAACTAAGTCAGCTAAAAGCTAGAAATTAAAATTATTATTTGAATCGCAAAGTCTTACTGAAGGAAAATTATGCAAATGCCAATTTTGAAGACTTGAAACTATAAATTTTTTTTATAGCTGTTATGTATGAACTTTCAAACAAAAAAATCATCAAATTTCGCAAGCAAAACTATCTAGTGAAAAGGTAAAATACTAAAAATATTTCAAGGAAAAAGAGTTGGTTTTGAAAGATTTAGCAGATAATTCACGCGGTCTCTGTAGAAAGGTCTGTTATAAATGCTGGTTTAGACATCTAAACTCTTTCCTTATATTCTGCAACGAAATTCAATACAAAACTGTTTTTAAAAATAGAACAGGTTAAATTTTCCAGAGATAATTGCAAATAAAAGTTACAAACAAACAAAGCACATGAAATGAATTGAATGTAAACAGTGCCCTTTCAAAAAGAAAATTGAAAAAGACTTGTTTGTATATTATAATTTTACTAAATAGCCCAGTACAGAGTGTGTGTGAGCGCGCTCTGCAGGTGTTTTGGCTTTAAACGCGATTTTCTTGAAACAACGTATTTTTGACCAGGTTGATATGATTTTGAAGAATCTATTTGGTGGATTGGGCTGAAATTTTGAGAGATAATTAAGTACATATACGTCCGAACTGAAATGAAATTTATTAGAATTATTTTTAACTTTTTTGGATACAATTTTGGTTGCAAAATAACGGTCGAAAAATTGAAAAATTAGCCATATTGTTCCCCCTCACCCAAAAAATGTTTGGATCTTATCCACTTATATTTCAAAATACCGTTGGAATTGTTTTTTCAGACTTACCTGACTCGAGATATCTTGTCAGCCAGTCTTTAATAGGGCTCCATTATGGTCGCCATTATGTCGCCTTGGTTATAAAAATAGTTTTTTTTTGTTAATTTCAAGATCTACATTGAACTTTATAAAATTTTCAAAACATCCTAATATTTATTTCGATAAATAAAAATTGTTGAAATTTAAGACAATGAACCCAGGCTGCCCTCTTAATTCATTAGAAAATTAAATTAAATTATGTTCAAAATTTTCAACATAATAATAGCACATTTTTCAGTTTCGATTGTACATTTGTTTCTACTACCGTTAAAAAATACATATTTAAGTTTTCTAAGAGAAACTTTCTCCAGTACCTCTCATGAACCAATTTTGATTTAATTGTTGCCCACGTATTACCTCCCACTTTTAAGTTTTACAGCTGCTTTTGATTTTCACGCATTTAACCACTAATTAAGTTACCCTTTTTAATATATATATATATATATATATATATATATATATATATATATATATATAAATATATATGTATGGATAAATCTCGTTTTCATTTATTTTTATGCTCGTATTTTATCACCCAAAATGCGATTGAATATACACAAGAATATACAATAAACCAAGTTTGTACATCGCTTAAGATTTTCAAAATTATAAGCAAAGTGATTGTTGAAGGCAAAAATTGTTGACGACTCAAAAATAGGGTAAAAACCTTAAATAGTTTCAAGCATGGTACTCAGAAAAGAAATTAAGGTTTTTGGTCCTAAAATAAAGTCACTATTTGCATTATTATACTTTCAGTTTATTCGCAATTTTTAAAAGAGTCGTAAACAATATCATCTGCATAAATTTATGCTTTCATCAATTATGTATTGATTTTTGTGGTAAACATTACATGAAAAGATGAAATTCATTCATTATCTTTGAAACTTGGACGTGTTTGAATGGATTTCATTCGGTATGAACAACTGTCCAAATTTCACCATTGCTGCAGTCAGCTTCGAGAAGCATAGACCATCGATTGCTTTCCAATAACTACTTAGGTCTAAGTGAAATATTTAAGTGATTTATCGTAGAAAAATGTCACACCTACGTTGATATTATCCAAAATGAAATGGTTTTCTTGATCGTGAACTTTTTAACTAAACAATTTTTTTTTCTGGCTTTCCATTTACAGCGACTTATGCTAAACATACCGACTGTGAACGCCCACCATCAATTGACCATGCCACCATATCGATGGAGGATCACCAAGATGTGGTGACCGCACGCTATACGTGTGATAATGGTTTTCTGCTGAAAGGCGAACCAGAAATCACATGCGATCTGGATTCAGATGAATGGTTGCAGGACCCGCCAACGTGTGAAAGATGTAAGTTATTTGATGATCAGATTGTAACAGTTTAAACTAGCGCGACATATTAACAATGTGCCCCAAGGGAAACTTGAAAAATTGATCTTAAATAATGATGACCTAGTTATGGATGTCGAATGTAGTATGTATTTTCAAATGAATGGGCAATTAAACTTCAAGTAGAGAAACCATTTCAAGCTGGAATATTAAATTTTGATAACCGAATTGAAAATAACCTTTAGTTAAACAATCAATGCTTGATGAAATTTTAATGCCTGAAACTCATGCATGATTCAATACAAAACACAAACAACAAAAATGAAAAAAAAGTAAAAAACTCTAGCATATACTGATTTCATTAAATTTACAAAAATATCACTTTGTGGATATCATGACCTTTCGTTTCTATTTAAATAAAAATGAGCTCATACTTGAACCGCGGTAAACAATAAAAGCATATACTTTTAGGACAATACTTATTTTTGATGAAAAGTGAGTGCAGCGTCACCTGTTTTTGCATTCAATGCAAAATCACCTTGAAGAGGTGCTTTTGAAATTGGTGCTAAATTCGCAATAAAATTTTGTCTGCAGTCTCCTTTTAACGACTATCTCAAAAGAAAAATGGTGCGTGGACTACGGAAGCAAGCGAAAAAATATTCATTAAAATCATTTATACTATGTATTGTTAGGAATTCCATTCAGAGTGGAAATTTCTCTACAAAATATGTCCACTAGTTGAGTGCAATTTTATTTGATCATGGCTTCAACTGCTGCATATTCTACTTTGATACGTTCTAGAACCGCATGAATGAAATTGATTTGTGGAAGTATTGAATTTTGCAATTGGAAGTCAATATTTTCAACTGGCTACGAGGAAAACTCGCGAAAAAAAATTTGTACCATCAAGAAAACGCACCGGCATACAAGTCTGCAGTTGCCATGGCAGTAATCAAGATATTGGCTTTGTGATTCTCGAGTATCCGCCATATTCACCGGACTTGGCCCCCAAAGATTTTTACTTATTTTTGCATTTAAAAGGCACAAAATTTGAAGATGACGAAGAAGTGAAAGCCACCGTAAATGATTTTTAAATGCCCAAGATGAAGATTTTTTAAAAGATAAATTTTGGGTGTAGTAAAAAGACATGTTAGATATATTAACCTAAAGGGTGATTACTTAGAAAATTAAAATTATTTTAAACCGTATCATCTTCCATCCTAGTTATTCTCTTTATTTTTGACGCCCTCTTGTATTCATTGATGGAATATGTTTTGTCATCGTTTTGATAAAACATAATCGATACCGTAATCAAGATCCTGAATATTTGCGTTTATTTTAACAACACTGTTCAAAATTTTAGCTACTTGGATACAATTTTGATTGTTGAATTGATAACTTCAAAGAAATACCCGTATAGAATTTTAAAGTACTGAACGATCAGTACTGAAAATCGGATTTTATTACGCACTGCGAATCCATTATAAATCCCGGCTTAGTTACTCAATACGATACTGATATTCATTATAAAACTAGAACTTAGGTGATACTGAAAACTCAAAATAACTTGTTACCGATATTCATAACTTAATCAAAATTGAAGCGGTATTGAATGTCTGCATCACTGAAATAATGGAATTCTGGATTTCGCCGGAACTTAAGCAATACCCGAAATTTAGGTAATCCAATACTGAAATTCTGGATTTCACCGGAACCTCAGCAGTACTCAAAATTCAAGGCAATGCGATACTAAAATTCTGGACTTCATCGGAACTTAAGCAGTACTCAAAATTGAAGGCAAATGCAATACTGAAATTCGTAGATTCATCTGAACTCAAGCGGTACTGAAATCGGTGGGCCTTATTTTTCTTTGAAATTTGGAGCAAGAATATTTTTTAAATAATTTGAACTGATTGTTGATTTTAATAACTTGACTACTTGCTAATTTTTGCTTATGGGGTTTTGTCAGTAATATGGAAATAATCTTTTTGCAAACACCCTCATCAACTAAATGCATTTCATCTATTGAAAATTACTTGATCTTATCAATCGGTAGCGTTTCCAAAATAGAACGGAAATCTTTATGATGGCTAACATCGGAATCTTCGTCAAAAGTTGACCTGCTCCTGAACCTTTCATTATTTCGCAAGGGTGCTGTTATTTCTGGATATACTATTTTGCTCCCTCCACTAGCTGTGATGAATCTTTGACCTTCGTGAAGCATTTTTGACAATAAAAGTAACCACCATATGTTTTTACTTGCTTCACAGCTGACATCGCCGGAGTGTAACAAATGAATGAATGAATAAATTTTAATAGTGTACGACTTTGATTGCACGTTAATTCCAACTTTAAGGAGCTGTAATACATCAGCAACGAACCTTTCCAGCACCACATTTAAATTCTTCGGTTTACCAGAGACCTTGAATATTCCTATCAGAAAAACTGAATTACGTAGATTGTTGACGCATCCGGCAATTATCCAAAAACTGTGACCACTACTTTTTGAAGGTGCTCCATCAATGTTGAATTCAAAAAATTTCAAATTTCAAAATGCGTGATATCGTTCTTTATAATTGTGCGCATGTTGGGTTCAATGCATGAGATCAACGAGTCCTTCATCTCACAGTGAGTATATTGACCATTGTCTATGTTTTCAATGTAATGCTTTCCAGTATTTTTCCTCCAGTCTCTAGCATAGATCTGACATCCATAAAAAGAAAACTACACTCTTCTGAGCGAATTTTCAGCAGCTTCTTGATGTCACTATGAGTAAGTGACACGAGACATGCCCAGTTTCTGACCCTATCTACGAATGATACAGAGTAGTAAGTAACGTACCTGAAAACCGGTTTTTGTATGGGTGGGAACGTCTTTTTCAATCTTTTTCAATCAGAATAGCGAGTGGCTTGGGGTACCGCGTTTGTATGGCCGGGATAGGGTGAATCAGAGCGACTTGGTCTTGGATGTACCTTGGAATGGGGGCTGAGATTGTGGTTTTGTATCAGGTGTGTGTCGTTGATTTGTTGTTTGTAAGAGGGGTGTCGCGGTTGGTTGGTTGGGGTTGTCAGGTGGTGGGCTTAGATTTGTGTTGTGTTGTGAGGGGTTGCCGATCAGGTGTGTGTTGTGATTGGCGGCGCTGGTAGAGGGCTATGTAGGGTCTGGGTTAGGTCTGTGTTGTGAGGGGTTGCCGATCAGGTGTGTGTTGTGATTGGCGGCGCTGGTAGAAGGCTATGGAGGGTCTGGGTTAGGGCTGTGTTGTGAGGGGTTACCGATCAGGTGTGTGTTGTGATTGGCGGCGTTGGTAGAAGGCTATGGAGGGTCTGGGTTAGGGCTGTGTTGTGAGGGGTTACCGATCAGGTGTGTGTTGTGATTGGCGGCGTTGGTAGAAGGCAATAGTAGATCAGTTGGTTGGCGATGATTTTGAACGTTGATGGCTGGCTATAGAGGATCGGGGTGTTGCGGTTGGGTGCGTCAGGAAGTCATAGGTGGTAGAAATAGGGTCAGATGTTTTTGCTGTAGTTTGTGAGATGTGTCATGTGTTGGGAGGTGTTGTGTGCATACCTGGTTGGTTGCTAGGGGGTTAGAGTACGTTAGAAAGCCTGTCGAAGACAATTTTTGTGAAATGGAGAGCCAGGCTCGCAGAAAACCTGACAGAAAAAATATGTACAAAATGCAAGTTGAATTTCGTTCGCTAGCAATGGGGTGCATATTAATTAGCTGCCTTGCGATGCAACTTGAATTTCGTTCGCTTGCAATGCCGTGTCGATCGAAACGTGTCTCGTATCAGTTAAATGCATGTGAATTGGAAAAATGGGGATAGGGTAAAGCCTTGCACGTACATGTTCTGTGCCACTGTGTAAAATTTAGCTTAATGTAATACCCATCCATTGACTTCAGCCCGTTGCATTGCTGTACTTAAGCATGGCTACAGTTAATTAATGTTGCACCTGTTCACGATAAAGAATGATGGGTACAGGGCAAAGCCTTGTCGTATGCTATACATATTTGTGCGAACGAAGGGTGAAAAGAAGTGTGAAATTTTAATGGTAATTGCCATTCATACTGATTCGATCGTATCGTCAATGGGGGCATATTCGTGTATTTCGATCATATGTATAGCATACGACAAGGCTTACGAATGGTTGCTTGGATAACGAGGTAACACATGTATGGACTTACAGTAGCTATAGATATGTGTACATAGCAGAGAGACGTTCGTTCCATCTTTAATACCATGGACCCATGAAAAATGGAAGAAAACATTATTGCAAAGAATACAATTCAATATTAACTGCATATGAAATTAGTCATGTAGAATGAATGTGGAGAGACTGGTTTTCATTGATTGTAATCAAAGGGATTTCCTCAAGGTTGATCGTGGCGTCCCATTGACCGCGTTCCAACAGGTGTATCTTTCGAGTAGAGATGTGTCATGATGTTGTTGGGTGACTGTAGATTGAGGATGAATACCATGAAAATAACGTCTTTTTTTCTTCCGCATTCTTTAAGAGTCTTCCGCATTTTTTATGAGTTGTTGTGAATTGGAATGATCATGAATGGCATAATGCATAATTAAACTGTGTGCTTGCTTTCTGGGTGCTTACGATTGCTTGGCACGTTTGAGGCAAGAATCGCTGGACATGAAAAGACCTGTATTTTGAAATCATCTGAGGGTGAATGTAATTAAAGGGATTCCCTGACGCGTGTATGCATATTTAATTACTTTACACGTGTGGCATAGGTGCAGGTCAGGGCTGATGGTTGAATGCTTTTGTGTTGCGGATCGCGTGTTCGTTCTGTATATTGAAAACATCTGAGGGTGAATATAATTAGCTTGAGTGCTGTTGAGTTTGTAATTACTCACCCGTATTACCCTATGTGCGCGTAGACAGTATAAAAGTGAAGGGTTGCAGTCAATAATCAGGCAGAAGATTTTGAAGTCTTTTGATAGAAGCTAGGACTCGAAGAAATATGGTGAGTAACGATATTACATACATACAGGTGATGTTTCTTTTTAATCCTTTGTTATTTTTTCCAGAAAACTGTAGAAGTGTTGAACAATGTATGCGAGTACATTCCGGATCAACACGTAGCACTTGTTGCTTTGGAACATGGAAAGAAATATAGGGTCAAATGTTTTCGTTTGGTCAACACGCAATATGGATCACGCCTCACCGTACACCTAACCAATGGAACCTTTTGTTTTCTCCCACCAAGATTCTCAGAGAAAATAAAGAAACAGCGTCAAATTGAGGATCTGAACGATATTCCGGAAAACTATCTGATTTTCGAAGGTAAAGATGACACAAGAGGTGGATATTTAAAAATAAAATTTGTTCAGCATAGCAACGATGAATTTGAATAAAGAGTCGCTTTTGTCATACAACATTGTTTTATTTCCATTTCACTTTTTTCAATTTCACATCAGTGTAAGAAGAAATAAAAGGCTGGTTCGAATGTAATTTATAATTTTATTTAAATATCTCTTTCAAAACTTTTCATTTCTCAATTTATAATAAAACGATATTAATTTTTTAATTCTGCCGGAGATTTTTTCCACATGACAGCATTCGCAGGTATCTGGTCCGGAATCGGCGTTGTCATAAAACCATGGGCAGGATTTGTAATGTGATCCGTGAATTGATGTGGCAATCGGTATCGTCGAATACAGCTTTAGTGTGCTGATATCCCTTAGCAGCTTCTCACGATGTTCGTCCAGGAGTACGTCCTTGTATTCCGCAACAAAATCTTCAAACCTACGTAGCTCCGTCGTGCAAGACATCTTGTTCATCTAAAGGTTGTTTCTAAACTGACTATGTTACATGCAAAAACCTGTCATTGAAAATTTTCTCTCTGAACTTTTTAGAAAGAACAGGTGCTATAATTTCATGTAGTTGTGAAATACGCTGGTAAAACCTAAACCTGTCACGAGCATGTATTTCCCACTCTCCTTTACGACTCATGCGATACGCATAGTTCCAGGCTATCATGCATCTAATGCAAACTATATCAGCGAATTTAACATTTTTTTCCATTTTGGCCGACCGTAACAGACTTTTAGCAAGGTTTCACACTACATCTTTTATATCTATCCATGAATTATGCGTCGAAGAAAAACCGAGCCATTTTACAAGAACACGATTTTTCTCCTTTTTTAAAATTTTCTCGACAAGGTAAACATCAGGGTGTTTTACCTTTGATAATTCTAACTCATAAAACCCGCCTTGAATAGTGTTCCCTTGATAATCCTCAAGAATATAAGTGCGTGGTTGTGTATTTTTTACGACTCTAATCTTGAATATCTCTGTTGACCAATTCGGGGTGTAGCCTTTTTCAAAGACATGTTTGAACTTGCTTATGCGAACATAATCACCGACTTTATATTTAGGTTTAGAAACAACCTTAACTTTCCTATGCAAAGATGAAAGTAAATGAACCTCGTTAGATGTATTGACATCAATAGGTCTCATTTTAATAGTACGATGCTTGGTTTTATTGTACTTATCAATGAGTCTTGGTAATATATCAATCCAACGGTAATTACCATTCATACTGAATTCTTTCCACATAATATTTTTTAACGTTCGATTAAACCTTTCAACAATAGATGCTTTCAATGTGCTGAATGTAGAGTAATGATTTATTTCATAATATTTCATCAGCTTGCGGAATATCATGTTAAAAAATTCTTTGCCGGCGTCAGTTTGTAGGTTTCGGGGGATGCGTCTCTGGTTAAGAATGGATTCCACAGCCTGTGCTACTACTCCTGCACTTTTATTTTTAATAGGTAGAGCCCACGCATATTTAGAGAATGTGTCAATTACAGTTAACAGAAACTTGGTTCCATGATTTTCAGCTGAGAAGGCAGTCATATCAACTAGATCTGCTTGCCACAAATCATCTATACCCCTGATTGTGACCCGCCGACGTGCAAATCGTCTACGAGCGGGTCTGTGGAGTTCATTGACTACTTGTCGTCTACTCATTACACTCAAAAAAGATATAAATATTCTTCACACCATTATATTTACGCACAATTTCGGAAAAGCGATGCTTTACTTTAAACACCCGTTCACTATGATGATTGCAGGCCCGTCTGGGTGTGGCAAAACGACTTTTATAGAAAATCTTCTTGGAAACCCGACGATGATTCAACCGCAGGTTAAAAGGATAATATGGTGTAATGCCGAACAGCATGCTATACCAGTACACAAACCCATTAAGAATATAGAGTTTTTAAACTCAATTCCTGAAGAATTTCCCAATACTGCAAATGAACCGATACTAATTGTATTGGACGATATGATGTTAAATGCATTTTCAAGACAGGTGTGTGAGCTGTTTACAAAAGGTTCCCATCATCGTAATCTTTCTGTTATCTTGGTGACTCAGAATGTATTTCATCAGGGTAAATTTTGTCGTGACATTTCACTCAATTGTAAATACCTGATTTGTTTCAAGAATCCGCGAGACAAGAGTCAATTTCAGCACCTCGCCAAACAGATATATCCTGAAAACAGTGTAGAGCTCATGAGAATATATAAAGAAATTACTTATCAACCTCATAGCTATTTGCTAATAGACCTAACACAGGATATCAATGATACATTAAGGTTTCGCACAGACATATTCAATACAAAGTTTTTAACTTGCTATTGCCCCCCACATAGTTTGCAGGAAAACAATGGTGTCACGAATGAAACGATTGAAGGACAACAAGCATATGTTGTATGTTCTTAGGAAAGCAAGTCCGTGTTTAAGAAAGGTTATACTGAAGAGGGCCAAACCTGAAGTAATTAAAACTCTCTGTGAAATTACATACAACACGCTGAAGGGTAATCATAGGCCGTCAGGAAGAAGTTTCACACGGTTGTGTAAATATAAAAAGGGTATGCGTAAGCTTGCCGATGCAAGAAAATCTGTGACACGGCAACGTAAAGTGTTAGTGCAGCAAGGTGGGTTTTTACCTGTTTTATTAGGAAGTGTACTTTCAGGTGTGATAGGCTCTTTGATTGAGAAATATGCATAAAAATAACAGTCTTAACAAAATGCTTCTACTATCTCCAGAAGTATATGCACGCTTAAAAGATACAATCGAAAGCTCTTCTGCACAAACTTTGTTTGACAAACGCATGAACAAAATATTAAACACTAAAAATCTTAATGATAAAGCAAAATGGTATCAGTATAGGAATGTGCTTATGCAATTTTTAAATGCAAGGCGAACAAAACAATCATTTATGGAAATGAAAGCTGAAAACGTTTCTTCGAAAGACCGTATGATGGATCAACGTTTTAAAAATTTGCGCGACAACACCACTCAGACGAGATTTGTGCTTAAAAATGAGAAACACACGCAAACTTCACCTTCACGAGCTGAAGAGATATTTGAATCGGTAAACGAGATGACACCACTAAAGCAAGAATTACCTGTAGCTATTAAACGACGACTATCAGCAAGCGGGATAGCAAAAAGTCTTAAACCTGCTCCCAAAATTAGAAAAAGTGTGGCTGATTCATTTCGTGAGACTGAAAAAGGGTATAAAGTAATAACTAGTGATGATGGAATGACACAGTATACAATCCCGATGGATATGAGTATGGATGAGTTGGACGATGTATTCAATGATTTAGATGAAAGAAATGATGGAGGTGTCGTGGCGAACATAGGTCCCAAATCTGACAGGCAATCTATATTAAGACCCTCACGGCTACACCCTGATCAATATGAGGCTGACTCTCCCATAAGGAAGCCTACACGACAAAGTGAGCGGTTGAGATTAAGGACCGAGCCTAGCTCCAGTGCAAGAAGCCTGAATTGGGACAGAATCTAGAAATGCCTATTAACATTAAAGATGAAGATTTTTACGTGTGTCTTTTGAGCAACAGTTCCCTCGACATTTACCCCGACAATACACTAGCATCTTTCGAAAATATATTACCGAGTATGTGTAAGTTTACTGACAATTGGTATGTTGGTATAACAGAAATCGCACTACCAAAACGAAGAAATGAGAAAAATGGTTCAGATAAGAGCGGTATTTCTAAAAGGTCTGTGCCCTCTGAAGACGTAAGCGTTACCGAGGAACCACAATCTGTACCAATTGAAAAAGATTCAAAAGCAATAATCGCTAAAGTTGTTGGGCTGAGTAAATATCATGTTCGATTTAGATGGGATGCGAGTGATTTGCAAAAGTTATGTTATAAGGGAAATGATATGAACTTTTCATCATTCCTTTCATCGTTTTTCTTAGCAATTAGACCTGACTATTATAACTATTACTTATCCGAAATCAAACAAATAATACACGATCGTATCGTAGAAGATAGAGATGAAAAGGCAATCGCCGACATAAGAAGTATTATAGAAGAAAGAGATTTTTGTATACATATTTATCAGTCTGGAAAAATTGCTGAAAAGGTTTATTTAAAGTTAGGTGTAAAATTTGATTCGTTTCGGGCATTTATAGACTACATAATTGGTCAGATCCCGAAAAACAAACGAAATCATGCCGAATTGTTACAGATGATTGATCAATATATTCATCCGGCAAATAGTTTAAGGAACAAGCGGAACAAAGAAGCCAAACCGACTACCCACACATTTCATCTAAAAGATTACGGTGTGAAGGTTAATGTAGAGCTACCTATTGCGTCACCGATTAACATAACAGATTTCATTGCCCTATTACTAAGCGGAATTGAGTTCAATGATGAAGAGCTACTTGATAAAGAAAAGCCATCTGGAACCACAACATATCAACTGCGAAAACAGGTGTTTAACAAAATTGCCTCAGCAATCCGTGGGTCTGTATCCCGTGCCGTTAAAGAGTCCGGTACAGAGATATTACCCGATGGGTGGATCAAAACAACCGATTTCCACACCATTATTGATATGCCATACAAAAGAGCCGATGGGTCAAAAGCCACAACTCCTGTCCCAATAGAGGTGGATAAAACCGATAATATAGCTGGCTTATTCATTGACGCTTTCCTAAAAACACCCGTTGAGAAGCGCGATCCCGAATCGATCGATACAGAAATAAAAGAGTCGTTTGATAAATCAATAATGCTAGACAGTATAAGTCAGCTGGAAAAATCATTATCTGCACTTGAGAAAAGAACATACTGTGACTCATCCAATAAAGACATTGATGATTGTGAAAAAACCGAATTGATAAACGTTTATACAGATATCATTAAACCGAGAATAATAGGAAATAAACTGGTGAGAAATCTACGAGCGATCCCCCTGAAAAGTTGTGATAGCGTGTTTAGATTCGAGCATGTGGAGTACTGTCCACTTGAGAAAACCTTTATTGAAAGTATCTCAATCAAAATTACAGATCATCACGGTGAGCTAGTCAACTTTGAGCCTAGCTTTACTCCAACATATGTAATGCTTCATTTCAAGCGAAGGTTAGAGTCTATAAATATTCCTACGTTGTAAATATCAACATAGTTTGGACACTGGATTTAACACAGCTCTATACTAATGAGATGAATTCACACTACGCACGTTACTACCTTGTCCAGAGTGGAGGTAGACTATCAGACATTGGAGAATTATATCGATCGCCACTTGTGTACCAGCGAGGAAGGGGTGTTGGTAGTTTTTTCAGTGGGTTGATACGTTATCTTCAGCCGTTATTTCTGTCCGGTGCAAAAGCTATAGGAAAACAAGTCATCGAAACAGGAAAGTCCATTTTTAAAGAGGCAGGAAGTAAACCACTGAAGACGGTACTAAAGGAGCAAGGGAAATCTGCAGTGCACGAATTAGCCCAAAAAGGTATAAATAAAATCTTTGATAAAATGGAGGGTAGAGGAAGACGAATGGCTATAAAAAGAGCTAACCCTTACACAAGTAAGCATTTGAAATCCGTGTCTAAGCATAAAAAAGGGCGGAAGGTGAGAAAGTTGTCATCGAGCAAGACCAAGAAAGCTATAAAACGACGGCGCCGAGTAAGAAGGCGTGCATTGGATATATTTGACAGATAGATAATACCTTCATGATGCAAAAAGAGTGTATGAAGTCTGAATTGGATATTTTTGCCCCCCCACCAATTCAAAACAACATTTTGAAAACCGAAGAAGTTGCTTACAAACCAATTGCATCACTAGACAATTCTTCGGTGTTGGAATTCGTTTCGCTTGGTCATGGAGATACATATCGTGACTTATCCAGCATCTACTTACGGCTCAAGGTGCAACTGATTAAACTAAAAAATGGTAAAGAAGAACTTTTCACCGGAAAGGAAAAAATTAAGAAAGCTGACGGGGCTGAAGGTGCAGCTGATCCGGTTGGTGTAGCTAACAACCTCATGCACTCACTTTTTAGACAATGCACAGTACAATTGAATGGGAAGAATATAGCTCAGACAGACAACAATTATCACTATCGCGCCTATATTGAAAATTTACTGAACTATGGTAAAGACGCTGCATCCACTCATTTGGAATCGGCCGGGTGGTATCTAGATCAGAATGAGATGGAGATGATTGAAGACTCAAGACCTGGCGGTGGTCCTACCGAGTTGAATGAAGGCTATCTTAAAAGGTCTGCAATGATGGAGAAGAGTAACGTGGTCGAGCTGATGGGCACAATTCACACGGATCTGTCAAATCAAGATAAACTTTTAATTAATGGAGTGGACTTGCGCTTAACACTTTCATTGGAAAAACCGGAATTTTATTTGTACTCGAAAGAAGATGACTTCAACCCACGTGTGAAAATACTAGAAGCGACAATGTTCATGAATCATGTTACCGTAAACCCTAGTATATTACTAGCACATGAAGCTGTACTACAACGCACAAATGCCGTTTACCCATACAAGCGGGTGGAAGTGAAAACGTATACACTACCCACAAACACATTTACACTATCTCTTGATAACGTAGTGATCGGACAATTACCGAACCTTCTTGTTTTCGGTATGGTGGATAATGACTCATACACCGGAAAGCGCACAAAAAACCCATTCAACTTTAAACACAACAGCATAACAAATTTCAATCTATCAGTTAACGGCGTTCAAGTGCCAAACCAACCGTTAGAGTTTGATTATTCGCGTGATAAGCCTGTTAGTACTAGGGGATACCTTACTCTATTTAAGGGCACTGGTATTAACTACTTCGATAAAGGCCATCAGATATCCAAGAAATTCTTCGATAATGGTTGTTTCTTACTAGCATTTGACTTAACAGCGGACAGCTCATACGATTCGGGTTGTGGTAGTTTGTTGAATCAAGGTGTGGTGAGGATCGAAGGGCGGTTCAGAGAGGCTTTGAAGAAAAGTGTCACCTGCATAATTTACGCCGAATATGATGGAAGTATTGAAATCGATAAGAACCGTAATGTATTCACAAGCTTCTGAAAGTATATAAATAACGTGAACATGTGAGATTTTGATAGAGTCTGCTCCAGAAAATAGTCATGACGCATTGTCTAGTGAATATTGAATACTTCTCGGAAGGTCATTTAACCTTTTTCAAGAAAGTGTCAATTGCGGGGTTCACCTCGCAGAACAAACTTTATTCAAAGGAAATAACGTATAAATATCCCACTTCCTCAGCTATAAGTACTGATCAGACAGGTGTATTTGGAAACTTGGAGCTCAAACGGCTTGATGAAGATCTTATCAGGTCCCTGGCGAAATTCACAACAGTCTTCGTAAACGGAGACTCAACAAGGGGGTTCCTACAGAGTTACGTAACATCACACACAAAGGTTGTAAACCTTGAAAACATATTCCTGAAAGAGCAGGAATGAACACGATAGAGATCATCAACACATTGAGAAGTAACATTAAAACAAACAGGTATTTTCAAGGTGTTTTTCCCTGTAATCGTTTACCTCGGAAAGTAAGGAAACCTGCATGTGTCATCGCCAACACCGATCCGGCCAGTAAAAGAGGGCGTCATTGGGTTGCATTTTATTACCCGAAAAAAGGTCCGGCTGAGTACTTTGACTCGTTTGGTAAATATCCTGATAACAAGTTCTTTAAAAAATTTCTTCATCAAAATGGAAAAGTGTTTGTGAATAATAAGCAGCGGTTACAAGGTGGCCTCTCGACAACATGTGGACAGTATTGTTGTGTTTTTCTACATTTTCGCTGTAGTGGCAGAAGTCTTAAAAAATTCCTAAAACGGTTTTCAACTGCAAATTACAATTTTAATGATGGTGAAATTATAAATTTATTTCGCAAAATTTACATGAAAGACAGTTCACAAAATGGGGGTGAGTATTGCAACCAGACCTGTATGCGAGAAGGCGATATAAAAGCAACTTGAAATTACGCACTAGCCACAGTTTATTTCTCGAGCTACGAAAGATGTCAACCCCTGTTAACAAGCCTACTAGTAAGCAATCACAAGCTTCTAAACGTGAGGTGCAGAAGAAGAAGAGAAAAGCCGTGAAAACTTCATCTAGCATCATCTCCAACTCAAAGGAAACCAGGACAAAAACACTCCCCAAGTCTCGTGTGCCGTGCGACGAAGATGTTCTTTTGAATTATACATACTATCTAGATGGATGCCATAATCGCAGGATAACACTAGGATTTGATCCACGATCATTTCAAGCAAAGGCTATCTTTCACTATCACGGACGGTTCCCGCTAGCAGTTGACCACAGCCAATGGAATGCGTTGTACAAACACCTAAACGATTTAAAAGGCACAGCAGGCGTTCAGTTCCCAGAGAACCAATTAGGATTTTTGAAACGATACCAGATACCTGTAGGCGTTGGTAGCATTACACTAAAACATGAAGAACTATTCAAGCTATTTGAGATGATGGAGTTCTTCAATATCGTTATGCACCACAACAACCTTGCTTCGGAATGTGTTAAGGAATACTACGAGCTGTATTGCAACAGGTGCAAAGAGAAAGATCTGTTGAAGCTAGGTCATGAGGACTTTTTCATTCCATCTCGAATTTATTATATAAATATTAACTATTCAAGACTCTTTTATGAATTTCCAATTTTATGCAGTTGTAATCTTATTTTTGATGTTTTGAAATAAAATAACACAATTATACAGTGCAAAATAAAACATGTTTTATTCTTACACTAGTAATACACACTATTCATTAAATAATACATATAAAGGTTGATACAATTTTGAGCGGCACATCTTGTTGAAGGTAGCGGGTCGTGAATTCTACAGGTTGTCTTAAAATTCTTGAGCTCTCTCAGTTTTGGTGTTTCTAGCTGTATTATGTTAGCTGCGGGTAAATATCTTTTTAAAAAACTCTCCTTGATAGCGCCTTTCACGTATATAGTCGTTTCGTAGAACTCTGCCAGAATTTCTGGAAGTCGATTATAGTCAACATCACCATCACACCATCGTAAGCCGTTGATATTAGTCACATCAAAATCATTTTGACGACGCGCTTTCGGATGTAACTCCTGATAAGGATATGGTGGAGCAAAATGATGAACCACAGGCAAAGTTGATTCGAAAGGTAAAACAGCTAGTTCTTTTATTAAATATTGACCGTTGCACCCACACACAAACTGGATGTCAATAATAACTTGTGTCATGTCTCACTGTTGCACGGATTGCAATGAAATGAAAGAAATGTTTAGAGTAGTGGTGTTTATATTTTATTCTGATAAAAAATTTATTACACCATATGTGTAACGAGTAATTACTTAATTTAATAACAAAGCAAATAATAACTTAACTACTTACTTATAACATATAAATGCAAAACATATAAATTCTGATATAAAAGTCATTAAAATATTATGTGTATTAAAATATATTATCTATACAAAACTTTAAGTGTTACCATAGCTGTCTGGTTTACACCTTTTGAAACCATAAGGTTCAGAGAAATATTCATTCGTCACAACTCTTTTGTCAAAAGTGAATCTCAAGTGTTTTTTTTCGGGTTCTGATACAACAACCCCTGGACGTTTTCGTTTGATTTTACGCTCTGTTGTCACACGTACGCCTTCAGTTGAATCTTCATCCAAAACTAAAGATTTTAGGCATTCAAAATTTACAACTTTTAAGTTTTCGAAGTTAAGAGTTATTCCTTTACATTTAATCACATGTTCAGGACCATGTTCAGTTTCAATTTTTAACCCATATGTCTTAGGACCTGTACTCACATATTCCGATATATAAGCATCAGAACCATAACATGCCACCTCATTGGTCAAATCACCCAGGAAATCAGAGATTGGAAAATTCATGGGTTTGTCTTTACTATCCACAAATATGACACTGTCTGTATCACAGTACAGAATCGAGGAGCCCAGTTTTTCTAGTAACCCGTATAATTTAATTCTAGCTAGAGCCGTTGTATATGCAGCAATAGGTATGTTTGCATGTGGTAAAGTTCTTAGATTCTCCTCTACAAATTTCCATGTAACCCACAAGTTATCATCATCAACTGGGTAAATTGAACAAATTTCTATACCTGGTGATTGGAGAAGTTCACAAAACTGATTAAAATTATTAATAACTTTAGTGTTTGTTTGATCATCTCTCTGGCCGAACTTGCCCCACAATGAGTTTAAACAAAGTTTGGCAATATTACGTCGACCAGAATTTTTTTGAATTTGGTTTTTATCAAGAATGATACATTCCCTTCTCTCGTATGATTCAATAAAATTATCTTTATCCTCATCTGATATATATTCATTACCCCAACCACTGGCCATCTGTTTAATTTTTAAAAAATTATTAACATACTCAGTAAACAATCCGCCAGTTTTTGTGTTAGGGTCGTACACTGTGTACTCATACTTCCACACCTCATACACTTTCAAAATTTTGTACCCCTTTTCAACAGCTAAGGCTATTTCAGGAATTACCCATGTGCCAGTGAGTTGCCGCTCATCACCTGAATGATCGCAACTTGAAATGTTATTACCTTCAGCACATTTTCTACAAAGTGTAAAATACAATTTATTGTCGTTTTTCATGGGTAGCACAGGGATCAGAAGGTTGTTAGGTGCAATTACATCGCATTTAATGAAACCATGCATTGAAATAATTTCATGTATGGGGGGTATGTTATCATTTCGAAATATCTGAGGATGTTTTATGGGGTACGGTGCGTATTTGTTAATATACGGATAAAGACTAGTAAAGTCCAAATAACGTATTACCTCTCCTTCTTTGACTGTATGGTATAATTTGAACACCTCAGTACGACCTCCAAATAGAGCATCCCGCACACATAGTGGAGGATTAATATCATTATAATATCGCCGCAATTTCTCATATAAAAACCTGTCTTTATTTAGTACTTTTTGAAATTCACATTCCCACGTATATACTAGATTGTATCCATTTCTCCGTATTACCTCGATACGTCTTTGTGTACTTTCATATCTTTGATTTAAAGTTTCTAAGGTCTGAAGGTTATTTTCCCCCGATTCTTGAAATTTAAAGCATTCTCTACAACCGTGATAGTAACATCCAAAGAACTCATAGACAGTATTTGATTCTTTATGAAAACCGTCGACATATAACCCACACTTATCCAACTTTAACTCACCGTTGTTGTTTGCTGAGATTAGCAGGCCGTTAGTTTGGGAGTTTTTCCAGGCCAACCACATACAGGCAATAATGGAATGTGTTTTGCTTTTGAAATAACCGTTCTTAGGCATTACAGCCAAGGTATTTTTCTCAAGATAATTTCTTCGAAAAACCAGCATGCAGGTCGATGCAATTGTGAGACTTTCTACTAAAGGGTTCACATTGGTCAATTTAATAAATTCAACCATGAATCTTACACAACCTCGCCGTAAAATATCAACATCATTTACACAGTATTTTACCAACTCATTCCTATTATTGAAAGTAGATAGCGTTTTTGTACTGTACCAATTGAGAAAATCCATTCTTTCCTTAGGCTTCATTGTATCGCAACCGTACATTTCAGGTGGGGGGTATGGACCGATATAATTTGCATTATCTACAGTATTGAAATAATAAGGATAGTAGCCTTTAGTACTGTCTTCAATATCGAAAACTTGTGGAAACTTGGATAGTGGGAATGGCAGGAAATTTAAAGAGTCAACAAATGAAACTTGCTCACATGTCAACTTCATAATTTTGGCTCCTTTCATTAAAGGCTTAACATTGTTTCTTCTTGCTATTAACTCCGAAATCAGAAAATGACCATCATAGCCTTGTAAGTTATGTGCATAACAATATACGTTGCTCACATTTGGTCGAGGCATTAAACAATAATCTAGAAAACTTTGCACAACAGATGATTGATCACCTTTTTCAAATATATGTTGTCTAACACCACATCTATCACAAGGTAGTTTGATATCTTCATTTTGATAACAATTGTGACACATCTGTTGGGCTACAATTAGATTTACAACGTGTACAAAAGATGAAGAGCTATTTCCATACAGTCCATCTTGGGTAGTTTCACAATCGAAAAATATTAATAGAAACTGTTTATCCTTTCTACTTATGTACGGTTTTATAAAACAGCTATGTTGGGATGGTACTATTTTTGAACACATCTGGCAGAAGTATTCATCACACTGATGTTTGTGTCCTTTTCTGTATGTATAATTTATAAATTTTGTGCAAAATACACAAATCTTGAAAGTGTCACATACAGTTTTACCACTCAACTTTTTATCCAAATGGTTAGCGAAACATAAAGGCCCTCTAAAACCACGATTACATTCTTTACATTCAGTCATCTGAGATACAAATACACAGGGCGGGTATGTTATACAATACGGGCATTTCATTTCACATTTATGAAGCGACTGATTTGAAACTTTATCACAATAACGGCAAACATAGCTTCTCGAAAACAAACCTGTGACCGATTTTATGACGTAGAAATGTTTTGTACTCTCGAAATAGAATAGGTAAATTTTTTTTGCTGTTATATCCCGTAGTGGTGTTTTAAAAAGAATGGAATGTGGATCTCGAATATTGTCAAAAACAATTATTTGATACTCACTTAAGTATTTTTGAAATTTATAAAGATCTAGGATGTTGCAGCCATTTTCTCCAATTACCACTTTGGCATTTTTACATAATCGATCAGCCTTCAAATCTAGCGATTGTAAAATGACTAAATTATTTAAACGATTTATATTACCCTCAGCCATTTCCATTGCATAACAAATACTCCTAGGTAAGCATGAAAGATCATTAGCGTTAGCGGCTTTTCCCACATCTACTAAAACTTTTTTCCTTTTTAAAAGCTCAGCATCATCTGTGTACTTTTTATTTACGCGCCCCCCGCCGAAAGGAATGTTTACGATATCCGCATGGAACTGAATGATATCATCCGAAAGAAATTTAGTGTTGGACTGGTTAACATTCGCTATAAGGCCAATTATATATTTACCATTAATTTCCTGAATGGGCTTTAAAGTTGACCATATGGGTTTAACGTGTGGTGATTGCGGGAGTGTTATTGCAAAACTCATTTTGCACCCGGGATTTGCGTTGGCACCAATGTTTTCGAGTACCTTATCGAAAATTTTCTCCAGCGCACTAAAAGGGCTATTAGTGTTATTAGTAAAACCTTTAATTTGAAAGTTTAAGGTGACACCTGTGACGTTAAACTTTTTAAATAACTTCTCTTTCCGAGAAATAATTTTAAACGACCTCGATACATCACTTGAACCAGCCCCTTGTTGATTAATTTTCGCAATATTACCTTGTTGAACATGATTACACCTGGACATGTCTTCATTCAAAAGATTTACTATATCACTTAACAAAACATTTGAAAACGACGTGTGATGTAGATTTGAAAATGCTATTAACTGTAATAAAAATCTGTACTTTTGCTCTACTGTCGAATGAATATTTCCCTCCCTAAATTTAACAGATGTATTCCTCAACCAGGTAATACAATCTTCAAAGCTAGATGCTAGCACAATTTTAAAATCTCTAATTATATTTTCCATCTTTTTATTTTTATATAAATTTACTTGTCTCTATTTTATACAATTAAAACTAATTCACTATTTTAAAGTTCTTAAAATCCTAATTAAACTATTTTTTTCCTCCCCAAACGTCAGGGGTATGATGCGATGTAACTCAGCCCTTTGTTGTCGTAATTTGACCAATCGCCCACCGCGCTTCTTTTTTTTGTTGTTTTGCGTTGTCGTTGGTTCGGGCACGCACTTTTTTCGCTGCAACCTTCTTTGCAGCTCTTCAATAGTCAGAGGTTGCGGCCCAGGAAGAGGTGACGCCCTCCTAACCTTCACGGGCTGTCGATTTTCTTCAGTTGTAGCTTCTTCACCTTGGTGGCCCTGTTTGGCTGCTGGAACCGCAGCCAAAACTTTTTGCGGTCGATGGAGATCCAGGGTGGAATATCGCTTGCGATATTCGTCTAAAGTTAGACGTCGTGGACTTTCTTTAAAAAGCATTCTAAGCTGACTTACGTCAGCTGCAAAATAGGCCTTGTGGGGCCACAATTTTCTAATTATTAAGGTTAATGCTGGAAAATTGAGAGATAAATAAATTTAGATAAAAAATAAAAAGATGGCAAATAAAATCACTTACCGCTCTGATAACCTACCAGGATGCTGTCCGAGAATTTATGATAATCCTAGGTACCAACCACGGATTTTTATACAAAATGCAAGCATACACACACTACAATCGACAATGCACAAATTGCAATCATATGCATGTAGTCTGTGCTACCAGTCGTGTTAACCAGAACGTCCTTTTTTTCATGAAGTTAATTAATTCACTTTGCAAATTGTGCCACTTATGTATCCCATTTCATAACAAAGTATAAAATATTACAACACAACAACTCATAAAAAATGCGGAAGACTCTTAAAGAATGCGGAAGAAAAAAAGACGTTATTTTCATGGTATTCATCCTCAATCTACAGTCACCCAACAACATCATGACACATCTCTACTCGAAAGATACACCTGTTGGAACGCGGTCAATGGGACGCCACGATCAACCTTGAGGAAATCCCTTTGATTACAATCAATGAAAACCAGTCTCTCCACATTCATTCTACATGACTAATTTCATATGCAGTTAATATTGAATTGTATTCTTTGCAATAATGTTTTCTTCCATTTTTCATGGGTCCATGGTATTAAAGATGGAACGAACGTCTCTCTGCTATGTACACATATCTATAGCTACTGTAAGTCCATACATGTGTTACCTCGTTATCCAAGCAACCATTCGTAAGCCTTGTCGTATGCTATACATATGATCGAAATACACGAATATGCCCCCATTGACGATACGATCGAATCAGTATGAATGGCAATTACCATTAAAATTTCACACTTCTTTTCACCCTTCGTTCGCACAAATATGTATAGCATACGACAAGGCTTTGCCCTGTACCCATCATTCTTTATCGTGAACAGGTGCAACATTAATTAACTGTAGCCATGCTTAAGTACAGCAATGCAACGGGCTGAAGTCAATGGATGGGTATTACATTAAGCTAAATTTTACACAGTGGCACAGAACATGTACGTGCAAGGCTTTACCCTATCCCCATTTTTCCAATTCACATGCATTTAACTGATACGAGACACGTTTCGATCGACACGGCATTGCAAGCGAACGAAATTCAAGTTGCATCGCAAGGCAGCTAATTAATATGCACCCCATTGCTAGCGAACGAAATTCAACTTGCATTTTGTACATATTTTTTCTGTCAGGTTTTCTGCGAGCCTGGCTCTCCATTTCACAAAAATTGTCTTCGACAGGCTTTCTAACGTACTCTAACCCCCTAGCAACCAACCAGGTATGCACACAACACCTCCCAACACATGACACATCTCACAAACTACAGCAAAAACATCTGACCCTATTTCTACCACCTATGACTTCCTGACGCACCCAACCGCAACACCCCGATCCTCTATAGCCAGCCATCAACGTTCAAAATCATCGCCAACCAACTGATCTACTATTGCCTTCTACCAACGCCGCCAATCACAACACACACCTGATCGGTAACCCCTCACAACACAGCCCTAACCCAGACCCTCCATAGCCTTCTACCAACGCCGCCAATCACAACACACACCTGATCGGTAACCCCTCACAACACAGCCCTAACCCAGACCCTCCATAGCCTTCTACCAACGCCGCCAATCACAACACACACCTGATCGGTAACCCCTCACAACACAGCCCTAACCCAGACCCTCCATAGCCTTCTACCAGCGCCGCCAATCACAACACACACCTGATCGGCAACCCCTCACAACACAGACCTAACCCAGACCCTACATAGCCCTCTACCAGCGCCGCCAATCACAACACACACCTGATCGGCAACCCCTCACAACACAACACAAATCTAAGCCCACCACCTGACAACCCCAACCAACCAACCGCGACACCCCTCTTACAAACAACAAATCAACGACACACACCTGATACAAAACCACAATCTCAGCCCCCATTCCAAGGTACATCCAAGACCAAGTCGCTCTGATTCACCCTATCCCGGCCATACAAACGCGGTACCCCAAGCCACTCGCTATTCTGATTGAAAAAGATTGAAAAAGACGTTCCCACCCATACAAAAACCGGTTTTCAGGTACGTTACTTACTACTCCGTTCAATTGCGTCTTCTGCGACATCCACCACTTGTTTTTCATGCTCATTACTTAGAATGCCACTCCCGTTTATATAATCAGCTAAATTCGGATACTTTAGTCTTCCAACTGCCTTAAAATGTTGTTAAATTACTGTGAGGGTGGCTTCCTTCTGAATCTGTAGTCGGTATTTTGTGATACATATGTTCGGAGCAATTCTCACGTGGGTTCACTTTATTGTATCAAAATTGATTTTTCTAGGCATTTTTAAAATATATCTTTCATTATTAAGATGATTGTAAGTGCCAGTGGCTTAGATTGATGCGCGCTCACTTCCTGACAATAAGGAACGAAGGTAACGCGTTCAATCCCAGCTGAATTTATATAAAAAGGTAATTGAAATTTACCATATGTCCAAACCGAACTACATAGATTTGATAAGTTGTACAAACATATGATACATAAAAGACCAAGTAAATAACTAGAAAGAAAAAATGATTACGTTTTGACTTAATATAGGAGGAGTACCGATGTGTTATGCGGGTAGAAACGATGAATTCTTCTGAAGATAAACCTGATGACATGCAACATCATATTAATATTTTGGATTGAAAATTCAACAACCCCAGCGGGCGTGTCACTCCAACACTAGGTGCTTGTTGGTTTTGCTAACGCAGCGATGCATGTACCCATCTCTACTTGACTTCTTTTGCTTCTATGCTCCTGCAAACTGCACGCCAAACCTCTGTCAACTATCTTTCGGATATATTACTTCTTACATTTTCAGTTCGCAATATTCATAAAGTTTAAACCTGCATCACATTTCTCCTTTCGCCGACAATACATTGTAGAAAAACAAAAAAAATACCTTCAATATGAATCTTGAATATTCTTTACATGATTTTTCCTATAAATTCGGTTTACATTAATTTGATTCGCTCTTCTTTTCTGGTGCGTCATTGGCTGACAAGCGCGGAGATATATAGTTCTTACCTACGAGGTAGACGTCAAGTCGAAGGTGCAAATCTCCATCATGACAAACAGAAGTATCCTTGAAGAATACAATAGATCGACCTAAAATGAACCAGCATGTTCATATTACTAATATTGGCTGCTCTGCCGAAGCTTTGTAAAGATTTTAAGTGGTATGACAGTGCTCAGTCGAGCTCAACAGAAACTATCTTTTAAGTCAGTATTGACAGTGGTTCGTGTCCTTTCCGCACACATGATCGTCATGAGAAAATCATGCGATATCGCCTTCGGCGGGTGAATTTTCTTGTGTCACACGCACACGAAATAAATGGCTGGTGCCTGGGTGATCACGGTACTAAAAAAGGGAGAGATTTTACGTCGAAGAATCGTAAAAGTAAAAGCAAAGTAAAAATAAAGAAACAGTCAATAAAAATTCAAATGTTAAACGTTTATTAATATAATATGAGCACCGTGAGTGACGTTCAGAAAGGAGCCATGATTCTTTTCATTCTTTAATATTCACGACATGGCAGCTTTGTTTATATTTTAAAACTTTAACCAAGGTCGCAACTATACGCCCAACCCTCTAGATCTTCGCTCTAGTTGTAAGTTCTCATCAACCATCCATCCCACGATCATGTTCTTCCTCGGTGTTCTCAAAAAGGTGAGGCTGAACGATGAATACTCTTAGAGTTGCCTCGCAGACGACTACTTGAGGAGCTCTAAAATGGGTTTGGTTTCTGGCTGGTTGGCTGCAAAGATGACAATTGACGAATGTAAAAAGAGTTCTACTGGTGTCTTCAGCTAGTTACACCTGTTGAATTCATGTGCACCTTAATAGTAAGTAATACGTGTAAACAGATCACACAAAAAAAATCCACAATATTTTATTTGAGCAAAACATAGGTAAAATTGTCCACAAACCCTTTCCTGTTTTGTAGAAAAATTGAATTTGGCCTCTTGATTGGAAGAGATGCTAAGGTTACTGGTAGATTAGCTCAATTCGGAGCGTACTGTGGGTCATATTTCAAATCTCATTACTTGCGATTCATCTCAGTTATCGATTCCCCAAAAACCGATAACTCCGAACACTAGAAATGAAACAATGGCCAAACCAGCATTTAAAGCGATATCTTCTTATTTACTCTAACACATAATCTGTTTGAGAACATAGGAGTAAAAGCCGCGATCAACACGTGATCGAGGATGTTAAAGTCAAACTACGTTAAAAAACGGATTACATAAAAAAAGATCGATACTACGACAAAAATTTGACGAACGAGCAAATAAACTTTCAGATCGGCATCAGTGATGCTCACCAGGCATAGATCGAGCTGTCTGGGCTCACCCCACTATGACCACGCGCATGCGTTACCGTATGTCTACAGCGTCTAGGCTCACCATCACTTACCTTGATCGTGATGAGGGAGGATTCTGAAGAAAACTTACTATGTTATCTTCCTTATTCTTTATTCGGCTTATTTTAACCAAACTCAAATTAGTTTTCACAATACTTTCCAATACATATCTAATATAAAAGTAAAAAATGAAATAATCAATAACAAACCAAACAGCAGACGAAACGTCAATCTAAATCTGTTTTCATTTTTGTTTATAAAAACTTTTATGCAGAATTTTTTTCTAACGGCTGGTTGGGAGCACGGAAAAACTGCAACATTAGCGACAAATAAAAATTATTCTCTTCTTGTCATTCGTTAATATTTTCTCGTCTGAAAAAAAAACACCAATTGCATCATGAAATCTGATATTAAAATTTTGTTTCACTGCTAAAAATTTTCTTCTTATCTATACGTTCAGTTCATCTTTCAACTGTCCTAATCCTATCAATAACACCTGAAAAAATCTTTAGGAGTTAAATATTTTTTTGCAGAACTGCCACTTGAGAGTACTGTGAGTAGTGCTAGCAGCAGTCACTTTAGTTACCATTGAGTCAAGTGTTGTTATATGCTACAGTGATTTTCGAGATTTTCGCTGAAAGCGCATTTAATAGGTCAAACTTATAGCATCCTTTGAACTTATTGCATGACGTGCAACATTTTTATTTTTTTTCGAGACATTTGTTTGAATGGGCCAATGTGGTAATCTGGTCCATTTATCCTGGCGTTTTGGGATGGATGAACGTTTATGATATGCATTTTCGATTTCTGTTGTAATCATGAAAAGAGTTGTTTGAATTTGTAATTTTATCTCTAAAAGATGTGGATGATTTGAAGAAGCTTTAAAGTAAAAAATTACTTTCTTTTGTAAGTTTTTCTAGAACGCTGTAAAATCGCTAATTGTACATTTATTGTAATTTAATTTGGCTTGAATTGCATGGAAAATCCATATTTATATTTTTCTTTTACTTTGCAATCCATCTCACTCGAAGTTGGCGTTCCATCTCACCCTTGGAAAGCTGGATGAGGTGGTCCACTTATATTTGTTCAATTAAATAATGTAAACATTTTAAGTGTGCTTTCCGCGAATATATCACAAGCATAAGTCTAAGCTATTAGCGAATACGGACGTGCATTTGGGGAGCTACGTGGATATTTTTTTGAATCAAGGCTCTGTCGTTGAAATACTGCTGTGCTATGAATTAATCATCTACTTAAATTGTATGAAAAGTCTGGGGAAACCTAAATAAAATGCAATGATGAAAACCATTGTTTGCAATCTGCATGATTATTTCAAATTTTACACGAAAATGAAGATGTTATTGAAATGGCAAACAGAACATGAAATGTGGATCCTGTTTTGTGCGAATAATCATATCAAAACTTGATACACTTTTGTTATGCCAGCCAGAGATGCCTTAAACTAGTAGTATCCGTAAGTTTTTTTCCACCTTTACAGATTTTGATATTGTGGTTCTGGAAACATAAAAAACCACCAATAATGTGTAACGGGTTTCGTCAAAATATTTTTAGCAGAGATTTCCACTCATTTTCAATTCATGCTTGATAACAATATTAAAGCGATTCCCTAGACAAACATATCCTTGTGAATTACAACTCCAGATGAGAATGCTACCATAAAATATTATAGAACATCGGATACAACAAGAATTCATCAAACAAAAGCCCTAGAAAAATGTCGGCGGAGAAGCTATAAAAATGTGTTAAATTTTTGAATATCATAAAAGCTGATTCAATCCACATGTGAAGTTTTCTGTTCTTTCGAAAAACATAATAAAAAAGTCAGAATAAAATTGCATGGAATATTCTCTCTCGTCATATCACCATGGCAAAGAATATTGCTTCCACATTTTTATGCCGTTTATGTTTTGCCACGCAACGAAGACAGTTTGAGAATTCTATTATTATATTTTGTTGGGGTGATATTGCATTCAACAATATGTGAAGCAAGATATGAGAAAATGTTATGTGAGAGCATATAAGTAGGCATTTATATTCTTGAACCACTTATCTATTTATTATGGTAACCGACACTCCAGATTGCAATTCAATTCACTTTATAGTGGACACAAGGTTGACGGCAATGTTCAATATAACCAACCAATGAGGATCATGTGCATCTATGCTGACGAAGGATGACGACGGAAGAAGGACTGGGAAGACGTTGACTTAGTCTAGTAATGTCCGCCATTATCCGCGATTTTCTCAACTTAAACTCTGCATTATGGGTTATGGGGGAATGTAAACTTTTATTATAGCAACGTAACGTTAGGGAATTGTTATTATCATTGGCGGCGAAATATGAAGTGCAAGTGATGTGGGAAGTAATTGGTTCTTAGAAATCGTGGTAAATTGCATTTGAAGTGATGAAAAGAGGGTGTTAAGCAAATCAATATAGAAACCAATAGTAATTGAATCTAATGAGATGGAATAAATAGGCTTTAGACTTTATTTTCCAGGAAAAGTACCATACCGTACTGCAGACTTGAGATAAAATAAGCGCCTGGTTTGGCTTGAACCTGTCATTGTAGGATTTGAAATTTCAGATGTCCTTAAAATTGCTAATGAATTAAATCGGTTCTACATTTTCATAGTATTGATGTAAATTTATATAATGTTACGAGGTTGTTCTTGATTTTTAAAAATTCCTCTAACTTTTGAATTTAGAATGTTGTCCCGTTCTCTTCCTCAGGTTTGTTGTAATAATTCTGAAGCTGAATTTTTCGGAATGCAATTTTTTTTGATACAATTATATATTATAAAGCATAGTCTCTGAAAACATTTGTATTGCATTGATATTTCATTTTTTGAGCTACTCTTCCGTCATAATGCGTCCATGCAGCATAATGAACATCTAAAAGTATAATAATTAACTGAGTTGCAAAGCTGGCTGTATTCAGAGGCGTTTTAAATATTAACTAACGCGGTGGACTCCTGAAGCATGTTATTTCTTCGGTTTGCTGCGTGCGATAACTCATAATGTAAGTGGTTAGCCCTTGGATTTACTCTCACTGGTAGGTTCCGTTTATCTCCTGTGAAGCAGATAGCAAAGGTTGGCGGAAAAAAACTCCAGGCTTTCAGGTTATTCTACTATGAACTATACATCTTAAAAATATCAAACAAAAGAAAATAGAAGAAGCAAAACTAATACAGGCATTTGTTACATTGGACGCATGTTTTTAACTTCCCAGTATATGGGAAGTTCTTGTAATCGCCTCGAAAATCGATATTGAAATTTTCAACATTTCTTTACGTTTTGAGGTCTATAGAGTATATATAAAGTGTTTTTAGAAAGGGAGATGTATGTGTGTATGTACGTACGTATGTGGGTTCGTGGACACTTTTTTCTACGAGCATAACTCACATAAACAAAGTCCGATCAACTTCGTTAAGATGTCAATCGAAGCGCCTTTGCAATCTTAAGAGCTGATCAGTTTTTGGGATACTTCGGTCGGGGGGGGGGGGGGAGTTGTTGTTTTGTCCCTTTGAAGGTCATTTCTGTCATGCGTTATATCTCGCGAACCAAACATACGATTTGCATGATTAAGGTGTCAATCGACGCGTATTAGCATTTTTGTGAATCTATCAAATTGTGGAAAAAATCGTTGGAGCCGTTTTTTAATTTTAAAAAAAAAGTGCAAAAAATTTGGGTTTTTTTTTATAAACAATAAATTTTTAACCTGATTTACGGAAGACAGTATTCAATTTTTATAAAATTTATATACTTCAAGCAATATTTGCAAAAACAACATCAAAACCTTTCTCACGATTACGTAAAAAATCAAATAAAAAATAAAAAATCATTAACAGTCATCATGATCTTCAAGGTCATTTGTGTCATGCGTTATACATATCTCGCGAACCAAACATACAACTTGCATGGTTAAAGTGTCAATCGACGCATATTAGCATTTATGTGAATCTATCAAATTTTAAAAAAAATCGTTGGAGCCGTTTTCCAATTTAAGTGAAAAAAGTGCAAAAAATTAACGTTTTTTATAAACAATAAGTTTTTAACCTGATTTACGAAAGACAATATTAAATTTTTATAAAATTTATACATTTCAGCTAGTGCTTGTAAAAACATCATCAAAACTTTTTCTCATGATAACAAGAAACATTAAGTAAAAAATAAAAGATCATTAACAGTCATCATGATATTCAAGGTCATTTCTTCCATTCACTATATCTCACGAACCAGATATAATATTTGCCTTATTAAGGTGTCAATCGACGTGTTTTATAATTTCTTTGATTATTTTACCATTAGAAAGATCCGTTACAGCGGTTTTTTTAATTTAATAGAAAAAAAATGAGAAAACTTAGGGTTTTTTCATAAAAAATATTTTTTTAACCTGATTTGCACAACACAGTAATAAATGTTTATAAAATTTATACATTCCTTTCAGTTTTTGAAGAGAAACCAGCAAAACTTTTTTCATGATTCTGAAAAAAATTCAATTAAAAATAAAAAATCATTCAAAGTTGCCATATGAAAGGAGTTCTACCGATTGATATTACCTTATATCTTTTATTCTAAAGACTTTGTTGTAAAGTCAATCAAAGTTTTAAAATGTTTGGATAATTTGAGCAGATTTAATAGTTTTTGCAGTCTTTTAATAAGAAAAAGCGGCTGAAATTTTGAAAACCATCAAAACTTCAATCAAATTTGCATTTGTGGTAATCAATCATCATTACCCATCCACCAAAAGCCTTACGTAATCAGTGGATACTCCCGTAGATGATATGATTAATATTAACTCATTCCTGTTACTGCTATGAATACCTTTCGTTATTATTATTTAAAGTTGTATTATTTTCAAAATTATTATTGTCTTTAATATTTTCAATGTTTATCTAGATATTACTGGGAAGTTGACCGTGTGGACCTCAAGGGTCGCACTTCGCGGCTTGTTTCTATTGTTATCATATAGATGTATCAGATCAGTCCATCAAAATACTGCGTATTTTCTCTTAGTCATTTGTATGAGTCATATTTATTCGGAAAGAGCCTACCTCTACCTTTTTTTCTGAAATAATTTATAGTTAGTCATTTGATAATCAATTTTTGAGAAGATTGGAAAACCTTAACAAGTAAAAAATGGCGCATTTTATACTTCACTTTTAAAAGGGGTAAAAATGCTACAGCTGCTTCAGCAGAGATAAATAAAGTTCATGGTGGAAAATAAGGGATGGATGCACTACAGCAAAAGATGCACCTCGCCCAGAACGTCCCATTGAATTTGACGACAAGTGGTTAAAAAACCTGATGGAGGCTGAAGCAACTTTAACCGTTTCAAATCTTCATAAAAATTTGAACATTTGTTCCCATCTGCTACGTCACAACTAAGCGGAACCTCAATCGCATTGTAACAGGGGACGAAAAGTCGATAGTATATAACAACGTCGTGTGGAATAGACCCAGAACCAACTGCCCGACCAGAATTGCATACACATAAGATACTTCTGGTTGATGGGATATGTAAGGAGTTATCTATTTTTAATTGCTGGATTCTAATGAAGTTATCATGACGGATGTAACTTGTTATCAACTCGGTACTTTGATTGCAAAATTGATCAAAAACGTCCTTATTCAGTGAAGGGAAGGTTATTTTTAATCACTATAAAGCTCGATCGCATACTGCAAAAGTTACCCTGGACAAATTGAAGTAATTTAACTGGGAGATAATGCTTCCTGCAGTATATTTCCTCTAAGTGATTTTCATTTGTTTAAAAGCCTGCAGTTGTTTCAAGATGGAAAAGTATTTCAAAACAAAGATGATGTTCAAATCAATTAATTCAAAAGATAAGAAATTATATTACGGAGGAATTCAACAACTATCACAAAGGTGGGAAGATATCAAAATTACCTTAAAACGCAGGAACTAGACTGACCTGATATACATATATTGTTCATAAAATAATAATCAAGGCCTTGTTTGGTTCTAAAGTTAAACTTTAATCGGTAATAATAAAAGTTGTGATATTTGTTGTTGTTTTTATTGTTAGAAATTTAATTTTCCGCCTCATTTAAAAGCAAATGAAAATTTGTATATTATAATAATAAAAACTTATTTGTCAGAAAATCAAACTTTCGCTAAATTCGATTCCATGCGAGCTTCTATTTCCAATTTCTCATTGCAATTGACTCGAAGCAAGAACCCGATCACCCCCTTTGCCAAATTAACCAATTTCCAATCATAATATAAAGGTTTCAGTAATTTCCATCACAATAACAAGAAAAGAATAGCAAACATTGTACACCAATCCCACACATCGGAATTACATTCAAAAATTTAATTCAATTACTGAATATTGGAAAAATTCTAGGATAACCTTTCAACGGCCAATTTCCAAATCAAATGCGAAATTTCAAATGAAAAAAGGTTGAATGTTAAATCGTTACGTGAATATAGTCAACTCCGTTTGAAAGGAATAGAATTTTTTAAGTTATTGCAGTATAAGGGTGTCTTGGTGTGGGAACTGAAGGCTTACATTCCAAAAAAAATATTGACTTTACCATGTAGAGGATTGGATCATTCATGGCAATTCAAAAGGCCGTTTTTGGTGGTCCCGACGTCAATAGAAATGTGAAGCGTTGCCTACGTTCCCGCACTTTAACTTGAAGGCTTGATTTGTATTAATACTCGATCGAAATATTATTCAGGATTTCGGATTGAATTAAGTAATATAACATGTTTTTGTAAAAAGATGTAAAGTGGAAGAAAATTGAATAAATTCCATCCAATTTTCCTGAAGTTGTTGAAATTGGAAAAATGGTTGAGTAGTTCAATACTTTGTGATAGGATCCATGTGTTTACTGAAAGTTATGAAGGTCATGTTTAACAAAATACAGCTGAGTACATCTTTAACATGTTTTCAAGATAAGCTTAGATAAGATCGAAGGTAAGAACTGTTTTTCGGAAAGTTGGTTGGTAATTGAATAATCGTTCATGAAACGCCAGTAATACCTAAGGTTCTGTTACAAATGAGAGAATATCGTGTTCATACATTTAATTTAAATAAATATTGTTTAATAATATAATAATGGTCTCATAAATAGACAACATGTAAAATTTGAGATATTTAGACAAAGCAAGAATCAAAAAGCTAATGAAAATCAACGCAATGCTAGTATGTTTGTGATGCTCATATAATTTCAATCATAGTCGTGGAGTTTTTTTTCGAATAACTTTCTTAATTATGAAAATATTTTTGTCATTGTGTCATTGCGGTTTAAAAAAGGAATCGAAAACATTGGGATCCAGGAGTAACTAAAATAAGGTATTCTTGTTAACCTTTAGCTATTCGAATCCAACAGCGAATCATACTGACATTGGAATGATTTTGAAAGTACTAAATATTTTAGTACAGTCAAAGCGTCGTAATTTGGACGTAAACCGTGCATTTTCAAAAGGCAGAATTTTTTTATTGCAATGTTTGGGGAATGGTATAGTTAGCTGAAGTTCACCATCTGTTCTCAAGATGGCGCCAAGGGTATTGGAGCTGTGATCCCAGAAATTTCAATTCAAACTCACATGAGTAGTATACTCATTGAAATTAAAAATTTGTGGCAATCGAAAGATGTTCTACCCTTTTTGGATGTCGTTTTGAGCTTGTAACTCGTTTATTGTTTAAACCACGTAAAAGTGATGTATGCACGACTTGTTGCAAATAAAAATTTTCACAAACTTTCCATACTAAACTTTTTTGTGAGAGCCATGATTTCGAAGATATGAGGGATGTCCTACTATTTTTTGTTTCCAAGATGGAGCCCAGAGGATTAGGGCAGCGACCCCAGAAACTTGCATCAAAAATCTGGCTGCCTTCAAAAATGCTCCGCGAGTTTCGCAATGGGGGGTTCGCCATCAAAAGTCGATTATTTGGCCTAAAAACGGTTTATTCACGTTTAACTCCCGTTAATGTGCAGTGATTGGAACAATCAATACCGCAAACGATTTGCGGCAAAATTATCTTAGAACAGTATCCCAACGTCTTTCGCGTTAAACGTGAAATTAAAAAAGTTGTGGTGGCTGAAAGTTGTTCCCCCCTTTTTGGGTATGGTTTTTGGATTGTATCTTTTTTATTATTAACACCACGTAAAAGTGATGCATGGACGACTTGCTGAAAATTATATTCTACGCAAGTTTGCGATACTTTTTTTGTTTGTGGAAGCCATGGTTTGGGAGATATGGCGATTTCCAGTCAAATCCTCTCCCTCTCCTACTGTCTTCACGCCGCAGAACTGCTGAAAGATCTTACTTCAGGCGTAAGGTAGCTCCAACATCACTCCTTTGAAGTATGAGGGAGTCTACGCTTTCCCAGGTATCTCTTATCCACAAAATTTCAGTAGCTGCGTTTTCCATGTATACTTCAGATCCCATCACCAGCATTAGGACATCTCGTTTTTGGTTGAATATCGAACAAATTAAAAATATCTGTTTGGATGTTTCTCGCATATTGTTGCATGCTGTGCTCCTTGATGATGGATTGTGCTTGCAGTGGAACAGATACTTGCGGACCCACCATGGCCACTCAAAAATTGGGGTAGGTAGAAATTGACTTCGCCTCCTACCTACCTAGCTCTGCAGATCACTTATTAGTTTGTACCTCCAGCGACTCTTGGTTGATTGATCCGTGATTTCGCCAAGGATGCTATACGCTATACTTTGTAGAATCCATGCTTCCTCCATCCGCATCAGACTTTCAAATCTCTGAATCAATACGATTAGGTGATATTCCTCGTCAGGAGTTGGTCATTACTTTTTTCCAAACAGGAGTTGCATGAAGTGAAATAAAGTTCATTTCTTTCGAGATCAAAAATCCATGATTGCTGCGAGGTTCTAATATATCGGCCATCCTGCTGAAGAAAGCGGCTTTCATTTTGGATGCTTTTTCATCAGCGTATGCTAGATGCAGTCTTCAACTCAGACTGGTATCAAGCATCATTCTCAGCAACTTGATCATCGGTTTTATCGTAGCCGCTCCATCTGGTGTTAGCGGTTCTTGCTCCTTTTTTGTGTGATAACGTATTCGGTTTTTCAACTCCTCTAGTTGCAACCCTACTGAGTGAAGCCATGCTCTAATTGAGCTGATTGTCTCGTTTGCATACAATTCGACGTCTTTTAGATGCTCTCAGCACCAACTACTACCGCAAAATCTTCCACGCAATCGATGATTGATGCTTTACGTAGAACATGAGATGAACGACATCATCATTGTCAAACATTTTACCGGTATAGTTTTTTCAACATCAGCCCAGTATTGCAGAGACAGATAGTTGTTAATTATATGCTGTAGATATGCTGGTAACCTAATCTTGCCTATAATATTATTTTATTGTAGAGCTTTCGCGGGTTTCTTAAGCTGTTTTTTGATTTTACTGTTTTTAATTTCCGTTTCTCGATTGTTCCTCGAAAGTAAAGTGCTGGTTGCTGCACCGAAAGCTGTCCAAGATGTCACAAATTTCCAGCAGCCCAGAAAATCCATGTGAGTTTGCAAGTGATAGGCCGTGATAGGGTGGGCCCTGAGATTCCAATCTATGCCCGGTGAGCTTATGCTGACGTCCGTCATCCCAAGAAAGTAGTACGGCTGCTTGACAGATTGTATCGTGATTAAATTCCATTTCAAGAAGCTTGTTTTTGGTGTCTGTGGGATCACAATTTTGACTAAAAATTGGCACGAGATAACAATAAAGAATAAAATAGGAAGTATAGCCTTGAGTTATGAGTTGATCTTGATTTTGATTGGATGTTGACGTTGTGAATTATGGATTGGTTGATGATTTACAAGGAACATCGTTTCTAGGATCGTCCACAAGAACTGAACGTCCCTAAGATCAACAAGACGAATATCTTCTTGACTTCAACAATGGCGCCCAACGTGATGCCGGATGTGATGAGGTTCGAATTGATTGTTCGTCAAAATCTCAGAATACAGTTTGATTTCTGCAGCCTTCATGCTTGGTATTTATTTGTAATGAAATTGGCTAGTAGAAAAATTTGAAGCAAAATCAATCAAGGCTTTCAACTATTCTGGAATAATATGTGATACCTTACAAATTTTAGGAATTCGAAAAATGTTGACATTGAAGTCAAAAATTACTTTCGAAGGATTTAGATATGTGGATCTAAGTATTGCTGGATTTCATACTAAATCAAAAATTGCTTCGTCAGGGAGTAATTAACATAGGCCATGGTGTGATGGGAGTTTATAGAAAATGGTTTGAACAACGCCTTCGAATCAATAATATCATGCTCTTCCTTTCGCTGGAACAGACTGATTGATTTGTCGAATCTGAAAACGTTCTTGGAAGATAAAAAATAACGTCAAAGTTTTCATGTCATCAATGAAGCTATGGTTTCAGTTCCTATACAATTATTCTGGTGCGCCGACTATATCAAGACAAAGCTTATAATCGGGAATTTCCATATCGGGAACGTATGGGTAATGATAAATATGAATTATCCAACCGGAAAGCGTTTGGTCGCATAAGAACTATCAGCGTTAGTTGAGAAGCATTTGAAGTTTTTTTTCCAATTCTCAATTGGAGAGCTATTCAGCCGTTGAGCTTTGTCGCAAAATTATGTGTTATGCTCTTAATCTATATTATCTTTAATTTCTTCAAAACCACCAGCTCCGGCATTTGATTCAAATCATTCTTCTCCTTTGCAAGTTAATGAAGTTTCGGAGCCTTTTCTGAGTCAGTTCTCTGCACTTTGTGTGCAAAAATTGATATTTTCGATTGTATTTTGACCATTGAAAAAAGCATTGATCTGTTTTTTTTTCGAGGGCCTCTTGAAATATATACGGTCCTTGCACTCATACGATAATGTATTTCCTTAATCGCTATCGATAATATGTAGAATGTTTAAAATTTTTATATGTTATCACTTAGAAATGGAATAATTACCAATCAAAACTACTATTTAAAACTTAAAATTACCTAACATCCCAAAAATGTGGATTGATATTAATAACAATTGTCATGGCTCACTCATATTAGCCATTGTGTTGTCTTTACTCCATAAAACAATATCTTTTTGTATCCCATCAAATGCAAAACTTTATGTCGTCATTGTCTACTTTTCAATTTCCCATTCCATTACGGCAAGCAGAACTAAAACAGTGAAAACTTTTCACATAAAAGAGATTCTCATTAGTTTCACTGCACATCTGAACAACTCAGCCAAAGAAGCACATAACACGTTTTAAGAGACAAGGACTCATCCTTCGCACAAATCTTTTGTGTGTGCTCATATCACTGCCACTGCTGCAGTTCGTTTCGAGCACTGACTGCGATTGTGATAAAAAGTGTTGAACAACACTCACATATCCCTTTTAATTGCTTCACTATCCACGAACGTTATGAAAGCCGTTGGCGTCAACAGGGACTAAAGCACACGCTGGGATGCAGTGAGTGGAAGATGGAAGTGCAGGATACTGGAAAAGTCTCAGCTTTTCGCTTGATATCTTTGCATCTTTACAAGAACGTGCTTCAGTTACAATTGAAAGGATTGTTTGTAGTGTTTCGCGAATTAAAAGGGGACACAATGTCAAGGAGGTATTAATTTCCTCTGGCGCAAAAATGTTGTTTGCAGTTTTTACAACTTGGTCAGGTTGAATGGAGACGAAAGGATGCTGACCGCAATAAGAGCTTGGATTCAAGTGGTGTATCCAAAAATGTTATATTACGGCAGAAGAAGTTTACTTGTGTCTACTTTTGAAAATTGAGTTCTTTCTCGTCTGAAATGTTTATCGCCACTCAGCTCAGATACTTGAAACAGACAGAGCTTTGACCACAACCATATATAGATAATGAAATGAGATTTTTCTCTCCTATGTCTCAATAGCAATAGCACGGATTCGATAATGAAGTGATAATGTTGAACACTAATTGAATCGCCAGTTTCTGAAGGCACTTTCAGTGAATTTCAATCACGTGCAGGAATATACGGTACTGCAATCAATAACTTTCGATTAAGCTTACTTCGCACGTCTAATGCAGAATCGTGCCTATCTATATGCATCTGTTCCATTCAGATACAATCAGCATTCATTTCACCACAGACAATGACAGCAATTCCACTGGCTGAGTGAAAATTTCGTCTGCAAGCATATTGAATACGGATCCATTAAAGTTCAAATTACAATTTCATTAGAATGTAATGAACAAAAACTTCATCAATTCCAATTTAATTAGAGTCTCGCATGTGAAGGTGTTGTATTGGAAGGATGACGGAAAGTAAGGTATTGTCTGCCGGTACCAAATAGATATTGTAGGTGTCGTTGAAAGGGCTTTCAGGCGTGGACACAGCTCCCATCGACATTATTTACGACATGTCACAGGCGTGCTTGGTCTAATATAGTCGACAGTTTTCCTTGAATTTTACCGAATGCCCGCCGATTTGTCCAGAAGTAAATTACCTCAGCTCTACGTCTAGTTCGGCATTCTTTCACTTCAACAAAATTACCACCATGAATGATTTACACTTGGACAAGAGTCCTTGTTACCTAAAATGATTCTATGGCGTGTGAAAGCCTTGAACTCGTCTGAGTTAGTAGTAAAGTACTTGAGTTTGTGTGGATTTTTCAAAATGAGTTACCATCGTCGAAAACTATTTACGTGGTTTATTTATGCATGAACATGAATAAGATACATTTATCAAATATATTGAAGATTCTGTTGACATATTAATTTTATTAATGATGATGAATGCATATATTTAGGTACATATATATGCATAAATTCAAATTACCAATTGAACTAATATTGCTGCAAAATGATTTGGGTTTCGTCCCGTTATCAGTGTTCAGAGTACTTTGAATGTTCTACGTTCATTCATCGAATCTAGTTCTAAATGTTTGCTGTGACTGATGTATTACGATCAAAAATTTAGAAGAGTTGTAAAAATAAGCTTGTTAACTTCCCAGTATATGGGAAGTTCTTGTAATCGCCTCGAAAATCGAAATTGAAATTTTCAACTTTTCTTTACGTTTTGAGGTCTATAGAGTATATATAAAGTGTTTTTAGAAAGAAGTATGTATGTATGTGTGTGTGTGTGTGTATGTACGTACGTACGTACGTTCGTTCGCGGGCAGTTTTTCTACAAGCATAACTCTCGTAAACAAAGTCGTATCGACTTCGTTGAGGTGCCAATCGAAGCGTCTTTGCAATTTTAAGAGCTGATTAGTTTTTGGGACACTTCGGTCGACGGGGTTTGCTGTTTTCACCCCTTGAAGGTCAACCATGTTATGCGCTATATCTCACGAACCAAACATGCGATTTTCATCGTTAAGGTGTCAATGGACGGGTATTTACATTTTTATGAATCAATCAAATTTTTAAAAAAAATCGTTGGATCCGTTTTTTAATTTTTTTAAAAAAAGGGCAAAAAATTAGAGTTTTTTTCAAAAACACAAAAATTTTAACCTGATTTTCAAACCTAAGTAATCAATGTTTATATTATTTATATACTCCAAGTTCTTGTGAAAAAATCAGCAAATTTTTTTTCATGTTTACAAAAAAAATTAAATAAAAAATAAAAAATCATTAAACGTTCAAGGTCATTTACGTCATTCATTATATCTCGAGAAACAAATATAATCTTTCCATCATTAAGGTGTCAATCGACGCGTATCAACATCTTTATGATGTTTTTATATTTTAAAAAAATTGTTAAAGGGTTTTTTACGATTTATTAAATTTTTTTTAGAAAAGTAGTGTTTTTTTCATAAAAAATTCAACTTTTAACCTGATTTGTACATCGTAATAATAAATGTTTATAGAATTTATAAACTTTTATCAATTTTTGTAGAGAAACCAGCAAAAACTTTTCTCATGATTACAACCAAATTAAATTCAAAATAAAAAATCATTCAAAGTCACCATGTAAAAAGGGTTTATTCGAATCATTATACCTTAAATCTCTTATTCTAAAGACATTGTTGTATAGTCAATCAAAGTTTATTAATATTTGCAAAATTTGAGCAGAATTTCAATAGTCTTCACAGCACCATGTTTAACTTTAATGAAAAAACTGCTTTGTAACCTGTCCCCCCTCCGATTGATCCGCGTGAATAATCAATCAAACCAATGCACCAAAACCCTTACGTAATCAATTGACGTTCGCGTAGATGTTACGATTAATATTAAATCATTCCAATAATTTTTATGAGAGGTACATTTTTATTATTTGAAGTAGTATTATTTCCATAACTTTTATTGTGTTTAATATTTTTAATATCTATGTAGATATTACTGGGAAGTTGACCGTGTGGACCTCATGGGTCGCAACTCACAGCTTGTTTTTTGTTTGTTTTTCTTGTCAATAGGTTTGCATATGAATAGTCCTACTTTACTAGGATGTTTCAATTAGGAGAGTCCTTACCCAATGAGCTCACGAATCGTCATTAACATGGCATTCGCATATGCACTTTCTTACAAGTTCGAAAACAAACTATCGTCTATGGTTGAACCAACTTCAGCCGAAACAAGCTGGAGTTGGCATCCGAGAGTTGTGACGAAACTGCTTTTGGGGGTTCAATATACCGTTTTTGGAGCCGAAGATTTGACTTCGAGACCGAAGAGTAGCAAAGGGTAGCTATAAAGAGTGTGACTCTGTGGAACAAGCCAAGTCCTATGGATGACTTTCAGAACGTTTTAGTTCTGAAATTAAGTGGTTGAGTGTCGTTATGGAGCGACTTCCCGTTAAGGGGTCCGTGATGAGTCAGTCCTATCGCAAAAAAGTGGTGGTATCCAAATAATTTCTAACTTTATAGCCCTCTTTGTAAGTGAACGTTGAGAGAATAGCCCAACCGTGACCAAGGTCGACTACAAGCTTAAAATCTCGAGTAAAGCCACTGATTGTTTGCTTGATCGTGCATAGAATTTTGTTGTGATATTTATCGTTTGTTTGGAATAAGGTTCTGCATATAATAGTTTGATTTCTGGTGGCCTTAAGAGATTTTTTTAGTTAGAATTTGGTATCTGGGCACGTTTATCGTTTAGAGTAATATATTTTCGCGAAAATTAAATTGATTTGTGTATTTTGATTCTGTTGATTTTTCCTTAATCGACTCAGTCTTGCATATTGAGATTAGTAGCCAAAACTAAGAAAACGACCTAAGATACTTAATACCGCCGCAAGCTGGCTTGTTAGTAATCACTACGCCTCTGGTATTGGAGACGCATAACCGAAAATTTTCTTCACCTCCTGGAACGATTTGTTTCTTCTTCTTTCAGACTGAACGTCGGTGAGGTCAATAAGATGAAATTTAGAAATGTATATTTTCATGGGAGCAGCTTTCATCGGCTTTTTGCACGAACACCTTAAGTAATTTCTGGATGTTTAAGTGTTTATTTGACTATGAATTATTTACATAAGGAAGATGTGTATCCTAATTTACTTTTTAAAGTACTATTTCATGCGATATGAGCTCTGACATTGGTTTATTCAAAATCTACAATTGAAACCCATTTATTTGATTTTTGGATTTGTGGCTATTGCTCAGATTAAACCGGAGCAATCATAAAAGGGCAACCACTATTAAACTCATATATTTTACCATTGAGAATCAATTTTGGTTGCTGCTGATAATATTGTCAAAGTAACATTTACATGGTTTTAATTTTGTGACTCAAAAATGATATGCAAAACACCTATTGATTTATAAAAGCCTTGCTTATATATTCAAAAACATAATTTCTTATTGGTAACAACAACAAAATGCTAAAAGCATAATTTTCAATATAAATCATTCCAAAAGGCAGCAGACTTATCTCGAGTTTGTTGATAATTTAAAGGATTTGAAGTGATCAATAATGAAACTCATAAGCTACCTTATGCTCCTGGTTGAATATTTTGAAATTTGTTGACTATGTAGTGTGTGAATTCAACAAATCAAACATTTACGGTAGACAACCCTTGTTCCATATCTTCATAGAGCAGTGAAGGCGTCGCAATTTAATCCTTCGCATTATTTCAGATTTGTACGGCACTAACCCACTAAAATCCCTGGCTAATCCTTTTGTATTCCTAACGTCCGCAAGATGAATGGAATGTTTTTGTATGGAGCTAATTGCGACAGCAGCCAACAGGATTTCCGAACCATTTATGTCTATTGAAAATTGAAAGCAAGGCGGCAGGAGAATTTGCAAGCGTTTAAGCTTAAACATGGAAACGTATAAAAAAGTTAACATGCTTTTCATACGGCGGCATTTTGAAAATGATTTTCACATGAAAATTTGCGAGGAACGTGCCCAACCTGATAATTAACTCAGGGTGTGAATCTAGTGCAACATCATCATGGAGAGCGGAAAAGTTTTGAAATTTGCCTTACCTTGGTGGTGTTCATCAAGTGACTTCATGCAAGCTAATTAGACAACTTTGGCCACAAGAATTTTGCTCTGCAGAGTTCAGCGCGTGATGGATTCTTCGCGAGCTCTTGCCATTCTTCGTGTAGGGGTGCCAGTAATGGTTGGACACTTGTCACGTATGAAGAAGTTGTTAGACTGTAATAGCGTCATTTAGCATCTGATTAGTAATTACTTATCCATCTTGTAGGTGTGAAAAGCATTCCAGTATCTGTACTGAAAATAAATTTCCTAATTAAGGTTATTGCGGCTCGCTAATGGTGTTTGATACATGCAGCAGTTGATGAAATTTTCACGAAAAGTAAGTTTCAAAAAAAATTAACACACTGACACGGTCAAACACGTATCTCTTATGATATCCTTGAATCATATAATTGGAGGTATTTACCTGTTCATTCATCTTTCCAGATTTCCTCTGGCTTTTCAGCACTGCTCGAAACGTATTATCGTTTCCCACATCAGCTCACGTCTACGGCAAGGTTTTTGCAATATCTCACACTCTGGAAAGGACCAAGTGACATATGGACTCGTATAGCTGGACTTGAAATAGAAATGTTCTGGTCTGGTCTTTGCGAGACTCTGTAGAATTTGCAATGGATTAAGATGATCCCTTGAGTAGCTTTTATGAAGTCTCTTCAATAATTCATGGCAAGTGGAAGCAAGCCACCTTAAATGGCGACTCATTAGGAAGAGTCTCGTGATTTATTTGATGTTCTCGACGACATTCTAATTAGTCTGTTGGAGAGTTTCCAACAGTTTGTGATTTATGACTGTACGATGATGAATAGGTTGGCACTTTTAATATTGATGTTACTCGTTTGAGATGCGAAAATGACATTCAGCATGTTTGATCTTTTTAAAATATTACATTTGATCGAAGATGCTTCTTTTCTAACTTTCCAGTATGTTAGAATTTCTTGTATTCAATCCGAAAATTTATAAGGAAATTTTCAGCTAGTCCAGTCAATTGTTAGTTTAACCGTGAATTTTGGGCTGGCAGGATGATTTTTATTGTAATGTGTGGCCAGTTTAACAGTTAGCTTCAGTTCAAATTCGTGAGGTCGCAGCTCTAATCCTTCGAGCTTCATTTTGAAAAGAAGAAAAAATGAAACACCCGCATATCTCAGAAATCATGGCTTCCACAAAAAATTTGGGTATGGCAAGCTTGTGTAGAATTGAATTTGCAGCGATTTATATATTAAATCAATTTTCTCACAAGCCGTTTGCAGTATTGTTTTTTTAATCATTGTAACACTGTTGAACACATTCAAGATAATTTATGTCACGCGATATATCTCGTTAACGAATGAATTATTGACAGACTTGAGATGTCTATAGAAGTGTATTATCATTCGTATGATTCGATAAAAAATTTCAATGAACTCGATACAGCCGTTTTTTAATTTAATGGAAAATTGCAAACTCTGTTTGTTTTTCAAAAAAACTCCACTCATTTTTCACAAGCAACCAATATTTATAAAAATCAGATCCTCTAAACAGTTCTTATCAAAAACATGGATTTTTTTTCTAGAATATATAATATATAATTATCAAAACTAATATAAAATCGATAAATAATTGATGATCACTATGAATAAGAAGTTTAAGGGAATAATATTGCTTAACCCTATACTGCATGCATTATGATAGAGGTAAAAGAAAAATTCCAAAAGTGGTTAATTAAATACTTTTTAACTAAATTAAGAGATTTTCACAAAAACTTTGGGTCCCGCATGTCATGTCCTTGAAAAAATAATTGAAGCCATTTATGGTTTTGTATGCATTCGCGCCTATAACAGACAATATTTTAGGATGCCATTTATGACTGTGTATGCATTCACGACATAGGCATGAATATGATCCTGCATGTTAAATAAAGAAAAAAGACATTCTGCTACTATCCTATTTATTAATGATAACTCTAAATACATATACACATTTAACTTAAGTCTAGAAATTAAAAAAATCCAAGATTGTATTGCAATTGGAATATTTTCCAAAACGGGTCTGATTTTAAACAATTTGTCATGCTCGGGAGCTCCAAGCGGTCGAAAATTCTCATTATTATTAAAATGAAGGGATTTCTTTATAGTCTCTCATCTGTTACATGCCATAGTTTCGTAACGAAACTTTGACCAACAGATTTATTCCAATAATGTCTCACAGAAGGCAGCTTTACAAGCGACATTGAAAATGGTAATCCCGATGAATTTTTCGATTTCATTTTTCACAATGCTGACGGGTGTGCCGATTTTGTCTTGAAGAGCTTTCAAATTTGATTCCTCAACAACGATGTCCATCAATTCCTCCGTAAAAAAAATGAACAAAAATATGCAGGCTTTTCGAAGCCGCTCATACATTCTGGCAGTTTCAGGTTTCCTTTGAAAGCAAAATTTTTGTCGTCATAAGATTTTAAATTGCCTTTCTTCCACACAAACTTATTCTTTTTCACTTTTTCTAGCATTTTTCGGCTTTCAGCAAATGTTAATGGAAGGTTTCTGGCCGAACTTTTAGTATATGTATCTGAGCACTCACTATCGGTTTCGGAAACTGTGATAGAAAGCTGCGTCGATCCGAACATTTTTTCAACAATATACTCGCTATCCGACTCAGAAGCAAGTATATCATCATCATCACTAAGAGATCCGTCGCCCGGAACAGGATTTACATACTTTAAAAGTCCATAAAAATGTGCCGGATCCATTTCTGAAAAAAGACTAAATAACCACGTACCAATGCATACGAAGCCATATTTGGTCTATGTGGAGAATGTATCATAAAACATATACATCACTTTTATTTTGAAAAATTTCAAAATAATCGCAAATTAGACTTCACATACTTACCAAAATATATTTTTAGTTGTCGCACACGCACTTTTTTCAAATTGAAACTTTGTAATGAATTTTCTACTTGTCGATCAATTTTTAAATTATTGCCACTCTCTACAAATTCACCGTTTGTTGTGAGATAAACTTTACACTGGACATAGAAAAGTCATTCTTCGGAAATTACATGTTACCGAATTACTTTCGAATGATAACCGGTTTGCTCGCATGTGATCCTTGGAAGAACTTGAGAGGTAATTATTAAGAACCATATATGGCTTCGTATGAAGTACAGGGTTAATTTCACACATTCTTGTGGCCGTCTTCTGACGTCAATCGAAGCTTATTGAAATTTTTCTGATTTCAATCATTTTATTGTAGCCGCTTAGTTTTAATAAAAAAAAACGGCTGAAAGTTCCTTTTTTTCCAAAAACAGTTTCTTTCCAATGCACTTCTGCAAATCAATGCTTTACAAAGTTATGTGCTTCAATGAGTTGTCATCAAATAGAAAGTCATATTGTTTTATAAATTTCCAAAATATATAGTATGTTTATAAAAACAAGAAATAATGAACAATTATATTGCATCAAAGCGTTTCCGTAAAGTATGTAAGGATCAATTGTGAAATTTTTAAGTTCACGTACGTTTTGAGCTATCTTCCCTCAATCTTAGGCATCAAATTTTTACTGCACGTTGGATGTTGTTTTAAGTTCACCTGGAAAATAAGAAATGATTATTAGTATTTCTAATCCAAAATAGGGGAATAGTATAAATACAATGTCCATGAAGCACTTACGAAAAATTTTCGTGGAAGCTACCAACTAGGTCGTTTCGTGACAAAATCTAACTTAGTCGGCGTAGAAACAATAATTATATTCAATATAAACTTGTGAATTCGATGTCAAATAGACTTAAAGACGTAATAAATGCAAAGGGCTACCTTTCTAAGAACTGAATTTTGTATAAAATTGTTTTTTTTTTGTAAATTAAGGTCTAAGTTTAAGTGCATGAAATAAGATGTGACATGAAATTATGCAGTATTTTCATAATTTTTGTTTAATAATTATTACAACAACAATTTTGCTATTTTTGAATTCCCCAACTTAAACAATAAATATTTTTCTAAAACATGGCGTTTTAATCATGTCAATATTTTACATAGTTTTTCAATAACAGCGTGATAAATTATAAAATTGGAACTGCATGAAATAAGCTGGAGCCACTGTACATATTTCCTTTTTGTATTCTTTTAATCCCAGTTTTGTCAAAATTTTCGCTTATGCCATTTTGTTTCTCAAGCATCAATATCCAAATTGCCATTTAAGCATCAACTTTGTGAACTCCTCGTAGTCTAATTGCTATCCACATACTGTAGTGAGTTTTTATAATTGTTATCGTTAAGAGTATTATTATCATTAGTATTATTATGATTATTTTCATTACTTGTACAGATATTACGTAGGAATTTTCCATGAGGATCTCAACAATTGCACCTAGTGGTTTGTTTTTATTTGATATTTCCTTTCATAAACCATAGTAAAGTCGAAAATTGTCTTCCGACACAAAACTGATTCCATATTTGACCTATATGTTGAAATCTACAACTTTTACCATTTCCGTATTTAAGTGACAATCTTCTATAAGTCATGCCATAGCAGAAATAGTTTTTTTCAGACTGTTAATAACACCAAACACCCAAACGAAGAGATTGTCGCTCATCCAAGGCAAAAAACCGAAATAGTAGCCAATTTAATGCTGAAGCCAAGGTATAAAATGCAAGGATCTCTCACTTGATCCAAACACAAGCGATTAGGCACAAAGGATTAAATCAAGCGAACGCGGCTGATAAAGCGTCCTTTAAATTCGACTCAAAGCGCAATTGCGAAAGAAAGGAACATCACCTAGCAAGGCATTGCAAGATTGCAGGATAGTGCCAGTGACGTGATTCAATTTACCCCACTTTCTCAGAATCAAATTTATCATCCCCGCCTCCATTGCACAAGTAGCAAGGAAACTGTAACGCTTTGAGCAGTTGCCGCACGAGGATGTCACCCTTTGGGGCAATATAATCCAGCAAGGACGAAGCAGCGATGGAACGAAATTAAGGAGACATCGCTAAAATAAAGTTGAATTATTTTTATAGTGAACGCTTTATGAGAATCGCTGGAGAATTTCTTTCATCACTCGCTCTGAATTTGATTTTACTAGCTAGCTGGCTTGCCTTTAATGCTTTATTCTGGATTCCAAGATCAAACAGTTGTTGAAAACAACTTTAAAAGATTTCGTGAAGAATGTGCAAATGAATTTCAAACGGGCTTTTGAAAAATATGATTTTGCTTTTGTGTCTTTGATCATTAAAAGCCAAAAAATAGTTCACAGCTAAAAGTTTTTAAACAACGTGTTTTCTGTAGAGAGATAAGATAACATCGTCGGGAACGATTAAGATTTCAGTTAATTTGGAAGTGTTGAAAAGGTGTAATTGCACACGTATTGTGCGATAATGAGAGTTATGAAGCTAACAACATTATTTTTAATAGATAAAAAAATATTTGTGTGCCCAGAACCAGAAGTAATTGAAATCTTACGAACATTACAGAACTAATCTACTAGAAACTATAATTTTTTATTTAATGAAAGTTTTTTAAAGCATATGATTTTGCAAAGTATTGACTACAAAACGTTTTACCATTGAAAGCGTTCATTACCACAAATGCAAATTTGATTGAAATTATGTTGTTTTTCAAAATTTGAACAGTTTTTTAATTAAAATTAAAACCCTGCAAGCTATTCAAAATCTGCTCAAATTATGCAAATATTATAAAACTTTGATTGATTTTACAACAAAGTCTTTAGAATAAAATATATAAGGTAATATCATAATATCGTATGAACCCTTTTTACATGGTAACTTTGAATGATTTTTTTATTTTTAATTCAGTTTTTTTTTCATTATCATAGAAAAAAGCTTTGCAGGTTTCTCTTCGAAAACTGATGTATAAATTTTATAAACATTCATTACTGAGCTGTGAAAATCAGAATAAAAATTAATTTTTTATGAAAAAGCCTAATTTTTCGCATTTTCTTCTATTAAATAGAAAAACAGCTGAAACGATCTCTATATAAAGTTAAAAACATTACAGAAAAGTTAATACACGTCGATTGACACCTTATTAATGCAAATATCATATCTAGTTCGTGAGATATAGTAAATGATAAAAATGATTTTGAAAATCATGATAACTTTTATTGATTTTTTATTTTTTATTTAATTTTTTACGCGATCATGAGTCAAATTTTTCTTGTTTTTTTTCTACAAAAACTGTTTGATGTACATCATTTATATAAAAATTGATTACTGTGTAGTGCAAATCAAGTTAAAAATTTGTTGTTTATGGTGAAAAACCTAATGTTTTGCACTTTTTCTAATAAATTAAAAAACGGCTCCAACGATTTTTTTTTGGAAAATTTGATAGAATCACAGAAATGTTGATACACGTCGATGGGCCTTGTTACTATGCAAATCCTATGTTTGATTCGCGAGATATCGCTCATGACAGAAATGTCCTTCAAAGGGTCAAAACAACAAATCCTCCCGACCGCAGTGTCCCAAAAACTAATCAGTTCTTAAAACTGCGAAGGCGATGTTATTTTTCGCAATTTATTCATTAACTTTTCAGTACACACACACACACATAGCGCATCTTGTACATATTCTTTGATTTCCTAGTATTTCGTTTACGTGTTTTTTGGAGTAACAATATGTGAGCAAAAAAAATTATGTGGGAATATTCGAGAAATTCTGGATCTAATTGAATTGTGTTAGCTAAGAAATGAAAACATTATTTCCAAAGATTTTATTCAAGAAATTTATTTATGAATCTTGTTGGAAATACATTTATAAGCATAGGCAGCTCTCCTTCAATTTTTTTGGAAAGCATTGAAAGCTATCTTATCATGAAAAAATAATAATTTTCAATTAAATTTTATAAATATCAGAATTTTAACCTTTTAGAATTATTTGAATACATTTTGGTTCATATTTCAGAGAGTCTTTCATACATGTATCGTGAATTGTTTCTAGTTTCATGTATTTTTTAAAACAACTGAGCTCCATTATTCTATTTTTCAATTTTTTCGGAGAGGTTCTATAAAAATCACCATATTCAAAGTTTTGTTGTTGTGCCATTTAATGTTTAAAAACAATTCTTGCATACTTTATTCATGGAAATTAATGTAGAAATATTAGAATTTTTTGTCACGTTTATATGTAAAATTAAGTTAAAATTAAAAGAAAATCGCAATGTTTATGATTGAAATATTGAAGCTACTCGTTTTTAAAATTTTGTTTTCATATGAAGATGTTGAGTATGATTTGCACCGAAAAAATCGAATTTGATTCACTATTTTTGCAGTGGCATGCAGCGATTGTTTCATCCCTTAATTTTTCAGTAAAGAGAAAAAAATTAATTCAACTTTTTTTGAAAAATAATAAATTAACGCATGTGCCTCGATTATTAATCACAATCGACAACCCTCAACTAGAATGGCTGTTTCATTCAAGATACCGGATGGCATCTCACCATCACTTTGTGTTTTCTTCTTGTATCTTATCATGTTAAACAAGCGATTGCATCGCAAAGATGCTAGAAAATGAGAACTAGCCGTAAACATATTCTTCATTTTCCCTGGGGACCGAAAACACTAAACAAATTTATATATGCAAGAGTTAGGTTGTAGTCACTTTAATTTATGGACTTTGGTTTATGTCTTCTTCCATGTTCAACTACATTTCATCCTTCCCGGCTGAATCATTTTGATCCTGCCGTATGCTCTACTACACAAATTGTGGCTTACGAATGCAATATAATAAAGCGGAACAAACGTCATCAGAGTTGGGTGAATCAGGAAGCGATGGTGGCGGGAGAAGGAAGAAAAAAGGTCAGGATATTCAAGAAGATTCAGAGATAACTAGTGAATATGCTAAGGATTTGGATCTATCATGCATGGGACGAGCACTTGTTCGAGCACCGATTATTGCGAACGGATATGTTGTCAAGTACAATCGGTAAGTTTGCACATTATCCTTGGAGCATGTTCACTTTGGTTATCAGTATTTTGAATCATAGGAAACAAAATGGTTGAAGAAGTTCGGAATTTAGAGAAGTTTACAATTGAGGAATGCTTGCATGTTTTCAAAGTTTTTTTTGAAGTTTTGACTTTTTTCGTGGAAATATTTTATAAATTTGAAAGAAGTTTTAACGTTTAAGATTGGTATGCTTTGTAAAAATGATACCGCCAGTAACTTGAAGTTTTCAACCCTGCATTTTAAAGTTGATGTTATGTTTTTGCGTAAAGTACTTGACGGACTTACCACAGATTTTTTTTCAAGTAGAATGACCAACAATTTTGCTGATGGATTAAGTAAAACCAAACTAAAAATCGAACAATTGCAATTTTGCGCCTATTCAAATGTATATTTCAAATGTTTATTTGAATGATGCATCAAGTTTTAAATGACTTTATTTTTTGCCTTTATAAATTTTAAGTATTCGGCTTTAATGATACGAATCTATTTTGATAGACGAAAAAAAGATGGAAACATATTTTTAGTTGCATTTTATGAATGTGACGATGAATTTGACCTAGAGAACTCGGACCATGATCATCTTTACTGCAGTAGGCAAACCTGGATTGGAGATACCCCAAGCTGCATTAAAACCAATGGGGGTGATTACGATGAAGAGAATGGTGGTGAACCGTATGAAGAAGATGGTAAGTTGAAGTTCACATTTTTTCAGTCTAGAAATATTTTTATGACTTGCGAAATTTCATTTATCCTGACGATATCTGTGAATCAACAATGACATTTTCCTGTAATGTTTTTGCCCATTTTACACATATTCTCTAAATAAAGGTCACAGCAAACACTGATATGAGCTGCTGTACTAGCATTTGAAATGGTGGTACTTCAACAACTCGAGCACTTATTAACAAGTCCCGAAGATAGAAGGATACTGTGCAAGGACAGGGTATATCCATTTTATACTGCTTTACAGGAGGACAAAAAAAGCGTTGTAACATCTTCAATGTTTACAAATCTTTTAGTTCTAGGCACTTTTATGATATTAGACTATTGTGAAACATATTAACTCAAAATGTGAATAACTGCACGTTAAAATAAAAATAATGTTATTGAAAATGAAGCAACTTTGCTCTTCACCAGCATTCAGTAAAAAAAAGATATGGTAACAAGTATGTTTAGTTTAAACATTCCAGCAGAAGTGTTGATAACAAAACTGCAAATGTATCACAATGTAAAAAAAGTATGTGTAATTAAACAAAAATGGTGTATTTCTGGTTTATTTTCAATGAAAAAATTGAATTATAAATTTGTGTCCATATATTCAGAATGATAAGAATGTTCGTTGTCTTCTAAATCTGCATTTGGTCCTTCGTGAGCGTCTTCAATTTTATCATAAAACCTCTCAGCATGATTTAGAACATGGAAAGTTTTGCAGCTTTTTTTTATCATATTAGGTTTAAAAAAATGGTTAACACAAAGAATGTTGTCAATGAATGGGAAAATGTCACTTTTTCTTAATGTTTTGAAATTCGAATAAATGAACATTCTAACTGTTTCATTAGGCAATATTCAAGTCCAATTCTGCGCTTTAGCTTTAATCAACCTGAACCTTCTTATAATAGATCGATTCTTCTTAGTGAAAATTGTCGTACGAAATTGTGTTAAGGGGTCAGTCTACATTAGACACTCAAAAAAATAGCTATTTTCACGATTTTTTTTGAGATAACTGTATAGAAAGTTAATAAAAAAATTGTTTGGTTTTATAAATAAAGTCTTAAAATACATAAAAAAAATTTTCATTCATTTTTATTAACATTTCGGTAAAAAACACTGTAGTGTAGTGTAAGGTCTCGAAAATGGGTAGGTGAGGCAGCTCCATCAGAACTCAACAACGGCATGTCTGAAACAAAAAAATCAAAGTGTTTTAGATTCAGTAAGACTTTGGCTACAGAATGACCCTCAGGTATCAAGTTTTGATGAAACGAAAAAAATGGCGGGTAAAAATATAAATGTTTTGAAAAATAAACGTTTTTTTCGCCCACTTTTGCAAAAAAAAAATATTGTAAAAATCAAAATTTCAAAACCACCGAGAGTAACCTTGAAGCAAATGATGTCTAGAATATGTGGTAAAAATTTCACGAGAATCAATTTATTAGTTTTCGAGATACGATGGAGCTAGATTTTGAAAACGTTGTTTTGAGAAAATCGCGTTTAAAGTTTTTTTTAATGAAAAATTGTGAATTTTTTTTTACCTAAACTTAATCTGCAATGCCTGCACCGTACAACATGCCTTCTTCTTGCTCATAGTCCTCTATTTCTTCCATCATTGCTTGCTTCCTCTTCGTCCTGCCTTCTTTTTAGCAATCAGAACTGCGGCGGTTCGCAGTTTTGATTCGCGCGTCATCGCGCGCATCAGCGAAGTTCATGGCGGTCTGACCGATTTTGATGCCCATCGTCTCCATTATTTTTAAAATGTGACGAAATCTTGTATGTAACTCGATAACGTTGAAAATACAAGGAGAAAACTTAAAATGCAGTAACTACTAGCTACATCGGTGTGCACGTCGAAACTTTGATCGTCCGCATTTTCCAGTTTTTCGGCTGATTTGCTAGTTAATTGAGGAGTTTCAACTTCATCCGTGTGTTGATTTCCAGTAAATTTTCGTCTTTTGCTCCGACCTGGATGAACTCTTGTATTTTTTCCCATGATTCAGACCGACGCTACTCGAGCGCTGTTACAACGAATACTGATGCGAAGCAGCTGTTTCACAAACAATTACAATAGAGGGGATTAAAAGGCAGTTGGCTCGACGGAGCGCGTTATACGCGCAGGTAAACGAAATAAGGTAGTGATGTTCAGGTCAAAAAATATATAGTTAGAATGCCCGGATTTTCTTTAAATTTTTACACGATATTCCTAGATACATATTCTTTTGAATCATTCAAAAAAATTTTTTTTTAATATTTCAAAGTGACAATGTAGACTGACGCCTTAAGAAGTGTTGCCGTAACTTTCTTGGGTCTGGAGTGGCTCTATGATATTGAATTTCTTTCCTGATTCTCTGATATTGCAAAGGTAGTTAAATATATTCTTTCGATTTTTTTGAGTTCTATTGCTTCAAAAGAAGAACACTGGTGTTCAATTTTTTAAACTATCGGAAAAGACTACACTAGTACACAGGTCTTACTTTGAGAGCTGCAGTTATCCGAAAATAGATGCGAAAGACTTAGTACTAATTAAGGTACGAATAATATGTTGTTAGTTTAGGTAAAAAATAATATGTTGTTAGTCAAGTTGACTATGTGTATTGTAAAATATTTTTTTTAGAATAAATAATATTGCTATAACATATTAGTGGTACTCACACTTAAACAATTATTTTCCGGAGACCCTATTTTTCATTAGTTCTGTAACAACCGGACAAGTGTAAGCACAAAGTTGCCTAGTGCTACTCTTAGACCAGTTTGCTAGTAATTTATCTCCACCAATAAACTTTTTTTACTGCTCTGCACATAAATGGCGGATTTTGTAGCTCTTGAAAACCATAGTCGTAATTGTGTACTTTTTAACTTCCCAGTATATGGGAAGTTCTTGTAATCGCCTCGAAAATCGAAATTGAAATTTTCAACTTTTCTTTACGTTTTGAGGTCTATAGAGTATATATAAAGTGTTTTTAGAAAGAAGTATGTATGTGTGTGTGTGTGTGTATGTACGTACGTACGTACGTGCGTTCGCAGGCAGTTTTTCTACGAGCATATATCACGTAAACAAAGTCGTATCGACTTCGTTGAGGTGTCAATCGAAGCGTCTTTGCAATTTTAAGAGTTGATTCGTTTTTGGAAAACTTCGGTAGGGGGGTTTGCTGTTTTCACCCCTTGAAGGTCAACCATGTTATGCGCTATATCTCACGAACCAAACATGCGATTTTCAATATTAAGGTGTCAATCGACGGGTATTAACATTTTTATGATTCTGTCAAATTTTTTAAAAAATCGTTGGAGCCGTTTTTTAATTTTTTTAAAAAAAGTTAAAAAAATTAGGTTTTTTTCAAAAACACAAAGTTTTTAACCTGATTTCCAAACCTAAGTAATCAATGTTTATATAATTTATATACTCCAAATAGTTCTTGTGAAAAAACCAGCAAATTTTTTTTTCATGATTACGAAAAAAATTAAATAAAAAATAAAAAATCATTAAACGTTCAAGGTCATTTACGTCATTCATTATATCTCGAGAACCAAATATAATCTTCCGATCATTAAGGTGTCAATCGACGCGTATTATCATATTTATGTTTTTTTTTATTTAAAAAAAATCGTTATAGCGTTTTTTTTTGATTTATTAAAAAAAATTGGAAAAGTAGTGTTTTTTTCATAAAAAAAAATCATTTTTAACCTGATTTGCACATCGTATTAATAAATGTTTATAGAATTTGTAAACTTTTATCAATTTTTGTAGAGAAACCAGCAAAAACTTTTCTCATGATTACAAAAAAAAATAAATTAAAAATATAAAATCATTATACTTTAAATCTCTTATTCTAAAGACATTTTTGTATAGTCAATCAAAGTTTATTAATATTTGCAAAATTTGAGCAGATTTTCAATAGTCTACACAGCACCATGTTTTAACTTTAATTAAAAAAACTGCTTTGTAACCTGTCCCCCCTCCGATTGATCCGTGTGAATAATCAATCAAACCAATCCACGAAAATTTTTACGTAATCAATTGACGCTCGCGTAGATGTTATGATTAATATTAAGTCATTCCAATAACTTTTACGAGAAGTACAATTATTATTAAAAGTAGTATTATTTCCATAATTATTATTGTGTTTAATATTTTTAATATCTACATATGTAGATATTACTGGGAAGTTGACCGTGTGGACCTCATGGGTCGCACCTCACGGCTTGTTTCATTTTCACGTCAGATTTAGAGCAAAAGTAAACAATATGAAAAACTATGATACATACATATGGAGAATGATGAAACTGAGCAAATGTCTACGTTGGTTCAGAAGACTTACTGCTAGTGATTTTATCCAGTCAAACAAGCATCGAAGTGGACGCCCGGTTCCATTCGATAATGATGCCTTAAGAAGGAAAGAAAAAAAAAGTAATAAAATAATATATAAAAAATTAAAAATATGTTTTTTTTGAATATTTCGTTCGAAAAGTATCCTAAAAATACATGTACAAAGTTTTATATCGATTTCTGAACTGGTTTTCATTCTACAGCGCTTGTATTCTCCCTCCGTCCTACTATACTTTTTGGAGCGCAAATGTTCTTCAAGTGCCCGAACATATGTCGTTATGTAACTATTCGACTATTATTCTCTCTAGTACAACACATACACGTTGTTTTACATAGTCTAAGTAAGTGCATATTCGGATTTCAAAGTGTAAACATCAAAAATTCTAATTGAAAATGCTTCCAAATCAAAAAAGGCGAGATAATTCTCGTAAAACAAAAAAACTTTAAAAGCGTTTTTCTCGAAACATGCTTTTTTTTACTTTTTTTCCACACATACTAATTATCTATTTTACTACTGCACGGGCCTGAGGTTAGAGCAAAAACAAATTTTGACGATTCTAGAACACTTTTATCAATCAAAAAAGTCAAAAAACGTTACCAGTACATTCAAACGTGTACCAAATCGCAAAAAACGTACTTCTTGCCCTAAATTTAGGCTCGTGCAGTAGTTTATTCTCAAGACTAACAGAATTTATTCTAGTATGTGATCACATGTAGACATTTTTCTCGGAGTTTTAGGAAGCGCAATCCACTTTTTTTGTTTAGCACTGCTGAAGCGCAGGGCCAAAACGGCCGCCATTTTTTTTAATAATGTTAATCTGAACTTTTAATCTTAATATATATAAATTTCAAATTTCAAGTCAATATCTTTCATAGCTTGTATTTCACATACGTTCAAAAAAGATTCATATGGTATACAGGAACTATCAAGAAGCCTTGGGTCCACATGGTCGACTATACACAGGCACCTAAACGAAATCATTAAAATTTTACAGGCATGGGATATGGGTTTCATACCTGTTATCTGAGACCAATAAAGATCTTCGGCGAAAAATTTGCAATTTCCTGGTCACTAGGCTCCACTTTTGTCTAGGATCATGACTGGAGACGAAAAATGAGTTCTTTATGATAACTCAAAGCGTTCAAAACATTGGCTATCTATCAGCGAGACACCAATGCCGACTCCTAAGCGAACCATATCCTTAAGGAAGGTTTTATTGTGTGTTTGGTGTATCAAGTCAGGTATACCTCATTATGAATTATTGAAACCTGTAGAAACAATTACTGCTGACTTATATTCTAAACAATTATAATGACTGTAGTCCAAACTTCTACAGAAAGGCCAATTTTAGTCCACAGAAGAGGCGTAATATACCATCACGATAATGGCCACCCCCATGCAGCGAAACTCACCCAAGAAAAAATAAAGCAATTATACTGGGAAGTTCTGCCGCACTCTCCATGCTTCTAAGACATCGCTACGTCGGACAAACATTTATTCAGATCTCTGGAGCATTCTTTTAACCATTTGACGGATGTCAAAACACACCTTGAACATTATTTTGAGTCACGTTTGCCGCACCTTTAAAAAAAAGAGATTGAAATTCTATAGGAACGACGGTGATTATATAATTGAAAAGAAATGCCATTTAAAAAAGAGTATTTATCTATGAATACAAAACAATTGATTACTGCCCTTAATATGTTCTTTTTTATGAAAAACGATTCGAAACACTTTTCTGAAAAAAAGAGTCGCTTCTCTCGAAGTATCAGAAACATTTGAAGGACTCCCCCTAAAAAAGCTATCAATATTTTGACAACTTGTTTAAACCAAAAAGAGGTACTATAAATAGATCAATTAATGAGGATGGAATCTTTTTACACTGACTGCCAATTTTGTGTCTTCAGAGACCCTTTCATTATTTGAAAGTCGACCAAAAAAGAACACCACTAAGCAGACTAGCACTAAGATCCAATTTAGACCGTAAAGTCGTTTAATACAAATATGCAGATAGAACCTTTTTAGAAGTATCCTTTCAATTGGTGCCCTGATTGGCTGCACAGTTCACTCAAATGGTAAGAAATCAGCAGCACGCAAATATATATTATGAAAATATTTGATCATATTCAATTATTTAAATATGTCTTTTCAAACTAATTATAATAAGCAGGATTAAATACCCATAATGCTGAAAACATTTGAACAAATCCAATTTTTTAAACGGAAAAAGTCTATGATTTTCATTTATTTTAAACTTGATAAAATATCATGCAATGCTGGACATTTTGGATCGAATACTCTGAGCTATTGTCATGAAAGTTTGTCCATAAGTTCGTATAGAAAGCTAAAAGTGTTTTGGAATAAATCCAAAAATGACATGCTATGCTAAGTCTCGTTTGCATTCTACAATATCAAATTGATTATGGCTTGATTATAAATTCATAATTCAAACCTATAAATATTGAGTTTAGGAACCTTCAAGTTTGTCTACATATTGTCATCAAATAATATATGCATATTCGTACCACGAGAACATTCTAGACCACCCTCCTGGTCATATTTGTGTCTGGAAAGTTATTAGTGATTAAATGGCCCAGTAAATTCAAAATCTACATCTAAGCATATGTATGTACACATAAGCATGCATATGACAGTGCATGAAATCAAATAAGCTGCAAATCACACAACCTTCCAATACGATAACATATCAACAACATGTAACAATAATTTAGTTGGAACGATTATCCGAAAATTTATTGAATTACTCGAATGTATCGAAAACTATATAACGTGACAAGATAAATGGATTGGGTCAGGAATAATGGAGAAGTCATTCGGAACCAAGTCAAACATCAGCAGATGGTTGGCCAGTATAAGAAGGTTCAGCGGAGGTTCTTGCATTCATACATACAATATATAGGTACTACCTACATGTGCACGTAAGTTATTTTTAAGCACATGAGCCTCATCTCATGATTACTTGGAAATTCATTCATGAAGTGAACGTAGGACAGATTTACAGACTATTCCAAAGAGATTTTAATTAAAATCATCAAATCTGGCGAAAATAAACTCGGAATATAAACAACATCATTATATAGATCATTAAATACAAGGCCATTTTAAGGTTCGTATGCATATTCAGTCTAATTTCCACTAAGAGCATTTCAGATTCAGATTCGTATCGAAAGTACCAAAAGCGAAGATTCAATAAAAATCAATTTAATTTAATCCTATTCAATCAATTTATTTACACTAATGTAGGAAGGCAAATTTCTCGCTTAATTGTTATTTCGTTTTTAAAGCAGCATTCTCTGCAGAACTCACTATATATATTATTAAATATAAAAATGCCATCAAATTGCTTTGTAGGATAACAGCAGTTTCAACGTTTTTTTCTTCATAATTTTACTCTTGCCTGCGAATTTGAATTTCTGCACCATTTTTTCAGCGTTGAAAATGACTTTTGGACACTATCCGCTTAGGGTAAAAACACTCCATATCCTGACTTTACCAATAAATTGGACATGTTTCTGTGAAATAAATTGCACATCTTTCTGTGACAAGCGGGTTTACACAGGCATTGATTTAGTTGCATCAGTTTTGACGCAAATACATTCTTTTAACAAAATTATTCTGCCAGTATCATTTGTTGGCTAGGCATAGTGATTGAAAAAGTAAAAACGGTAGTAGAGCATTTTCGTAGGGAACTATATTTTAGTTGTTGCCGAGTGGTTACGAAATTGTTGGTCAACGATGTTGTTAATGAAAACAACAACAACGACATATAATTGTTACATTTAAATGGTTTATCAACAATTTTTATTCAAAAATCAAACAACCTTTTCTATACATTTTTTCTCGAGTATATCTTCAAAACCTAAATTCAAAAAATATCAACAAAAAACTTCACTTAATCGAAAAAAAAGTTTCCGTATGTAGCAATAATAATTTAAAATATTCAAACTGTTTAAATAATTATCAAGGTTTAGAAGCTTGTAGGATAGCCCTTTTTGCTTGAGGAAAATCAATGTTGCATGGAATGGACCAATTTGGATGTGTCCTGTCTAATAATTTTGGCGCTTTCAATGATGATGACGCTTTTAAGCATTGTTTTAAAAGTTATGCTGTGCTGATGGACCCTGCGCTCCAGTGAATCCCCTAATTGTTCGATGGGATTAAGGTGGCGTGGCGTGGCGTAAACAACTGATGATTTGTGTTGTAGAGCAATCAAAGCTTAACATTGTATGCGGTGTGCTTGGGATCATTATGATGCTGGAACCAAAAATCGTTACCAAGCCCCAACTGTTGATTGCTTTGCTTCATATTGGTCTTGAAAATATTTAGATAAGCGAAAAGATCCATTATTGACTCTATAAAAACAAATTTGCCAATTCTTTCCGGTGACATACATCCCCAGACCATCACACCATCCCCTCCATGTTTAACAGTTGGTCCAAAATTTTCTTTTTCGAGGACAGTACCCCTGTTCCGCCACACTAGCTTTCTTCCTATGATTTTAAATATACAAAACTTTCTTTCGTCTGAGAATAAAATATGTTCTAAAAATTCTGGAGGCTTTATGTATTTATTTACAAAATCCATACGTTTCTTTCTGTTCACTTTCTACGGTTCTGTACGGTTTCCTATGTGACACTCGTGCACGATACCCATTTCCTTGAGAATTTTGCGTATAGCATCTTCGTGAAGGTCCTTGTCATAAGAACTTTTATGTTTTCACTTATTTGAGAAGTAGTTACTATAGTATTGTTTTTCACAGATTTTAATACAGCTCGTTTTTTGCGTACGGTCAACTTGCTGGGTTAACCATAACGTGGATTTGAAACAATGAACCTCGTTGCATTAAATGTTTGCACGACATACTGGACAAAAGAGTTAGTTCTTCCTGTTATTTTCCCTATTTTGCGGAAAAATATGCCATATTTTCTAAGTTTAAGGATAATTTTTCTCTAGCCAGCACTAATTTTTTTAGATCAGGACGTAATGTGTTCACTTCAAAATCTATTAATTGAATTAAAATGAACTGTAATCGGGTCTAAATACATAAATATTCATTTGTTACCGCATAACACGGGGAATCCCCCGTTTGAATATGTTCGGAGACCTTTTTCTGGTTAAAAGTAATGCCATATATTGATTTTGAATGTGTTGGGAGTTCTTTTAGTAGTAAGCATTACTCGCAGTATATTTATACGTAATTTAAAATTGCAAATGATTTTGCGGTATCTAGGTTTCTTCACATTTATGCAGTATGTGTAATGTATAACAATATTAAAAATAATCAAATTCTATCCAGCAATTTGTTTTTAGAAGTTTGGGTTTTGGTACGTAGTTGACTATTCAAAAAATGATTATTCGAAAACGAACTAAATTATTCAAGGATAAAGAACAATAAGCTTCATTAAATCGATTTTTTTCAGAGCACCTTGTTTTTTTTGGTATCTAATTGCATTCAATTGGCATGCAGTTTTTACCCTTTTAATTTAATTAGTCGAATTACTCAGGATTTGAGCAAAAGTCCTGCAGTTCAATTAATTCTTAACAAATTTACGGATGGCCCACATATCTTTTTTTGAAATTATACTTCTAAATTTATCAAAAATTTAAATTAAAAGAACTTCAAATATAAATTCAAACAAGCCGTGAGGTGCGACCCATGAGGTCCACACGGTCAACTTCCCAGTAATATATACATAGATATTAAAAATATTAAACACAATAATAATTATGGAAATAATACTACTTCAAATAATAAAAATGTACCTCTCATAAAAGTTATTGGAATGACTTAATATTAATCGTAACATCTACGTGAGCGTCAATTGATTACGTAAGGATTTTGGTGCATTGGTTTGATTGATTATTCACGCGGATCAATCGGTGGGGGGGGGCCGGTTTCAAAGCAGTTTTTTCATTAAAGTTAAAACATGGTGCTGTGAAGACTATTGAAAATCTGCTCAAATTTTATAAATATTAATAAACTTTGATTGACTTTACAACAATGTCTTTAGAATAAGAGATTTAAGGTATTATGATTCGAATGAACCCTTTTTACATGGTGACTTTGAATGAGTTTTTATTTTTAATTTAATTTTGTTTTTAATCATGAGAAAAGTTTTTGCTGGTTTCTCTACAAAAATTGATAAAAGTTTATAAATTCTATGAACATTTATTATTAAGATGTGCAAATCAGGTTAAAAATGATTTTTTTTATGAAAAAAACGCTACTTTTCCAATTTTTTTAATAAATTAAAAAACCCGCTTTAATGATTTTTTAAAAATATAAAAACATCATAAAAATGATAATTCGCGTCGATTGACACCTTAATGATGGAAATATTATATTTAGTTCTCGAGATATAATGAATGACGTAAATGACCTTGAACGTTAAATGATTTTTTATTTTTTATTTAATTTTTTTTGTAATCATGGAAAAAAATTTTTGTTGGTTTTTTCACAAAAACTGTTTGGAGTATATAAATTATATAAACATTGATCACTTAGATTTGAAAATCAGGTTAAAAATTTTGTGTTTTTGAAAAAAACCTAATTTTTTGCACTTTTTTTAAAAAAATATAAAACGGCTCCAATAATTTTTTTAAAAATTTGGAAGATTCATAAAATTGTTAATACACGTCGATTGACACCTTAAAAATGAAAATCGCATGTTTGGTTCGTGAGAAATAGCGCATAACATGGTTGACCTTCAAGGGGTGAAAACAGCAAACATCTTCAACCGAAGTGTCCCAAAAACTAATCAGCTCTTAAAATTGCATAGACGCTTCGATTGGCACCTCAACGAAGTCGATACGACTTTGTTTACGTGAGTTATGCTCGTAGAAAAACTGCCCGCGAACGCACGTACGTACGTACGTACACACACACACATACATACATCTCCCTTTCTAAAAACACTTTATATATACTCTATAGACCTCAAAACGTAAAGAAATGTTGAAAATTTCAATTTCGATTTTCGAGGCGATTACAAGAACTTCCCATATACTGGGAAGTCAACAATTCTATGAATTTAAATTTAAAGAAATTCTTAAAACGTAAGTTCAAATATCAAATCAAATATTAAAATTTATGCAGAATATTCAGACAATTTAAACAGCATAAAGTGATGCACATATTATATTTGGAGCAATTTATTAGCAGGAATATGTTACTGACGTCTATATGCTCTTGTAATGCTTCACATGCGGTATAATATTCAGATAGACTTTATTGGAGCGAATGTCGCTATGAAAATCAATATTGATTTTCGCGACATGAATACGTGAATTAATTTTTTTTAGAAATTCGGCATTACATTTATGTGACTAAGCAATATCCTCGTCAAAAGCTTCCCAGTGGTACGAAATTCACAAGCATGTTTGCAGGAATAACACGAAAAATCAACAATTTTGAATTTACGGTTGAATTATGTAAGTTGAACATTTAGCTTTGCTTTTGTCCATTTTAGACAGCATTATTAAATTTTGGAGTAATACCAATGGATTTTATTTTTCAACCATTGTCAACATTCCTTGACTCGGAACAAAGCACTTTTCGAGGAAATTTCTAAAAAAATGTTTAGTACAATAAACATCACATTTCAATGAATATCGATTCTGTTAAAATGAAGTTTATTGGATTAAATGTTCCGAGAATTTCCAAAGTTTCCATGGATATTTGAGGTGAAAGACATTCAATATGCTCTATGTGCTAGTAATCAACATATTGCCCAACATATAATATTTTGCAGATGTTTACATGCATATTTGTGGTAATTTGGTTTCAATACGAAAGTATTTTGAAATTTTTTACTGATAAAAATATGCACAGCGAAATGTGTATAGGCATCTATTTTCGGGTTGGAAAAAAATAGATAGTTTAATTCCTTTTTAGAGAAGATTATAGACCATCACCGGCTCATGCGTCGTGATGGAGTAAAAGTAATGACACTTAATAATTTTTAACTTCCCAGTATATGGGAAGTTCTTGTAATCGCCTCGAAAATTGAAATTGAAATTTTCAACATATCTTTGTGTTTTGAGATCTTCAGAGTATATTTTAAGTGTTTTTAGAAAGAAGTACATATGTGTGTGGGGGATGGGTGTATGTACGTGTGTACATACGTACTTGCGTTGGCGGACAGTTTTTCTACGAGCATAACTCACGTAAACAAAGTCGTATCGACTTCATTAAGGTGTCAATCGAAGCGTCTTTGCAATTTTAAGAGAAATAAACTACAGGCGGGGGGGGGGTTGATGTTTTGACTGCTTGAAGGTCATTGCTGTCACGCGCTATATCTCATGAACCAAACATGTGATTTTCATCATTGAGGTGTGAATCGACGCGTATTGACATTTGTGTTATTCGGTCAAACTTTTAAACAAATGTTGGAGCTGTTTTTTAATTTATTAAAAACAAGTGCAAAAAATTAAGGTTTTTTTCATAAACAATAAATTTTTAGCCTGATCTGCAAAGCGCAGTGGTCAATGTTTATAAATGTTATATACTCTAGACTGTGTTTGAAAAAAAAACCAGGAAAATTTGTTCTAATGATTAAAAAAAAAATTAAATGAAAAATAAAAATCATTAAGTCATCTTGATCTTCAAGGTCATTCATGTCATTCTCTATATCTCGCGAACCAAATATAATATCTGCATCACTGAGATGTCAATCGTCGTGTCTTAACATTTTCATGATGTCTTCATGTTTTTAAAAAATCGTTGGAGCCGTTTTTTTAATTTTCAAAAAAATTTGCAAAAACTCATGGTTTTTTCGTAAAAAAAAAAATGTAACCGGATTTGCACAGCACAGTAACGAATGTTCATAAAATTTATAACATTTTATCAGTTTCTGAAGTGAAACCAGCAAACTTTTAAATTATAAATAAATATTTCAAAGTCACAATGTAAAAAGTGTTCATACCAATGATATTACCTGATTACTCTTATTGTAAATACATTGTAGTTGAATCATTCAAAGTTCATTAATATTTGTATAATTTGAGCAGATTTTTAATAGATTTTACAGTATCATGTTTTAATTTTAATAAAAAAACTGCTTACATTTTGAAAACCAAAAAAAAATTAATCAAATTTACATTTGTTGTAATGAACGCTTTGAATGGTAAAATGTTTTGTAGTGAATACTTTGCAAGATTATATACTTTAAAAAGCTTTCATCAAATAATAAATTGCAGTGTTTAGTAGTTTTGTTCTTTAGTGTTTGTAAGATTTCAATTATTTCCTCCATCATCATACGTAATGCTTTTTACTTTTTACATGCAATTAAACCGATTTTCGACTGCACATTCAATGTTTTTCAAGACCAACTGAAAATAAGAAATAAGTATTAGCCTGATTTTTGTAAAATCGTGAAAAAATACAAATTCAATGATTATGCTGAAGTCATGGTGATTTTGAACACAACTATTCAAAATGGCCACCACGCGACAAAATCTCTTCAGTGGGCGTAATAACAAAACTGCATTCATTTTTGTTAGCGCTCTTTTGTCCTTGAAGCATCGATATGAAAATAACAAATAACATAGGAAAGGCTTTTTAACCTACCCCCACCACCCACCGATTGATTCGCGTGAATATTTAATCAAACCAATCCACCCCCAACCACCAAAATCACTACGTATTTAATGGACGCTCCCGTAGATGATACGATTCATACCAACGCATTGCAATTACTGTTATGAGTGGCTCTAATTATTATTATTTAAAGTAGTAGTATTTTCATAATTATGATTATGTTTAGTATTTTTAATATTAACGTAGATATTACTGGGAAGTTGATCGTGTGGACCTCAAATGTTGCACCTCGCGCCTTTTTGATATTGAAATTACAATGAAAATATTGCTGATAAACATAAATGAAATCGACAATTTTGGTGTTACGCGTAATTGTGGAAGGACACTGAGTACTCGTATCGAGCTTAAAGACGTTTCACGTCAAAAACTGCACTACTACTACTCACTATTTCGTTAGGTTTTCAATTGCAAACTTAATTAAAGTTTTGAATTCAAAGCGAGAGCATATTTAATTAAGTCCTGCACAAACACTGTTTATGCTTCTTAACAAAATTAGTTTCGCATAACTCCCACAGCTTTTAGGCAAACTAAAATCGATAGAATATTTATTTCGTTTTTAATCACTCACCATCCGTTGTTCTTTCGAGATGGAATGCAAATTTAAAGAAATAAGTTGAGAAAATTGTAGAGGAGGAATGACTGAGAGCATGTACGAGTTATTACATAACGAGTAATATTTTCCTAATAAATGCATATAACCGTAATTTATGGATAAAATTTTTGATGCTAGTATGTATATTCAGTTACTCGCAATGTAACTTTCATTTTGTTCACCCTACAATTACCATTCAGGAAGCAGGCCAACATTTTTGTAGATGTAATTTTCGAGCCTATTAGCTTGTCAAGCTTGTTAATTCCCAACATCAACACATTTCGTCCGCCTAGTCTCCTTTTTTACAGCGCCGAATCTAGGACCAACAATATTACAGCAGTGAACACTTCATATTAAATTTCCTGTAGAGTAAACAATTAATTTGCATATTAATCTACTGCCGAAAAATGTTTAATTTTGTTTGTAATTATTTGGTCGTGGTAGTTAAAATGAGCAATTATCACATGGTGTTTTCATTTCGCATTTCCATAACAATATTCCATTACTTGAATTGAATTAATTATTTCGAGCCTTTGAGCGCATTCGCTCGACCAGTGGAATTTCCAAGAATTTCTATGGTAGTGATTCCTGCTGGAGTTGATTATAATTCCCATAGGTAATACATTGAAATGTAGAATTTTAATACGATCGTGTGCTAGGGAGCATGCTATCTATTATTACCCGGTTATTTTTAATGAGTATCTTTGTGGATTGATTTCAAGCGTAACTTAATGTTCATTCACGAGCAGGCTGTTGAATAAACTTATACTGATGAAGGAATGGGTGTATGAGACTATGTACTAGATTCTATCTAGTTGAATTCAATGATTCTAATCTAAAACAAAGCATGTTTTCGATAGGATGGAAAAAGAATAGAGAGGATGTTGCGTAAACGAACTTTTATTATTTTGTGTTGTGAAAAACATAATATGTACATTCTCATTTTGACCGCAAATAGTGCATTTCAAAACAAAACAATTATTTAGTGAATTTAAAGTGGCTTTCTTTAATCCTGGTGCTGGTAACACACATGTAATTCATCGTGAAATAAACCTCCATTATTAAATATGGTCTAGTGTAGTAGTGACACACTTGTCGTAGAATATTGTATCTGATAGTCGGTTTTCATGTTAGTAATACATACAAACATTAACAGTTGAAGTTAGCAAGGGTTTCGAAAAAATTGTGGATTTACTTGAGTGTCAAGAAAAATGAGTTCAAATTTCTACAGTTTATTAAAATTCAGTAAAACTTCTAAATCGCGGATATCTTCGGGGACTCCAAAATTGTCCGTTTTACGGAGGTGTTCTATTTTCGGAGTAGATCCAATGTGGTACCAAAAATTCAGATGTCTTGCAATATTAATTGTGTTTTATTATTTGCATAAAACCTAGGTACATATTACCTTCTAAATATTTAAACAAAAAATCATAAAAAATAAATAATTAGGTCTCAAACTCAACTAAGCTCTTCAGATTATAAATATCGTTGTATGTATGTATAAACTACGAAATATAAACACATATGTAACGTATAATACAAAAAAACATTCTCTTTAATATAATCATCAATTTTACGTTGCTTTAATATTCTTACTTTCTTTGCGTGATAATCGGATTCAACCGAAAGAAGTAGCGTAACCGAAAGAAGTAGCGTATCGACATTATTTTTCAATGTAAAGAAGTTTTCCAGACCTCTCATTTTTGTGCAGGCTTCCTTTACAGTATTTATACTTGTCTGAATTTCTTCATATTCCTCAATATTGGCATCGGAATTTTGTTTTGAATCATTTTAGCCAACAATACAACTTTGAATACCAGTATTTGTGTTTTATGTTGATAACTTATCGTCTATAGCGACGTATTGGTGTATAACCAACTCCGGATTATTAAAAGATGGAAGCAGTTGAGCTGACGGTATATTGTATTCTATATTGAATGTCTCTAAATACGTAAAAAGATTTCCAGTGAAGGCAAAAAAAAAATCATCAAAATGAGCCACTGCGTATCCTTTTCCTTAGCTTTAATCTAAAAAAACTCAACAATGAACCACACAGTCAAAATGGCATAGTTGTTTGATTTCTCTTCGCTTGATGTTGATTCTGCTGTTGTTGCATTTTATTCTACCTTAAACTCTATTATTTCTGAGTTTGTACCTGTCTGTTTCCCTAGACCCCCCTCTGGGATGGTTCAATCGGCGCATTTTGAACACTCTTCGTGTCAAAAATCGCTGCCATTTAAGGTATAAACGTTATAAGCGGCCTGAGGATTTTGCACTGTTCCGTTTATTCCGCTCCTTGGCTAAATCTTTAATTAAAAAAGCCAGAGCCAATTACCTTCTTTGTATAGAAGAACCGATTAACAGGGGTGAAAGCAAGCTTTTCTGGTCATATGCTAGGTCTTTTCGTTCGTCGTCCCCTGTTTCCTCTTTCCTCTTTAACTTATGATAATAGAACAGTACATATTCCGTTAGAAAAATGTGAGCTTTTTGCGAAGTTTTTCTCGTTTATTTACTCGTCTCATCCTAATACTGCTCCTTTTCTCACAAATATCATGCATTATTCTCCTTCTCCCTCTGATCTTGTCACAACTCCTGTTGCTTCCAAGTGCCTCATATCTGAACTGAAGTTGGATGGTGGTGCTGGTCCTGATGGTCTAACAAACTATTTCCTTAAAAAGACAATTGATTCTATTTCCCTTCCACTTTCCATTATTTTCAATAAAAGCCTCAATTATGGGTGTTTTCCAAATGCATGGAAGGATACTCTCGTTTTTCCTATTTTTAAAAAAAAGGTGATCCGTCTCTTGTATCTAATTATAGACCTATATCAATAGTTTCTGCCCCCTTTAAACTCTTAGAAAAAATCTTTTATAATTTTCTGTTTACGTCTTTCTATCACTTAATTAGTCCGTGTCAACATGGGTTTCATAAAGGTAGATCAACTGTAACTAACTTAGTTCACCATTTTTGTTACCAGTGCAGCTAATGATAGATGTGATGTTCATGTTGTGTACACAGATTTTGCCAAGGCTTTTGACTCTGTTAGCTTCAATATCCTCCTTTCTAAATTGAGCCTACTTAATCTTCCTGATAATCTTATTCTGTGGCTTAGCACGTATCTCAAAAATCGTTCATGTTGTATTGTTCTTAATGATTCCCGTTTCTATCCGTTTTCTCCACTGTCTGGAGTTCCACAAGGTTCTATTTTGGGTCCTTTGCTGTTTTCCTTCTTTATTAATGACCTTCCTTCTTTGCTTCGTTCGTGTTGTCTTCTTTATGCTGATGATTGCAAAATATTCACCAGAGTGTCTTCCATAAATGATTGTCACATGCTGCAAAATGATCTCGATCAACTGGCTGCCTGGTGCTCTGCTAATGGCCTCATGCTTAATGTGAGCAAATGTGTTTATATGGTTTACTCGTTAAAGACTTCTCCTACCAACTTTGATTACATTCTTTCTAATGCGTGTCCCTTAAATGTGTAGATTTGTTTAAAGATTTGGGTGTTACCTTCGACACTTGTCTTCGCTTTCATCATCACTTTGCCGATATAATTAATCGTGCCTCTCGACTTACTGGATTTGTCCTTCGAAAAGCTTCTGACTTTTCTAGTCCTTCCCCATATGTTAAATTATATTGCTCTCTTGTCAGAAGTATTCTAGAATAAGCTTCAGTAGTTTGGTCACTGTACCAAACAGTACACCCTGCATCTATTGAAGCTGTACAAAGAAAATTCACCCGATTACTATTCTTTAAATCTGGTCTTTCCTACTGCTCTTATTCTGCTCGTCTTTGTTTCCTTAATCTTCTTCCTCTTAACCAACGTAGAATCAAACTTGATCAGTGTTTTCTTTTTAAAATTTCCCGTTATCTTTTGGATACATCTTTGATTGAAGCCATTAAATTTCGTCGAGTAACTCGGACCTCAAGACTAAATATCGTCTTTGATCCTCCTGTTGCTGATCATTGTATTTATTTTCATTCGCCTATTGTGAAAGAAGAATGTTGTGGTTCATTGTCCTGGTAGAATGCAAAATCATTCTTGTTGCCCTGTATTTTCGTGCTTACTTTGAGCTTTCGGAAAAAAATGTTTAAATAGACGTTAGACAGCATTTTGAACAATTTCGCCTATTGCTCGGAAGGTATAGCGGCGAATAACGAGGTTCCGTGCTTGTATTGTAGTATGAGGCTCCTTTTCCGATTGTTGACGCGCAAATTCTTAGTAGACCTACATCGAAATACTAATTTGGCTGTAAACTAATAAAGGTAAACACACAAAGCGCAAAGCGCAGTTTCTGAATCACAGGCAGATCAAAAACCAACTAAAAATAAACAAATGTCTACTGCACCAATATGACTGTGAGGCTGAAATTCGAGCGCTTTTCGTTTGTTTCTACTTATCATTCAACCCTTCTGCTTTGTTACGGCACTTTTAGCATTTTTTTTAACGAGTTAGACTGTGCAAATTGCTTTTATAAGGTTTTTGAATGCAGTGCGCATGTTGGTGATGGAACCGACTTATTAAAGTTCTGAGACCAAGGTGTACCAATTTGAGTGAGAGTCACTGTATTTGATACACGAAACTTCCAGAATTGTCCATCCACGGGAGATATTCTGTTCAAAACGATGTTTTAAACGGGAGCAGTCATTGTATACAAAAATAAAAACTGTCATTATCACTGGTGATTCAGTATCTTCTAACGTATTTTCTTCAACATTTCGGTATTTCAATGCTTCGTTTTATTTTTGAAGAAGATGTGGAAATGTGGAAAAACTGAACTGCATATTTCAATTTGAATTACGATGCTAGCATACATATACATACTATTTAAAATTTGGATATGCTATTCGTACCCAATGTAATCGTACCTATAATTCTAGAAAATAACATCAATTACGTAAAATATGTCAAACCTATTTCGATTCGGCAATAATAAGATAACCGAATTAACCAAAAAATTATCTCAGCAAACCAAGCGATAATGGTAGAAACTATTAACACCCTTTCCAATTCCAATTTCCGCAGACATTTATTTGGTTGATTTCCTGCTAAATAAAGCAATCAATTATTTCACGTATCAAATGTACTGATCGGATTTGTTACTATGCAACGAAGTATTATGTACACTAGACAGAACGTTTTGATACTCACTTGACTGTTATTACAGGCAGTATTTTTATATGATAAATATATATAAAACCAATGGAATTTTAGAAATAAAATTACATGGGTGATACTTGCAAACAAATTTATTAGTTACATATAAAATGATTCAGATGTTAGTTATCTCATCTTTAATTTTAAAAGTTGATATTAGCAACTGTAAATAGATTTGAAACAGTATCATTTCAAGAGATGTATGAGGCTAAGTTTGTTCAAACAACAAGATTTTCCAAGAATGATATTATATTGTTATAGAAAATCCTCAGAAAAGTGGTGAAATTTTGTTGTCTCACACTTTTTTCGGTTTTAAATATTTTCCGAAATATCAGGTCATTCCATAAGTTCCCGCGTCTTTTTCCTTAATCATTTGGATGCGTAAAATTTGTTCAAAAAGAGGTTAGTGGACTACCTTTTAATTTCCCTCCCTAAAATTATATACAGTTGGTCATGTGATACTCAATTTTGAGAAGATCGGATGTAAAGTGAAAAAAAATGAAAAATACTAACGAGTAAAATAGGCACATTTGATACTTTTTTTAAAAAAAAAAATAAGACAAAAAATGCTACAGCAGTTATAAATACGATTCATGCTGAAAACACTGTCAGTGTAAGAACTGCACAGGAAATATTTAGAAAATTTCGGGATGGATACACTATAGCAGATGAAGCACCTCGCTCAGGACGACCCTCGTAAAAATCCTGGTGGATGCTTAGCCAACTAACCGCAGATATGATTGCAGAGAAGTTCAATCTGCGCTTGAAATCATTCCTCGGTGTTTGGTGCAGATACAAAAAAAAGTCCAAGCTTGGAAAATGTCCGTTATTTACATCAAATTTCCAGCAAAAAGTGAACATTTGATACCAATGTGTCATGTTGCAACTAAATGGATTTTTTTCTCAATCGTATTGCAAAAGGGCATGAAAAGTGAATAGTCGATAACAACGTTGTGCGGAAAAGACAATGGAAGGATGCTAATCAGACACCGGAACAAACTGCCGAATTAGGACTGTACCCAAACAAAATTCTTCAATCTGTTTGGTGGGATATTTCAGGAGTTGTCTATTTTTAATTGGTGGATTCTAATAAAACTATCATAACGTGTATTGTCATCAACTAAGTACTTTGAAAGCCAATTTTATTGAAAATCGCTCTTCTTTAGTGAGCAGGTGAAAAGTTATTTTTAATCACGATAACGCCGACCCCTACTGCAAAAGTCACCCTGAATAAATTGAAGGTATTTAACTGGGAGATAATGCATCATGCAGCATATTTCCCAGACATTGTTCCAAGTGTTTTTTATTTGTCTGCAGTCATTTTATTTATTTATTTATTTCGCCAAAGCAAGGCAATCACATGTCAACATATAAAAATATAAAATATAAATTACAACAAATACCTTAAAATACGTGCTACATTCAACGTTAATTTATACTGTTATATGCACGTCATAATTTAGGGATGGATAATGGAAGGGCTTTAGAAATGCTGGATTTCAAATTGAACTTGGAGATGGTAGGGGAGTAGTGTTTGCTCAAAGTGTTAGAGATTTTACAGCACCTATTAACTGGTTCATTATCTGCATACCTAGTAAGATGCTGATATTCAGTTATCAAACGTGTATTACGCGTACTTCTTACAGACACATTAAACTTTATTTTATTCGTCAAATACTCCACATTAATGTGGCCCCTAATCACGTCAAAGGCGAAACAAGAGGACAACACTGCTCTTCTGGTTTTAAGAGTCGACAAATTCAGAAGCTCCAATCTAACTTCATAAAGAAGCAAGCTTTGATAGTCATCAGGGCTATAAAGGTCTCTCAGAGCAAACAACAAGAATTGTTTTTGGACTGATTCTATTCTCGTATCATGAACTCCAAAAATTGGGTTCCATACATTACAGGCATATTCAAGTAATGGGCGAACCAGTCAGGTAAATAATGATTTAGTTACCCACAAATTTTTAAACTCTTTGGCTCGTCTTTTAATAAAGCCAAACTGTTTATTAGCTTTGGAGAGAATAGTATCGTAGTGCAAATTGAAGCATAGTTTCTTGTCTAGGACAACTCCAAGGTCAACAATGTTTTCTTTCCTATTCAATACCAATACCAATATTGTTGAGAACGTATACATTGTTCAATATTGTGGTTTTACGGGAAAAAGTCATTACAAAACATTTCCCAACGTTTAGATTAAGTTTGTTTACATCACACCATTATTGGAGGGAAGTTAGTTTTGATGGGAGGAACAGTATCAGATTGAGACTTAATGATGTGACATATCTTCAGATCGTCAGCATAAAGAAGATGTGAAACGTCCGAGAGTTTTTCAGATAAATCTGATATAAAAACATTAAAAAGAAGTGGGCCGAGGTGACTGTCTTGAGGTACACCAGAGTTTACGAGAATCGGCTTGGACAAATATCCCTGAAATTCAACTAACGGACTTCGGTCTCTTAAGTAGGAACTGAGCCAATTGAGCATAGAGCCGGTGATTCCTATTTTCTGCAATTTGGAAATAAGTATGGAGTGATCAACCCGGTCAAATGCTTTACTAAAATCTGTGTAGATTGAGTCAATTTGGTAACCCATCTCCATTTTACATAGGACATCAGAAACTAAAACCATGAAATTGGTTGTAGTTGATCGGCCCTTGCGAAAACCATGTTGTTGTTCACTTAGAAGAGGCTGAATAATAACTGAGAGTTTATGGCAAACGATTTGTTCAAATAGTTTGGGGATTATAGATAGAATGGCAATACCTCTATAGTTCAGGACAGAACGCTTGGCACCACTCTTAAAGATAGGAATTATATGGGAAGATTTCCAATAAGTTGGGAAACTCCCATTTGTCAAAGATTTATTAAAAAGAAAGTGAAGAGGTACTTCAAGCTGATCTATATACTGCACCACAAAAAATGGAGAAAGTAAATCTGGGCCAGGACTCTTTTGAGTGGTAAAGTGTTTTAAAACAAAGATGAAGTCCAAATCAGCCTTACTACATTTGTTAATTCAAACGAAAAGAAACTTTATTCCAATGGAGTTCAGCAATTAACACAAAAGTGAGAAGAAATTTTTGGTGTTGAAAGAAAATATATAATCAATTGATAATTGTGCTTTTATGCACTCAAATTTACCTTTAAAAAACGAGTGGCTGTGTGGACTGACCTGATACATTTAAAATTTACTTCAACAGCATTTTTTCCGAGCCCTTTGTGGCTTTTGGGCTACCCTTCTAATAACTTCACATGCAAAACGACCGTAAGATTTGATCCAAAAAATTGGTTAACATATTTGGAATCCATTGAACAATGGAAATTTTCATTACATCTATGCATCTTGTGTAGTCACTGCTTGGTCAAATAGGCATACAGGATCGTTAGACATCCCAAGTCAACTTTCAATAGATTTTATATATACACATATGAATGAAATGAATCTTATTCTTAGCTGTTTTTTAAAATGAAATATACATTTTTTAACGAAACAAAATTATTTGGAAAATATTTGAACTATGATACCAGCACACAAATTTTTTTAAAAAATCTATCTTGTCGAAAATCAGTGCAGATTAAGATTGTAGACTGCTTATATGGTTTCATCTTAAAAACTGTGGAGCTTTCAGTTATGAAAAAGATGAAGTATTCGCCCAGCTTTTATCAAGATCTAGTATCCCAAATAGCATTTCTTGAACATAAACTATGGACGATTGGTTTACTTGCTTTTATGGTAAAAAAATATAAGTGCAAACCTTGGAACATGTGAAAGTTATTCCATTATCCATTATAATTTCAAATCACTGAATTTTTCTGTTATATACCACTTGAATCAGCTGCACTGTCAGGCTGCTAGCCAGGATGCATATCCAATGCCAATTTTATTAAAAATAGTTTGTCCTTCAAAAAAGATATTAAACATATGCACCGTAGGTTTTTCGACAACAAAATTAATCAAATTTTCAATGCTCTCAATCAAATGTCGTCAATCGTATTTGCATACACATTAATGCAAAATCTGCATGTTAAGTGACTTTCGCTAAACTATTTGTATGCTGTTTGCATGTTTTTAAATAAGCCGCACACAATTGTCCCAGTAATCCTTTTTGTATTAAATCAGAGCACGTTTCGGGTGTATTTTTCGAATCTATTGACTTTGAATTATTGCAATCCACAATAACATGACCATAATTGAGTCTTGCCCGTCAATGCAGTTGTAGTACGCAACGCAATTTTAGGAATTGTATGTTCACATGTGCAGTTGAATGTTAATTTATACAGAACGGTTTGAAGCCTTTGTGGTTATGTGAAAGAGGGTATGATTTAGAAGAAAATTTAGTGATCTATTTAGGAATTCGGATTTGTACTTTGTCTTTCACTCGAAACCTCCTATGAGATATCAGTATGGTCGCAAGTGTTTCACGATTCCTAGCCCCTATTTTATTTTGATCTATTTATCAACTAATAATGATGTATCTTTTTCAGACTATGCAGAACGAGAAGAAAATGAAGCAGTCGAGACGAACGGCAGTGGAAAGGACATTATCGAAGAAGACAATCAACAAACTCGTCTACAAGAAGTCAAGGAGCAGGATCGATTGGAAGAAGAACGTCGTGTTGAGACCGAAACAAAGCATGCCGAAGAAGCCAGATTAGCTGCCGAGGAACAAGAGCGCATAGAAAAGGAGCGCTTGGCTGAAGAAGAACGACTTGCTGTTGAAAAGCAACGAATCGTTGAAGCCGAAGAAAAGCGTATTCTGAAAGAAGCTCGGTTGAGGGAAGAAGCAAATCGTGCAGAAGAGGAATCCCGACGTGTTGAGGAAGATGCTCGCCTTGCTGAAGAAGAAGCTCGTCAGGCATCTCAACACGCTGAAGAGGATGCAAGACGTATAGAGGAGGAAGCACGACATACTGAAGAGGAAGCTCGACATACTGAAGAGGAAGCTCGACGTGTAGAGGATGAAGCTCGACTTGTTGAAGAAGAAGCTCGACGTGTTGAAGAGGAAGCTCGACATGTTGAGGAGGAGTCCCGTCGCTCTGAAGACGAAACTCTTCGTATCGAGGAAGAAACTCGACGTGTTGAAGAGGAGGTTCGTCGTTCTGGACAAGAGTCTCATCATGCTGAAGGAGCATCACATAGTTCGGAAGGAGAAATCCATCATTCAGAAGGTGAACATATTCATGTGGTAGAAAACTCTAACAGCATTGGGGAGGAAACTCAAAGTTATAAAGAAGGATCTCAAAATTCTCATGAAAAAGTAGCTCATATTGAACAAGAAAACGAATGGAACCAACAAGTCGACGGAGAAAATCGTGAAAGAGACAATCAGAATATGGAAGTAGAAGGCACAGCTATTCCAGGATCTATTCAAGAGGGTTCAACCGACCTAGAAGAAAGATTTCAAGTTGAAGACTATACAGAAGAGAATCCGGAGAAAAGTGATGCAGAACGTATATTAGAAATTGATGAAGATATTACACACATGGAAGTGAATCGAGAGCAAATTTTCGTATGTGGCGCTGACCGAGGAGGATGTGATCATGAATGTCGTATGGTTCAATTTGAAAATGATCTTGAACCAAGGGTGCAGTGCTCTTGTTACGCTGGATTTACCTTGGATTCGAATGACGGCAGAACATGTCATGGTGAGTAAAATTGCCTTGTAACTGAATTTCCTTTGATTGGGTCATCGTATGTTTGAATCACATAAAATAAAGCTAAGGGATAATTTCAATGAATAAAGTTTAGAGACCATGATTTTGTCTGGTTCACCTAGGATGGGCTTACTTTGCGATTTGAATAAACAATTCAAAATTTATTTATTGATCAAAAATATATTCCGCGATAGTGCCAACTATGTATTTTTCTGCTTTGAAAATTTATAAATGAAAATAGCGGAATAGAAAATAACTTATCGTCCTGGGATGAATCCAATTTCACTACCAATATTGTCATCAACGTCAACATTCTGTTGCACACTCAATCAACCATTGATTGAAGTTGTAATAAGCTGCGGATAGTATCTATTCTTTCGGCCTCTCAGGTAGTGCTGCCTGGGAAATAAAACACGGTCAGTATAGTATCTATGAAGCACGTTTGTTGCCATGCTACCTCAGTGTTTCTAGGCTGCCCGATCTCCAAACTCGCTGGCTACATCAAAAAGCCTGATTAGATGGAAGCAAATTTCAAAATTTATTCAACTAAACGACAAGGACATGATGGTTAATTGCCAGCAACAGTGTAACATGTTTGTTGTATGTTCTATCTATCAACTTTTCGGCAACATTCCAATTTGTCGGGAAACCTATCTCTGTATGGTCTAAAAATAATGTCCGTTCCGTTGATGTCTGCAATGTATGCATCAACGAAGCGCGGAGGACCAGTTCGATTTGATGTACATCGATAATACTGTGTGAGTGATTCAATCAAATCCTGTTGTCGAATATTCAAGAGCAGAGCTGCCGGCAAATGGAATTGTAGGACGAGTTTTCCGCAAGGATGAAAAAGTGGCCGCATTTTCAATTCGTGGCAGCTGTTGACTTTTTTCCAGATTAGCTTAGTTCGTGCAGTGGAGAGTGGAAACCTTTGTGTAAATTTTGTTTTTGCGAAAAATTGCCGATTCAAAAAGGAAAACTCAACTCTTGCTGCAAGCGATGTTGATTCAAATTCGACAATGTTGAAAAGGGCTCTGTGTCATGCATGTACAGATATTCCGCAGCGTTGGTCAAGCTAGTGGAGATATTGATGAAAATTGAAGGTGCAAACAATGGTTTCTATGATGGCATAGTTGTTTTGAAGCTATATAATTAACAAGCCGCGAGGTGCGACCCTTGAGGTTCACACGGTCAACTTCCCAGTAATATCTACATAAACATCAAAAACATTAAACACAATAATAATTTTGAAAATACTACGACTTTAGATAATAATAATGAGAGGTATTCATAGCACTACCAGGAATGAGTTAATATTAATCATATCATCTATGGGAGGTTTTTTTGGATTTCCAACATTTAAGCATAAAAAACATTAACACTAAAATACTGTAGAAACTATTAAAAATCTGCTCAAATTATGCAAATATTATAAAACTTGGATTGAATTTACAACAATTTCCTTAGAATAAAAGATATAAAGTAAAATCATTCGTATGAACCTTCTATACATGATAATTTTGAATGATTTTATATTTTTAATTTTTTTTTATAATCATGGAATATGGTTTTGCTGGTTCTTTTTCAAAAACTAATAAGAATGTATATTTTATAAACATTTATTACTGTGCTGTGCAAATCAGGTTAAAAAATTATATTTTATGAAAAAACCCTAAAACACCAAAAGACTAATTTTTTGCATTTTATATAATGTTTAAAAAATCGCAAAAATGTTAATACACGTCTATTGACACGTTAATGATGCAAATATTATATCTGGTTCGTGAGATATAGTTAAGGGGTAACACCACAGAAACGGTCGAAAAATAAGGCTTTTTTGAAAAAAAATTTCGGAATCCTCGAACGGGAATAGGAAATTTCCGTTAAAGGACTTTATTGAGCACACATTGAAGTATGAGAAAAAAAATTTTATTATCATTTTCATACAAAATGGCGGCGATAGCGCCAATCTTCAAACAAGCCTTTTTTTAATTGATAAACCGGCGAAAAGATTTAGCGCAAACGATGAGACCAGGAACAAAAAGGAAACAAAGTTCATTATTCACATATAATTAGCTATAGAATCACGTAGGCATTTGTAGTTAAACTGATTTTTGTAGAAATGGCGTACTTTTGAATTTTTTGTAATTGTTTATAATTGTTTGTAATTGTTACATCCAATCAAAAAACGGCTACGTGATGCTCAAGGTATTGCATTTACAAAGCTACAAAAAAAATTTGAGACTGATCGGAGCAATAGTTTTCGAGTTATGATTTCGCCCAACTCGAAAAAAGTAGTTTTGAGAAAAACGTGTTTAAAGTTTTATGTGCATTTAAATCATACAAATGTTATATGTACATTTAATCAGCGATGCCTGCACCATACATTTGGCCATCCATGGTGGTCTTCTGTGAAACTATGAGCTCTATGCTCCAAAGGTAACATGCCCAATCATCATTTCAACCAGTAACACTCATATATAAGAGATGACAACGGGCGCGCAGTGGGCGGTAAGATATGTGCTTAGCGCGTGCTGTAGACGTTGCCGGAAAATCGAGAATTTGACGTTAAAATTTTTTTTTTCAGCTATATAACGAGAAGAATACTATTTTTGAATACATAAAGGTTCGTTTAGAGCTATAAAAAAATTGGATTTTTTGAACCGCTTACTGTGGTGTTACCCCTTAATGATAAAAATGACCTTGAAAATCATAATGACTTTAATGATTTTTTATTTTTAATTTAATTTTTTACGTAATCATGACAAAAAGTTTTGATGATATTTTCACAAACATTGTTTGGAGTATATAAATTTTATAAGCATTGATTACTATATTTCGCAAATCAGGTTAAAAATTTATTGTTTATGAAAAAAACCTAATTTTTGCACTTTTTTCTCTTAAATTAAAAAACGCCTCGAAGATTTTTTCCAAAAACTTGACAGAATCCTATAAATGTCAATACGCGTCGATTGACACCTTGCTCAAGGAAATCGTATGTTTGGTTCGCGAGATATAACGCATGACATAAATGACCTTCAAACGGGCAAAACAGCGAAAGCGCCCCCCCTCCCAACCGAAGGTTCCCAAAAACTAATCAGCTCTTGAAATTGCAAAGACGCTTCGATTGACATCTTAACGAAGTTGATCGGACTTTGTTTATGTGAGTTATGCTCGTAGAAAAAAGTGTCCACGAACCCACATACGTACGTACATACACACATACATCTCCCTTTCTAAAAACACTTTATATATACTTTATAGACCTGAAAACGTAAAGAAATGTTGAAAATTTCAATTTCGATTTTCGAGGCGATTACAAGAACTTCCCATACACTGAGAAGTTAAAAATAATCGTTTTGGAATTAATTCTATATGCTTTTAGCATTCGCCAAGGATTAATTACTATTTTAAATATGTTTTTGAGTTTTCTGGTTGGTCTGGAAAAGGAAGTATTCAGTAACTCAGGAATATTTTTCAGTAAACCAGGAATATTGTGGGTTATCCATTGAATTGGAAGCATTTTGCAAGCAAGTGATGGATATTCTTTTGATACTCATATATTTTTGTTTTCCATATTTCAAAAACGCTAGTTTTGGCTTATTAACTCGGCAAGTATCATGGACCTCTGGTTTACACTTTGTTAATGCATTTGTTCAATAATTTGATTCTTGGCTGGTATATAATACCTCGAACGCTGATTTATGTAGCTACACTGTTAAGCTTGAGTTTGATCCCACTTTTACCACACATAAAATGCTTGCAACTGACAATTTTCCTAATAAGATTATGATTTTAACTTCCCAGTATATGGGAAGTTCTTGTAATCGCCTCGAAAATCGAAATTGAAATTTTCAACATTTCTTTACGTTTTGAGGTCTATAGAGTATATTTTAAGTGTTTTTAGAAAGGAAGTTGTATGTGTGCGTGTGTGTGTATGTACGTACGTACGTACGTTCATGGACACTTTTTTCTGCGAGCATAACTCACGTAAACAAAGTCCTGTCGACTTCGTTAAGGTGTCAATCGAAGCGTCTTTGCAATCTTAAGAGCTGATTAGTTTTTGGGAAACTTCGGTCGGGGGGGTTTGCTGTTTTGCCCGTTTGAAGTTCATTTCTGTCATGCGTTATATCTCGCGAACCTAAAGTACGATTTTCTTGAATAAGATGTCAATCGACGCGTATTTACATTTATGTGATTCTATCAAGTTTTTAAATAATGTCTTGGAGCCGTGTTTTAATTTTTTTAAAAAAAGTGCAAAAAATAACGGTTTTTTCAAAAACAATAAATTTTTAACCTTATTTTCAAGTCGCAGTAACCAATGTTTATAAAATTGATATATTCCAAACAGTTCTATTGAAAATGACATCAAAGTTTTTTACTCATGATCACAAAAAAAAATCAAATAAAAAATAAAAAATCATTAACAGTCATCATGTTCTTCAAGGCCATTTCTGTCATGCTTTATATCTGACGAACCAAACATACGATTTGCATTGTTAAAGTGCCAATCGACGCGTATTAACATTTGCGTGAATCTATCAAATTTTTATAAAGACTGTTGGAGCCGTTTTTTGAATTTAAGAGAATAAAGTGCAAAAAATTAGATTTTTTTTCATAAACAATAAATTTATAACCTGATTTGCGAAATATAGTAATCAGTGTTTATAAAATTTATATACTCCAAACAATATTTGCAGAAACAATTTCAAAACTTTTTCTTATGATTACGTAAAAAATTAAATTACAAATAAAAAATAATTAAAAGTCATCATGATTTCCAAGGTCATTTTTATCATTCACTATATCTCACGAACCAGATATAATATTTGCATCATTAAGGTGTCAATAGACGTGTATTGAATTGTTTCAGCCCATTTTTAATTTAATAAAAGAAATGCAAAAAATTAGGCTTTTATGGTTTTAAGGTTTTTTCATAAAAAATAATTTTTCAACTTGATTTGCACAGCACAGTAATAAATTTTTATAAAATTTATACATTCTTATCAGTTTTTGAAGAGAAACCAGCAAAACCATAATCCATGATTATAAAAAAAACTAAATAAAAAATAAAAAATCATTCAAAGTTATTATGTATAGAGGGTTCATACGAATGACATTAATTTATATCTTTTATTCTAAGGAATTTGTTGTAAATTCAATCGAAGTTTTATAATATTTGCATAATTTGAGCAGATTTTTAATAGTTTTTACAGTGTTTTAGTGTTAATAAAAAAACTGCTTAAATGATAGAAGTCCAAAAAAACCCTTCCGTAGATGATATGATTAATATTAACTCATTCCTGTTGCTGCTATGAATACCTCTCATTATTATTATTTAAAGTAGTAATATTTTTAAAATTATTATTTTGTTTAATATTTTTAATGTTTATCTAGATATTACTGGGAAGTTGACCGTGTGGACCTCAAGGGTCGCACTTCGCGGCTTGTTTAAAAATACAGTCAGACTGTGGTTATTTCAAAAGAAATTTTATTCTGGAGATAAAGTTAATTTTCCGATGGATGCATAAGCAAACAACTCCACTGCTTGTCTTATTTTTTCATTAGTTTGCCACTTTTTTTTCTAGGTGAAATCGACGTTAGAAAATACACTAAACCAACACATAAAGCCTGACAGAATATCCAAGTTTTTGTACAAATCCGTTTCACAGTTCTAAAGCAAGAAGGACTTTTTCTTGCAACGAAAACATCAATAACTCACAGGTTTAATTTGGTGGCAACGACAAATTAATTGATTTTGTCCCCGTGTCCTTTTCCGTCAGTATCCAAACAAACCCTTGTGTAAAATGCTGCATGCAAATCGAACATGCACACATATTCACTAGGAGGTTCCTAGGTACGGTGTTCAGTCAGCTTTTCCTTTTATTTATGTTTTGAGATTTCTGATGATATATGAAAGATGTTTCGTTTAATCGATTGTGGTTTGCAGGAGTTTCAATGTTGACAGTTTTTGAATGATGATTCTTGCGATATGGCAAGGATTTACCACTCAGTCATCAGTCATCAGACGTTGCACGACAGTTTCAGGTGATTTTGGTTCAATTCGATGCTTTTGGCAAAAGCCATTTATAAACGGAATTGCGAGTGTCAGAATGTTACGAAATGATTTTGGAGGAGTTGGTTAATGGTTACTTGGAAATATTTTGGTGGGAGTCCCAAACAAATTTGTGGTTTGAAATTACGATTTAAATTTTTGAGTTTCTGGCAACAGATAAGTTTGGTTTCTTGACTCCTCTTGGGTTTTGAAGTTTTTGTTGTATCAGCCGTCTTCGTTAAAAGTCCGTGGATTTTTAAATATATTATTTGATTAGTCAACTATCAATAAGCTATCTTAAAGTCTCGTATTTTAATATGGTTGATAATAAAGACTTCTATATCAAGACTTACACCAAATTCTCAAGTGAAAACTAGATATCTTTCTGAAATTTTATGAAATATATCTTTAAATATAATTGATTTTTTTAAAGTTATGATTGAAAAAATAGCGGCGAGCATTTAGATAACTAATCCTTATTCTGCCAGTTGCGTTCCAAAATGATATTTAAGAAAATTCTATTCGGGGCTAGGAAAATACAAGAAAAACTCATTGTTAATTTTATATTTAGAGAAACGTAGCAATCTTAATTATCTTTACTGACTTTGATAGCAAAAATCAAGCATTCAGTAGTCAGACATGTATTAAATCGCTGTTGACAGAATATTTTCAAAAGGTTTTAAGCTTCGGTAAATGTTATTTTAATTAGCTTAGCTTACTCATCCTTTGGTTAAAAGCATCTGACACTTTAGAATATATTTTACGGTTTTGTCGTATCAAAATATTTTAGAGATAAAACGGAAATCGTACCAACAATGCTCTCAATAATCTTGTGGTATCCAAAATGTTCAACGAATATTCTTTCCCAATTTCATATTGGATTTGCCTCAAAGCAAAACTCCAATTCAGAATTCAATACCTTTCCGCTAATCAATCCTTCGAATGTGCTCCAAGCTGTTTATATTTTGTTCAAACCGGATTGAGCACTTTCAACATTTTATTTACGTTTTCACAAAATATGGTATTTTTAAATACACCATTTCCCTTGACACTCACCGAAGCTGTATTTTATTCTTTGAGTTTCCAGCTAATGTGAGATACAACACAATCGTCGGGCCACTAGGACAGGCAATACGATATGTTGAGAATACCCTCCAGTTATGTCCTTAAAACCATATATGGCACATATATGTGTTATTTTATGAAATTCCCCACATGATTTGCCACAACGAACAGAAAGGATTCGAGCTTTCGAATTTATATTTTTTTATTTCAACCTTTTGAGATTGCTATCATGCATAGGTAGACGCAGATACACTATTGTGGTATTCGACCTCGATATTTATTTGCTCTGCAAACAATTTGGCTGTCGATGTTTTTCATTGGAAAATAGCACATTCAAATGCTTACGTGTATATTATGTTTTCAATTTTCCGCAGATATCGACGAGTGTCAAACGAACAATGGTGGATGCCAACAGATCTGCAAAAATATCCCTGGATCCTTTGAATGTGCCTGCGATAGCGGACTACAAATCGATACTGTAACGGGGAACACGTGTATCGGTAAGTTGTTTTAGGTTTTTCAACTGGAAAACTTTTTGCACAATTTCATTTTGTCATGAAAAATCTATTTTCACGTTTGGATGTTTGTATGTGTAGTGGAAGCAGAACGGAACTAATAAGAGCATGCATATAAGTTTTCCCTTCGCCACACAACGTGTGGACAGGTGTGCATGATGTAGTCGTTTTGCATATGTTTCGCGAGCTTTTGTATAGACAACACATTTCCTTTTTGCAATTTTCTCGCCTATTGTCTTTCCGTAGTAATGCTTATGTCGTCATAAAGTTGCTGTTAGTTTGTGCTACGTAAATAAATAAATGCAGGGCGCTGAAATAACTTTTACTAATATATGAGTTCGTGAAAAATTGTAAATAGTTTTGTTGTTATGTCTGCAAGACTATTGGGAATATTTGAGATGAAAAAATACAATCGCTAAAAAAAACTTGAATGAAATTTGTTAGAAAGTGAAACATAGTAGTAGAACATTTTCATAGACTGCCCGAAAAAAGGATTCGTACAGCCAATATTTGGAGAAAATAGTCTATTCAATTCGGTAATTGATAATATTTGAGGAAGAATAATGTCGGTATTATAATATTAAACTTATTGTCTTTTTATTAAAAAAAATTATCTGATATTGTGACGATTTGAAAGGAATAATATAGCAAATGTTCGCGAAAAAAGTATTGGCATACTCAGTGTTTGCGAAAATGCTTCTGGAATTAAAAATTCAAAATGTTTAGCAAAACAACAGTTCGCATAATAGGTGTCTATTTATTATTGAAGCAATAACAATTCATTTGGAACTAATATAAAACCATTTTTTTAACTAGTCTAGTCTAATAAAATCTTGATGAAATTCAACACTTGATTTTTTTTGACTCACAAATTAAATTTTATTATGGCGCGTTTCGATCCTCAGATAATCTTTAGGTTTAATATAGTCTACAAATATTTCCTGGTTTTATTATTAAATAATTAATGGTTGAAGGAGTCGTGAATGGAAGGAAAGAGTAATTTCATTCAGTATGTTTTCCTTTGAATGCAATTCCAAAATGAATTTCCCTTCTGAAACTGAGGCTTCTTAAAATTTCCTTCCCACGATTTACTTTTTTGAACAGCAAAGAAATTTCCATCGACTGGGAATGACAAATGAGGAATCCATTTATTTTTGATAAGTTTTAAGTAATTCATCACAGTGAAGACAACCGATAACATATATAGTGTTAGAATTGTGCTAATACTTTTTTTGCCAAAGAAGTATGGTTTATTACTTACTTGCTATGATTTTCCTTTCAAATCGCAACACTATAGACAATATTTTCGTGGAAACTAGGTAATAAATTTAATAATGTAATACCGACATTATTCTTCTTCAAAGATTTTCAATTACCAAACTGGAATGGTTTTTTTTCCTGGATGTATTGATTGTGCGAATACTTTTTCGATCAGTATATCGTTTTAGAAAAATGAAATGAAATACTTTGGCTCACATAAACATAACGTTCAATTTTCAAGAAAGATTGATGAAGAAGTTGAATTTTACAACATCATGTTACCGCTACTTGAAACATAGTTGGAGTTTAAATTAAAATCAGTACTTTCGCGAAATTTGCTTAGGATATTTATCATTTTCAACCTAGTGAAATCGCAAAATCAACCTTGACTAAGAACTTCAAACTGATCGATACTACAAACAATTTAGACCTGAAATTCAATACAAATATATATCATCGTTATCTTCCGGAATAAACACTGAATATGGTCCCAAAAAAATTAAATTCCAAATTTTAAAATCATTTTCATCCATTTAGAAAGGGAGAATATTTTGGTAATATTCCACCGCAAACTTAATTATACCCAAACTCAGACCTTAGTTACATATAATAATGCTTTCATATCTTACGCAGGATATTACCATAACGTTTAAAGTTCTGCAGATTTCAAAACCTAAACATTCCAACCAAACCCAAAATTTTCTTTGATAAATTAACTCAACCAAATCATTTTCATTGGAAAACTGACCCAGGATCGTGTCAAAGCAAATTTAAATTTCGGAGCATTTCAGATCACCGTTTGAGGACATTTTAAATTGCAGTTTAGGAACATCTTGAAACCCATTAAACTGCAGCTCTAATATTTCTGTTTGAGAACATCAGAGTATAGTTTGGTTGGTAAATGGAAGCCAATTTTATATTTAAATATGTTAAGAGTGTAGGGCGAAATTAAGGTATCATCTGATGCACATTTAGTTGCCACTCAAGATATATCATATATAATCTTCAGATATTCTGAATCGCCTGTAATTCAAATCATTTCTAACCACTTAACAAATTAACCCAAAAACGAATTATAAAGGCAGTGTTACTTACACCCCACTTACGCAGACATAAATGAGTGCTTATTGCGTAACGGGCATGGGCCTTGCCAGGACACTTGTCTCAACACTTGGGGTAGCTATACCTGTACATGCGATGGTTTACCACGAACACGTCTTACTCAAGATGGACACAATTGCGAAGATGCAGGCGAATGTGCTAACAATAATGGTGGATGTTCGCATACATGTTTAACAACTCTTGGCCGTGTATTTTGCTTGTGTCCTGATGGATATTTTTTAACAAGTGACTGGAAAACATGTGAAGGTTTGTATTGTTTTTCTTCTTTAATGGTTTTTTTATTTAAATGTTTTATTTGATGATTGCTCAGTTTTTGTGGTGTGTTTACATTGTTTGATTATTAATTTTTTAATTAATAATTATTTTTAAGGCAAATTGTAAGTATCACTAACAGGTTGGCATGAAACACTTTCGTGGTGATATTTTTCAATCAGGTTTGTGGCTTGGTATAAATATAAAAAAACAATTGTTGAGAAAAATAATGAAATTTGTTATGTATGGATGGTATTTTCGTTGTCAAAATTGAAATACTAATTAACTATAACTATGTCACATGCTCGTCTTACCAGCTAGAGATTACTTATACCAAGTGTGCTACCTTAAAACGGCTGTTTTTTTATTGAGCAAAACACAATAATTAACGCAGAAAAGTGAAGAATATTCTATTCGAAGTAATTGCCCTCGTTGGCTTTACATTTTTCCCATCTTTAGGGAAGATTGTGGATTCCATCCCGGAAGAATTCATCCCCATTGGATAAGAACCACCCATCGAGCCATTTTTTAACATCTTCATAAGTGTTGAAGTACTGCTCAGCAAGCGCGTGTCCCATCGACGCAAACAAATGGTATTCGGAAGGGGTCAGGTCTGGAGAGTAGGGCGGGTAGGGTAGCAACTCCCAGCCAAGTGCATCCAACGTATCCCGAACCAATCTTACTGTGTGTGATGGTGCGTTGTCATGCTGGAAAATGATACCCTCATGCCGATCCGCGTATTCCGGTCTTTTTTGCACAATTCACGATACAATTCGATGATTTGTTGTTGGTAGCGTTGAGTATTGATCGTTTCACCAGGTTTCAACAGTTCGTAGTAAACCACCCCCTTCTGGTCCCACCAAACCCACAGCATTGTCTTTTTCCCGAACCGATTTGGCCTAGCAGACGATGTCGAGGGTTCGCCGGGGCCCACCCACGCTTTTTTGCGCTTAGGGTTTTCAAAGAAGATCCATTTTTCATCGCCAGTGACGATTCGATGCAAAAATGATTTTCTGTTGTGCCGATCAAGCAAGAATTCGCACGTATTCTGGCGTCGTTCCATCTGTCGGTCGATCAATTGATGTGGCACCCACTTCCCGATCTTTTGGATCTTTCCCATAGCATGAAGGCGTTTCGAAATTGCTTGACGGCTGACATTCAACTGCGCGGCAAGTTGTTTCTGCGATTGGGTGTCGTCTTCATCCAATAAACCTTGCAATTTGGTGTCCTCAAAAACTTTTGGTCGATTTTCGCGCTTCTTATCGGTGACGTTAAAAATTCCGTCTTTGAATTGCCGAAACCACGCTTTGCACCGAGTTTCACTGAGAGCATTGATATAGACTTCCACAAGAATTTTATGCGCTTTGGCGGCAGATTTCTTCCAATTGAAGAGGAATAGCAGTGCTCCCCGCAAATGCTCTTTATCTGGCACAAAATTCGACATGTTTATCGAGATCAACGGACACGTTATTGTTCGAAACTGCTGACTTTTGCTTACTAATGACAAAGATCAGAGCAATGAGAAAAACTGGCGGGCAAGGTTGGCTCACGCCTCATGCGAACGTACTGTCATCTATTAGAAAACGCCCGTTTTAAGGTTACACACCTGGTAAACAAGCCGGGAGGTAAAGATGGTAAGTAAGATTTACTTAGATATTAAAAATATTAATTACAAAATTATTAATGAAAATAATACTACTTTAAATAATTATACTAAAAGATACTCATAATTGTAATAGAAATGATATAATATTAATCGTATCATCTAAAAGAGCGTCCGTTGATTACGAAAGGATGGAGGGGGGAATATTTACGCGGATTAATCAAGGGGAGAGGCAAGTTACAAAGCCTTTTCTACGTTATTTTTTAATTTCATATGGACGTTTGAAAGACAAAAGGCGCTAGCGAAATTGAATGCAGTTTTGGTTATTACGCCGACTAAAGAGATTCTGTCGCAAGACGGTCATTTTGAATAGTTGCGTTCGAAAATTTCCATGATTGTGGCATATTTTTTCACGATTTTACATAAATCAGGCTAATAATTGTGTCTTATTTTGCATTTGATTTTGAAAAACATTGAATATGCTGTCAATAATCGCTTTCATTGCATGTAAAAATAAAAAAAAGTATTACAAACGACGAGGGAGGAAGTAATTGAAATCTTACGAACACTAAGGGAGAATTATTGAAAACCTGCTAAAAATATGCAAATAATAATCAGCTTTGATTGATTTAAATACAATATCTTTAGAATAAGGTGATATCATTTGAATTAACGCTTTTTACATGGTAGCTTTTAATGATATTTTATATTCTATTTAATTGTTTTTTAATCATGAAAAAAATGATTCATCGTTATTGTACAAAAATTGTTTAAAGTATATGAATTTTTCAAACATTGATGTGAGTGAGCGTGAGTGTTGTGCAAATCTGGTTAGAAATTTGTTTGTTATGAAAAAAGCCCTAATTTTTTGTATTTTTTTATTAATATAAAGGAACGGTTCCAAATTTTTTTTTAAAAAAATTGACATACATATAAATGCTAATACGCGTTGATGGATATCTTCCCGACGCAAATCCTATATCTGGTTCGCGCAATATAGTGCATGACAGAAATGACCTTGAAGGAGCCACCACAACAACAAAATCCATTCGAACGAAATTTACCATAAACTAATCAGCTCTTAAAATTGCAAAGTCGTTCCGATTGACACCTCAACGAAGTTGGTGTAAATTTTTTTACGTGAACAATGCTCCTGGATTTCCTCAAGGAATCGGGGTGGTTCATGGAGTAATATGGTAGTTTTTCCATGTCTTCAGGGCACAATGGGCCAACGGGGCCTAAGTGAAGCGGAAGCCGAGCGGCTTAGCACCCTTCAACCTACCTACCTACCTATGCTCGTAGAATAAACTGTCCATCAACGTACATACGTATGTACATACATACATACACACACACATACATACTTCTTTCTACAAACACTTTAAATATACTCTAAAGACCTGAAAACGTGACGTTATGTTGAAGATTTCAATTTCGATTTTCGAGGCAATAACAAGATTTTCCCATTTGCTGGAAAATTAACAAAGTAAATATTTCAAGTTAGAATCGTGTAAGGATTTTTCACAGGCAACTATTCTTATAAAGTATGGAGTTCAATAATCATTCTCTTTTATTCCCCGTTTAAGTAATCGAAAATGCAAAACTTGAATTAATTATTACTTATTATATGCAAATCTACAAAGAATGTAGTAGTATTTATTTCATAGATTTTTTAAAATAAAATAGTTGTCCATATTCGTGTGGAATAATTTGGCTAACTTTCTCCGATTACTATTCCAAAGATATTTCATCGTCTTTTAGGTAGCTTCATTAACAACATATACCAACTTCTTCCTTTGTACGAACCAGGAAGCAGCTGAAGTGTAAAATACGTAATGAAATTCTTCCAATTGCAGTTTCAAAAACTTTCCACCGTTGATACTCGTCGATGTTGGGTGACTTCAATGAGTTTGATATAGTGTCTTCTATCGTCAGACATATCAAATATTGTTCAAACGATTTTGCTGCGTGTTGGTTCAAGTGATAATAAAGTCATTGTTGAAAATTTGCATCCGAAAATTGATTTCGTTTTGAACCAGATATTTCCTTCTGGTGCTGTGAAAATGGGCAATGTAAAGCTATATTTCTGAATTTCACGTATTTACGCTGAGAGAAACTGGAAATTTTTAGGTTGTTTTTTTTTATCAAAGGGAATCACCAAAAAATGGTAAAATTCCTTCCTGTCCTGATGTATATTTTCTTCATTTTCCTGAATATAGCCAATGTCCTCCGTTAAAATGAAGGTGAAGTCTTTGAAAAATAAGTTAACTTGACCAATTCAATAGCACTTTGAATTTAAAAAGAAAATATTCATCAGATCATGTTGGCTATTTTATACTATTGGCACATTAGGCTTTATTATGAAGCAGCTCTTCATTATGAGGTGAATGTGATTCATAAGGAAATATTGCTAATGAAGTTGAAGCTGCATCACTGGGAGGTTGAACATTGCAGTACTAAATGTAAATGTCAAATGATTCACACAACTCATGTACGAATTTGGTAGCTATGACAAATGAAATTTCTATCGAAAACATTGCAAATTTCTCAACCATTTTTACAATTTGCTAAACAATTGGCACGACTTTACGATGACAAATATATCTATTGTTTTTTCGGTAAACAAAAGTTTATTCTACTACATGTGTGCTTAAAAATGACTGGTAAAGTGGTAATGCAGTAACTTAAGTCAATTACGAGTGGCTCATTGATAAGCCATGTAAGAAGAACCATTTATCAATACTGAAGTATTGAAATCATGTCTCCTTGTGGCATCTGAAGATATGTTCTAAAAAAATTGAATTTCTTCCGATCTACTAATCTTTTAGCTGGAGCAACTGTGCAAAAAACTGAAGGCATCGGGAGTCACATCAGAAGCCAACTTAAAGGAAAAGCAATAAAACTTAATTGGCTTTCAAGGTCTCAGTATTCTTACAATGTTGTTTGGTTCGAAACTTTTCTTTAGATAACGAAGAAATCAATGTTGCAACATAAAGTTGTTTTGTCACTTACAGATGCGCTGTTGGTAAAGTTGTGGATTAAACTTTTGAAGGAATATCTCCTGCATAATTCTCGTTCCACTGAATTGCGTTTTTTTTAAGTTTCGACGTTTGAATTTTGGCAATTTTATGAAGAGTTCAGGACGTGAATTGAAACTTTCTTGTGAAACACTAGGCTATATTCCTGCACCGACTGAAAATCATGCTTTAACTACCAAGAGTCAAAATACACTTGGAACCTTACAACGCTAACCAAGACTGAAACTTATTCATTTCAATATAAAGATGAGGTGATGAGCTTACTCATTGGTTGCTGCTCAATTTTTCTAGGAACATTTTCGTCGTTTTGCATTTAACAGTCTCGATTCCAGTTTTAATTTTCATATTATTATTCAACAGGGCTAATCCTTTTCAGCTATAGGCAATGCTTTGCTCATTTTAAGGTACATAAAAATACCGAAAACAGGGAAAAATTGAACCCTAGTATATCATATCATTGAAAAAATTGGAATACGCTTGTCTAAAATAAGAGAAATGTGGTTTTTATAATGTTATTTTTAACTTTGTATTTTAGCTTCAAATCTTGCAATGAATTTTTTAACTTTTTGTTTCAACCGATTCGAATGAGAAAAATAACTTTATTTAATAAAATAATAAGAATTATGATGAAGATAATAATGAAAATAGTAAAATAAGATATAAAAACGCTAAGAATGGACAAAAATCCATTGGTGCTATGCAAAGAGCTGTAAACTTTCACCTAACACGGCACCTTATGAATAAAATGAATATACCGAACCACATTTTGGCACGGACTGAGACCTCCAAAATGTGTTAAAAACAACGGAAAACGTACAATAAATGAAAATAACGATGATAGTATTAATAAGTAAAAATAAGAATAAAAGTAACAATAACAATAGTTGAAATAATAATAATAATAATAACAACAATAATCATAAAGCGGTTCGGTAGTCGGATAATCCATGGCTCCTTTTTAGATAGTTGCCACTGTTTGCCTCAATTTATTCATAACAAACGATATCAAAAATTTCGTTTCTCTTCCAAAAAAATTAAAATTGCTCAGCCGTATAAATTTGAAAACAAAAATAATATTGAAATTATCATTAAAGGATTTGAGATGAGCTGTTGATGAACGCCGATATTGTATCGTGAAAAGAATTATTTGGCGTAAAAATGATACTAAGCTTGGGTTATCCTCTCGAGGATATCGTTATAGGATTTTGTTTAATCATATGAGCGATGAACCAGGTTCTTTAGTTCACCCTTTGAATTATATTTACCGCATTTATCTCTCCACAAATAAATTCATTAAAAAGGTTTGCACCCTTAGCGACTCTAATCTTAACATATTTCGTAGTAACTCATCACGTTCTTCTTCAATCACTAATTAATTCTAGCAGTAGGTAGCAACGTTTCCAGCAGTTAGGAGGTTTTGCTCTCAGTTGTAAATCAATTATTTCACTGAGCACAAGCAGGTACATAGGTATACCCGTTCAAACTGTTACATCTTTCGCAGCACAGATTATAAAGATTTATGTTCGCCTTACATCGCACATGTCTGCATGTGTAAATTTGCATCACACACATTAGAATGAATATGCAAATTATAAGCACAAAGCCATCGTGAAAAGTTTCCATGATGATGGAAACTGTACAGAAAGTTGAGACCACTACCTACATGTGCTAGAATTTTATTCCAGAACGTATGCAAATTAACTTGTAAGTTTCGAGCTTCATTAATTTCCAACTTACACAAGTTGTGTTGAAAGCGTACTTCGTATGCAATAAATCTATTCTGTAATATTTTCTCTTGTAAAGGATTGCACCACATTACAAACGTTTGTGGGTAACGAGACGAAGTTGTGACATGGATATGTGAACAATTTAGGAACTGTTGTCTGTCTTGATTTTTTGCCACTAATAGAAGCAGGAGAATGGACTTAATTCAATTTTTCGGCAAAAATGAATTGAGTTTCTGGTGAAACTGATAAAAATATTTTCGTTTGAATTTAATTTTTGAATTGTGAGATTCAGTGTTTATCATCATCACAATCATCAATCACGAAGCAGCCCAAAACGAGCCTTGGGGTCCTTCTCAGTATTCGTGGGAATCAGTTGTATGTATTGTATGGAGTATTTATTTGTTAACTCCATACTAAAAGTAGTTTCAGTTAGTTGGTTAGTTCCAGTAGTTTTCTTGAGGACATTGAGCTGGACAAACGTGCATGAATAAAAAAAATTCGATTTGGTTTTGTTTTTTGTCATTGACCCAATTACCTGCCATAAATTGAATGGAATGTTTCAGGATGCGCTCAAATTTAAATTGAATTTGATTTGATTAAATTCATTCCAGAATTTAGCTCACCATTTATTCCACTTATTCGATTCAGACTTCAATTAAATCTGATTCGATTCAATGGCTGTCGGACCTTCCAATTTTCAAATAAGTGGACGCAAATATTTTTAAATAAGTTTATCTAGTGAGTTTTAAAATAACCATACGTTTATTTAAACTTATTATTATTAAATTATTATTATTATGATTATTTAATAGAAAAGCATTATTGTAACTACTTCGATATTAGCTTGACTTAAAAAAAAACTAAGTTACGAAAAAAATCTTCTTTTGTTTTTTACTGGAGAAAGATACTGTAGGATTTCGAAAGAACGCAGATTCAGTTATAAAAAAAATTCAGTAACTTTTACTTAAATTTTGTCGTGGTTGAATGAATACAGTAGATTTGTGATGTAGTAAATTCTGGAGTAGTAATCTGTCCAAAATAGCAAAAAAATTATATTACGGACTATTGTATGGAGATGGGTGTTGTGCCATAATAGGAGTCTTCAACATCCAAGGTTGGGTCTTCATCAGGTTGGGATAAACAAAAAAAAAAGTAAAAAGGGCCGGCACATTTTTTCTGCCACTTTCCAAAGTCTTAAAGTGCCGATGATAGGCTTTACTTGAAGTACCGGTAGATAGGCATAATCCTAGAGACGGTTTGAATCCCGAGAAGAATGGTTACTGTAAGAAGCTCGTTGAAAATATGTAACAAAACTATATTTTCTGTAAATTCCTTTTCGCTATTTATACAATTTCTTGATGTTAACAGCCGAAGGTGGTCAAATACTTATGGCTTAACAAATAATGTACAATGTTAAAAAAATCTTACCTCACGAAAAGGGTTCTACACTGATCAATGCAATAAATAATCACTACTCGCGAATTTCCCACATGGCACAAACAACAAAATAAGGACAATATCTATATCAATGCTAACCGTGCATTGAAGGCTCCAATGATTGATGTCGAGCTACTGAACGTGTGCTTTGATCAGATATGAGTGTTTCGATTACAAACGATGCATAATGATTAGATTATGATGTTGCGAGGTGATAAACAATATTTGCCCATTTATGAATACATTACTTTAATGTTTACAGGACGGGTTTTTCGTTAAATAGTTATTTATATATTTATTTAATAATAAATACATCATTCTAATGTTTAAAAGATGGGTGTATGGTAAGATCCTTGGATATATCACACTATTAATAATGAACATTTTTCTTCATAACCAGGAAACATGTTTGATGTTATACATCGCAAGAAGATAAAATTTGCCTAGAATACTATTTGTTGGATGTTTTATGTTTATCTTATGAAACGTTTTAGCACACATTTTGGGGGTAAAGTACAATGAAAATTTGATTTTCATATCTTTCCTATTAAGCGCTTCATATTATTATTTTTATTGTATATAGCAATACTGAAATATTATCTCATCATTTGGCTGTTTTTCCCAAATAATGATATATTTTAACGTACTGTTCAGGTTGCTTCTTATTGTTGACTTTTGTTAAATTTAAAAAAATTGTAATTATTTAATTAAAAATTTATATTCTAGAAAAGGTTTCTTAATATGTTTAATTTCGTCACCTTCTAAAAATCCCTAAAAATAAAATATATAGAAAAACTTAGAAACCCTACTATATATTATTTAATAGTAGCATTAAGTAATATATGAGACACTAAATGAAAGCCTAAAAGTTATTATGTAACAAAGAGAGTCTTTTGTATGCGTGCCTTATTTTGTGATATAATGTGATCCACCTTATTTTTGATGATAACGCCCAGTTTGACAAACGATATTCTAGACACTGGTGGAAATTTTTTTTGAACAAAATGATGTTTTGAAATGTTTTAAGTTTGCGTTTTAGTTTTGAAAATCATATTCTTCTCTGTTTTAAGACTGAATAAGCAATAGTATAGAATCCCAGTTATAGAAGTGAAATTTTCCCATTTATAGAAGTTGTTGAGCATATAAATGACGGGGACCATAAAAATAATCGTAATAATCAAGTTTTCTCAGGTATTCAGGTTCCACTTACTTAGGTTTGACTGTATATAATCTGTTTAGAAATTTTCCAAGCCAACAAGAAATGAAGCTCTGGCTTACAAGATTTTGCTCAAGCATCCAGAATGAATCCATGTGTGTCTACCGTTTTGGATAAAAGCGGCAATCAACAGGTTCAAGATTAAAAGAAATAACCACTCAACGATTGTGAAAATCACTATGAATCTACTAGTCTCCCATCTACTAACGTAGAATGTCTTCAATAATTGAAAATACAAACAAGAAAAACAATTTTTTTCCAGGAGAATAAATTTTCCATGTTCCTTTGATCCTTATCCTAAGACATGTTAAATTGAAAGTCATTCAACTGTTAAAATGTTGAAGAAAGGAGTGATATGAGCCGGAAACGGATATAAAGGTAATTTTAGGACGGTCATGAGTCAACTTAATGTGACCCATAAAAGGTAAGACGGATACCACGTGTTGCCTGATACACCTCAACTGCTATATGTTGGTATTGTTGTGCCAATGAAATAAGACGGGTATTTAAATTTGTTTACATGTTGTGAAAACTGATACTTAATTCCTAGTACTCTAGTTTTAAACATTCTTCAATAATTAACTTATCCGTCCGATACTTAGAACGTTCTTTTACATAAACCAATATTTGTTGAATGTATGGTAGACTTAGATCGTTCAATATCTATGGCTCAAAATAGGGGTTCTTATAGTATTATGAAGATTCAGCAAAGCAAAAGATAGAAACCGTTGAGCATAATATTTGGATCCTTTAGTTAGAGTTAGGAAATGTTGAAAAAATTAGAGTATGGCAATACAGTGCATTGACCACTGGTCTCGAATTAATAGTATATATGTCCAACTGCTTTATCAATCGTTGAATCACACAAAATTTTACGATTTTGATTTCTTGATAAAAACAGCAATTTTAGTAGAACTCCATATTTTGTTTTATAAATTTTGAGAGACATTTTCTGAAAAGCAATTTTAATATTGTAAATTTAATATTTTACACGCATCTTACAGCGATCGTCTTAACTGCTACAATGTTGACAATCTGCAACCCAGCGAATTTTATCTTGACAGGTATCTTCTTTTTAAGTTTTTGATGCTTTCTTATACACTCCTCTTTATGATAGGAAGACTTTTGTCGTTATGCTTCACCAAACGAAAAGACATCGAGTTGCCCGGATACATCTTATTTTTTAAGCAACCTTCGAAAAAAGAATCACTGATATTAACATGTATTCACGATATTCCTTAAAGAATTATTTCAAGTAGCATAACACACATGTAAACTTAAAACTTGTATAAATTTTATTTCAAACTTTCATAAATGGTGGAAGAATCTGTTTTATTTATCATTTCGAGGTATATTTGTAGTCTTCACAGATTTTTAATTTAAAAATTTGATTTAATTATATTAGACTTAATTTTTTAAGTCGCAGCAATGTAATTGAAATCTACTACTTAGTATCATTCTTCACATTAAACAACAACAAACAAGTCGAAAGCTTTTTTGGAGTGCACCTTTTTAAGTGTTTTGTTAGCGTGTCAAAAGTATGAACCTTTTGAACTACAAAGTTTGGCATCCTTCGCGAGATAAGGAATCTCCATTAATTATTTTTGCATTTTCGAAGTGTTTTATGTTCATGTTACAATTTGTGGCAAATCGTTTGGAGGTGGTCATGCCTAAAGAACAGTTTCGAAGTGTTTCTTACATGCCAATCCTGTTTCCATATTGTATTTTTCCCGTCAGTTGAATGGAAAAAGTGGTGGTGGTATGTACTTTTAATTATTTTGTCACAATTCTAGATGAATGAGTTGACTGATAAGGATTCAATATTCCGAGTAAGTTCTTGATACAACTTTCACGTTTTGCTATAAGCTGATTGAATTTTCGTGAAAATGTAGTGTTCCATACACTGGTGCGTTAAGTCTATAAACAATATTTTCTGGATATGTTTTTAGGGTTTCATAAAAAAGGATACACCCGCAAATGCAGCTTTAATATTAATTTGATTTCATTGAAACAGTTTTCTTGTATTTTTATTAAATCAATAAGCTATGGATTCTTGAATTTTTTGGATTTGAATGCTTACGGCAATGCCTACCAAATAATTTTCTTTTCCAAAGTTCACAACGTTTCAAAATTTAAAGCTTTCGTTACTTTTCAGTGGAAAATGAAGCATGCACTTTTCTTGGTAATTTATTGACATATAAGTATTTGAACAAGCAATTTGATACAATCATCGATTAGGAAATCCATTCGTTCCAAATATTTCCTCCATTATTAAAGTACTTTGAAAACACCAGAAGTAGCTGGAATTTTAATATTTTTTCAATTCTTTTTAATTTCCCAGTATATGGGAAGTCCTTGTGATCGCCTCGAAAATCGAAACTGAAATTTTCAATATATCTTCACGTTTGGAGGTCTTAAGAGTATATTTAAAGTGTTTTCCGAGAGAAGTACGTATGTGTGTGTGTATACGTACGTACGTGCATTCGCGGACAGTTTTTTCTGCGAGCATAACTCACGTTAACAAAGTCGCATCCACTTCGTTAAGGTGTCAATCGGAGCGCCTTTGCTATTTTTAGAGCTGATTAATTTTTGGGAAACTTCGGTTGGGGGGGGGGGGTAGCTGTTTTGACCCCTTGAAGGTCATTTCTGTCGTGCGCTAGATCTCACGAACTAAACATATGATTTAAATCGTTAAGATCCCAATCGACGCATATTTAAAATTGTGTGATTTTATCACTTAATAAAAAAACTGTTAGATCCATTTTTTAATTTATAAAAAAGAGTGCAGGATTTTTTCAGAAGCAATAAATTTTTAACCTGATTTGCAAAACGCATTAATCAATGTTTATAAAATTTATATTTTCCAAACAGTTTTCATAAAAAACTAGCAAAACTTTTTTCCATGACTATGAAAAAATTAAATTAAAAATAAAAAATCATTAAAAGTCATCATGACCTTCAAGATAATTTATGTCAGTCACTATATCTCGCGAACTAAGTTTTTTCATAAAAAATAATTTTACCTGATTTGCACAACACAGTAATAAATGTTTATGAAATTTATAAATTCCTAACAGTTTTTGAAGAGAAACTAGCCAAACCTTTTCTCATGATTACAAAAATAAAATGAAAAAAATCAAAGTTAAAAAGTAGGGATGCTCGATACGCCCTTTTGTCTATACGATACCGATGAGCTTATTGAATTCAAATGTAGGTAAAATAAATAAAACACAAGTCGGGCCAGTTTTTTTAATTAATATGTAAAATAAAGACAGGTTGTGACTAGTTAATAGTTTTAATAATTGAAATTAACATTGATAAAAAGCGACAAGCGATTTTGCAAGTCTGTCAATCGACGCGTCTTAACATTTTTGTGATGTTTTTAAGCTTGTAAAAAATCGTTGAAGCCGTGTTTTAATTTAATAAAAAAAATGCAAAAATAGGTTTTGTTCATAAAAAATAAATTTTTAACCAGATTTGCATAGCATATTAATAAATGTTTATAAAATTTGTGAATTCTTATCAGTTTTTGAAAAGAAACCAGCAAAATATTTTTCCACGATAACAAAAAAAATTAAATTAAAAATAAAAAACCATTCAAAGTCATATTCAATCAAGGGGATGATTGAGCAACCTACGTAATCAATAGACGCTCCCGTAGATGACACGATTAATATAAACTCATTTCAATTACTGTTATCAGTACCTTGAATTATAATTTTTTAAAGTAGTATTATTTTTATAATTATTATTCGTTTAGTATTTTTAATATTTATTTAGATATTACTGGGAAGTTGACCGTGTGGACCTCAAGGGTCGCACCTCACGGCTTGTTAAGATAATGTTTTTAATGAAAAATGTTAATGTTGAATATTTTCTCGGTAGGCGGCATTATAAGTGTAAAATTGTGATGAGTTGGATACAAGCTTAAATTGTAGCTTTTTCAAATAAGTATGCTTTGGACCGTCCAAATCACTATGTATTTAAAATTGCGATTATAGCAGCTACCAGCCATGAATCTCATTTGGTTGATGAATCCTTGATAAATTATCTATCTGAAAGAGCACTCTATCTCTGTCAGCACAATCCTTGCCATTATTTAAACACAAAACCATTCGCAATTATTTTTCAATAAAAATCCGGTAAGCTGTCCAATTGACCGGAGTGAATCCTTTCGTTTTTTTGTAAATTTATACCCGGACGAGGGAAATGAACGTTGTTAATGCCTCGATTAAATCGGCATTAAAAGTGGACAGAAGCAAACGTAATTACAGATTTACGTATGCAGATCTATCGATTAATGAATTTATCGATGAGTCAGATTACGGTGTCTGACTGTGTCTTCTTTTGTGTAATTGATCAAAGTGACGTTTTTAATTTATGTGCGAGGATACTATAAAGTGAATACGGTAGTTCAAGAAGATGGTTTAAAAAACAGGGTATCGGATATTTGTGGTCGCAAGGAGACATTGCAATTGTTTAGAAAACTAGACTGGGCTATCCGTTGGGATACTTAGAGTAAAAGTATTTTTTTGGTCCATTTATCGAACGAAGTGCTCCGAAGTGTGAAAGAATAGTTTACTTCTGGCCTAATACAGGCCTAGCTTTCCAGCTAGTTCTAGTATTTTTGAGAAGGTATTTACAACATTTATTTGGTGTTTTTACTGAACACATTATACACGTTCGCACTAACCACAGTTTCACAAATTGTACAGTATTTATTAACTTCCCAGTATATGGGAAGTTCTTGTAATCGCCTCGAAAATCGAAATTGAAATTTTCAACATTTCTTTACGTTTTGAGGTCTATAGAGTATATATAAAGTGTTTTTAGAAAGGGAGATGTATGTGTGTGTGTGTGTGTGTATGTACGTACGTACGTACGTACGTATGTACGTTCGGGACACTTTTTTCTACGAGCATAACTCACGTAAACAAAGTCGTATCGACTCCGTTGAGGTGTCAATAGAAGCGTCTTTGCAATCTTAAGAGTTGATTAGTTTTTGGGATACTTCGGTCGGGGGGGGTTTGCTGTTTTCGCCCCTTGAAGGTCAACCATATTATGCGCTATATCTCACGAACCAAACATGCGATTTTCATGATTAAGGTGTCAATCGACGCGTTTTAACATTTTTATGATTCTGTCAAATTTTTAAAAAAATGCTTGGAGCCGTTTTTTAATTTTTTTAAAAAAAGTGCAAAAAATTAGGTTTTTGTTCAAAAACATCAAATTTTTAACCTAATTTTCAAACCTAAGTAATCAATGTTTATATAATTTATATACTCCAAATAGTTTTTGTGAAAAAACCAGCAAAAGTTTTTTTCATGATTATGAAAAAAATTAAATAAAAAATAAAAAATCATTAAACGTTCAAGGTCATTTACGTCATTCATGATATCTCGAGAACTAAATATAATATTTCCATCATTAAGGTGTCAATCGACGCGTATTATCATTTTAATGATGTTTTTATATGTTAAAAAAATCTTTAAAGTGGTTTTTTAAATTTATTGAAAAAAATTGGAAAAGTAGTGTTTTTTTCATAGAAAAATGCATTTTTCACCTGATTTGCACATCGTAATAATAAATGTTTGTAGAATTTATAAAATTTTATCAATTTTTGTAGAGAAACCAGCAATAACTTTTCTCATGATCACAAAAAAAATTAAATTAAACATAAAAAATCATTCAAAGTCACCATGTAAAAAGGGTTCATTCGAATTATAATACCTTAAATCTCTTATTCTAAAGACATTGTTGTAAAGTCAATCAAAGTTTATTAATATTTGCAAAATTTAAGCAGATTTTCAATAGTCTTCACATCACCATGTTTTAACTTTAATGAAAAAACTGCTTTGTAACCTGTCCCCACTCCGATGAATACTCAATCAATGGACGCTCCCGTAGATGAAACGATTAATATTAAGTCATTCCAATAACTTTTACGAGAAGTACATTTTTATTATTTGAAGTAGGGGCATTTCACGTGAAACCGACAACGAAAAAAAAGTGAGGTTCTGAAACTCGTTCATATTGGGCGCATTTGTACTTCTAGGGTATATGAATGTGTACACATAATATTTTTGTTATTTGATGTTTAGTTGTTAAGATATGGGATTTTAAAGAATTCAAATTTTCACAGCAGGGGTTTTTTGAAATTTTATTTTAATATTGAAGTAAATTATAATTAAATAATAAATGTAGTGTTTTTTATAGAAAATTTACTGTTCTTTTTGATTTTCAAATGATATTCCGAATTTGAATTTTTTTTCTAGTTTTAAACCGGAAGTGAATATTTAAAATATTTTTTTCAATAACTTCGACCATTTTAATTTTTACTTTTTTTACTGTAAAATAAAGCTTAACATGTATACAATTTACCATAAAAATTGCAGAATGGGATCTGGATTAGTTTAGGAGATATATTAATTAGAGTGCGTGCATGTCGCTCTGAGCGTGATACCTGTCGCTTGTTAAAGTTGTTTGGTGATGTAAAAATACATTAAAACGTCGATAATATTTCAGTAAAATTGATTGTTTATTGTTGCCTTACCTTTTTGTGTCATTCTAAGGTTATTGAATACCTAAATTTAAAATAAAATGTAATATTTTGAAAGAAATTATGTGTAGAAAACATTTTCAAAATAAAACATTATTTTACGTGATTTTTACTCATATTGTGGTGACAAAATACGAATAAAAACACCATCTCTTAATTGCAAAAAGAATCACTTCATAAAAACGAATCAAAATTACATAATAGAAAGACATAAAAGCATGAAGGCAAGCAACGCTCGTTTTCCATTATTTTTTTCATTGTTGTTCTAACCTCTTAGTGAGCTACGTTCTTTAATAAGTTTTATCATTTTGATTGACTTTTTTTGCCTCCCTACGGTGATCGATACTTTAATCCATTAAATTTACTGGCTCCGAAAATTTAAAGATATAAGAAAAATTCCTTAAAGTTTAGATGTAAAATGGAATGGAAATATTTTACATTTTATTTAAAATTTAGGTATTAAATAACTTCAGAATGACACAAAAGAGTAAGGCAACAATAAATAATCAATTTTACTGACATATTATCAACATTTTAATGTATTTTTACATCACCAAACAACTTTAACAAGCGGCAGGTATCACGCTCAGAGCGACATGCACACACTCTAATTAATATATCTCCTAAACTACTCTAGATCCCATTCTGAAATTTTTATGGTAAATTGTTTACATGTTAAGCTTTATTTTACAGTAAAAAAAGTAAAAATTAAAATGGTCGAAGTTATTGAAAAAAATATTTTAAATATTCACTTCCGGTTTAAAACTAGAAAAAAAATTCAAATTCGGAATATCATTTGAAAATCAAAAAGAACAGTAAATTTTCTATAAAAAACACTACATTTATTATTTAATTATAATTTACTTCAATATTAAAATAAAATTTCAAAAAACCCCTGCTGTGAAAATTTGAATTCTTTAAAACCCCATATCTTAACAACTAAACATCAAATAACAAAAATATTATGTGTACACATTCATATACCCTAGAAGTACAAATGCGCCCAATATGAACGAGTTTCAGAACCTCACTTTTTTTCGTTGTCGGTTTCACGTGAAATGCCCCAGTAGTATTATTTCCATAATTATTATTGTGTTTAATATTTTCAATATCTTTTTAGATATTACTGGGAAGTTGACCGTGTGGACCTCATGGGTCGCACCTCACGGCTTGTTTATGTTGTGTTCAGTAAATCAACATCATTTCCTATTTGAACGCAATTTTTTTCCATAAGATTAATTAATTAAATTTTGGTTACGAAAACCACCCAAAATTGTTTGTGAGACAAAACATATTATAACGCTGGCTGCTAATTGGAATTTCAACGAATTTCGAACATTCGTACTCCGAAACTTCTTCCTAATTTTAACCCCAGTATTTCTAACTATAACTAACCGCTCGTTAGCCCATCATCGTTGCAATTACGTAGCAAATCTCTCAATTAGCATTGCAAAACATAAATATTTCGTGGTAGCTTAAGCCTGAGCAACAACGCTCCCATTAACTAATCAAAGAGCCAGAACGAAACATTTGAACCTATGAAATTGTGCACATTTCAAGTATTTACAAACAACTTGTAACTTATGGGAGCCGCCAAAGGTGCATAGACATTGATAATAATTATAACGACTACAAGACTGTTCCCAAATTGGGAGAGTTGCTACGCTAAAAGCATCTGCAACCATTACACAATGTATTGCCAGCCATGTCAAACCACGTTACCTTTTGTTCTTGTTTTGGAAAGGATATTGGGTCCTGTTTTGCCACGTTCAACCGCTTTGCTGCGTGGAAAAACACTCAACCATTCCGAAAATTAAATTTTCAAACTTTACCTTATTTACTACCCGTTACAAGGTGGCATGCAACCAAATAGGACCTGATGTCTTGTGAGGCTGAGCGGTACATTGAAAAGCCGAGGAGCCCAGCCCATCCTGAGTTTATGGCAGCTCATGGACAAAGTTTTAAAGTGTACAACACATGTCGTTTTCAATTTTGCACCACGAATTGCAGTTGGTCTTGCATCAAGTGGGTGTAAGGGTCGCAATCAGGGTAGTGCTAATCAGGGTTTCCGGTTGAAGACAACATAAGAAACTATTCGTGATTTGTGACATTGCTAGGAAAAATTTACATGAACTGAATGAGTCTATTTCAAAGTTCATACCATGAAATAAAACTGCATACTCAGATATAACGCAATGATGATAGGTTTAGTTTGCAAACGATCAGATCATTGTGGATATGTAGTCATAAATTTGAACTGCAAGTCAAGTTATTAGAAAATTATTGACAGTTAGACGCAATAATATAGAGGTTTGCTTAATAAAGTTTAATAAAAAAGGACAGGTTGTTTTTTCACAATTTTGACCAAAATAACCTGAACTACCACCCAAATATTACCACATTCAGTTCTCATCTTCATTCCAAAATGGTGGGCTAATTTGGGAGAAGAGACAAACGAGTTCAGGATCTTGAATTTCAGCACTCCACTATAGTTAAAGTACCACTTCGTATTCCATCACATAACCATCACAACTGTTTCCGAAATTTGAATATTTAGATCCAGAATTTATGTACTTAATTTTGAGAACTATAGTCGCCTCTAAATGAGAGCATTTTTCGTCAATGCAAAATGTTTTGACAAGTATGTTGTAATAGCAGAAATTCTTCCTTAAATCATCCGTAATGTTTGGTGAGTTTTTTTTTAAATCGGTATGTGGTACCAGCATTCACTTTACCGTTGAAGTAAATCAAACGTTTCAACATTTCCATTCGATGCCTTGGCATTCTAGAGCTAATTCAATTACTAAAAATGATGGAAAACCCAGTTCCGGCTGTAGTTTTAAGGTAATAAATGAGTCGATTGTTTCCTCTCTGATATTATTGGCATATCTGCACAAAGTTCCAGGCTTCCTATATAGTTAATATGTTGACTTTTCTTTTTTTACTTTTCGACAGTTCATCTTTTGCAGAAAATGTTGCTTCCAGTGATGCATTCAAAACTAGACATTTTTTTAAAAATATATAAATTCGTCTTGTATTTACTAAGACAAAAAGCGCAAAATGAAATGTTACAATTTTTCAATTAAAATGAAGATTTCATAAATGTTTGGCCTGGGATTGCTCCTGTGAGGTTGAAAATGAAATAAATAAAGTGGTTCCTTTCCTGCGGTTTTAAGCTTAATTTTGATTGATGTAGCATATGCTGCAATGATCATCTTGCTTTTCTTCTAACAACTGTGTGTATCAAATGAGTTTTTTACAGATGCAGAAACATTGTTTAATTTGAGCACGGACTTTTTCTAATTTCAGTTTCACCTCTGAATTCTCCTCGTTTCTGCACCACCTTTGACAACTTCGTACCATTTTACTGCCTTTGAAGATTTGATGTTTTTATCGTTGTATTCGAACTTGACAAATTTTGTGTGCCAGCTTACTGTCATCTGTTGTATTTTTCAGTGCAAAAAAGTATAATGATCATCACCCAAAAAATATGCAAGAAATAACTTGGATCGCAAAATTTCACTCTTTTTGCTATTTTTCCTTACTCGCCTATTCACTGCAAAAAAGGCATGCGGTTTCAATCACCCTCATTCACTGAATTCAGATGAACGTTGGTTACTTAGTAGTAAACAACGTTCATCTGGAAATGCTTGAACTTTGCATTGCGACCACAGGCAACTTGACCATGCAGTGGTTAGTTCGATGATAGTTTGGCTCGAAAGAGCTTACACTCACATTGTGACACCCCGCTCAAGTGGAGTGCGGAGGAATGGAATCAATGCAAAAGGATCTTCATCACAAACGCAAGTGTTCGCGGATGGGAAAGGTGATGGCTGGTCGAAGAATTTAAATATATGTGTAATGTAGTGTGCGTTGTTCGGCATTTTCGACTATCACATCCCCTACCTCAGCCATAACCTACCTCTGAGCATGACGGCGAGATATTCGTTCAACTTTTGAAATTTTCGTTGTTTTTCGTTATTGTACAAAATTGAGTACAAACACTAATTTATGCTTCAAACTTTGGCAATTATCTAAGCTAAATTTGAGAGCTGGTAGAATCATTCGGTTTGTTGTACCATCATTGAAATGTGAATCACTTGTCACATGGTTTTAATGATATTTATTTCAATTAAACTGCGTAAGCCATATATATTATTTCAAATAAAAACATCTTGAAAATGATTTTAAAATTTGGAGTTACCTTTTTGTCTAATGTTAATACATTTTTGTACCAAAATATCGATAGAAATTAGTGGCACCGTGATCAACACTTTTTGGCTTATATGACGGTTAACGTTTTCAATATTCAGTAAAATCGTTACAACACCTCTCTTTTATGAATTTTTCCAGTCGACTGATTATTTCATCTGTCTCATTAATGATTTTATTTAATTAGCCCACAGATGGTTTTGACGGTGTTGAGGTCTGCAATGTTTGCGAAAAACGATAAATTCTAGATTCTGAGCGTATTTTGTCAAATATTACCAGTCAGATAAAAGTCATACCGTTTTATCAGATAATTCAAAATAAAATTAAAACATATCAATACACAATTACAGAACGAGCTCGTTAGCAAAGTGAGGAACCATTTGAAAGTATAGGATCGAGGAATATGGAGCGATAGTCTTCAGAGGTCAGATTTAGACTGTCTGAAACTTTTTTATTTTTTTCAACATTCACGCCTGAATAATGCTATGGATGTTCCCAGAAAATTTCTATAAATATACCGAGCACAGCGCTACATATTATCAATATTTTTCACAAAGAAAACAAACTTTTATCTTGAATTCATTGAAAATGTCGTTTAACGACAATTTTCAGATGTAGAGGATATATGTTTGAAGGTATAAAAAACGAAGTTTCTCTAAGAAATCATCTCGAGACACTCTTCTAGAAACCAAATATAAATTTTTGAGAACGAAATACTTAAAATCTAAAATACTTTTACCAATATTTATCCATGCATTAGATTCTTCGGATTCTTCGGCTTTAAAGCATCTAGGTATTAAGGTTAAAATAATAATGTATTCGTAGGAATATATTGGTCGTTTGGTATGATGGATACATTCCATTGACGAAAAATCCTAGCGTCTAAACTATTTAACAAAATTTATGGTCATCGACAGAGAGTTGAAAAACCATACCGGCATGCATCGATTATAGGTGTCTTATCTATGATGGAGGTATATATAAAACAAACCGCGAAGTGCGACCCTTGAGGTCCACACGGTTGATTTTTCAGTAATATCTAGATAAACATTAAAAATATTAAACACAATAATAATTTTGAAAATAGTACTACTTTAAGTAATAATAATGAGAGGTATTCATAGCAGTAACAATTTTTCCTTTCATAATCATGGAAAAAAGTTTTGCCGGTTTTTTTTCAAAAAATGATAAGAATGTATAAATTTTATAAACATTTATTACTGTGTTGTGCAAATCAGGATAAAAAAAATTTATGAAAAAAACCCTAATTTTTTGCGTTTATTCTATTAAATTGATAAAAAACGGCTGAAACGCATTTTTATAATGTTAAAAAAATCACAAAGATGTTATTACATGTCGGTTGACACCTTAATGGTGCAAATATTATATCTAGTTCGTGAGATAAAGTGAATGACAGAAATGACTTTGAAGATCATGATGATTGTTAATGATTTTTAATTTTTAATTTAATGTTTTTTGTGATCATGAGAAAAAGATTTGATGATGTTTTTACAAGCACTGCATATAGTATATAAATTTTATAAAAATTGATTAATGTGTCTCGTAAATCAGGTTAAAAAATTTTCGCACTATTTTTCTTAAATTAAAAAATAGCTCGAACGATTTTTTTCAAAATTTGATAGATTCAAACGAATGTTAATGCGCGTCGATTGACACCCAAACGATGCAAATCGTATGTTTGGTTCGTGAGATATAACGCATGACAATTATGACCTTGAAGATCATGATGACTGTTAATAATTTTTTTTTATTTGATTTTTTTTCGTATTCATGAGGAAAAATTTTGATGGAATTTTTACAAGAACTGTTAATTATATAAACATTGATTACTTGGACTTGAAAATAAGTTTAAAAATTTATTAATTTTGAAAAAAACCATAATTTTTTGCACTTTTTTTTAAGAATTAAAAAAGGCTCCAAGAATTTTTTAAAAACTTGATAGAATCACATAAATGTCAATACGCGTCGATTGACATCTTGTTTAAGGAAATCGCACTTTTGGTTCGCGAGATATAACGCATAACAGAAATGACCTTCAAACGGGCAAAACAGCAAATCCCCCGACCTAAGTTTCCTAAAAACTAATGAGCTCTTAAGACTGCAAAGACGCTTCGATTGACACCTTAACGAAGTAGATAGGACTTTGTTTACGTGAGGTATGCTCGTAGAAAAAAGTGTCCTCGAACGTACGTACGTACACACACACACATACATCTCTCTTTCTAAAAACACTTTAAATATACTCTATAGACCTCAAAACGTAAAGAAATGTTGAAAATTTCAATTTCGATTTTCGAGGCGATTACGAGAACTTCCCAAATACTGGGAAGTTAATAAGAAATTCATGCTTGCGATGTCTGTGTCTTTCATACGGTAACTCTCAGCGTCCACATGATTTACCTGATTTCTTGTTACGCCAATAGTGGCGACGTAATATAAGTTGCTTATAAAAAATCAGACAAGCGGATTGGCAAAGTGCTGCAACTATAATGAAATTGTAAATTTCAACCCTGTTCTATTAGTAATGTACATGTACATGGTTAGCGATGAATTCACTGTTTAGTTGGCTGTAACAACGAAATGCTCTTAATGTTTTGCACAAAACCAATTCCATTACAACAAGATGTGCGAATGATTTAAAAATTAAAATTAATGGCGAACACGTTCGCAAGTAATATGGTGGGGTTCCATTTAGGCACGAAAAGTAGAACCATTATTTACCACTGTCAATAGAACTAAGAGAAAATTCAGCTGTGTTGTAGCTGAAAATTATAAGCTGTTTTACAGAGCCTCTTCACCATCTGCTGTAGCTGCGACTATGATGCTACTCCTTACAGTATATTACTCGTACGTGATCGAAATTTTCTACTTTAGTTACTTAGATCTGGCCGATTGGTTGCAATTATTTGGAAGTCGTTCTTGAAGCTTCCATAGTTCCTTACATAACGTTTAAGGGATGTTAACTGCCTGATACTTGTAAACTAAGTTTTTTTGTTCAAAAGGCATCTCGACTTCAAAATTCCTAGGGTTCTGATGAAGCCGAATCGAAATAAGAAAATAAAATGATCGTAACAATCACAATCATGTTTTTACGATTTTAGTGTTTCCTTATTCAATAAAGAAAAATTATGTGCACTTTTCTCTCTTCAAAGAAATATTCAACAATCCTGAATTATTATGTACTTCTAGATTGCCTTTAAGAGGAAATTTTATCAAAAGTTTGTTCAGAAAAACATGATATCGGATAGGACAACACTTTTGCTTTGAGAAAAACTTCAACTACATGATTTATTCCCTAAATGACTGTTAAAAATATCAACACTTCGACTGTTCCATCTTTTGATTGAGCTTCACTCATCTTTTCAGATATCAACGAATGCGAGATTCCTGAATTGAGTGGTCAATGTTCCCATGGCTGTGAGAATCAACCTGGAAGCTGGAGATGTTTGCAGGAGGAAAACACGATCGACGAGAACAATATCGATGGCAAAACAGTAACAATTGATTCAGAATCGACGGGTCCTGTGCATCGTTGCGAAGATGGTTTCCGCCAAGACGAATATGGGGAATGTGTTGATGTTGATGAATGTGCCGAAGGCTCATCGGGATGCCAATTTTGTCAGAATGCATTTGGTGGCTTTCAATGCACTTGTCCTGAAGGATACGAGCTGGGTGACGACGAGCGGACGTGTCACGACATCAACGAATGCGAAATTGATGCTGGGCTCGAGGAGCCGGAAAACGATGAAAATGCTGCCCAACATGCAACTTGTTCGCATGAGTGCATTAATCTCGAAGGTTCCTTCAAGTGCCAATGTCCGGAAAACTTTCACTTGCAATCGGATCGAAGGACTTGTGCTCGTGACTATTGTGATGACTTATTGGATCCGACATTGGACAAAATTCGCTGTTCTCATGGATGTGTGGATACTGTTGAAGGATTTTCTTGTAGGTGTCCAGAAGGATATAGGTTGATTGAAGATTTGCGAACATGCACGGCCCCCGAAGATGCATGTGCAACTGGGAACGGGCATCAAAATTGCCTTCCAGGGGATTGTGTCAGTGAGTCTGGCTACTACAGGTGCAGTTGCCCTGCTGGCTATGAGGAGAAGGAGAAACGATGCCATGATATAGATGAATGTGAGGCTGGGATCCACAGATGCTCACACTCGTGCGTAAACAATGATGGATCCTATGAATGCCGTTGCCCGGGAGGCTTTTCTTTGGCAGAAGATCGTAGCAATTGCCTGGACATCGATGAGTGTCGGGAAAACACTCACGATTGTGGAAATCTTCTTTGCCAAAATATCGAAGGCAGTTACAAGTGCGTCTGTCCAGAAGGCCAGGAACTTCTTCCTGGTGGAGCCTGTGGTCACTCGAACCCATGCATCATCAGCAACGGTGGATGCTCCCACAAGTGTGATTCTCACAATGGCTTTATCGAGTGTGGATGTCCTGCTGGGATGATACTTAAGGAAGATGGCAAAATGTGTGTGGAATTTAACCCTTGCTCAGATAACAATGGTGGATGCTCCCAGATTTGTGATCCGCAGCTTCCTCAGCGATGCAGCTGCAACCTCGGATACGAGCTGGGTCCTGACGGCAGGACTTGTGTCGACTGTAATGAATGTGCCCGTGATAATGGAGGTTGTAGCCAAAATTGCGTAAACAAACCAGGTTCGTATGAATGTCAGTGCAAGAGTGGCTTTGCGTTGTCCAATAGGACGCTATGCGTTGATGTAGACGAGTGTGCTTTGGGGTTGCATAACTGTGATTCAGATCCGCTTTGTGTTAACATCGAGGGCTCCTTCAAGTGTACATGTCCGATCGGCTTTGCTTTGCACGCTGCCACAAACCATTGTTCCGACATCGATGAGTGTCTTATCGCCAATGGAAACTGTTCGCAACTTTGCATTAACTTACCAGGAAGCTACCAATGCTCCTGTCCACCCGGGCAAACGCTCAACGTTGACGAACGCTCGTGCAATTTTCTGGACGGATGTTCGCTGAACAATGGCGGTTGTTCGCATCAATGTAACTATTCAGGCGGTGCCGTTAAATGCTTGTGTCCTGAAGGATATAATTTAGATGATAGTCGTCACAACTGTGTGGACATTGATGAATGCTTCGAGAGTAATGGTCGGTGCTCCCACATTTGCCAGAATCATTTGGGAAATTATGAATGCTCATGTCCTGTAGGTTATGAATTACAGCCTGATAACAGAACCTGCGTGGATGCAGACGAATGTATCGAGAACAATGGAAACTGCACGAATATTTGCATAAATCTGTTGGGTTTGTACTCTTGCACTTGTGAGGCAGGGTTTGAATTATTAGCTGATGGGCACACTTGTTCTGATGTGGATGAGTGCAAGCATAAAAATTCGCATGGCTGTTCACATTTGTGTGTTAATGTGCCAGGGACGTATGAATGCTCGTGTCCTGCTGGCTTTGAGCTAGGACGAGACAAACTTACTTGCGAGGATATAGACGAATGCAAAGGAATATCACATGGTGGTTGCTCACATGGCTGCGTGAATACATTAGGCTCTTTCCACTGTGAGTGCCCGAAAGGACATTTCCTAACTGGTGACAATGTGACATGTATCGATGTAGACGAATGTTCAGAGGCATTGAAAAAGTGCTCCCATTATTGCGTGAACATTGTCGGAGGATTTAAATGTCTATGCCCACCAGGCTTTGAACTCCAGGATGATCATCTGAGTTGTAAGGACGAAAATGAATGCGGCGATGGTCAAAATGGGGGTTGTTCCCATGGATGCAAAAATTTGGAAGGTGGCTACCGATGCATGTGTCCTCCTGGTTTCAACCTTACGACGGATCGAAAAACATGCGCTGACATTGATGAATGTGCTTCTTTGAATGGTGGCTGCTCGCATCGATGCAAGAACCTTCCAGGCGGATACAATTGTGAATGTGATACCAACGCGAAGCTCAAAGATGACGGGAAAACTTGTGAAACAGAAAACCCATGCGAAATCGATAATGGCGGCTGTGAGCAAATATGTGAGATATCTGGAATTGCAACTCGGTGCGCATGCAAGCAAGGATTCTTGGTGAATCCAATAGATAATTCTACGTGTATAGACATTGACGAGTGCCAGGTGACTCATAACTGCCAACAACGTTGTCGAAACACGATAGGGTCGTTTAAATGCGAATGCTATCTGGGATATGCCCTAGATGCATTTGGAAATTGCGTGGACATAAATGAGTGTGAATTTTTGAACGGAGGATGCTCTCCCCACGCACAATGTGTGAATTTGCCTGGGAAATTGAAGTGCGTTTGCCAAAACGGCTACAAGTTGGCCAATGACAAGAGAACTTGTTTAGGTACTGATTACATTTATCTCCTTTGTGACTTATTTGTGGTCTGGTCTGGATGAACATAATTGTTCAATGAATTTTACAGAAATTAAGGATAATTGCATGCCATTGAAGCCACCACTCAATGGAGATATTCATTGCTCTAGGAGTCGGCATAAAACACAGCTGTATTATAAAACCAAATGTTCAGTTTGGTGCCACAAAGGCTTCCAGTTAACGGGGCCCTCTACAAGACATTGCAGCGGCACAGGAGAATGGGACTTGGGCGAGAATGCTTGTGTTCGTAAGTTTCTGTTGCTGCATATTTATTCTGTGATAAACTGCATTCGTATCCTGGGATACACCTAGATACAAACTCAATGTCTAGCCAAGAACGTTTAATAAAGATCATTCCTTCGCAAAAGTGGATAGAGTTTAATAGTCACTGAAAAAAAGATTCATTTGCTTCTTTGGCCCAGCAATTAAAATGTGGTTTGTTATTGAATTTTGCAGTTTGCCAATAAGCTTTTTTTTGAATATTCGCTTTAAAAATAAATTTTGCATATATCTGGCATTGCCATTGTTTGGTTTGTATCTAGAGATGCTGTCTTTGTTACATTAGAATATCTAACTATATTCATTCGCTCAAAAAATCAGCTATTTCGTGTCCCCGCCTTCTAAAGCCTGAGCACGGCACATTTTTGCCACCAAAGTGTATGTATGGAGACGTGTTCGCTGGTGATCGTTGCGTCCTTCAATGTAGTCCTGGATTTAAACCGGCTGGAAAGCGAGCCACAGTCTGCAACACTGATCGAACATGGTCAGCGAGTTCAAGCACTTATTGCATCCCCATCGATACAAGTCCTGAGGCTGTTCGCCCGTTTATCAAGTGCCCGCAGGATACACTTGTGATTCTACCAAAGGGACAAAAGACAGTCCATATCAAATTGGAGCAGCCAAAGACAAACGTCGATTATAGCAGGTGAGCGTAAAACAAAGTCCTGATGTAACGTTAACTGATCCTCCAACATGAAAACTAGATATGTAGAAGCGACTCCGGAATGGGCCAAGTACCTTGAAGCACACTTTGGGATCGGTGTCCACATTCTAACGTTCCGCGCAAAAAGTCCTCATTCCAATCTGCAAGACATTTGTAGGACAGTGATAACAGTGAAACAGGCCCAGCCTCCAATAGTGGCTTATTGTCCGCCATCATTTGATGTTCAACTAAATTCCGACGAAGAAGCGCGATCAATAACGTGGAAGGAACCTGTTTTCCAAACGACTGGACACTTGAAGCAACTGTACAAATCACAGGTGAATTGAGCAACATATTGATCATAGATTGCAGCACTGATTCCAAGACTGAAACCTTTATAGATACCTGGTGATCGATTCACAGCAGGAGTACATCACATACTCTACGTAGCAACTGATCGGGATGGACAATCTTCACGTTGTGAATTCAAAATTATTGTTCGTGGTAAGTATCAGTTACAAATATATTTTTAGTATAGAGAATTATATGATACTTGTCAACTTGTCCCCCTTTTCTGTACTCGAGTAAGTCACTTGAGAGAAATACACATGAAACTTAAAAACGAGATACCAACATTAGCTAAGGGATTTAATTTTGACCCAAAGCCTTTTCAATTTTCAAGTCTGAACATAAACTGACCATTTTAATATCTCTTATATTTCGCCAAACAGGGGGAAAAATTCTTAAATCTTTTCGCAAAATGTTTATCAACTTATTCTTTAAATGTGAAAAAATCGAATGGCTTCCAAATGCAATATAAAAACAATACTCAAAACCAGCGCCTTGATTGAAACGTGAATGTCCCCAATTATAATTTATCCGCACATCTGCATGAATGTGTAATTTATTTGCAATAATGGACATTCATTGTAAAGCAATAAGTAAATATAAAGCAATAAATTTTCGTGGATCATTTTATTGGTCCTTTTTAAACTTCCCTGTACATGTTTTCTCAACATATTTCATTATTATAAACAGTTTTTGTCAAAAATTGAATGGAAGTTTGGTTTTTATTCTTACTATGCATTTTTGTCATCATGAAGATTGCACAAAAAGCTCATAGTAAGAATAAAAACCATTCATAAACACAATTAATAAAGAGTTGATGGAAATAATATTACATGATTTTCCTTAACTTATGAATGTTGTTGTCAAGTCAATAAAAAGGTGTTGAAAATTGTATGATTTAATCAGATTTTTAATAATTTTAGTACAGCCATTTTTTTGTATTAATAAACAAAATTGACATGTTTTTTTTTATTTAGTAGAACAAAACTGCAAAAAAACTAAATTATTTTACTGAAAATGAATTTTTGCTTTGAATTCGTACTTTTGTTGCTGTTTGAAATAAGGTCATCAAATCAAAAAGAAACATATTTTTTTACACTTCCAAAAAGTATTCATATAAAAACAGTAAACGATGAAGATTTATTTATTTATGGATGACTGACACGACAAAAATATCATTAATATAAGAAGGAGTAGGTTATAACCGTATTGTTGGTATGATGCCATTATTCATAGTGACTTTTAACGATTTATAGTTTATGTTATTTTTATTTTCAATGTCTTTTATTTTTATGTACATATTAATTTGCAGTGGTCCGTGTAAAATTCAATGGTTGCAGCCTGCGGCTTGTTTTTTCATATAGTTAAACTCTCAAAAGAATACAGAGTCTGGTTCTTTTTTTTCTGTTTTAGTCGTGTTAAAACAGTGGAAAAGGCTACAAGTCGTAGCCGAAAGTCGTATCTTTTGTAAAACAATGCCTGGTTTACATTTACAAATGCCTTCTTTGCAAACTTTTGCATATCTTGGGCATTCCGCATTGCATGGAATCTCACGTTCGTCACTTTTTTTCATTTCAGTAGGATATTTTTACTGTTTGCCCTACATAATGCAACAACAATAAATCTTTATTTCAACTTACCTCACACTTTTGTACAGTAAAATCATGACTAATTGCAAATTGGTCACTTTTGGCCATTTTTTTGCTTTCTTGTTTGAATTAAACTCATAGTCAATTTATATTTGAGCAACTATATTTTTAGATGACTCTGCTCATTAGTATTATTTTGACAACAAACAATCATCAAATAAAGGCCATGCAAGTTTTCATAGAAAACTTCATTTCTAAGAAGTTGTCCATTACATTTTGTATGGATCATAGCATGAAGAATATGAAGCATGGAAACTCCGAGTCGTCAAAAAACATGAGACAATAGATGCAAAGATTACCCCGTTTTCGTTTCAAAGCTCGCGCGAGAATGAACGAGTGAAGACGCACAGCAAAATTTCTCCAAGTGGAATTGGGCAAATGTATTCTTTCGAGGACGCAATTGTGTATCAGCAATTCGTGTATGTATATGCACCAAAGTAATGCGCGAATAACATGTGTACCGATGCAAATTTGGGACACTAATACGTGTGTGAAATTCAACACGGCGAAATGTATACCAGAGTTACGGTGGGGGATCTAGTGTCTGTGCTATATATTCTTTACGCTTAGTTCCATACAAAATGTAATGGACAACTTCTGAGAAATGGTGTTTTCTATGAAAACTTGCATGGCCCTTATATGGTTTGAATATCGTTCAAAAATTACATTACATTATTTGAAGCGACGTCATGTTTTTTGGCGAAAGAAAGTTTAAATAAGTGAAGCAAATAGGCAGCCTAAAAATAAGTTTTTCACTTAAGTGGCTATTTCTGCATCGACGCTTGAAAGACAAAAAGGCACATGCAAAAATTTTGGCAGTAAAGAGTTTAGAAGGTTATTGAATGCAATTTTTATTTCTACGCCGACTGAACTAGATTTTTTCGAATGATGGCCATTTTTAGATAGTTACGTCCAAAAATTTTATACATTCTGTATAAATATTGTATGTGGAAAATTTCACCATTTGACAATAGTGAGACTAATCACCTTTTTTTGCAATTGATCTAAACAACTTGTAATATTAAGTGTAAACATGTAATATCAGGTTATATGTAAAACATATAAAATCTAATGTTCGCGAGAGGAAAAACTAACTGAAATTGAATACGATCCCTTATCATGAATAAACTTAAAGTTTTGACAAATGCTCCTTACGTTATTAACGGAGGCTCCCCTATTTAATATAAATAATCATAATTAATGGTTTATGAATGAATATTTTCAAGAAAAATATAAACAATCTTGTTTTTTTTTTGTAAAAGCATACCTTAAAGCAGCTAATTTGGTAAAGAATTGGCTGAAATATGTGAAATTTTTTTTGTCTTTATTTCATCTTTATTTTTACAAAGTAAGGATTAGATCATTGGAGATCTCTAGCTTACTACATTGCAACTCTTAAGTCTAGCTGGAAAAATACGACCTCCATTGACAATACTCTGGGGGTTTGTGGTGCCACTGTTTATAATAGTTTATAAGAATTTACAATATTTTATAACATTTCATTCAATTAGTTTACATTATTTTGTCTTTGTTCAATAAAACTAATAAGAAAAAAAAAAGAAAATTATAGTGACTATGACTTTTCCAAGTGAGTCTTCTGTCTAAATGGACCCCTAGGTACTTTACAGAATTTGTTATTTGAGCATCCGTACCGTTAATTTTAATGGGACAGCAGGATCGTTTTTTTAATGTGAACGTGATTTGCTGCGTTTTTGCTTCGTTAATTGAAATATGCCACTTTCTAGCCTAATTTAATATTATGTCTGTTTGTTGCTGTATTAGTCTTTTTGCAGTTGATGGGTTTTTGTGTGCAAATAGTATCGCTGTGTCGTCAGCAAATGTAGTGGTAAGCACCTCTTTTGAGGTCGGGAGGTCTGCAGTGTACAGGAGGTAAAGGACTGGTCCTAGTACACTCCCCTGGGGTACTCCTGCTTTTATAGGATGTTCCTGGCTAATGGTATCTTTGTATTTGACTTTAAAGGACCGTTCAAGTAAGTAACTGGTTAGTATGCCATGAAAATTTGGAGGTAGAGTGGTCTTAATTTTTTGGATGAGTCCAGGATGCCAGACTTTATCAAAGGCTTGTGATACATCTAAAAATAGTCCAACACAATATTTATTATCTTCGAATGAATTTTTGATATAATTTACTAGCTTATGTACCTGTTCTATGGTACTATGGTTGTTTCTAAACTCAAACTGATGTTCAGGGATAACAGTGGAGCGATGGAGTGTGGGGAGCATTTTGTCAAGAAGTAGCCTCTCGAACAGCTTAGAAAGGGTGGAAAGCAGGCTAATGGACCTATAAGACTCAACTTTTGTGCTATCTTTGCCTGGCTTAGGAATGACTATGATCCTGGCATGTTTCCAGGCGTGTGGAAAATAATTAATACGCAGTATTGCATTGAATATGTGCAATATTGCGATTTTGCCTGATATAGGTAGAATGTGAAAATTAAATAGGATAATTTTTTTTAAAATAATTTCATTTTTACAGTTTGTTTATAAATTAATAAACATCTGAGATGAACTCATTGAAAATTGTATCACATCATACGCATCAATTGAATGATATCACAAAAGCGTCATTGTAGAAGGTTAAATTGAATAATATTATTCGTATCAATCTCGTATTCATATTCATGACAATTAAGGTTTTTTTAATTTTTATTCAATTTTTTTGTAATAATCTTTTATCGATTTTTTAACAAAAAGTATTAAAGTATCTGAATTTTATAAGCTCTGATTGCTAGTAGCACAATTAGGAGGAAAAATTTATTTTTTATATAAATGTTTCTATCCCTAAACTAGAACAATTTAGCGTTGATTCAGTTCATTTCCCATTTTGAAATTTAATATATAGTATTTCAATGAATCTTTCTATCTCAATTTCATGAATGAATTTTGAAAAATTGACCACAGTCTTGTGAAAAATATTCAATTTGAAATTATGCAAATCAGCCCCGTGATTGTTTTTGTCATACCTATAGAATAATTTAATTTGCATTTCAATTAAATTCAAGTCTACTTAATTTCCTTTCAGCGGCACAAGTACAAAGCCAAAAAAGCTCCTACGACGCGTACGAAGCAAATCGCCTAGACAACCACGTCTCATATCTAATATGTCCTGGCAAGGAATCAATGCGAATTGAGACAAGCTATCCTGTAAGTAATATTCGTGTGTTCTATAAGAAGTTGCGAAAGCGAACAACAAAACGTGATGCCAAACCAAAACATTTCATAGACATTTATCATTGGCTAATGTGATTCGTTCACAAGTGATTTTGTTTTTAATCCAAGTATGATAGAAATTTTTTTGTACGTAATTGCGGCGTAATTCGAATTTTATTGATCAAATGTGTGTTTGTGGATTGTGTTAAAATAAGTAGTCACTAAGCGATTTAGTATTAAATTCAATAATTGGTAAACTGATAAATGAGGCTGTACTCTTTCATTGGGATACGGTTGGAACATTGAAGTATGTTCATCGAAATTGTCAATAATGAATATTGGATCTAACAACATTAACAAAACCACATTTGCATAGCTTCCGCGGGTTCAAGTCTATTTCATCAAAATATTTTGCCAGCAACATTCCATTATTAACTTTAGTATTATCCTCTTTGAAAATCCTCCCTTAGTTTGTACGATCCAATCCTTTGTAATTTTCTTGAGCTGAAAAGCTGTTTGATAATTTTCACAAAAAAAAACTCTATTTCATATACATTGCACCAAATCATTGGAAAATATTTGCCGAATGATCAAAAATGTAAATTGATTTTTTTCCCCACCAAAGCGTTTAAGAGTACATATTTACTTTCTGTGGAAATTACTTTGATGCATTATGAAAATTTACATACATGTCATGGTGAACAGCGGTTGTGCCGTTTCAATTTTCATCTGAACACTCAATCCAAGAAAACATGGCGAAAAATATAAAAATGTAAACTTTTTGATTGATTCCACTAGTAGATTTCCATTGGGAAAGTTAAAAAACGGTTCGGGTCTATTAGTTTGTATAAAAACTTGCTCTCAAAAGCTAAATGGTTATAATAACTGAAAAAATCGTGTTTGAAACAAATTTACAATTCGAACTAGTAACAGTGAAATATTCGTTCGCCGTTTGTACCTCTCATAAATTTAAATTTGTTTACCATTGATAAAAACTGAATAAATTTTTTGACGATAAAAACTCATTGAATAGATTGTTTGTAAATTGAAATACTTGTTTCTGTTTTGTTTGTTTGTGATTAACTTTTCTGTGGAAATTCAAGCTTTCCTAGGTTTTCGATATGTTTTTTGTTGCCTGTAATATTGATTGAATGCTATTCATGTATGTGTTTTTTGAGATTTCATGCATAAATTTTACGCAGATAAAATAAATTAATATGAACTTCAATGGCATTGCGTTTTGATTAATATTCATTCGAAATCGATCGATTGGCGTTATCATGAACTGTAACAGAAACTGAGTTTATTGCGAGTAAGTACATTTTGGTTTTGCTTTTTTGCAGAGTGAAATAATAGCTTCAACAGTCGCTAATCTTTGGTGGGTTGGTTTTGGTACTGAAAACTTTTAGTCTTAGGTTATTATCACTTGCCGTAATGTTCAGTTCACGATTGAAAAGTTTTTCAGCATACAATCTACGACTAAGCTGTATAAATTCAATCAGTGGATCGTAAGAATTCTCGCCAGCCTAATTTCATTTTTTTTAAATAATTAGAGGAAATTACGGTTTGTTAATCATTTGAACAAACTTTAGCGTTTAAAATTATTTTTGAAAAATACGAGGAGTAACGAAACTTTATGAGATTCTTTCCAAATTTTGTAAGTATTTGCGAAGATGTAATGATTTCAAAAACAATAAGCAAATATAATGATGAATTGAGCATTTTGAAAATAAATTGTGAGTTTGATCAAATATATTTAACCCATTCAACAATTCTGTGGCTATAGAACAGGGTGGATCTGTAAAAAAATACGAATACATTTGGCTGTTGAGAGGGAGCACACTGTTTTTTGCAGAAAAATTTGTGGAATAGCTCGTATGACAATAATTGACTTATCTTCCTTTTAAAAAAAAGTCGGGAACATTAATAAATGAATCGAAACGTACAAAATCTTTCTGAAGTCTAGATTAAAAATATTTTACAATTATGAGACACGCTGAAATGCTGTTTTCCATATTTTGATTTTCGTTTTCAAGAACCAGCGCTGTAAACTACAGCACTGTTGTAGATATGCAAGTTGCTAGCGAATGTATACTTGTATTTAAAAATAAAAATCAAGAAAAACAGAAAATAGTTCGATGTTTCTAATAATATGTTACTAACCAAAATGTATGGTTAGCGAGAACAATTATGCAGGTGGAAAAAACGAATTTCACGTTTCCTATGAATGAATGTAAATGTTGATTTTGATATGTATGTCGCCTGCACAAAGTAGTGATAATTGGCGCGCTATAAATTGCAAACTATGAATCTTAAACATTTCAATCAAATTTGATGGCTAATCGAACATTCTATAGTTTTCATTTAATGGTTTTTGTCCATCAATTCTGAAGTTATACGATGAAAAATAAAAATTCGAAAATCCGAAAGTACACAAAAAGTTTATAGATTCAAAATTTTGAAAGTTTTCAAAAACAAGCCGAGAGGTCAACTTCACAGTAATATCTACATAAATATTAAAAAAATTAAACACAAAAATAATTATGAAAATAATGCTACTTTAAATTAATAATAATGAGAGGTACTCATAACAGTAATTGAAATGAGTTAACATCAATCGTATAATCTATGCGAGCGTCAATTGATTAAGTAAGGATTTTGGTGGATTGATTTGATTGAATATTCACGCGGATCAATCGGAGGAGGGACAGGTTACAAAGCCTTTTTACGTTATTTGTCATATCGATGCTTGAAGGACAAAAGAGCGCTAGCAAAAATGAATAGTTGCCGTCAAAATTGCCAGCGTTTCGGCATAACCACTGAATTTGTATTTTTTCACGATTTAATATTTTCTGTTGGTCTTGAGAAACATTGAATATGTAGTCAAAAATTGGTTCAATTGTCTGTAAAAACTAAAAAAGGAAAAAAGTATAATCATTCGTCTGAACCCTTTTTACATGGTGACTTTGAATTTTTTTTTGTAGTCATTACAAATTTTTTTGCTGGTTTTCTTGTAAAAATTGATAAAAGTTTATAAATTTTATAAACATTTATTATTGCAATGTGCAAATCAGGTTAAAAATTTATTTTCTTATGAAAACAACCACAATTCTCCATATTTTTTCATGAAGCTAAAAAAAGGCTTAACGGATTTTTGTTAAATATAAAACATCACAAAAACGTTAATACACGACGATTGACACCTTAATGATGCAAGTATTACATTTGGTTCACGAGATCTAATGAATGACATAAATGACCTTGAAGGTTATAATGGTTTTTAATAATTTTTATTTTTAATTTAATTTTTTTTGTAATCATTAATAAATGTTTTGCTGGGTTTTTTTTGCAAGAACTGTTTGGAGTATACAAATTGTGTAAACATTGATCACTGCGTTTTGAAAATCAGGTTAAAAACTTATTGTTTTTGAAAAAACCCTAATTTTTTGCAAGTTTTTAAATTTGAAAATGGCTCCAGCAATTTTTCTAAAAATTTGATAGAATGACATGAATGTTAATATGCGTCGATTGACAAATTTATATAGCAAATCCTATGTTTGGTTCACGAGATATATTGCACGACAAAATGACCTTCAAAAGGTCAAAACAAAAAAAACCCAGATCGAAGTGTCCCAAAACTAATCAGCTCTTAACATTGCAAAGACGCTTCGATTGACACCTGAACAAAGTCGATACCACCTCGTGTACGTGAACTATGCTCGTAGAAAAAACTGTCCACGAACGCACGTACGTACGTACACACATACATACATCTCTTTTTTCTAAAAACTATTTAAATATACTCTAAAGACCTCAAAACGTAAAGAAAAGTCGAAAGCTTCAATTTCGATTTTCGAGGCGATTACAAGAACTTCCTATATACTGGGAAGTTAAAAATGTCTTTAATTCAAGATGACGGTAAGCTCTGCTCTTGCATAGGTAAACATTTTGGTTTCACGGTCATAACGAATCAGTGCACTCATCTTTTATGCAAACTTTAGGTGTGTTAGTTTTACATAATGAACCTAAAAATTTCATTCATTTCACTTGACTATCAACTTTTTCTATTGATTATCCTTGAACCTTTCTTTATTTACACTTTCTACTAACTGATTATCTTATAATAAGTTTGTTAAAAATTAAGGAATGTAAAAAAGTGTTTCACAATATTATGTCAAACTCGTAACTATTCATCTTTGACGTGATCTGTGTGTCGCCGGTGCATAAAATTTCACAGACATCTGATTTGCAAGCGAAAATTTCTTTCTGTTTGTACACTTCTAGAACTCGCCGTGAACTTTCTCTATTCCTTGTCATATGAGTGCTTGTCCCTGTGTCTTCATACCAATCTCTAGTGCTGAATGTGTTTTTAGAAAGGTGAACTTTATTTTCTTTATACTCAGAACATATGCTTTTGAAAAGTTCAGTTTTGGTACCAGTATAGCTCTTCATTTAATAAGAGTTTTTTTTGCGTTGTGTTTGACGCTTGCTTTTATTGTATTGTATTGTATTTTACAGAGGCGATGAAAGACAAATTGGTTTGTTTCAATCAAGCTTTATTTTGATATTTTAAGTGTTGTTCTTCACAAATTACAAAAACTGCGATTTATTGTTTTATTTTTCAATTAAAGCTGTTGCCTTTGATAGATATATAAACGAATTTGAGACTATCACCATCTTTGAAACCTAAATCGCATTCTTTTCCTGAACGAAAGGAAAATTAATATTTGACATACTCCTTTTTTCCGTTCACCGCTTCTATAATGAAATCAACATTATATGAATTTACTTCTAAACAGAAAAAAAGATCAATATTTAACAGTGATTTAATATTATTTGAAACATAATAATGTTCGGTTCAAAAATAGGCAATAAACCAATGATTTCAAACGTAAATTTAGAAGTTTCATTTCTCGCCTCCTTTTTTTAATTTTTAGCAGTAAAGGCAGCAGTGGAGATGCCAATGAGTTTTATAATAGAGGACTTAGTTGCGCTGAACATGCGACAACGCTGGCGGTAGTGGAAGGGGGTGCTCAGTCAATTATATTTATGCCTGGAAAATTCAAATTGTCTCTTCTCTTATGTGCAGGGTATATGATACAATTGCACCTTTCTGCGGCTAATTTTTCTTCGGCCCATATCTTGTAGATGATTTGATAGAAAGGCTTTGTCACCTATCAGATACCTGCGAAATATTATTAAGCTTGATCGTTGCACATGCTTCTACAAATGTGTAATTAGAGTTCGTTTCTATCAAAAAGCAGTTTACAATTCATAAAACAATTGCTTGCTTCTTCGTGCTTTATGAAGCACGAAGGAGGCCGCGCAAAATGCCAAGATAAATATTTTCGACACGTTCGAATTTCCATCTTATTATCTTTAGAGTTTTCGTCTCAACTATTAAGGTTGCTAATTTTGAGCTTAATTCAAGTTCGTCATAGTCAGTGAAAATTTTTGCTATTTACCTTGGAAAAAATATAGTTTCAAACGCATACTGTAGTGTCAATAAACGTTTTAATTTTCATCTTAAGATTGATCAATTGTTTATGTCTGTATCCGTGTATATTTATTTGACCGGTCATCCTTTTGTGTATCAATTTCTATTCAAACTACAAAGCTATCAAAGGCTTATGCACTTTTTTAAGTAAATTCTTTGGATGGTAGTTTCCAAATAAAGTTGAAGAAAAAATGCAAATTTTCATTTGCAAACTTTGCCACTAAAATGAGCTCAAAAAATTTGCAGCAAAGTAAAATCAACCTCTGATTTTTTTCTCGATCCAACTTTCATCATACTCATATTCCACATACAGTGTCATATATATAAGAAACTCAGCAGCACTTTATATTCGTATTGCTACAAAAATGTAACTTTAGAAAATTTATTCCTGTTGAGATATTATTCGGTGAGCACTAGGGAATTTTTGCATGAAAGAACATTCTTCTCGAGCTGCCGTTGCAATGGCAGCAATACTTTCGACAGAATATTTATGAGCCTACAATAAAGTTCTAATGCTCAACATGTTTCTAAAGTTTTCGCGAGCTGATGATTTATCATCGAAGCTCAACGTGTAAATTTCACACATGCATCTGACATGAAGCATAAGTTGCAGTTTCCAACTGAAAGTTATAGTCAAATTTTAAAACGAAAAAGACAGTTATACACACCGTATTGGGATGATAAGGTAAATTATTTGCCATTTTTCAGATTTAAAGAAGTTAAAGGCATTTATTGAGCTCAAGGTAAATCATGGAAGTTGTATTAGATGTAAAGTCAGAAGTCACTTTGCACGCATCAACGCCTTTTATATAAAGAAGACACTTATGTGAGAATTTTGACTTGAATATCCTGTTTAATAATTTTCGATTCACCAATATAGATTTAAAAGCGAAGGCACACTTTTATGACTAGGTAGTCAACGCTTATGTTCTAAGAGTCAAAATTGAATAGGATTTTTTTCTTATTCGCAGGAAGGCAAAAAATATTCTTTATGCCGACATCTGTCCCTATGTGATTTTTTTCATTTAAAATTAGACATACTTCACCGTCCACATCGTTTGATATAACTGGAATCATTTTTTCTTCGTCAATACCATCTTCATCCGTTACATGAACATTTTCATCTGGAGGAGAGATCAAATTTCATGATTTAAAAAAAAAATTTTCATATAATTCAATATTTTTTGTTCTGAACCGTGAATCTTCTGAAAATGAGATTTTTCTCAGGACTTGCTTTCACTCGATAAAATAAAAGCACGATCTTAACTGTTTGATAAATAATAATAATATAAGAGTCTGAAAATTTAAATTTATTACCCATAACATTAACAACTGTCTTTCGGAAAACACCAGAGAACTCCTCTCTGCGACCTCTACAACTGCTGCTCGCGTTGCCAATCTTTCTCTGCTAACTCTCATCTACACATCTGTAGCCAACACACTATGGTCGTTGTTTTCTAAGCTAAACCACCATTGTTGTTTATCGTACGAAACTGGTAGTCGATTCCGCGATGTAAAAAAGGAGGAACGATCTCAATCACCTCCTTTCATAAGATTTGAAATAAAAATTCTTTCATAACGTTTTCAGGAAAGTGGATAAATATAACCTTAACTCCAGATAGCTTATCAAGATGTGTTTTGCTCGAAAATGATGAATCTGGCATGCGTAAAGCTAAATTTACTGACGACGATGCTGAAACTTGGAAGGAGGAAAAATTCACGGACACCATATAAGTTGCCAAAATTTGGCGAACTTATTCTTGTTACTCTGCAATTGCCCCATGACCTCGCTTTGGTCTTGGATGCTCTGCGCTTGGGGTAGTGGAGTATCGCTCTATTTGCCGCTTGAGTCCAAGAGATTCAGGCGATCCGCAACTGGCTTTTGTGACCTTGATGATAACCTCAAGTTGAAACTGACTTGCCAACTCGTCCAGTTGTTCCCTGCACTCATGTGCCACGTTGTACTAGAATTAATTCTCCCTTTACACCTGTCTTTTAACCACTTTAAGATCGGTCGACGCATCCTCGCGTTTCGTTTGCCACCGATGGTTTGATATCAACTCTAATCCTTTCGTCAATGTCTTCGATCAATCGCATTTGTATTGGTCATAGCTAAGATTATTATAGTCAAGATTGTAATGTGATTTCAAAGATAGCAACATCTGCAGTTTCGTATTTCTTGCTCGATTACTTGAGGGCTTCTAGATTTCGGAATCTCTGTTGCTTTCGGTGTAAGCGTGGCCACTATCTAACGTATCTTACCTCTTCGCAAAAGTATGCATTTTACTTTATTAATCTTACTTGTTCTAATTTAGTCATAAATTTATTCTTCATTGAAATTTTCATGAATACAATTCCAATAGTTTTATTTAAGCCTCCATTTAGTAGTTTCATCCTGTAAATTGCTCATAATAGTAATAATAATAATAATAATAATAATCATAATAATAATAAAAAATAATGAGTATCGCTCCATAAGGTGGTTTCATCTAGCTTGGAGTAATTTTTGCTCGAGGTGGGAATAATTCACAGCTTCTTTTTTCTTGAACGCTTGCAATGAGCGAACCTATCAGTATTATTTATCACTAGTTTTAAATGAAAATTAGGACTTGGTGTACTGATCCGATACGATATATAATTACATCCCATAGTTATTAGAAAGTACTTTGTGTAACACACCTATAATAATCGTGAGAAAAATTAATTTGCCCGTATCTTCTTATTTTTCAATGTTTCCTTATATAATTTGAGCAACCAATAAAAACTTAAAAATCGGTACGGTATGCATCCATAAATTTAGTTCAAGAGTAGTATAAAGTTACTAAATTCTTAAATACTAATGTTTGTTGCCGGTATGAAGAAGTGGAATGTAAAGAAAGTTATTCGATTTAAAAATTGATTAAGGTAGTAAGTAATATTTTTGAATTAAATTTGTAGAAAAATTGTAGATTCTTGATTCTTGGTTAATTGAGGAATATTTTAAACATTAAAGAATGGGGAAAATGCGGAGAAATTCATTTTGTTCAACGTGAAACATGCTCGACATATGCAATGTTGCTTTTTGGGTCTTAAACATGAGTTTGATTTGTTTTGTCGTTAGAAATTCAATATAATTTTGCAGTTAGGAATGCAATCAGGACGATGTACAGGCTAGATAAAATATTGCAAGCTTGATAAAATATTATCATGACAACATTACGACAATTTTAACTTTCACTTATAAATTATTCATTGTTGCCAGGTAGAATTTCCTGGATTCTGATCAGTTAAGGATTTTTACAGCATTCAGAAACTACTTGAGATTCTCGATCATGTTGGTTACTGCACGAGAATACTTTAAAGCTTCAAATAGATTTTCATGCAAAGCATGCGATATTCATTCAGAATGAATGGACGTTCAAAATTTTGCTATTATCAACAATTCCTCGAGAATCCAATTAACATAAATATTTTCAAACCATCTGCACTCCTAGAAATAATGCATATTTCCGTCATTCTGCATTGTATACTTGTAGAATCTTAAATATCATTCATTCAGTGCTACTCCAGATCTTTTGCTTGCTTTCTCCGTGGATCATTTTCATCCCTAAGGTGGCACACTCACATAATCAAGCTATCGTCCTTTTGCAAGTACTTAAGGATGAAATAAATGCTGAGAATAACTTAATGCAACGCTCCTCGAATGGCTTTCACCTTCTTCGGGGTTTCATTATCTTCGCGAAAAACTTGTGCTGCAGCTTAAACAACTCGAAAGTTGTAGTTGTTGTGCTGTTGTACATTCCAGGATTTTGCACTTGGTTTGGCTATTTTCCTTTTTGTACACAGGGTTGATGTCGGAATGCAACTGAAATGGACGATACTGTGGCGAGAGTATCTATAAGATGAGATAAACAAATTGTAATTAAGAAGCTTCTATTGAAGTAAGCACTTTTGTCAAGGATTGAAACGGATAGCTGTCCATTGTAGAGATGGGATCACTTAAGGGAATTCACTTAAAGATGCAAAAGAATTTAATAATTTTCTCACAATGAAAAATAGGAGTGTCTCTTTAAGATACACTTATTACTTTTCATATTGTAATAATTTTACATTATTGAAGCATCGAATCTTTTGTGGATTTCATTGAAGGTGAATATCTTATGAATAACTAATTTCCGAAGATGAAGTCTGGCGGAAGCTTTTCAGCGTTATTTATATCACTTTGAAAAGTAATCCAAGGCTTTTTTCCAGCATGTTTCACTAATAAAATGAAAAAAAATGTTGAGATTAATATTTCCATACATTTCATTTCATTTCCAATATTTTCATGACTGTTATTTTGGAAATATTTAATAATCCTCTTTAGTTTGAATAATTGAGACCTTGGCCAATTTATCATAAGTAGAATCTACTTATATGTCTTTCCTATATTTTCTAGGAGTCCAAAACGATTCTAATATAAAATTACATAGCCTCTTAATTTGATGAGTGAGCATGTCTCTTCTGTATGAAGTTCTATTGCGTTTTTTTGAAGATCAATAATATCATTTATATTGAAGTTGAAATTTAAAATCAACCAGTATTCTTTCGGAGAGACAATTTCTTTTTTAATTTTGTCAACAATCATTGAAAATTGTTAAACTTTCTCAAAGAAGCAAAGAATCGCAGATTTTCATCTCAAACAATGAGCCATTCCTGTTTCACTTTCAAAAAGATACTTTTCGTGAAAATTTCATGAGTTTGAAAAGTTTTCGTGAATAGAGTGTGTCAAGTGGTTCATTTGGATATTTCATATTTAAGACAGCGGGGACGACGAAAGGAAGTACGATACTCTGGTACCCTGAGTTCATATCTATTTTCAGTGTAAAATTTCATAATATCACTTCATGATGATTCTTTATGCAGGTGAATGCATTATGCCTTGGTGACCAAGATGTAATTTTATATGCATTGTACATGACGTTCCATGAAATGTGCTTAGGACACAATCTACCTGACTGAATAAAATTGTGTGGTGAATAAGTTGGCGAGGTGCAGAATAAGTCAAGTGCTCGTCACTCTAAATTTGCTTTTGATTATTTGTAATGCACGGTAGTAGTTTATTTTCGGAAAGTATATTGCAGTATTCAAGTCATCAACTTAACACTTCCATGAAATGATATTTCGAATTAGAAAATGTTAAAAAATGTCATTAGAGGGCAACTTAACTATTTCAGAAGAGGCACAAAAGTCCTTATGGTGGCTAAGAACTCAACCATATTAACTGGAAGAAATTGTTGGGTGACTTTTCTATCCGTAACACATATTCTATTAGGTACCACGTTATTCCCAGGTGAAAATTCTCTAATAATACAAGCCGTGACTGTTTCTTTTACCAAATTTTTTTTTTATAGTAGCCGGAATATATATTTCAAAAGAAAATAAAATTTGGTAAAAGAAACAGTCACGGCTTGTATTATTAAACCAATTTACTAAAAAGCTTGAACAGACAACCAATTCGAAAATTCTCTAATAAATCCTTTATTCTGATTTCGTTCGAAATTAACCAAATTGTCCTTAATGTTGTTTAAGGACATTTGGAAGCAGAATAGAAATTAATAAACTAATTACATATTTCGACTCGAAGGAGCTTTTGACATGATTTTCATTTAAAATGCATTGATTTCTTGTCCAATCTCTTCTTTTTTTTCTCTTTTTCTTTCTTATGGATATTATGACTTTTTCTTCAATTATGATAAACTAAAATATGTTTATCAGTCAAATGGAGGGAAAAAACTTCAACTTATGCAAGAGGTATCAGAGTAGATGAATAAAATTACCTGAAACTATCGTCATACACAAATGTTCAATTGGCAAAAGAATTCCGTCACATTTGCAAGTATAGAATGTATGAGATTCCTTGAACGATTTAAACGAGCGATCCTTGTTTTTTAATGGAACGTTGTCCATGGTAATGTGAATTACTACTGAAAACCTTGCAACAGTTGTTTTTGCTTCATTTTCTCTTGATGTTATTTATGGTAAGTATTAAATGAAAGACGATAAAACATGCATAGCATAGGAAAAGCATGAATTTTTAAATGGGCATAAGAATGTTCGTGAATATGCTAAATTTTCGGTGAAATGCAAGATTGAAGGAGTTTGGTTTCATGTTGTAGCTGCTTTAAAAAAAACTCAAAATAAATCAGAACAAACCATCATAAAACATGTCTAGCTAGTAAAAAAATAAAAGTGGATACCAAGCAATGTTCAAGCATCTATATTTTTCTAATTTATTCAATTACTCAGACTTTTCATTCAAGTATGAATTCAAAAATTAAATTTTTCTTCTTCGTATACATATATTATGACACGATACGTCCCTGAATATCTTGCTACTTAGTAAACAGGTTAAATTAATAATTAAAATAAAGCATGTTAACAAAATATGTACATACTCTAATGATGACATGATGAGAAGAGACAGTAAGTCAAGGCAACAAAAGCCATGAAGTAAATTGATTTTACAATCAATGGAACGCATACATTCGAGACAATTGAACAAGTTAATTAAACCTCAACAAGCAAATCACAGCCACCAAACTACGAAGTCTGTGATACTTAACACAGCAACAAACACTTCTAAGCTAACCATGGATGCCATCCACTTCATTAAATGTTCCTCCATGAAAAGATGTGCAGCCTTGATTAAGAAATCACCATTGGGTTCATTGCATCTCGAGCATCAAACGAGTCAACAAGAACCGTGGTGCTAATATTTGTATAATTTATCTTCAAGCTGGTCAGCAATTCTTCTGCCCTACATTTACTGGCACTGGGATGCATTACAGAAGATACAATGGCATTAAAAGCTGGGTTGAGAATCCATTCTGATGATGACACCACGGCTTTCTGCAATCATTGAAAACAAATATGTAGATATATGTAGATTGAGTTGCTTTCCATATGGAGGCGGATCTTCTATGGGCTCCAAACTCTTCGAACGGAAGGATTCCTAGGCTAATATACCCATTGTGAAGAGATGATGATATTCTATTGGGGCACCAGCAGCCTTAGCGACAATGCGGTATCAGTATTTGATATTAATTTCATCTAGCTTCTCCGAATACATTTTCATTTTGGATTACCGCGTATGAACCTTTACATATACTGACATGCAAAAATCTCACTTGAAGTTACATTTTTAGTTTCAAATCGTCGAGCTTGTTACTTCAGCAAATACGCGATTGAAGATTCAAATAAAACTGTTAAGGGTTCAAGTTACCTCGTCATGCAGAGTCATAAATAGCGTTGATCCACGGATGCTATCTCATTCCATTGGTGGTTCAATGCGGTAAAGGATCTAGTGACAGCTGAAGCTACAGGTTCGCATTCAAGCATGATAGAATCTTGTGTTAGTTCCAAGCACACTCATTTTCGTTCTGACCCTTTGACAAATATGTTTCTGGAGTCACGATTCAGCTCGCATCCGCCTCTCCCGTTCACGTCCTTCGTTCAGATAACATACTCGTGGTCCTTAACGTAAGGCATGATCAGACTCCTGGTGGTCGGAGTCCCGTGGTAGATTGTAACATGTAATTTGCTGTGATTTCCTTGAATTGCTGCTTAATTAATTCTATGTGGCCAGGATACCGTATTGATCGCCAAGCTAGCAACTAGCTGCCCGCTTAAAGTGTTCATAATGTTCTTGGCCAGGATATTAGAGGACTGCATTATGGTTTCGTTTACACAGCAAGTGGTCATGGTCGTAGTTGGTTGCTAGTGCCTGAAATGTAATAAATCGAACTTGGAGTGGCAGAATACGTGGTAACCCATTGTATAATCTATTGACGTCACGGGTAAGAATTGTTCGCAGCTGCAGAACAATTTGCCAACAACAAGCCAATTAGAAAGTTGCTTGGTGGCTATAATTAGGTATCCAGTTGTTAATGTGCATTGCATGATCAATTGGAACGAAATGGATACAATATGGTTTGATGCAAGTGGTAGATTATTTATGGAATGAATACTTCTTGATGCAAAAAACTGCACATTTCACAGCATTTAGGCTGCAAATATATATTGATAGCTGATTGCAGCCTTTGCGTAAGAATGAAAAGTTATTGGCATGCAGTTTTTTTAAGTATAAACGCAGCTATCTCTCAATTTTAATATAAAACATTTTATAATCATTGAACCAATCCCGAGGATAGAACAACTAGATCATGAAATGCGTTAAGCTTATTATAAAAAACGAATTGAATGAAAATCAAAAGTTTTAACAATTATTTTATATTCTATTCTGAATTTTCTCCCATGTTTAGCGCTTCGAACGATTGCTTGATATTTTTACTATTCCTTTCCATTAAAACGCTATATTTTTTTATTTTTTCCATATATATATTTCGGGAGTAAGTTGCTCCCTTCTTCAGTGGTGATTATTTTATGTTGCTATCATAAACACACTCATTAATACTCACTTATTTGCATACTTTTAAATATAGGATAAATTACTTTCCTTTTGTTCACTTCACTGTTGAAGTGCTTCAACTATTTATAATGTGTTTCTATTTTCAGTTGCAAGTTCCAGTCGGATGTTATATAAAAAATGTAAGCGTCAACCCATATGCAAGATTTTACCGCAGGCGATATCGTGGCATTCATGCAAGTAAGTATTTTATTAAAATACCTATATGTTTAATGAGTTAGTTGAATTATTTAAAAATATACTTGTTTTGACATTTTATTCATCAAATAAATTGTTCACAAGACATATTATTAAAATAGAGTAGCCTTACAGTTATCGTCAGCATTGCTACAATTTTGTGTGATAAGGAAAGAAAACCAATTTGACGATTGAAACTTAAATTCAGAGTTCAAATTTAGACGATCATAATAACACCAAAATTTAACTATCAAAACTTTTCGTCAAAGGTTTTTCGTGAAAATAATTGTAAACTTTCCTGTAATGCTACTGCTCCACCTGCGTTAACGTTAGTGTTAGCGTCTGTGCCGAAGTGCGCATTAATTAACGCGTTAAACGGGTGGCTACATATGCAAAGCCCTGCTACAAAAGTTATTTCTTCGTGCATTAGGGCGCCAAATATGTTCGATATGGAGGCACAAACTGCTGCTCTAGTGTGGTATATGAGTACTATTAATTATTATGTACGTGTTTTTAAGTGGAAAAATATTAGAAAACCGAAAATCAAACGAAGATGGTGGATGATTCAAATGCATCGCCGTCGAACAGAGTAAGTGTTTTAATCGAAGAAAATTATATACTTTCTTTTTTCAATACACCATGCATCATATAGCTTCAATGTTTTAGTCATTTCAGAAAGTCATTTGCGGAATTCTTTACAGATCTTATGGCTGAGAATGCATTAGAATTTTACAATTTCGTACGAATGTCGGCCACTGATTTTAAAGTTCTGCTAAGAAAAGTTGAGCCACTGATATCCAAAAAAGATACTAAATTCCGAAAAGCAATTCCTGCCAAAGTTCGTCTGTCATTAACTCTTCGGTACTTAGCAACAGAAGACAGCTTTAGAAGCTTACATTTCAAATGAAAGTGATTAGATGATACGTCGCCATGCATCACTTTGTGCTCCGCGATTTTTATGCAATTTCGATCGGGGATCCCAAAGACTCGGTTCCATTGCAAATAAATTTAAAAATTCAATCAATTTCTCATTCGACCACTCCATTTTCTGCGAATCTACACAAGCAAATGAAATTAAGCAATTAACAAATAGGTTTGTACGCACCCGACACACTGCACGTATAGAACAATTGCACAAATGTAGCCAACACAGATTACCGCTCAATGTAGCGCGCTAAAATCCTTTGATGTGTCGGAAAAACCGCCACCCCAGTTATCGCTTAACGTCTAACGTCATCAACAATGCCACATGCTATTTAGGACACTAAACTGTTGGCCACATCTGTGTGATGTGATTGTTAACGCGTTAAGGCGCAGGTGGAGCAGTAGCATAAAGGATATTATTTCACTTTAATGTGTTGCTAAGTGTGAAGTAATCGTGTTGTCTCTCTTCTTTTCTTTTGTCACATTTCTTCCTACAGTATATACGGTGTTTCTAGACGCATAGAACTTTGCAAACAACTAAAACACTGATAAATTATTCAAATGGTCATTTTTTTGGCTTTATTAATTTGCAACGTCTAGCATATCACGCGCGGCTGCGTCTTAAAAAGACCCTCCTGTCGGTCCAATTTCGTACCACCTTTTCCAGCATAGCCGGCCTTATTTCGCCCATAACGCGTCGAATGTTGCGTGCTGGTTACAAGTCATCAATAGTTCCTAGTTATCAGGATAGACAAATCACTTGAGATATCTTCACAAAAAGTAGTCCAATGAAGTTAAATCACATGATCTGGGCGGCCAGTTCACAAGTCCATTTCTTGTTAAGAACGACGTCGAATCGATAAATTTGAAGTGACACGACCCTCTACAGCAGCGATAGCTACCTCGGTACGCACTGTAGGAGCTCGTGTTGGGTGAACATTGTCCGTAGATGTGGTTATAAATCTTGCCATCGTATTGCGTATGAACTGATTAGATAAACCATTATGAGCACCATATATTGAACGAAGTGCTCTATAAGTTAAGCGCACAAAACGTGAATTTTGGAAATAAATTTTTACTATTTTGAAACGTTTGCCGGATGTAAGTCTTTGCATGGTGATTTGGCAAAGTAAATTAAACGTGACGTAAAAATAACATCGAAATTTGAGTGCTACAATAACTAATATCTATGCAAGGTATATAGACTACAAGGTATGATCTTCCGTGTTTCCAAGCTCGTCCGGGCTGCGCATGTTCGTAACTAATGCCGAAAAATTCCCAGTGCAAATTTTCATCTCGCTTCGATGAGATTGAAATTCTATTCCACTTGGAAAGTTGATGGATATGTTATTTGCGGAAGTAAATTTTATATGAAAATTAATAAATTCATGCATGATGAATAAACAAATGCCAACGATGAATTTGCTATACTTATATGATTAAGCATCTTCATAATAACGATGTGGGTATCAACGGGTATGTTAGGTTTTTCGGGAAATTATGGTATAGATTGAGAGCAACGCACAGTCTATAGAATTGAATCCTGCAGAAACGTGACAAACAAATTCAATGCGAATAATTGAAAAAAGCGAAGTCTAGTTAACAGTTTTATTATATTTGCGTTTTGTTAATTCGACTTTGCCTGATAATTGCTTATTAAGAATCCGTCGGAATCGCATACATTTTCAGGAGTCTACAACACTTCCGCTCGTAATTTTGCAACACATTTTTAATCTCCGGATTAAAAAATTCTGGCAAAAAATGTTTGGAGCAAACCACAAGATTTTTCAATCCGTCATTTTCGGCTCTGCCACATTTTCCTCCGGGATACTTCCCTTGAAAAACGGAAATATTTTACATGTTCCCTCTCATTGAGGTTTTTATTCCGTCGCAATCTTTTGTCGTTATTAATTTTACACCCCATCAAGGTATAATTCACCATTTTCACTTGTTTCGCGTTTGCCTTATAATTTCGACTTGTAAACTGCACGCGGCGGTCCCACAAAAAACAATACCTGCTAAAAAACCTTCCTTTCTTGCATTAACAGTGCTTCATCGCTGATGAAGACCGAACGATTACGGTCGAAAATCGTTTCATCAAATAAACAAATTTAACACAAAATAAAAAGAAAGTTTTTTTTACATCAATGTCAAAATTATTTTGTGAAAATTAAAATTAACAATCACACCTGCTTTTGCAATTGCATGTTCGTGATGAACCATTGCGCACTTCTCTCATTTGTTTTTTTGCACAAAATACTTCTACTGCATGGTAGCACCAATGCGTAAATTTCATGTTTTATTCTCATAACCGTAAGCGGCAGCCCTAATTTTCATGAAAATTGTGCGACGATTCGGCATCAGTTTTGTCATTTTTAGAACGAGATAGGACGAGAGGATGCGTATGATCATACCAGTAGTCTATATACCTTGATATCTATGTATATTGGAAGTTTTATACCTCTTAAGAAACATTCTTTACAATAAATCCTGATCTAAATTTTTGACACATTGTTGTTTACTTGCTTGATATTTCCTTTCATTAATGGCATTTGATTGATATATTGCTGTAAAATCTTTATCGACTACTTTTTTATTAACGATTGAATTTTCGAAAAGCTTCATTCAAAAAAATCCTGATGTATCATTTTTGGTTTTGGTTACATTGTGTTGATCACCTGCGGACAAAATGTTTTGCATTTTCTCGCATGTGATTAATTTACCTTCCATCTATTCTTACACATTTTTGAATAGTCGAGCTCCTTTTAAAAGAATTCTCAACAGTCACCTAATGCAGGTGCTGACTTTAAATGAAACGCTGTTTCACTGCTTCTATTTCATGTGAAGCGTTGCCGACTTTGTTCATTTCCAGTTGAAAGTGTGATTTTTTTAGAATTGTTCATTACAGTTTCCTTGAACTAACGAACATTAAATTTACTTTTGTCACTAGCAAGGTGTTCACATTCATTTTCTGAACCGGAACTGTAATTAACATCACTAAGTGGTTTTGTCTACACTAAATTCTCTCCTTCAAAGCACAGCTATCTTGAAACTACTTCGTTCGCCATTCTATGTGTGTTCTTGCCACAATCCTTCGTCCGTTTCCAGGAATATACTCACCTGCTTTACCGCAATGTACTCCATTGCAATCCTGGCATAAAGTCTGTAACCCTAACCTGGATTAATTTGCTTCAAAGATTTTGCAAAAGTGGAACTGCAAAGCAATTACATGTTGGATGGTTTTTTCCACACCGTAGTAAATGAAAGACGAGTCGTGGTTGGGTTTCATCTTATATTTAATTGACACTTATAAATAAGCTTTCCAGTTTTCAACTCAATTTCACTTTCAAATTCAAATAGAGTCCATCCTGTTGGACACGATTTCATATGTGACGAGCGACAAACAAAGATATGCGTTCATTTTATTTGTGTTACTCAATCACAATTAGCTGATTAATAAAATATCGTTTAGCCTATTTAATTATTAAATACTACATTGTTTTAGACAATTTTCTCATATTTCAATTGGATATTGTCACGAATTTCATAAAAGTGTTCCACTTCATGTTACATTAGTTTGTATGCATATTGATATAAATTCTTACACTGGTCTAAAGTACATAGCAATTATTAAAACGAAGCTTCGATTTTGGTGCAGGGACACTCAGACGATAAATTCAGAGAAATGTATCTTAACTACTGTGGTGGATGATCTTTCATTTTTATTTACATGCAATTTTTACAGTGAGACTCTAGCTATGTGAATGTATTGATAAGCACTGTCATGTTAGGGAAATGAGGATGGCATATATGCAAGGCAACATGTACCTTACTTATCCAAGGTGCGTGAAAGAATCGCAACAAATCTGCTAAAGATACCTAAACAAGTGCTTCGTTCGAACAAACATATTTTTCTGTTAAACTTTGAGAAGTTTTCAATTTTATTAGAAATTTTAATGGCCTTTTTGTCTATTGATTATTTACCAAACCTTTCATTGAAAAACAGATGGTTATTAAAGTGTGAACAGCAGCGATGAAGGACAAAATGTATTATTTATAGGAGAATATGAATTCGAAGCTAAGTTTTTAAAACGTTTCAGCGATGGTCGAAAACAGACCAAACAATAAATCTCACGCTAGTAGATGTGTGTTGTTTGATGGATACTATCTTCTTCGTGAATTTCCTATCTCATGAAATATAAATGATAACCAGCAAGCTCCCGAGTTCAATGTATATACATATTTATATCATACTTTTCTCTTTTCAGATAACCTTCTTCGCCATTATTCTTCATGGGATAATCCTAACATGCACGCAGCTCATCATCTTTCGGAAAGGTTCTTGAATGGAAGATTCGGTTGAAGATTCATATGCGGGTAAAATTCGCTGTTCAAGAGTTTTGCGAAAATCTTATGAATTTTGAAGAGGAAAAATTGTTGCCGATGTGAATGATCCCTCGTACATATAATAGAGCACATGCATTTATTTTTATATTCTGCCTAATTCTCATTGTAGTTTCAATGCATTTACCCAATTGAAGATTTTTAGAATCTGTTCCAATATCTGTGTCATACTTGTAAATAAAATGGTGAAATAAAATAAAACTGAAATATAAATGTATTTATTTCTTTTAAACAGGTGATATGTGAATTTTCGATTGCAAGGTTGATTAAAAAAATGTTTTTTTGCACAACTCTGAATCGCAGAATCTTTTCGCGATGCGTCCCAGTATTTATGAATGATATTATATACTTGTAAAGTGCTTTCCGCAACGTCAAATTATAGCATTTCTATATTTTGATTCTCTAAATATTAATAAGCCAAAATTAATCGAAACAACAGAACATTAACCGATACATTCATTATTATTGATACATAGAACCAAATCTAACATGACGAGTTTTTGAATACTTTCAATACTAGACTATACAATTCCTGTAAACGCTACCTCTTAAATGTAGATAATGTATTCCAAATAACCTAACAGCTTCTACTTACAACCAAATTCAATATGTACAGCATGATGGTACTTATTTGATTGGGAAGTCATCCCAGCTTGGTATATGTAGTATCGTTCTCTTTATTTTCTGTAAAACATATGATATATGGGCAAAGGATGATTTAATGCTTCTCGATATGGAATGTTCACAAGTAGTTTGAATATGCATCGGACTGTATATCCTGCTTGGTCGCGAGCAATGTAGACTATCTGATGGCTACCGACTGCAAAACTGTTGCCAGGAACCTGCAACGAAACGTTTGCGAGAAAAAAACACTGTAGACTAGATTATTGTATTCGTCAATGAGAGTATGGGGAATATTAGTTTGAATCAGTTCTTATCGGTTAATGTAAATCATCTTCCTTGGTAGCTATAAACTTATTTTCATCGATGTATAATACGTGAAACACCTTACAAAACCACCGTTTTCATTTTATTTGTTTGCAGCCGGAAGAAGTATGTTTTTTATGGAAATCTTAGTTGAAACAGTTTCTTTCCACAAACATGACAGTTAGTTACGAACTCAACAAGCTTTTCTGTTTAATCTTTTGTTAAGGGGTTATACCTATGTGAATTTATTTTCTTTTTCAATTTTTTTTATTGGCTAAAAGTATGCTAACACATCCCTAGAATTGAAATCAAAAAGGTCCAAATACTAATATACTTCAGAAAATTTTTGAGAATCAATTTTCTGACGCAACTCCAATGCTCGAAACACGTAAAATTTGCTCGCTTTATACTATATAGTAATTAATATACACTGTATATAGCACGTTCCTTCGTAAACGACGCTAGAAGAGCTTCTGTTTACTCGATCGACTACACGCTGCATTTGAGGTTAAAGTACTTTGTTTTGATTGATATTTTTGATGTTGTTTTGTATTAAAAAGTGTTAGAAATGAGTAGTAAACTGTACAGTGGCCGTAAAGGCAGTAAAGCAAGTAATTCATCGCAGAAGCGTAACAAGATCAGCAACAGGCGTCCGCCTAATCGCCATTCGTTTGAGACTCATTAGGATTGACAGCAGGACCTAATTTTCAAAATTTCTGCTTAGAAACAGACGCCGAGCGAATAAAGGCTGCTGAGCGCTGAATTTCCGACGTTGTAAAAGAGGCGAGACGCGGGCTTTTAGCATCAAGAAAGGACGAGGAGGAGAAATCCACGGTCCTGGAAGGCCAACTTTATGGTGCTGGGATAACAGAGTAAAGGTTAAAAAATTTGTATATAGTAAAATTTTGAAAATTCACAACTTTATAAGGTTTTGAAACTTCAAACGCGTTTATCTCGAAAGTGTATTTTTGAAATTTGCCGGAAACGAAACTCCTTCAGTTTTCATCCGATTGACTTGCCATCATAACTGTAGCTTCTTGATATGATTATCTAGTGAAGTACACTCGATTTTAGCGATTCGTTTTGTTTAAAAAAAAGTTATAAACAATTGAAGTCATTTTTTTGGGTCGAAAATGCAATTTTTTTGTTAAATGGTCGCCATTTTGCGAAAAATCGATATTAAACTATTATCGTGTGTACTTCACTAGCAAAACTCATGAAGTTTATGAAGAAAAATTTTTATTGTTCCAGATGCAGATGGGGCTGAGAAACTTGTCCGGCCGCGGAACGTCTTTTGTAAATACTAGTGACTTTGACGTGCACTACAGCCGCCATTTTGTATTAAATTTAAAATAAAAATTTTTTTTTGCACTCCCGAAAAGTTGCCCTTTATATTGATATATTATTAAAAGCTTTTTTTTTCAAAATCCTTGAAAAAAAAATCTTGAAAAAGGCTTGTTTTTTTAGCCTTCACATAGGTATAACCCCTTAATTGAAATGTAAAATATGTATCTCTTGTTACAGAAAATATTAGAGGACCAAATAACGAAAAGGCTTAGGGGGCACAATTAGTCGTTTAAGCTGGTAGTCATGTTTCTTCAGTTGGCCCAACTACAGTTAAATATATTTAAATTTCCTTCAAAGAACATCTATAATTTGCTGACATTGAAAAAAATCGTATCCATAGTTCAATATTTTTCAAGGATAAATGGATTTGTTGGAATATGACAATACATTTAAAGGAACCAAAATATTCAATTTGAATACGGAAATATCCTGCAATTCACAAAGGCATACGGAGGGTTTCATCAAGAACCAAACGAACAAGTAATGTTTGGAGGTTATTAAAGTATTCATCAACTCACATTTGTCCTCGAGATTTCGGTAACATTCACATTATCCGTAAAAATAGGCTCCTTCCACGAGATTTTTATGCTGCCGTCATGCTCGCTAAGTGTATATTTCTGCGTTGACGGACAAAATTCCACAACTGGCGGTCGACCCTCTGTGTCGGGAAATGAGAAAAATATATCTTATCACGTTTTCCACTTACACACAAATTACACATGCTGGATGTTCGATATGTTTCATGTGACATGCGAATGTCACTTACCTAACACCGTAATGGCGAATGTACAGGACACAGTTAATTTAGAAACAGGATGCCGTGCCGTATAAGTTATGTTTCGAGCACCAATCTCCAGGGCGATTTCGGAGTTCCGAAGCCATTCGGGGCTGATGCTTACATCCCGTTCCAAATTAACATCAGTTTTAGGTCGGGGTATCCTTAATTTGGCCATACTCTCGTTTGGTGGTGTTTCCAGGACGATATTTGCCGGGCAAATTAGCTTTGGTGTTGGATAGCCTGGGAAGATTCAATTTCAAATTAAATTAACAAAACAAATAGCACAAATGGGTGTAGCATTGCTATCGGAATATTTCCTAATATAAAATTCGTGTTAAGTGGGCTCCTACGTGGATATAAGTCGGAAGGAAAGATTTATAATTGGAAATGTAATTGCCTGGAAGTGAATAGATCTATGGGTTTTCGAGAAGATAAATTACTTTATTTGCATTTGTTCCCTGGAAGCAAACGAGAGCAAGGATTTCCAGCAAAAAAATACGTACGTATACAGGTTCCATCACTCTCGCCAACCCAATCTCCACTAGAACTGCACTGTTTCGAAAATTTTCCATCTATACGAAAGCCTGTGGGGCAGCGCAGCACACATTGACTGCCCGGGCGATTGGTTATCCTTCGACGCCCTCCCAATCCATTAGCGTCCATTCCCACTATATCACTGGCGATCGGTCGACTGCACTCCAAGTATCCGTGCTCAGGAGGGAAAAGTGGTGGACATGAAGTATCTGTTGAGCTGTTGGTCACTGAAAAAAAAGAAGTTTAAAAAATAAAAGAATAGGAAGTGGTTAAACAGAAGTTTTCCAAAAAATACAGTGAAGTTTCCGCTTCGATAGCATTTCAATGTTGGTCATAGAACATTTCTTCGTGGGATATCGTGCCTGACAAAAATGACCTTGGATGTGACAAAATAAAAACAAATCGTTTCAATATAGCAAGAATCTAATCAACTGAATTCATTTCTAACTAAGTCTATATGACTTTGCCTTCGTGAGAAACGACCGGAAAGTACTCATAATAAGCTCCCAATACAAAGCGGAAAAATACTGCTGACTACCAAATGATATGGATTGCCGTTTATTATTTTTCAAAATGTATCTTTCGCGAGTCAACTTCCCGTTATCGATGCAATAGCTCCCTCCAGTTTACATCGGTTGCACCAACGATATCGATACGACTCGTTCTAAAATTTTAAATTTGACAATGTTTATTCGCAATAAAAATAAAAAAGGGTTTGTTACCGCCGAAAAATAGTCCCCTTTTTCGTGCCATTTGTGGTTCACAACTTTTTTTCTCGGCGACATGTGAAAATAAATTAGACACAAGTTGCGGTAATTTTAAGTCTTAACAATTTTATCATGCTCAATATTTTTGTGGGATTCGAGATATGGAGAGATTTAATTTTCGCCTTCTATTCAAGATAACGGCCACCCCACCACTAATCTGACGGCTGATGCGTGGTTTATTTATCATGAACATCTAATTTATCATACCAAATGATAATCCAGCGTCAAAAAACCATACCTTCAATTACAAGACCACAAAACCTTCAACATGAGAGTGTAGAAATAGTACAGAAATTTATCGGCGAAATAAAATCATTTGATGAACAGTGAACGAAATCAGAATATGTAAAATAAATCTGCTGTTGCAAGCTAATCAAAACGATAGGTATAGAAACTATTGGATAACATATTTGCACACTAATTGGAATTGTGTAATGTAATATTATACACGTGCTGGTCAATGTATTTCGGATTATGATTTCATGCTACGAACGGATAGTGCGGGCAATGTGATATGGTACCATTTGTGTCAAGGCAGAATATTAATTTTAAGGACAAATTGATTCTATGGATTAAAGATTTTGCCTTTGAAGGCATCTTTATTAGATAACTAGCTGTCCGGACAGACTTCGTTCAGTCAAAAGTTATTGGTCTGTCGCAGTCCAATAGAAAAAATTAATTTTATCAATTAAATATTAAATTTTTTTTATTTTTAACTTCCCAGTATATGGGAAGTTCTTGTAATCGCTTCGAAAATCGAAATTGAAATTTTCAACATTTCTTTACGTTTTGAGGTCTATAGAGTATATATAAAGTGTTTTTAGAAAGGGAGATGTATGTGTGTGTGTGTGTGTACGTACGTTCGTGGACACTTTTTTCTACGAGCATAACTCACGTAAACAAAGTCGTATCGACTTTGTTAAAGTGTCAATCGAAGCGTCTTTGCAATCCTAAGAGCTGATTAGTTTTTGGGATACTTCGGTCGGGGGGATTTGCTGTTTTGACCCTTTGAAGGTCATTTCTGTCATGCGTTATATCTCGCGAACCAAACATACGATTTGCATCATAGAGGTGTCAATCGACGCGTATCAACATGTGTGTGAATCTATCAAATTTTAAAAAAAAACGTTGTAGCCGTTTTTTAATTTAAGAAAAAAAAGTGCAAAATATTAGGGTTTTTTTCATAAACAATAAATTTTTAACCTGATTTGCGTGAATAAGTAGACAATGTTTATTAAATTTATATACTCCAAACAATGTTTGTAAAAACAACATCAAAACATTTTGTCATGATTACGTAAAAAATTAAATTAAAAATAAAAAACTATTAAAAGTCATCATGATTTTCAAGGTCATTTTTATCATTCTCTATATCTCACGAACCAGATATGATATTTGCATCATTAAGGTGTCAGTTGACGTGTGTTACCATATTTGTGAAGTTTTTAACATTATAAAAATTCGTTTCAGGCTTTTTTTAATTTAATAGAACAAAATGCAAAAATTATAGTTTTTTTCATAAATAATATTTTTTAACCTAATTTGCACAGCACAATAATATCTGTTTATAAAACTTATACATTCTTATCAGGTTTTGAAGAGAAACCGGCAAAATTTTCTTCCTTGATTATAAAAAAAATAAATGAAAAATAAAAAATCATTCAAAGCTACCATTTAAGGAGGGTTCATACGAATGCTTTTACTTTATTTTTTTATTCTAAAAAATTGTTGTAAATTCAATCAAAGTTTTAAAATATTTGCATAATTTGAGCAGATTTTACATAGTTTTTATAGTCTTTTATTTAAAAAAAATGCTTAAATTATTAAAACCAACAAAAATTTTCAAGACCAAAAAGGCCCCCACCGATTGATCCGCGTGAATATTCAATCTGTCCTCATCGACCAAAAACCTTACGTAATCAATGGACCCTCCCGTAGACGATATGATTCTTATTAACTCATTCCTGTTACTGCTATGAATACCTCTCATTGTTGTAATGTTGTTGATGTTTATGTAGATATTACTCTGAAGTTGACCGTGTGGACCTCAAGGGTCGCACCTCGCGGCTTGTTTTTTAATAATTTTCTCTCCGTAAGAACCATCCTTGTGCCTTAAGGAAAATATATTTTAAAAAAATAACCGAATCGGTCGAGGCGTTCTCGAGTTTTGCGCTTAGCAACACATTTGGTGATTCGTTTTTATTTATATAGATCAAGGTAAACCGTGCTAAACCTTAGCCCCATGGATATTATTATGAAAGTGATAAACATTTATTCATTAATTCACGAAAGTTTAAGGGACTCAAAGTTGCCCAAATTCAATAAGCTGTGAATTTTCAACATTATTTTCCGACCTGTTATTTTAAAGAAAACATTTTGGTCTAGAGCACTGCTTCAAGCATTATGAAAATAAGTTCCAGTCCCCTAAGGACCACGAAAAGTCTGAAGATTATCTTAAGTCTAACCTCGACATTTTTCTCAAAACTCTTACACAACTTTTCTAAATTTGAAATAACATAGTTTTATTAATTTATTGGTAGATGGGCTGATATAAATATGCCATATTTGATAATGATTTTTAATTATGTTTTCTTAATGAATTTTCCTGAAGTTGAAAAATCTCAGCATAATAAGCGTCTGAATGTTGATTTTTAATTCAAGATAGTTAAAAAATAAGCATAATTGGACAAATATTCCTCCAGTACCGTCAACAATAAACTAAACCTAAGATATTAAGCGGCTCTTAGAGATTATCCAAGCAAAGTATTCAAAAAGACTCCATACAAAGATTTCTTTAACATTTTTAACTGACGGATAGGCATGATATAAAATCTAAAGATACAATGAGCAACTATACTTTACATACTATAGACATATGCCATTTATCTACTATATTTATTTATTTATAATGTATCTTAACTTGGAGTTACCTGTAAGACAAGATATTCATCTATTCAAAGTATGTCTATATAGAAATAGTCAATCCGGCACAAAATGCAATTACCTCAGCAAATTTTAAAACGAAGAGAGTTACAAAACCAAAAACAATTCGCTGGAAATCAACGGAATTTCAAAAGCTCTAAGATTTTACTTCGCTATCTTATCTTTGAATATCCTTGCTTGAAATTATAATCAAAGAATTTGCCATGATCAAAAGAATGGAAATTAATTAGAATGCCAACGTAAGGAAAGACACTGAGAAAAACGGAATTTCAGCAAATTGTGCCGAAATTGCAACTAAGCCATAGATGCTTTATTAGGACTATGGAAAACTTCAGGCAGTACTTATAATTAACATAAGCTTTTTAATCAAGGAATAATTAAAACTGATGCTAAATGCTTCATAAAATGAGATTTCAGCAAAAAAACCTACCAGAGACTAGGACTCAGATTTTGAAACCAGTTTGGCGTTTGTGCAGAATAAAATAGTTGAATATTTTAGAATGAAAACCATTCTTTTAAAGAATTTATTGCATTAAAAATATTATATTACGTCAGTCAATAAGTTCCTGCTTTTTAAGGTAATTTTAAGTACATAAAAATAACGCAATTAATTTTTGATATCAAAATCGATAAATCGATCATATTTTCTTGCCATTTTGTTGGCAGCTTTTCAATTCTATCGAAATAAAATTTCTTATCTTTTGAATTTAAAAATATGGTTAGGCTGATTTGAACATCATCTTTGTTTTAAAATATTTTTCTACAAAAAAATGAAATTTCCTAGTCAACTTTTTTTTCAATTTTTCAAGGGGTCGGACGTTATTGTGAACAAAAAGAACCTTCCACCTGTTCACTTATACGAAAAGCATTGATTGGCAGAATTTTGAATTAGACGGAGAAGACTTTTTTAGAAATCACGTCATTAGAATAAGCGAAATTAGGTGATATTATTTTTATCAATCTTTTTTCATCATAAATATGTATGTGTGTGAATATGTTTTGCAATCATGAATTTTTTTTTGTTCAAAAAGATATTGGCGTCTTCAAAACATTTTACCATTCAAAGCGTTGATTGCCACAAATGCAAATTTGATTTAAAAAAATAATTTTTTCAACTTTAAAGCAGTTTTTTCGCTAATATAAAAAACAGCACTGTGGAAATTATTGAAAGTCTGCTTGAATTATGCAAATGTAAATAAACTTTGATTGACATAACAACAATGTCTTAGAATAAGAGATATCATGGAATTATTATTCGTATGAACCTCCGTATGCCTTTTAACGATTTTTTTTATTTTTAATTTAATTTTTTTCGTAATCATGAAAATAAGTTTTAATGGCTATTTTAAAAAAACTGTTTCCAGTACATGAATTTAATAAACATAGGAAATTGAGATAAGCGAATCAGGATGAAATTTTTTGCACTACAGGCAGGCCTCGATTTAAGTCGTTTCGATTTACGTTGTCTTACTTTTTAAGTCCCAGTTTTGATTTACGTCGACAAAATTTCAATTTACGTCGGTTAAATAACTATTTTTTGTCACGTTTTTCTGAAATAATGTCATTTTGTACTTACTTTTATTTTTTATGTTGGATTTAATATAAATGTTGCTTCTCGTTAATAAAAAAATCGTTGTGAGAGACACGTTGTTCATTTCTATGGGCTACATTTCCGTAGGATTCGACATACTTTGTTTCGGTTTACGTCGCATTTTCCCGGTCCCGAAAACGACGTAAGCCGAGGCTCGCCTGTATATCTATTAAAGGCATCAACAATGTTTTTCAAAATTTAGTAGAATCATACAAATGTTAACATGTGTCGATTGACACTTTAACAATGCAAATCCTAAGTTTGGTTCACGATATATAGTGCATGACAGAAATGACCTTGGAGGGGTCAAAACAAAAAAAAACGAGCAAAGTTTCACAAAAACTAATCAGCTCAAATCAGCGCTTCGATTGACACTTTAATGAAGTCGCCGCGACTTTTGTTTACATGAGTTATGCTCGTGGAAAACACTTACCACAAACGCACGTACGTATGTTCATACACACACATAAACATACATGCATTCTTCTTTCCAAAACCATTTTGAATATAAAATATAAAGAACTCAAAACGTAAAGATATGTTGAAAATTTCAATTTCCGAGGCGATTACAAGAACCTCTCATATACTGGAAAGTTTCAAAAATCATATAAAAAATTTAGCATTAAAAAACTTCCGCAAATAATCATACAAACTTAAGAAATTTTTCGAGAATAACTCGAAAATTTGTTTTACAGCAGAAAAGTGATAACTTTTTTATGTAAAATATTTGAGAAACTTTCACGGAAAAGTTTTTTCAATTGAAAATTTTTCGAACTCGATTTCATTACGACAAAATACCAATTGGCAACAATTCTAGAAATAATAATAATATAAATAATATCGTGAATGAATATTTTCAGAAACAAACTATCCAAAACTATTAGTAACCGAGACGAAATTATGCTGGTTCTTCTATTTATTCCTTCGAGTTGCAATGCAAACAAAGCATTTTGAATTTACCCGTTTCTGTTCATTCTAAATGTTACCAAAGTGCAACTCATTTTATCGAGTTTCCTTCAATTCCTAAAAATAAAATTAATAGCAAACTAGGACGTCGTTAGCAGGAGAAGTAGTTGTGGATTTAAAGTTAATTTGTTTAAAATATTCATTTCGATATTGCTTTTGTTTAACTGGTAAAACACATTTGGAAATATTCTCAAGATATCCAATATATATAAAATTCAAGCTCATTTCAATGCCAGCTAAAATACCATATGAACAACTTTATGTATTTTAACAAGGATTCGAAGAGTAAATTCAACCTCAAGACGAAAACTTTGCTATCAGAGTGTGTAGTCGTTCCTTTGTAAGTAAAGTTAAAGATATTCTCAACAATTTTTTTCTTGATTCTTCTAAATCAAGTTTCTCGGTGGATTCTCATATCAAATCAGTATGTTTTGAAAGGAACAACTAACGTTCAGTTGATAAAGTCTTTATTAAAACTAATAAACATCAAGCATGCTCAGCTCAAACTGTTTTTTTCTTTCTCTGAAACATTTAATTGAGCCAAGATCCATGAAAAACCATTCAGCATAAGCAGTTAATATATTAAACAATTGAAAACAAGTACTTTTATTGACTTTCTGTTGAGTTGAATTCAATTAGTCTCGGACGAGTACATAAAAGCCGAACGTGCCGGACAATTTTATGACCTTTGTAGTGAAAATTTATTACGACTTGCCGCCTATTTCCGAGGAGTTATTGAAGTCAACGCGAATATATCTTTACGTGTTTTGAGTATTGAATTGAGTTTTTTTGAGGATTGATGGCAATTGCAAGTACAATGTTACAAATGTGAAATGAAAAATTCAAATATTGTCTTCGAGAGGAACATTTCAATATCAAATTGAATGCTATAAGATGATCAAGCTGAACGTGATCTAAGGAGCAAATTGTAGAGTTTTTCGAAATGCTAAACTACATGTTCATCAAATTTAAAGTACCTCGTGTTAATTAAAAAAAAACACGTTTGAAGCCACCATCTTCTGGAAATTACCAAGATTTGTTTTTTAGTTCAATGTCGTCTTAAAATTTTTCCAAAACCGTAAAAACGAAGAAACTTATCGCTATTGACACAAATAAAATGCTAAAAATATCATTGGATGAAATTCGTTTTATACGGAATCACAAAATTTTCAACTAGGCTCAAGAAAAATTCGTCTAAAATCCAGTACTTCAGGAAATGTAATTGGATCTTTGAAATTGCAAATATAATAGAACACAATAGATTTATACATTTCAAGAATTTATTAGCCATAAATCCTTATGTGGTTAGTAAGCGATATCTAATTTACAACGAGTGAAGTGTTCTCCATAGAGACAGGTTATTGAATTTACTGGATTTGAGGTACATTATTGAGTTTTCAGCGTAAATGTCTTCATTTCTTAGCTAAATTTGAAAAACCGCAATGGACTTGTAGAGCTTAGCAGCAACGTATAACTACATCAGCGATGAAAATATACGAGAATAAAGGGAGATATGAGCTCCAATCTAAATATGTACAGTGCTGTGCAAAACTTAAGCAACTCACTGCATGTCGGAATGAAAGGGAAAATTGCAATCAAAATATAAAGAATTTTTTTCCTTTTTGTTTTTAATTCACACGTTAGCATGTTGCTTAAAGCTCTGCAATAAAAAAAGTACATCAGTATTTTAACTGTTCATTAAAAAAAACCGAAACAAAATACACCAACAAAAAGGCTGTGCAAAATCTAAGCAACTTTTATTAATATTTCGTGTATAGTCGTTATTTTTTATAACAGCGGTACATCTGCGAGGCATTGATTCAACTAAATTATTTAAAATTGAAATGTCCATTTTTCCCATTCGTCTTTTAGATTTGTAAATAATTGGTCCATGTTTGCAAACTGTACTGTTCCCATACGCCGTTTCAATATACCGAACAAGTTTTCTATAGGATTCAAGTCGGGCGGTTGTGCCGGCCAATCAAGAACTGGAATACTTTTAGAGCTACGCCATTCTTTAACCAACTTCGATGTGTGTTTCGGGTCATTATCATGTTGAAACACACATCGAAGCGGCATATTACACTCTACATAAGGTAACACTCTAGATTCTAAGATGTCCTTATACGTGGATCTGTCCATAATTTCTGTTATTCTATGAAAGGGACCAATACCTAATGCTGAGAAACATGTCCAGACTATGACGCTTCCTCCCCCATAGTTCACCGTTTTCCTACAGAAGTGTGGATTCAGTTGTGGTCCCTTCTCACGCCTCACACGGAATAAGCCATCAGAATTGAAGAGGTGGAACTTGGATTCGTCGCGAAATAAAACGCTCTTCCATTTAGCAACTGACCAGTCAAGATGGTTTTTATCAAATTCAAGCCTAAATGATATATAAAACGATATAAATAGTAAAATAATAATGTTTAAAAGTGTTGTTCGAGCAGTTTACCTTTTCCTTGCATGTCTTTTTGTGAGCAATGCCTTTTTTAAAGCTGTATAGCTTTTCAGATTGAATTCAGTTGGCCGTCTGCAAGCAGGGCTTGAGTTGACATTTAAGCCTAGCTCTTTCACAACTTCTTTTCACGAGATAAACGGTTTTATTTCTATTAATTTTTTAATTTGTAAGCCATCTCTAATGTTAGTTTTTCGCGGCCTTCAACCAAAATTTACACTTTTCACACTACCCGTGTTTTCATATTTCGTAATCCATTTTAAAATTGAAGATTTGTTTATATTTAACGATTTGGCAATCTCTATTTGCATTTTTCCGGAATAATATAGCGAAATTACGTTTGATTTAAATCTATTATCGTATTGATTACGCTGCATTTTAAATTTTATTTTTTTAGACACAACTAAACCCAAAGGGAAGACGATCTTTACTGATCTAATTGACACGAGCATCAGAAAAAAACAAAAACATCGGGAAATCCCCGTTATCTTTTGTTCTGACAGGGAATCGCAGCTGCATTTTGAAAGTTGCTTAGATTTTGCACAGCCTTTTTGTTGGTGTATTTTGTTTTGATTTTTTTTAAAGAACTGTTGAAATACTGATGTACTTTTTTTATTGTAGAGCATTAAGCAACATGCCAACGTGTAAATTAAAAACAAAAAAGGAAAAAAATTCTATATATTTTGATTGCAATTTCCCCTTTCATTCCGACATGTAGTGAGTTGCTTAAGTTTTGCACAGCACTGTAGGTATCATCAATTGTGGTGAACTTTGTAAGGAACCATTCACATTTTCCATTGATTGCAATCAGGAAAAAATCTTTGTGAGATTTTTTAATGCGTAAAAATAAAAATACCGAAGTTTTATAGCAGGGTATTTAATTATTTAGGGGCGTCATAATTAATTGATCTATACTAAAAGTAAGTTATTACATTCACAATAGTTCATTCGATTGGTCATTAAAGTGCGCTTCTCATTTGGATCATTTATTTTGTTTGATGGATCTGTATATTAGAGATTCACATTGATAGCAACATTGCTTCCATAAATAGCTGATTTACCAATATTCTTCAACAACACATGACCAGCACCATCATTAATCCTTGTAAGAGTTTCCCGAGAATCAATCAAGTGATGGAAATTCTCAATGGTCCTAGATTCCTTTTCCCATCCATTTGAAATTCACAGCTATAGCCGTAATGGAAAGCTCTGCCATTGTTTTTAATAAATAATAGGTTGGGGATTGGCTATTGAATTCCTGAAAACGCAATAATAACTCCTAGCAACGAAGAAAAGGATTTCTCCGGCCATCAAGCCGAAAGCGTATGATAAGTGCTATGAATTTATCAAACGCCTTTTCTCAGCATCCGAAAATCTCTTCCATTTTCCCAACTGTGTCTGAGCCCAAGGATTCGGCCCGCTTGAGTAATTCTTTGTGGCGCATCCCGACAGATGGCACAGAAAATACCAGGAACTCGATATGGACGAGCGCTGTCGTAATGTTTGACCCAATTTGTTAGGAATGACAATAACATATGTGCACTGATTTGTCCGGCTCTGACAGACGATCTGACAAATTAATTTAATTTGGATAAATGCCTTTCGAATGAATGAGTGTCGGCCGGCAGTGCACGGGGGCATTCATACATCCAAATGGATAGGTGGGTCAGTGGGCAATCATATGTAGAATGGACATTTACGCAGATACAGCTGTCGTAACTTATGATTGTTATATAAATACATTTATGATGATAGAGGGTCATTGAATGCTTGATGAACGGAAAATAAAATGGGCTGGCGCTTGTTCGCTCGTCAGCATCCACTTCTTAATATAATACCAAAAGACGATTATTCAGGATAACTCATTAGACGTAATGGGAATTAAGTGATTAAACCAGGACGAGGTGGATTCAAAAATTCAAGTTTTTATTGGGACCCTGCGTGAATATTTTAGCTGAAAAGCATTTAGTCTCTTGTAAGTTTACTTTTAAAGAATAAAACTTTTGGTGCACGTTTCAAAGTTAAATAGTTTAAAACTTACTAGTAGTACTTCAACCTCCTGTTTTAAATCAATTATGAAAATCGACCCTGAAAGGCATTCAAAACTTTTATTTTATCAACATTTTATGAAGATCCTTGAAAGCAAATGATTTGGTGACTTTTGTTGCCTTATTTTCGTTGAGTTGTTTTTGTTGATTTAAATGCATGCATTGCTAAATTTAAACAAAAACTTCATACTACTTAAATTTACGTACTGTTGCTTTTGGAATTTGTTTCAAATTTCAACTCGGAAAATTGACTGCTTATTTCAGCAGATGGTTTTGCTATCCTAATGCGAATTTGATTTTGATCGAAATTTTTGATTGGGCTGTGAAATTGACTCCTCAGGATCTATAAGCTTTATTTTTTCAAAATAAAAAGTGGCTGCATTTTTTGTTGTTTTACTTATCAAATTTTAAAAGTATTAGACGTGACCTAAGAGACCTAAGCGCTATACACTTTTTGAAACATGGATATTTTACTTCTAATAATTAAAATAAAATGCTGCTCTTAACACTGCCGCTTGATGAGCTTTTATGTTCAAGTTCATTTACAATTCACTTCCCCCACCAACGAAAATGTATTCCCAGAATTTGCACTTAAATATGCACTTATCCTTAGAAACCAGTGATATCATTTTCTTCAAATTGCATTGTACCAAACACTTTTGTAAAAACGCTTGCTTTCTATAAGGCGAAATCTTGAAAGTACGTTGACCATAAAATGGACTTTGCGCTCATTTTAAAAACTTAAATGTATGTTTGGCGACAATAACCGAGCACCTAAAAATTTACGCTTCCTTTATATTGGTTAAATATCACCATAGAAGGTTTGGGTCCCAAATTGTTAGTTTTAGCTATTCTACTTTAAAAACAAACAGTTTATAAATTAAGCTATATGTAACACATCCTGTAAATAATAAAACATGTAAGGCATATGGATGAACCAAAACAAACCAGATGATGGAAAAATTTCACTGTCTAGTCTTGAAAATTTTCTGACAAAACCATCTTTTACTAGTAATATGTGTATGTGACGAAATTGCGTTGTCTGCATCAGAAAAAAGTTATCATGCTCCTGCGGTGGAAGCTACGTTGAAAATTTACCGAACAGGCTCTATCTGTTTGAAGCAGTTCTTAAATTATTCCGTATCTTTTCATGAGCTAAATTTTCAAGTTGGATTCTGGTGTACTGGAACATTTTGAAGGCATTTCATTCACATTTTTCACTTGGGATTCGACATCGTTTGAGATTCCTCGTTTTTGTTCTTCAAGAAAGAGTAATATTTTAGGATTTCTATGCAACAGAAAAATGAAGGTTTCTTAAATCGTGGAGGACACAACCCGTTCCATATGATAAGGCTTTTTGGGTGAAATAGTCATTCTTTGGGGGCCTAACGACAAATTTAATGATAACTATTCTGGACTCTAAAAATTAAAGCCTATCATAAAAATATAAATTAAAATATTTATTTAACGCTTCCATTTTGGTATTAATTTCATTTAAGCCAACTTATCAATAAAAAAATCATGTCATCCTTGTGCTTGATGGGGTAGTGGATTCTCAATTCAAACGGTATACATATTACCATTTTCTAGTAAAGAGTTATTGGCAAATAAGCAAATTAATTTGGTCAATATGCAAAAAGCTTTTCGATCTATTTGTGGATACATAAAATCAACGGATGATGATGTTTACAATCAGTCTTTCAAAATGTTTATTGACAAAATATTCGTTTGAAATCTTCAGTTTCGTGATCTTTCCCTAATTATTTCTTGCAAATCCAACAAATTTTCTTCATCCTGAATACAATTTTGTACTTATGTTATCATATATAAGAGAGACGTTAATGTGAGAAAATATTGAATATTTTTAACTTCCCAGTATATGGGAAGTTCTTGTAATCGCCTCGAAAATCAAAATTGAAATTTTCAACATTTCTTTACATTTTGAGGTCTATAGAGTATATATAACGTGTTTTTAGAAAGGGAGATGTATGTGTGTGTGTGTCTGTACGTACGTACGTTCGTGGACACTTTTTTCTACGAGCATAACTCACGTAAACAAAGTTCGATCGACTTCGTTGAGGTGTCAATCGAAGCGTCTTTGCAATCTTAAGCGCTGATTAGTTTTTGGGATACTTTGGTCAGGGGGGTTTGCTCTTTTGACCCTTTGAAGGTCATTTCTGTCATGCGTTATATATCGCGAATCAAACATACGATTTGCATAGTTAAGGTGTCAATCGACGCGTATTAACACTTGTGTGAATCTATCAAATTTAAAAAAAAAAAACGTTGGAGCCGTTTTTTAATTTAAGAAAAAAAAAGTGCAAAAAATTAGGGTTTTTTTTTTATAAACAATAAATTTTTAACCTGATTTACGAAAGACAGTATTCAATTTTTGTAAAATTTATAAAATCCAAACAATGTTTGTAGAAACATCATCAAAATTTTTTGTCATGATTACGTAAAAAATTAAATAAAAAATAAAAAATCATTAACAGGCATCATGATTTTCAAGGTCATTTCTCTCGTGTGTTATACATATCTCGCGAACCAAACATACGATTTGCATGGTTAAGCTGTCAATCAACGCATATTAATATTTGTGTGAACTTATCTCATTTTGAAACAAATTTTGAAAAAAATCGTTGGAGCCGTTTTTTAATTTTTAAAAAAAAAGTGCGAAAAATTGTGATTTTTTTCAAAAGCAATAAATTTTTAACCTTATTGTCAAGTCCAAGCAATCGATCTTTATATAATTCATATACTCCAAACAGTTTTTTTAAAAATGCCATCAAATTTTTTTCTCACGACCACAACAAAAAATCAAATAAAAAAAATAATTAACAGTCATCATGATCTTCAAGGTCATTTCTGTCATGCGTTATATCTCGTGAACTAAACATACGATTTGCATCGTTGCGGTGTCAATGAACACGTATTAATATTTTTGTGAATCTATAGAATTTTTAAAATAATCGTTGGAGCCGTTTTTTAATTTAAGAAAAAAAAGTGCGAAAAATTAGGGTTTTTTCATAAACAATAAATTTTTAACCTGATTTGCGAAATGTATATAGACAATGTTTATAAAATTTACATACTCCGAACATTGTTTGTAGAAAGAACATCAAAACTTTTTCTCATGATTACGTAAAAAATTCAATTAAAAATAAAAAATCATTAGAAGCGAACCAGATATAATATTTGCATCATTAAGGTGTCAGTTGACGTGTGTTACCATATTTGTGAAGTTTTTAACATTATAAAAATTCGTTTCAGGCTTTTTTAATTTAATAGATCAAAATGCAAAAACTATAGTTTTTTTCATAAAAAATATTTTTTAACCTAATTTGCACAGCACAGTAATATCTGTTTATAAAATTTATACATTCTTATCAGGTTTTAAAGAGAAACCGACAAAATTTTCTTCCGTGATTATGAAAAAAATTAAATGAAAAATAAAAAGTCATTCAAAGTTACCATGTAAAGAGGGTTCATACGAATGCTATTACTTTATATTTATTATATTCTAAAAAAATTGTTGTAAATTCAATCAAAGTTTTAAAATATTGCATAATTTGAGCAGATTTTTAATAGTTTTTACAGTCTTTTAATTAAAAAAACTGCTTAAATTTTGAAAACCAACAAAATTTTGCAAGACCAAAAAAGCCCCCACCGATTGATCCGCGTGAATATTCAATCTGTCCTCTTCGACCAAAAACCTTACGTAATCAATGGACCCTTCCGTAGACGATTTGATTCATATTAACTCATTCCTGTTACTGCTATGCATACCTCTCATTGTTGTAATGTTGTTGATGTTTATGTAGATATTACTGGGAAGTTGACCATGTGGACCTCAAGGGTCGCACCTCGCGGCTTGTTTTTTATTATTTTTAACGATATTAGTTTACGACGCAGTTGCTCAAAATATGCTTCGGCTTTAATAGTTATGTAACTCCGGAACGAAACTGAATCAAAATTCATTACATCACATTTTCCACTCAAGATTACTTGAGCTATCACACAGTTTTTGCTGGCGGAAATTGCTAGCATTTTCCTTGAAAATAAAAATTTCCAAACATAAATCCTGGATTTTGTTTTCAGTCAAAAAAAAATTCGTCATCAATCCGCAATGTCAATAGACATTTCGCAAAACATGATTGTAAATAGAATGATCAATTGATTTTATACATCCTACAATAGGTGAAGCTCTATTTGTGCATATTTGTCAAAATTTTGCCGGTTTTAGTTTTCATGAAAAATGTTTAGTGCTGTAATTCAATAAAAAGGTCAGTTCATTGACAATTGTGGAAATCATACCAAAAATTTACTAAAGGATAATCTCAAAAAACATATCAAAACTTCAGCAAATATTTCAAAATTAAAATAACGTCTAAACTTCTCTTCTCAATAGAAAATAGTTAGTCTCTTCATCTTTTCAAATTCTCTGAAAAATGCCTCTTTAATTTTCATTGCGCAACTTATTGAACACAAGAAGAATTCAGCCAAAAGTGATTAGATGGAAAAAAATTGAATGAGAAACTAAAAATTTACCATGCAGTCAAATTATCCATTAAAATACCTGATAAAATAAATTTCAGAAAAATTCGTGAAACACACTTAACCAAGAAAACTAAAAACTTGCCGAGATTGCTACTTATCCTCCGTTTGATCAAGTTTATCAAATTATCAATATTTGGGATTTTTAGAAGCGATGCTACATTTCATTAAACATGTCCAAATATTGTTATGAATTAAGGATCTTAAGTTAAATTAGGGTACACTTGATTTATTTAAATTTGCCAAAAATAAAATTGTATCACTGAAATGTTTCTTAAATTTAAAGTTCGAAAGTTTATTTGCGTGGATATTTATAAATTTTATAACAAAACTTTCGTTTGCGATTCTCGTCAACTAAATCAAGAGTAGAAGCAAACGAGCATTTTAATCTAAGAATTATCAAATTTATATCATTAAAATTTTTCCAAAGTTCCAGATTAAGAATGTATATGTTAAGTCGAAATCATTTTTTGTTCATCAGGTTTAACTTGATTTCCATTAGTATTAATACAATTTTTTTGTATTTAGTAGGCAATTTATTTTGTTAGTTTGCATATTTTATTACCAGTATCAGTATCTATTTTCAGTCACTAAGGAATGATGTATAGTCAAAAAGTTATATGTCTCGGACTATTTTCCACTTTATTTTAATAAACTGTTAAAAACAACAACGATAACTTCCTTTGAAGTGGATATTTTATTTTTATACAAACATATGTTTCGATAGCTACTTGCTACCTTCATCAGTGTTGTATCGGTGTTTGAACACCGATACATGCAACTGCTTTTCATCATTATTTAAACTTAGGCTTAATTATATCCCTTAATTGTATCCACTTATGTTAGGTATATATAGGCATCACAGACTTTGAAATTTAGTAACGATACAACACTGATGAAGGTAGCAAGTAGCTATCGAAACATATGTTTGTATAAAAATAAAATATCCATTCCAAAGGAAGTTATCGTTGTTGTTTTTAACAGTTTATTAATGATGTATAGGCCATATAGTAATGAATAAAGAGAGAATCTTAAAAAATTTCGTTGGTTAACGTAGATTATATTGCGAAGGCTTCGATATTTACTATCAATGTTAGAACAGCTATGTTAGTGTTGCGATGGCTACACTGCTTGAATCATTTGAGAACACATTTTTCGAAATCAGGACATTTAGTCATTATATTCCTCTTGCAATTTTATTTTACCATGGGTGCTGAATTCAAGAAAGAATACTGGTGAGTATGCCTACATCAAAGACAATGTATCTTTTTCTTTTCGTGTCAGTATTCATCGTATCGATAATTTTAATCTCTATAATATTACCTAGTGAATTAAACATTCTTCTCGAATTTATTTTTCAAGAGAAAACAAACCAAGATTCTTAACTGGTTGTATAATGGTGGTTGCAAATTTTGATGCTGCGGCAGATAATAAGGACAACAAGCAGATACGACATTTCCAGGGAGTCTCGTTTTAAGCGTACTACGAATTAAGTGGGTTATTTCATAAAAACTTCAAATTTTTCCAATCACAATCATGCCAGTTAAAGACTTTTCCAATATGTAAAGCAATTAACCTGGTAGGTTTTAGTTTGAAAAGCCTGAAAAATGTGTTCACTGACACTTAAGAGCTAGAATCATGTATGTATGAATGTATTCCTAAATTTGAAACTAAGAAGATGTGCGTCAATTCAGAGTTTTTTCAATACGAGACAGAATTAATTTTCGAAAATTTGTTTAGAGCAATGAAGGAACTGTAAGTCCATATTTTGAACAACTACTTGGATTTTCAGGTTTACTTATAGGTACATATAATGGGAAAAAATCGACCTGAATCATTAATATTGCATTTTAATCTTCATATTGGGAATGTTGTCGATGCTGAAAATTTAGTATTATTTTTCTCAGAATCACAAAGCTTATTAAAAACTGACAACGGATATTTTGAAGGGCTTCCAAAAAAGGTTTCATTTTAGAAATTCTTTATTGAAGCCATAACTTATTTGCTTATTATCATCTCACCTTTTTTCACTGAACGACTGGAATGTTTTTTCTACTTATATTTCGAATATAACTATCATTTCCATTATCATAAACATATTTGCTATTCATTCTCAATATAGATATTTCAATTCATGCAAAATACAATCAATATGATGTCGAAAAACTTCAATTATGTCAATCAGCTTATGAGAGCGCAGACAGTCAATGAACAGATAATTCGTCAATAAAAAATCAGATTTCGGCACAGTCTAAACATATTCTGGGAAATCTTATTATTGTGATTGAAGCGACATTCTGACTTTTTTCATAGTTTAAATTGAAATCAACTTTCAATTGACCTGACCCAAATATGAAACACGAAGGTAATTGGAAAAACTGCATGGTATTTTTTGAATTTGATTACGTTCAAATGAGGGTATCTATTTTTAGTTTATAAAAGATTCTGTCAAAAAAAATCGATGATTTTCATAACGAATTCGTAAATTTTAAACATTGAGTTTTGGATTTTGTACATGAAGGGTGATATATAATGTAGCGTGGTTGGTAAGATTAAAATTGCTACACGAATGGGCCGATGAAATTCACATTTGAAATAACATTATAATTATAATTTAAGCACAGCTTGATTTGGAGCTGTTCATTTATTGTATTTAAATTTTTTGGTTATCATTGTAATTCAATGCATATCCAGTAATTCAATTCGGGATGTTTTTCATCAGCACAAATTATATTCATGTTTACTGCGATTCAAATCAAATTAAAACTGCGGAATGTACACAAACGTATCCTTCGTGATAATGGCCGTTCCTAATGTCTATGAATTCAGGTTACACATATTTTTATGGTTACACCATAAAACGGCATAACGTTTCTATCGATTAGAAGAGGAAAAGTGTACGGATGTGTAAATCTGTGTTGAAAACAAATAAATGCTGTCTGGAACTATCAGTTTTTTGTTGGTTTTCGTTATTGTGGTTTGCATAGTAAGAGTACACAGCACTAGAAATTTGTCTTCATAGCTTTCAAAGAATTATAAACTGCAAAATCTTCACGTGCTAATTCATACACTTAAAGCCCGCAATAATATGTTTTCCAACAAAATACTTTTGTTTTTCAATTACAACAGATTCAAACAACACATTACTCCGAACACTTTCGTCTCATTTTTAATAGAAACAACCACTACGACTTACACTCTAGATGCTGATTTCACTGAACTAAAACTTTCCTATTTTAAAAACTTCGTGAATCCAACCTCTGAAACGAATATGTAACAATAAACCATACAATGATAAACTTATATGGTACCTATTCTACACGTAAATTTTATGCATGTTACTACCACATTAGGTCTTCTGGAATTTTTTATTCAAATATTCGCAAACACGATAAAGTAACAAAATTCGCAAAACATATAAAACGTACATCAAACATATTCATTTAAAATATTCGAAAGATCAATATGGCTAAATATGGAATTTATAAAGGCCAAAAGAATCTTTCACTATTGGCCTGAATTTCATAACCAAGCATAATCAAAATTAATGCAAATTAGACTGCAAATACGAGCGAAGCATATTTTTTCAATTATTTTTCTTAATTTACCACTAATTATGACTAACGCGCCCATCCACAAAGGTTCGTGGTAACAATTTCCCAGCAATTCTTACATCAACGAGCTTATAAAATTATCAAAATAATTGAACGATATTTTTTAATAACTTTTTAAGGCTTTAAGAATTACGAAGCCGTAACGTGATACCTTCAGGCAATTTATGACTTTACATGCCGTCTGGTCCTTTCGAGCCTTTCTGCTTCGTTTCGCTCACGTTTCGTCACTTTACTACCATCGGAAGCATCTTGAAAATTGCTGACGCTAAAGGTGGATGAATGGATGGGGATGGACCTACACAATAAAGACAGTTTTCAATGTTTCCATGCCAAGATGAATGAGCTTGGCAGGACCTAAAGTGTCCGTGACGGGGTACAGCGAAATTCAATACGCTCCCTGCTGCGTATGAATTAAGAAGGTGAAATCAGGGACAAGCAGTACTTGAGGATGCCAAAGACGAACAAAGAAACGGACGATCCATTCAATGTCGTCTTCGTTCACGGGTAATTTTAAAGGTAAATATTTAAGCAGTCAGAGCCAGAGCAAGCAATGGTTATAGAGCTGATGATGGTATAAAAAATTGCAGAGGAAAATTATGCTGCATGGGGATTAGTTGGAAAGCTTCTTTGAAATGTAAGACTCCTGAGTTCATTTATATTTCAGCAGATTTTCATGGTGAGGATTTCTCTAGATTGCTGGATGTTTATTTTAGAGATTGACCTGAAACAGTCAGCATAGCATCATGGTGAGTTTTTTTATAAGATTGTTCTACTATCTGAATAAGAAATGACACGTCTGCAATATGACATCAGACTTGAAAGTTGAATCATTCCGATACACAAATAATGTATTTGATGTAGATCGTTTATGCCATGAAACCGAATGAAAACAAAAATATAACTGGTAAGAGTTTCTGTATTACGTTTTGATTTGACAAAATAAGTAGTGAGAAATAAGAACTTAAATTATAATCAAAAGAATAATTCGAAAAAATGTTGCAACTCTAGCACGATTGTTGCTAGAATCGCAGGTAAGATGTCGATCAAATGCATCGTGCTGCATTCTTCTCCCATCGCGAAACTTTTGAAATAATGATAAACCTATCGCAATTAAATATTTTTTTACGCTGTTTTTCGTGTATTTTTTGAATATCCAATTAAATAGATTTTGGCTTTCAATATTTCATTGCTGATACTGCTGAGAGCAATTTGGTTTTCTCCTATTTTTTCGATAACAATTTTTTTACTGTAGATAGAATATTATCGAGTCTAAGTGAAATATGATGGCATGCAGTTGTTTAAATGCAAGTTGAGTTTTTTTCCAAAGCAATTTTTGACAGTAATTTTTTTGTAGGTCAGAATTTCAGTTGAAATGGTTTTAAAGAGACACTTTGAATTTCAGGTTGTATAAGTAATCAAGTGTTATCTTCATTCTCCAATAAATGGGCAGGAGCATCTTATGGTTCGATACGAAGCCCTACCAAGAAACTCGCTTCGTTCTATTTGATCATTAGTGAACATATCACCTTTTGGTTACAGTAATAATTAAAATTGCAATTGATTTACTGAAGCTCGTGCAGTCTGAAGCATATATGGAACTTTAGTGATTCAACTTACAATCTTCCTTTCTTTCATTATCATCATTATGCATTGTGAAAACGACACATTTCACCACCAAGACTATATGAGTGGCGAAAAATACTAATTGATTTGATTTTTTTATATTTTAGGCGCTTTGTTATGTCAGAAAACATTATGTCATTTCCAAGTACCCCTTAATTTATCTTTGGGAATTTTTAATGCTAAATAAACCTTAGCTTATGACTTACCACGTACTACATTTAGAACGATCAAAAAAGAGAAGAAAAATAATTTCAATCGGAGAAGAAAATTAGTCAAGACAAAGGTAAACGTTTGAGAAGAACAATAGCCACCCTATAATGGTGACCTTTTTTGGAAAATAGAAAATCAATAAACTGAGGATCTTAAAATTTAGAAAGTTGAAATTATCTTTGGAGCTGCAAGGAATATTTTATATATGAACTTATCGTTGGAGGTAAGATTAAGGATAAAGAAAATTAAATGTTATTATTTAAAGGTAAGGTAACTGTAGATAAAGGTTTCAACAGTGACTTCAAAGTCAAGGGAAATACAATTATGTAGCCATGATAACACACAGTAATTATAATACACGTTAAATTCCTACCTCCTTCAGGTGGCCTTTTCAGACAGTTGAAAGTCCTGTCACCTCATGAAAAATGGTGCGGACGCAAAAATATATTTCGACAAAGTCCCCTGTGGTCAAATTTAAAGTTCAACCACCTCTCGAAACATTACTAGGAACTATCGTTATTTTCAATCCAATGCATGAGGATGATTGCAGCTTCTCTGGTAAGGCGAACGACGATCACAATGTCTGTCTGGATGCGAAAAGCGACAATTGAAGTTTTTCCAGCGTTGGATAGGCGCTACAAATTTGGAAAATAGTTGGCAACGTGATCAGTGATAGTAGCGGCCTCCATTTATATTGTCTGGAAATTACTGTGGCTAAGATTCTAAAAAAATGAAAATGTATGGCGAAAATGATTTTTACGAGACAATGTTGCTTGGTTGGTTGGTTAAAGTGGCAGCACCCTTTATTCAAAGATGGCTCACTTAGACAAAGTTGATTTTAATCGATAAAAACGTGACATGACGAGAAGCAGTAACATCTTGATGTTTTTCGAAGATTCCCACTTTCCAACGATTCATGAAATTGATTTTTTTTTATTTTAGAAAATTTTAAAACGGAATTAAAATGTGTACATCTTTCTACTTTCTCCTTATCCTGGGAACCATGTGAATTTAAGTGACTAAAGTTCCCACAGAAAGTTTACGTTTTAGTTGGTGCGTAAATTTACAGCCCCTATACAGTTTTCACTGGATATTCTCGGTGGACAAAGTGAGTGACAATCAAAGCAAAAAATTACCTTGCGCCTCGTTTAGGGTGGGACTACCCATCTCATGACCAGTCGCGACTAAGGATATAAAAGTACGAGTGCAAAACTAAAGACTCAATACTTACATTCAATTTTCACAAAATAATGAAAGTTATTAAATTTAACAATAAATTTGTCCTCAGCTATTAAAATGATGATGTTCATATATAGATATATTACTTCAATATGCAACGGGGATAATTTGAGAATGCAAAATGATCCTTCTGGGCATATATTTACTATTATTGCTAGAGATCAGAAACTCCTGCGGTACTCAAGAATAATATTGCAATTGTTAGAGTGCTGGATGCTTTGCTTCTTTGTTTTTATTGTTAAACGTCTGTTACGTTCGCCAGGCAACGTGGTCGACCCACAACCCATAAGGGCAAAATGGGGGTCTGCCCTGTCCTGGAAGATCCCAAACCACCCGCACGGTGGCAAACGCCGTTTTTAAAGAAAATTAATAATGTTACGTTCGCCACTTCACGCAACCAAGCCAATTAATGAATTATAGTGCTATTATTGAATTATATTATTATTATTGAATTAGATTGTTATTAACGAGTTATATTGTAGGAAGTAGAGGTTTGAATTATATGGTAAGGAGTAGAAGTTGAATTATATAAATGTAGAGGAGATGTAGGTATGTAAGGATATTAGATTAGATAACTAAGTAGGTAGCAAGTTTGTTATGGATAGTGTTCCTGACAACGTCACAGACCCTGCAGATAAGTTGCCAGCAATGACGGCAACAAACACCGATCACCCAATCGCTGCAACAGATCCAAACACAGGCTCCGCCCGGTCTACGATACGCCCAATGGAGTCCCCTATGCACCAGTGATACCCACAACCATTGGTAATTGCAGTTAACGACCACCACGAGTATTTCACCAGACAGGCAGCAGTCACAGCATTTCCCCCCGCATCGAGACACAACGTCTGACCAAACCAGTTCAAAAGCTCGGAAAGCTGCGATGAGGTCAACTGCCCAGCTGAGTGGGCATTGACCGTCGACGTGAAAAAATCGAGACCGGGAAATCCCATATATAGGACCGAATGGACAGCTGACGGGGCTTTTTTACGTCGACCGCTTGTGCGAAGCTGCGTGGCTTTTTTTTACGTCGATCGCTTGTGCGGAGCTGGATTGGTTTTTCAGACGTCGGTGTTTGGTGCGAAGCTGCAGTTTTGGCTTTACGTCGATCTTGTGCTTCAAGTGTGATGTTCGAATACGAGCGACTCCAATCAAACCAACCCCCACGACATCGACCAGGACAACGAAGAAAGAATTCGGCCGATAGGAGGAGTGAGACAAAATTTAAAAGGAAGGCGGACAACAAGCGGAGGAAGTAGGATAAGGAACAAATTGTAAGTAGATTTAAGTGTATATAGTTAGGATTTAGTTAGGTTTTAGCAGGAAACAAATAAGCTCAGTGGATTATAAAATTGTGTTATTGCGTGAAGTGGTGACGCGGAATCACGTTTCCGGCTTTGGTGTTCTTTTGTTCCAGATTCCCTTGTTGGGGGTTTTTGGTCGTCGCGGACCCTATTCCCGTTTCAGGGTTCGCGGACAGGGCAGTCCCGGCGCAGAAACGGGTGGCACCCTTTTTAAAAATACATTTTCCCACACCCCTCTTCGCGGATGAAGCCGGGTGGGATTGCCAAACCGTGGCCAGGGTTGGCTGCCGTGTAGTAGCAACGTTGCGAAAAATATAGGCGTAACACGTCGTAAGTAGACTTTAGATTAGCCAATTGAAAATAAATGTTTTATTAAAAGAAAATTATTGATAACTATTAGTTAGATAGGTATTTTTTTCCAGAGCAATAGTATATGTAATATTGTTACGAACGTGGTATTTCTTGCTGTCAAGAGCTTACATATAAAGCAGAGGGCCTGGATCCTGAGAACTGAGTCTAGTTATATGCTGTACCTGATCAACTTTCTTTAATCTAATTTCACAAGTTTGAAAATCGTATTACTATTATATCGTGTTTAGGCGCCTTGTAGAGTAATTTTTGAGCAGTGAAAAAATAATCCCTAGTTTTTCATTCATATCATCGATAACTGTAAACACGAGTAATTTTAAAAAAATTGTTTCATCTGAAAACAACAATCTGCTAATATTTATTTTGAAGAAAGTACTACACCACAACTCGTTAGTTGAAAGCATTACACACAAAAATCTCCAGAAAGCACAATTGAATTCATTAAAAAGCGCAGCAATACCTTGTCTACAACCACCAGGAAAAACCGGCAAATGCTTAAAAGTACATTTAATGAGCACTAAAAACTTAAATACTTACCAATGCAAGTGTATTTGTCTGCAGCAAAAATAAACCCAGAACGGCAAACGCAGTGATAGCTTCCTATCGTATTCTCACATTCGTGATAGCATCCACCATTATCTTCGAGACACTCATTCTTATCTGTAAGAAAAAAGCCATTCATCTAAGGATTATGTTTCTAAAATAATATATTGCCCACCCTGACAGTCTTCGGTCGTATAGTTCCTGTAGTACCCATCTGGACACTCGGGTTCATCATCATCAATCGGCTGGTCGGCGCCTATATCAACCAAGCAACTATACGAGCCTGGAGTGTTAATACAACCAAATTCGCACTTCATTTCCGTCGACCTCTGGTCCGCACATTCATCGATGTCAACACAGGTTTTCCAGTCACTGTCCAGAATCCACCCTTCCGGACACAGGCAAAAGGCACGACCTAAATTTTTGAGGATTCTGCTTTGAAAAATGCTCATTGATCGATAAAACAAATAAACAAGCACAGTTTTTCTAGTTTCTAGAGCTGGTAATTGACAATAAGTCTCACCCAATGTGTTGAGGCAAGTATGCGAGCATCCACCATTGTTAACAGAACACTCATCCAAGTCTACACAACTATGTCCATCGGAGCTCAGTTGCGTGCCAGGCAGATTTTCACATGAGCATCTATAACTTCCCCAAGTATTCACGCAGGAATCCTGACATGGGCCGTGACCGTTACGGAGTAGGCATTCGTTTATATCTATTTGAACAAAATAGTCGATACAAGTCTATTAATTAATTAAATCGCAGAAACAATTAATTTTAATATTTTGTAAACTGGTGTCCGAGCACAAATATTTTAATACGAGGAATTTCGATTAATGCTACCCTTAATTACAGTATTCAAAACTATTGCTGCAAACGTTTGTAAACTTTGTGGGAAGCCTGCAGGAAGTAGTTCTGAATAGCGAATCATGTAAAACCGAGTCACAAGTCAAGGAGTGAGACGAGATCGGAAGTTTGTTTCGCAAAGCTCAAATTCGAGTTATCCACTTGAGACTTCCTGCTGAAGGCGGTTCCTTTGCCACGTGAGGACTATCCTGCACCCCTGCTGCTCGAAGCAACTGGAGTCAGCCGGCAGCTTCCATTTGAGCCACATTAACCGTGAATAAATCAATATCAATTTAAACGAGGCTTACGGCTTTGGGAATGCAAGAAGCCAATATTAATTTGCATGCATGCGGAGCCGCCCGACTGTTCGAAGGACCTCAACTATAACGTTCCACAAGAGAGGATACGAAGCGGTGCAATACAGCACAATGCCCGCACCTACGAATCCAAATAACAAATTATCCCGGTATCTAATGCATTCTACGTATATAAATCTATGCATGGAGTTGCATCCAACATCTATTACCGATGCAGCTATTCGCATCGCTTGCCCGTAATCCTTTGGGGCATTTGCAGCGGTACGATCCGATGGTGTTTATGCAGCCATATTCGCAAACTGATGTGTTTTCCGTGCACTCGTTGATATCTGGAAAATTGAAGACAAAAACTTTGGTAATGACATTACTGTAGCAGCGAATGGAAAATGTGGGAGAATTTGAATGCAATTATTTTGAATTGGATCAATTATTTGAATGATAACGTTCAACACAGTCTACTCAAGAGTTAGCCTGAAGCTCAACTTTGACTATTGACTAAAGTCTGAATTTTATTTAAATTTCGGTTGTGACAAGCGCAAGAAGAACTAGTAGCAAATTACCATTAATTCTGCTTGTATGATGGGGAACTGTTTGCATATTAGGTAAATTTATTTTGTGGCCGTCAATACTGGGCACTGTTGAATCAAAACAAGTAAAATTAAACCTCACAGGAACATGAAAGTAGCTAGAAATGCTCTGATATTTTAGCTATCAAAGCTTCGATGAATTCTACAAAAGCTATTTAAAATTGAAAACGAAAAGTGCAAAGTCTGGTCAACTCAACTAAATATTTTGCATCATTATCTTGAGCATATAATTAAAATATCGAGCAAACATCGGACATTCTAGTCTTATATGGTAGCCAGGATGTCTAGAGCAGGAAAAAATATGCAAGTTGACGAACCAAAACCGCAGACTACTGACACACCTTTCTTCTAATCATTATTTCCAAATTTCGTTTTTAAAAATGTTAAGGGTTCTAATTATCCGCTTTGTCAATTATACTGACCAGAGAAACATTGAAGAAATCAGATTCACCTCATGAAAAACGATTGGGCTATGTAAGCTAAGGTTTCTTAGCTCAAAATCGCCATCAGTAGCCATTTGTAGCATGCTGCAATTATTCAAATCTCTCAAATCGTGATAATGTACTACTGCACCACATTCTTTGGGTCGGAAAATCATTCAGGTTTATGCTTTTGATAAATATAATAATAAAATACAATATTAATAATAAAACAAGCCGAGAAGTGCGACCCTTGAGGTCAACACGGTCAACTTCCCAGTAATATCTAGATAAATATTAAAAATATTAAACACAATAATAATTTTGAAAATAGTACTATTTTAAATAATAATAATGATAGGTATTCATAGCGGTAACAGGAATGAGTTAATATTAATCATATCATCTCTCTTCAAGAACTAATAGGAATGCATAAATTTTATAAACATTTATTACTGTGTTGTGTAAATCTGGTTAAAAAAATATTTTTTTATGAAAAAAACCCTAAGTTTTTGCATTTTCTTCTATTAAATTAAAAAAACGCTGAAACGAATTTTTATAATGTTAAAATAATCAACGAGATTTTAAAACACGTCGATTGACACCTTAATGATGCAAATATTATATCTGGTTCGTGAGATATAGCGAATGTCAGAAATGACGTTGAAGATCATGCTGACTGTTAATGATTTTTAATTTTTAATTTAATGTTTCTTGTTGTCATGAGAAAAAGTTTTGATGAAGTTTGTTCAAGAATTGCTTGAAATATATAAATTTTATAAAAATTGAATACTGTCTTCCGTACATCAGGTTAAAAATTAGTGTTTATTAAAAAAACCTAATTTTTTGCACTTTTTTTCTTAAATTAAAAAACGGCTCCAACTATTTTTTTCCAAAATTTGACAGATTCACACAAATGTTAATACTCGTCGATTGACACCATAACCATGCAAATCGTATGTTTGGTTCGCGAGATATGTTTAACGCATGACTGAAATGACCTTGAAGATCATGATGCCTATTAATAATTTTTTATTTTTCATTCAATTTTTTACGTAATCACGAGGAAAAGTTTTGATGCTACTTTTACAAACACTGCTTGAAATATATAAATTTTACAAAAATTGAATACTGTCTTCCGAAAATCAGGTTAAAAATTTATTGTTTATTACAAAAACTTAATTTTTTGCACTTTTTTTTTCTTAAATTAAAAAACGGCTCCAGCAATTTTTGTAAAAACTTGATAGATTCATTTAAATGTTAATACGCGTCGATTGACAGCTTAAACATGCAAATCGTATGTTTGGTTCGCGAGATATAACGCATGACAGAAATGACCTTCAAAGGGGCAAAACAATAAACCCCTACACAACCGAAGTATCCGAAAAACTAATCAGCTCTTAAGATTGCAAAGACGCTTTGATTGACACCTCAACGAAGTCGATACGACTTCATTTACGTGAGTTATGCTCGTAGAAAAAAGTGTCCACGAACGTACGTACGTACGTACATACGTACACACATACACTCACCCATACATCTTCCTTTCTAAAAACACTTTATATATATTCTATAGACCTCGAAACGTAAAGAAATGTTGAAAATTTCAATTTCGATTTTCGAGGCGATTTCAAGAACTTCCCATATACTGGGAAGTTAATAATAATAAAATAAATCCAACAATTTGTGGCAGCGCTGACTGCATACCTTTTGATAAATTTAAATTTACAAAAAACTCATGTATATCTGATATTGTGCTGTAGATTACATGGCAAGTGTGCCGAAGCGATCTTTGTTTATACTAGCGAAAAAAATTTCAAACGCCAAACAACATTTGATTTCGTCCTTGAAGACAATTATGGATGGTTCTTTATCACGCTACATATCCTACAAGAAATTGCTTGGGACACTATTGTTAAAACTTTTATAATCGAATTTTCCAAAAGTTTTCATGAATTGAATCAATTTTTGCTAGAATGTGTTATTTCGATGCTTGAGGTCATTAAAACTGTTTGTGCCCAGCTTTAACACAAAAATACCTATTGAAACACCTGAGACATGGCAAAGAATGGCGTTGTTGATTGTTGTGTTTGAATATTACAATTAACACGTGAATAAACTTACTAAAAAACAACAAAATCGAACAATTTCAACGAATTCCCGGCAAATCAAAGAAGCATGTGAAATATAGAAATACTCTTTGGTTTTAACTGCAGTTCTTCGAAATGTTCATAGAATCACCTTCACTTTTTCCAATAACAATCTGTGTGGGAAATCAAACTGCAAAAACACGAACATCTTTTTCAAATTTCGAGTTCGCCAACGTTAAAAATTGTAATTAACTTCCCAATCCTTTTTTCTAAGCAACTATCTATAGTTGTTAATTATCAAAATTAGCATTTAATTGATCGAACAGACTCTATTAAAGCCCTTTTTATTATTAATCGTGCAAATCAAACGTTATTTAAATTGAACTTGGTCGACTTCAACCGCATTTACCTAACTCGAATTACCACTGACCTAAAAATGAAGAATAAAATCACCATCATCCAAAGTTACCTTTAGGTAAAACTGCCCACAGATTTCCCTTATTTCCAAGAAAAGCGATTTTTTATCCAAAACGAAATCGCTGATGAAGACGGCGCCATAAAAAGTTTATAGCGAATAGGGTTTTACACCTCCAATAATATGACATTGATCATAAAACGCGATAAGTCAAGGGTCCCGATTACGCATTCATGGCAAAAGCGGCGATTAAAATTCTAATTTAAAAGCGGCCGCTGATAAAGAACGGACAGGTCATTAACAACATCTTCTTTTGGCATTTGATTGTCGAGAGATTTTCATGTTTACGACATCTTCGTTGTTTGTGCCAGGCATCCTTTCTAAAGTTAGTACCATTGGATGGGGAGTGTAGAAAGCCTATCCTGAGAGAAAGCAGAGGGCGTTTAGTTCTATGTTGTCTGGAATATTTACGTTTTGATCGAAACAAACACAGTAACATTTAGTATATTCCTTTACATTTCAGTTGAGTTGAGTCAGTCATTTCTAATACCCCACCCAATTTATTCGGAGGAAATTATATTTGTCGAAAAATAAATGTTCAAATTGGTTACGTTCTAGTGAATATTTAAAATTTGGACACAAAGAAATACTATTTAAATAATTTTGGAAAGGATGATGTTTAAAAAAACAAAACCATATTTAGAAATTCAAGCACATTTAAAATGTTTTAGTAAAAAACAAAAATAGATTAACAAAGCAATATCTTTAGTATTTGAAACTACAAATACGGTATTTAAGCAGAAAATTCACCAGAAAAAGTCCCCCAGCTCACATCTAAGAACTCCTCAGAATAACCTTAGTACATGTAACATTTGTAGGAGTTTTATTAGAACTTAAATACAAAATATATATTTTCCAGCATTAAAAGCACTGAGATATGTGTGTCCGTAAAAAACACCATTTGTGGACACCCTAAGTACTTAAGGTTGTAATAAATGAAACGCTCCTCGAATGGCTTTCACCTTCTTCGGGGTTTCATTATCTTCGCGAAAAACTTGTGCTGCAGCTTAAACAACTCGAAAGTTGTAGTTGTTGCGCTGTTGAACATTCCAGGATTTTGCACTTGGTTTGGCTGTTTTCCTTTTTGTACACAGGGTTGATGTCGGAATGCAACTGAAATGGACGATACTGTGGCGAGAGTATCTATAAGATGAGATAAACAAATTGTAATTAAGAAGCTTCTATTGAAGTTAGCACTTTTGTCAAGGATTGAAACGGATAGCTACCCATTGTATAGATGAGATCACTTAAGGGAATTAACTTAAGGATGCAAAAGAATTTAATAATTTTCTCACAATGAAAAGTAGGAGTGTCTGAATAAGATACACTTATTACTTTTCATATTGTTATAATTTTATCCTATGGAAGCATCGAACCTTTTGTGGATTTCATCGAAGGTGAATATCTTATGAATAACTAATTTCCGAAGATGAAGTCTGGCGGAAGCTTTTCAGCGTTATTTATATCACTTTGAAAAGTAATCCAAGGCTTTTTTCTAGTATGTTTCACTGATAAAATGAAAAATGTTGAGATATATATTTCTATATATTTCATAAGCACCTCTCCAATATTTTCATGACTGTAATTTTGGAAATATTTAATAACCCTATTCAGTTTGAATAATTGAGACCTTGGCCAATTTATCATAAGTAGAATCTACTTATATGTCTTTCCTATATTTTCTAGGAGTCCAAAACGATTCTAATATAAAATTACATAGCTCTTAATTGGATGAGTGAGCATGTCTCTTCTGTATGAAGTTCTATTGCGTTTTTTTGAAGATCAATAATATCATTCATATTGAAGTTGAAATTTAAAATCAACCAGTATTCTTTCGGAGAGACAATTTCTTTTTTAATTTTGTCAACAATCATTGAAAATTGTTAAACTTTCTCAAAGAAGCAAAGAATCGCAGATTTTCATCTCAAACAATGAGCCATTCCTGTTTCACTTTCAAAAAGATACTTTTCGTGAAAATTTCATGAGTTTGAAAAGTTTTCGTGAATAGAGTGTGTCAAGTGGTTCATTTGGATATTTCATATTTAAGACAGCGGGGACGACGAAAGGAAGTACGATACTCTGGTACCCTAAGTTCATATCTATTTTCAGTGTAAAATTTCATAATATCACTTCATGATGATTCTTTATGCAGGTGAATGCATTATGCCTTGGTGACCAAGATGTAATTTTATATGCATTGTACATGAAGTTCCATGAAATGTGCTTAGGACACAATCTACCTGACTAAATAAAATTGTGTGGTGAATAAGTTGGTGAGGTGCAGAATAAGTCAAGTGTTCGTCACTCCAAATTTGCTTTTAATTATTTCTAATGCACTGTAGCAGTATATTTTCGGAAAGTATATTGCAGTGCTTCCATGAAATGATATTTTAAATAAGATAATGTTAAAAAAATGTCAAAAACACATAAGTCGTTATATGTTGGCTTAAGGGGTTACATAAGTCTTGAAGGAAAAAAAACAACTTCTTCAAAATGTTGTATTTTCCGATTTTCACGTTTTTAAAATTCCACAAAGTTTCAGCAAAATCGATTAATACGTCCTCGAGAAATCGTGCCTACCGCACGCTAAAACGAAGTTTCGAGAAAAACGCGTTTAAAGTTCTTTTACCGCGATTTATTGAATTAAAGTTATTTTTTAGCGACTTACATCAAGTCATCGATCCCAGGTCCTCACAGTAATTCGTTCACCTCATTCGCAAAGTTCAGAGCCTCCTTTTGATGTTGTGATGTTTGATGAAAAAGAAAGGAGCTAATTTTACGTGGTAGAACCGCGCTGCAGATAAGGGAGAGCAGGTAAGGCAAAGCGCACGTACCGACTACGCGGTATTCAAATATCTATAACTCCGGTAATATTGCTTGAATTCACTACAAACTTGGTGTGAATACTCTTGAAGTACTGTACTTTTCTATAGAATAAAAAAATTTCGATGGATTTTTTGAAAATACAAGACCTATGTAACCTCTTAAGTAGACTATTATCCACTATTAAAAATTTCTGATGGAAGTGCATAAGCAATTAAATTAATGTATGCAGACCAAGGAAAAGTTGTTACATTCGTATTAGCTCTAGATGCGATATTTTAGATAAAATCTGCAATATAAGAGTTCAAACCCAAAACAGTTTCTATTTGCTAAAGCAAATTTTCGTGTCAATCTAACAATCTCATGAACTGTCCAGAAAAAAAAACATCTGCAACAACTTTTGAGCGTCAATTTGAAAGAAACCGATTGACAAAAATGTCGAAACCAAAGGCTGAAATTACGAATATTGTTATTACTTTAAAAAAATATGGAAGAAAAAAGTTATGAAGAAAGTTTTGATGAACAAACTACTTATCATACTTTCAAAAATACAACTAAAACGTAACATTTACGAAGCTTAACAATCTGTACAATTCGTTTGAGACTATGCAGAGCATCAAATTCTTCATAAGACTCACAAGCAAATTATTATGAACTGATTTTTTCCAAAGAAGAGAATAAAATAAATACATTAATTTTGTATGCAAACGCTATGTGCATATGTTTAAGTATTCGTCGTTCGTATATTTTTATGCATTTATACTATGGATTTATTCGCATATTTTTTGCATCTGAATAAATTTTCATATTTCTACTGAAATTTGGTAGTTTTTATCTGCTTTTCGAAAAGGATAGATGGAGAGATGATTTATTTAGTTATTGACTAAATATATATCTATTAATACTTCTTAATAATAGATATATAATCTATTTATACTTCCCTTGGATTACTTGACATCAAATTTATATGCTACTTTGAAGTTACTCTGTACTTTAGTTGATGTATAAAATGCGGTTATCTAAAGCTTATACTGACAAAACTGTCCTAAATGTCTTCATGCTAAATGCCTAAATTGTGAGTAAAACGAATAATTGTTTTTTCTCGATAAAAGCAGAATCCAAATTTCAATTAAGTTGTCATTTTATGTTTGGCTCAGTATTTTCTCCACTAATTTTACGTTGTTTTAAGTTAACTTTTCCCACGACTGTGATTTATTCTCTTTCTGGAAGGCACTGAAGATTACCTAGTGCAAATGAATGTAATACTGTAAGCCGGTAAAAAGATTTTTTTTCGATAAATATCACCTATCACTATTGAAGCGCTTAAACATTCCGCATACTTGCAATGGTAGCTCCTCGAAAGTGAATATTTTTTTAGAAAGTGCTAATAGCGACTGCAATACTTGTGTACAAGACTGCCCAATCATTAATTACTTTACATTAAATTGGCTGCCGTTCCTTTTTCTGTTCTATGAGTGTATCGTTTCGTAATCAAAACAAATCTCCCGATTAAAAACAGTACTTTACAATAGTACAGAAACCCAGTTTTTCTGTCCCTAAAACCGTCAGAAGATGTTCAATGGCCTAGTGTAATTTAGTGGAAGCATTTTGACAATTGACTGATTTTGCAAACAAATTTATATTGTAGATTAGTTAATTGCTAATTCACTGCGATCCAATGAAGTCTTTCCGAAACGCATACAATCTGGAAAGAGAATCCTTGCAAAAGTTGGTGCTAATGATTGAAACGAATGAAAAGGAGCTGATTAAGCATTTTTTTCGCTACTTACTTGGAAATATTTCCGATGAGTGGACCTTTTTCAAGTCAAGGGAAAAGTGTTTAGCTGGTCGTTTTTCACGGATCAAAAGAATTTATAAAAAAAATTAATGATGAAAAAAAATTAAATGATTTGGGACTAAATTCCGAGTTGTTCTTGTAAAATTAACATGCTTGAGCGATTCGCAAATAACGCAATGTTATTGAAAATTATCTTGATTCTCAATTTTTCAATAAGAGTTCAAAGGAAAAAAACATGATGATAAGGTAAATTTGCATTGAAGAAAATACATTCATATTAAACTCGAAAGTGTAATATGGATTACTAGGTAAAATTGACAAAAAGATACTAACTATCTTCGTATGGATCATATCAATCGATTTTTTTTTATTTTTTTATCGAACAGCCAAAATTTTCAGTAGACATGGAAAATAACCGAATCCAAAAAATAAAGTGAAAAAAGTCTTGCTGTAACTCAATCAACTTTTCTGTCGATATAAAAGAAATAATATAGAGCATGCATGCAATATTTGCAGGCTCTGACAAGTTTGAAGCAAATTTAAAAATAGTTCTCTTCGGATGAACACTATAAGCTGGAAGTTGGCCACCAGATTGGAGAAAGGAGCAAAACAGGCACTTGAAGGAAAACCAAATGCAGTGTTAAGAAGGGTCGATCAAATTGTTTTGTTTTACCAAGACAAGTCGAGGTTTGGAATAGAAAACTTTTTTCGTTGGTTATAATTTTCTGTTCTGTTTTCATTGCTTATAACTTGTAATTTTGCAATAAGCGAAAAAAATAATAATAGAACGCACGGATAGTGAACAAAATACAAAACTAAAATTTTTGTTCCCATAGAAACGTGAAAATTTTCAAATCAAAGATAGCGAAGAGATCAAGAGACTCGTTAATGACTTTATCACTAGAATGAACTGCTTCAGTCTATCAATAAGGTTTTTTTGAGTTTAAATAAGCCGTTTTTTTCTGGAAGAACAAAAGACCCACCTTTATATCCAATTTTAGTTTCTTAATATCTCGTATATACCGTATATACATATATTTCGTACATAAATTGTGTTCTCCTTCAATATTCACACCGGATTAAACCATACAGAAGCTTCTAGGCAATGCAATTCTGGGGGTGCCTTTTGACTCTACAGCATGAGCTTTTAACGTTTTTACTTTCATTTCAATTTTCATATTACATAATCCAACGGAATGATGCTATAATATGTAATACCAATACATGAATACATAAAAAATACACAAAAAGTCAATTTAAGGAGTTATACCACTAACGGATTAAATAATAAGGCTTTTTCAAGAATTTTTCTCTTAGATGAGAACGCATTGACAAAAAATTTTTGAGAGTCTATAATATATGTTTAACGATATACAAAAAAAATATTTTTATTTGGAATACGAAATGGCATCGTGACAATGGGACAACCGAGAATTTTGTAATTTACCTGTATTTATTGACCTTGATAAATAGTCGCGTTGATCCCCCGAGATATTCTGTACCGTATTAAATAAATCCACCATCAAATCAACACAAATATTCGTAATCGATAAATAATAATGTTTTTTTATAAATAATTTAACATCGATGTTCTTCAATTAGAATATTAAAAAAGTTTGAATGTATGCCAAGTTCACAAAAATCAATATTTGCTTTATAACCTCAAGCTTTTCCAATATAAAACTTGCACAAAACAAATTTTTGGTGGTATTAGGTGTTGTTAGGATATTGTTACCCTGCACACAGTTTGCCATCTTGAAAAACATGGTTCTTGATTGTCCTTCTATAACGGCGTTATTATGAATTGCATATAAAAGTTGTGGTCTAGGTGCGACCCTTGTGGTCCACACGACTAACTTTCCAGTGGGGGAATAAAGAAACTATGATTTGTTTCTATTATTTATGTCTATATATTCTATTATTATTCTAAAATATTATAATTACTTTTTTTCTAATCTTTTCAGCCATAAAAGCCATTTGATAGTGGAAGACGTCTCCGCCCTTGTCAACTACCAAAGTCTTGACCAGATCCAAAATTCCGCAGATCATAAATCCCCCAGATCAAAAATCCCCCAGATCAAAAATACCCCATATCCTAAATCCTCCATATCGTAAATCCCCCATATCGGAAACCCCCAGATCATAAATCCCCCAGATTCTAAATCCCCCAGATCCAAACTCCCCAGGATCCAAAGTCCCCCATATCCAAAATCTTCCAGATCCTAAATCCCCCAGATCTTAAATCCCCCGGATCCCAAATCCCCCAGATCCTAGATCCCCCGGATCAAAAATCCTCTAGATCCAAAATCCCCAGATCCAAAATCCCCCAGATCCTAAATCCCCCGGATCAAAAATCCCCCAGATACCAAATCCTCCAGATCCAAAATCCCCCAGATCCAAAATCCCCAGGATCCAAAGTCCCCCATATCGTAAATCTCCCAGATCAAAAATCCCCCAGATCCTAAATCCCCCGGATCCAAAATCCCCAAATCCTAGATCCCCCGTATCAAAAATCCCCCAGATCAAAAATCCTCCAGATCAAAAATACCCCATATCGTGAATCCCCCATATCGTAAATCCCCCAGATCAAAAATCCTCCAGATCAAAAATAACCCATATCGTGAATCCCCCATATCGTAAATACCCCAGATCCAAAATCCACCAGATCCTAAATCCCCCGGATCAAAAATCCCCCAGATCAAAAATCCCCCAGATCGTAAATCCCCCGGACCAAAAACCCCCAGATCCAGAATCCCCCAGATCCTAAATCCCTTATATCCAAAATCCCCCATATCCTAAATCCCCCAGATACTAAATCCCGCATATCGTAAATCTCCTCTCATTCTCCCAAACCTGATAATATAAGTTTGGAATTTAAAAAATAGTCTTGATTTTTTTTCAAATTGAATTTTTCCAAATTTGATCAGAATTTTGCTAAAACACACAATAATAATAATATTACTATGAAGGTATTTGGGATCTACACGAATTAATAGTGCGTTTCAATAGTTTTAAAAGTAAGCAATTTTTTTCGGTTTTTTTATTCTCAATAAAAAACGGCTGAAGCGATTTTGCTGAAAACTCATCCAGTTCTATGTTACGTAATTACGCGTCGAATGAAACCAGTTTCACGTCTATATGATCTTTAATTCTTGAGATAATCGAGACGAAAAATAATTCCGAACGCACATACGCACATATGACATACACACTCACAGACATCTTTCTAAAAACGATGGATTTGGATTTTAGAGACCTTAAAACGTAGAGATATGTCAAAATTTGGGATTCGCGAAATCGACCCCAATAATTTCCCACTGGAAAGTTAAAAATACTTTTGCATACTTTAAAACATGTGTAAAACAGGAGTTGTGTTTTTTTTAAAAAAAAAAAAAAGCTGATTCCTAGCAATCTGAAAAGACGTTGTATCACTTCCACTGGTTTCGACACGACAATTTTACCAGCACTAGCTGTGAAATAAATAAATTTGATGGTGGGTTACTGTTGGAGCATTAAGAGTATCGCTCGTGGTTCCATTTAGTCAAAAAATCTAACAACACCAAATTTTTGGCATAAATAATGAATAATAAAATTTTATGAAATAGAAAGTGCCAATCAAGAAAACACTACACATCGCATCTCAAAAACTTATGCTTATTAGGAAACACTAGCGTCAGAATTATGAATTAAATTCCGATCAAATTTCTCGATTTTTTACATTCTAGCTTCGATGATTTTCATATAACGAACAAAAGATACCGACAACTTGGATACTATTTACGTCAAAAATAGGTCGTAAAAATCTTTGATGCCAATATTTATTTGGATAATCATTCAAGTTTAGAATCAACACCATGAATATTGATTCCTTTGCTCCATCAAACTGAAAACTCTTGTTGAATTACAAAGAAGTCTACTCGTATATGAAACACTGAAATATCGAGGAAAAAGTCGTCGTCAGTCGTTTTATTATTGAAAATGTTATTGTTCGTCAATTTTAAACATTGCATAAGATAACGACACTTATTGGCCATGTCCTGACGTGATGATCACCGAAACCTAATGAGTTTTCTAAATAAACATGAAAATGAGCAAGTGATTGACTGAACAAAGCGAAATGAATTTCAAGAATAAAACAGAAGAGGTTCACGAGTACTACACATGTAGTTGCTACCAACCTTCACAACGGCCATTATTCATTCGGAATCCTTTATGACAAGTGCATTTTTCCATGTCATCCCTTCTATAACATATCTGGTCACATCTACTAGGATAATTGCATGTCTCGTTGAAATTTGTTAAATCCTTAACTGGTATACACGCTGGCAGGACACCATGCCATCGCCCGTTTTTACAATAGACATTGGTCAAGTTTTTACTTGCGCGCATTGTTCCGATGATGTTAGCATTGGGGCTGGTTGCCTCCACGTCCTCATCCATTATATTCGATTTTCCATTCACGTTTTCAGTGGAAATATAGCCACGATGGCAGATGTATTCCACCTCAAGGAAGGCATTCTCTGCACCTCGTAAATCATTTCTGCAACGAAAAGGATTAAAATGGGGATGTTACAGTGGCAATTATTTTATATTGAAATGTCGTTATCTATCAATAACTGAAAATTTTGGCCATTACGGGCTATGTCCAGTCGCCCAGACATAGTTAATTTGAAAGGGCTTTTGCAAAGGGATATTTGACAAATTCATAATATTGTCGATTATAGCCAACATGGGCAACTGAAAATCCAACAGTAAGTGACTATTATTCGCCAAATAAATAGCAGAAAGTGAAATTCTCCAATTATTGTGCAATATTTTAAGTTTATTGCGGATTATCTGTACAGCGAAACTAGACCTGATCATAAGTATATTCTAATGAGCTTTTATGGCGGACAAACAATTTGAGTTTATGACGGAATCGAAATACTTACCAAGATATTTTAATGGTACTGTGAACGTTCGCAGATTTTAGAAGGGAACTATTTTAAAAAAAAAAGATTTAATGTGGAAAGTGCAGTTTATATGAAGTGTATCAACTTTCCTAGAATTTACATTTAAAAAAACTCTAAGTTGAAAATCAATTCTATAATTTTGAAGCTCTTAAGCCGAAAACTAAATTCTGAAAGGAACAGTCATGTAGTTTCATTTTTCTACACTTAAAACAAGGATAGCTTGGGAGATACTTCTTAAACAACTTTTGAATAGTTTTGAATAATATTTTTGATTATTATCACACTATTTTCGGTACCTATGATTTGATCATTTTATTTTTAAAAATCCAAAAAAAATTAAGAAGCTCTAATTCAAACAACTTTATTTCATGTAATTTAATAAATATACAAAATATTCTATCGAAAAGAATATTTATGGAAAGCAAATGACTATTAATTTAATAAATTATATAATATTCTACGATCATCATTGAAATAGTCAATTTATCCTATTTCAAATAAAATAATTCATCATTTAATAAGCTGATCTCAAAACTGTTTCCTTTTGATCCATCTCCGAGTCAATAACTTTGCCTTTAATGCTGAGTATCAAATTATTGTTTGAGACTCGGAATTTCTCACCATTATTTAGACTAATAATTGTTTTTGATAATTATTGTGGTCACATTACATCAACGAAACGATAATTTATGTATTTGGTTTTAACAATAAAGAGAAAAAGAGATTCTCGACTTAGTTCCAAACTGTAATCTTTTTATTCATATACAGCTTCAAATTTCAGGAATAAAGATGGAGCAACAACATTCTGTATTCGACACTAAGCGGTTGAAATCAAAAATGATCTTACTTGTTCTAATATTTCTATATTGTGTATTATACGCAAAAATTAAAAAGAATACATGTCTAAAGAGCGACATTTCTGGTATACTTTTTCAACTCAAAGACTACGCAGGAATGATTTCATTAATCAGTGAAAGTTAACCGGGTTTCATATCTTTTTCGTTCGGCCCGGGAATAATTCACCTTCATTTTACTTGTATCTTGAGTACAATCTAAACTATGCTGCCCATAAAAATGCAAATCTCCTTTGACCGTTTTTCACAAGGCATATAGCATGTTGGTTTTTTATGCACAGCGGAAGAATCAAGTTCCGTTTTTGACTTTTGCGTGCTCGTTTGCAGGAATGAATTGCTTCCGTCGGACAAAAGGATACCAGCAAACCCTAAACGAGAACTTTCAACAAAGGACACTTAGGATAATGCCATCAAAACACTAGCAACCGTTCATGTGTTCTTGTCCAGAGTTCTTCATATGCGCGCCAAGAGCACAAACGAGTAGAGTTTTGGAAGTTGTTTTAGGACGTGAGAAACTTGAATTGCTATCTCTTTGAAAGCTAGAAAAAGGACTTGGCTTCACCGTTTGTACCTCATTTCAAATTTATTTAGACTTCACCTCAGCCTGCTACTCTATCTGCTCATAGTTGTTACTGTTGCTTTCGTTTGGTGACGATGCTGGGGTGAAATGCGAGGTGAAATGCACTGCAGCTATTTCCTCCCGCATACGAAATTTGTATTCCGCACTGAAATGGATTTCTTTTGGTCCCTTTGTAAGCTATAAAAGCAATTTATTAACATTTGCGGGTTTCCTTTTATACTTTCCTTCGCTTATCACGGACTCATGTCGTACATATGCTGGCAGCGAATTCTTTACCTTTCCGGATGGTGCAGGAAGCATACACGAGCCAAATGTGTTGGCACGGTGTTGTATTTTGCATATAATCCCATTTTGATGCGGCACAAAAGCCCGAGAAGAAAGGAATGCCTCCCACACAGAGTTTTTACCATTTGTAATTTCGTGTTCCATCGCATTTCACCTGCGAGCTGCTTCATACATCAGAACTGATTATCAAACTTTGCCTTTCTTCCAGGGTTTCTATTCAATTTGAACATCAAAAGACGTCAAAAGTTTCCAATGTACATACATGCGTGCACACATCCTTGACGCGTAAATTGACTAGAAAACACCAAACCTATTATCTAGGCGTTCGAATGAACGTGCTCAGGTGTAAAGGCGGGGATTGAAATAAGTACTTGAAAATATGCAAAGTAGCGACACCGCAAAAAGTTTGACACGCTCACAATCCCTGTCAAGCTTTTGCTGATAGATCAATGAAGTATTCAAACATCGAATAAATCTGAATAGACGTTAAGATTACGCAGGACGAAAGATGTTCACTGTACCAAGGCAATTCCCCTTTTGTGCATGTTCATCGAAATGCGAAGAACGTCAAGGACGAAAAAAAATCAAAAGAGCGTGTCTTTCCAGTTTTATCAAGAACTTTATGTGTACATGTAAAACGATGCTGGCAAATTCTCCACAAAGTCATGTTTCGAATTTACATTTGATTGATCTTTACATTTTCGATAGCTTGCTTGCTTCAAGCATGATTTGTTAGGCGAAAAGTGGAAAACATCCAACATGGGCGACAATGAAGGTAGAATATCTTAAATTCAATTCGAATAGTCGAGGCTGAAAGTGGGCAATTATTTCAATGCATTAACTTAACAAAAGGCTGCATTTTAAATAGCAATCACAATTTCACGCGCACACAGATTTACCAATAATTGATTTCGTAAAAGGTGAAAAACTTTGCCGACAAGCAACATTTCAAAATAATATTTTATTAAAACCCATCAAATCTAAATTAACAACAAAAAACACGAATAAAAGAAGATTTGCCAATAGAGTAAATGAAATTAGGCAATATTGTTCGTGTCACATTATAAATATTGATTGTCTATTGTTTTCAAATGAATTTGCTTTGCAACCACAATATTTTGTTTAATAAGGAATCCTTAAAACATCTGATCTTCCAAAGCGGTTGTTTGGCTGTGATCGCTTGTAATTTAAGTTTTTTTCTTAATTTTGAGCAATTCTTTTAATTAACATGAAAAACAGTTGTCTTTGAATTATTGCAAATCTGCTTAAATCATAAAAACATAATATGTTTTCATTGACGATACAATAATGCAATTCAGGTAAGTGAAAATTGATAATACTATTCCTATCAACCGCTTATTTATAGTGACTATGAATGATTTATTGTTTTTAACTTCCCAGTTAATGGGAAGTTCTTGTAATCGCCTCGAAAATCGAAATTGAAATTTTCAACATATCTTTACGATTTGAGGTCTTACGAGTATATTTCAAGTGTTTTTAGAAAGAAGTATGTATGTGTGTGTGTACGTACGTACGTGCGTTCGCAGACAATTTTTCTACAAGCATAACTCACGTAAACAAAGCCGTATCGACTTTGTTAATGTGTCAATCGAAGCGTCTTTGCAATCTTAAGAGCTGATTAGTTTTTGGGAAATTTCGGTCAAGGGGGTTTGCTGTTTTCACCCCTTGAAGGTCAACCGTGTCATGTGCTTTATCTCGCGAATCAAACAAATGATTCGCTTTATCAAGGTGTCAACGACGCGTATTGACATTTAAGTGTTTCTATCCAATTTTTAAAAAAATTGTTGGAGCCGTTTTTTAATGTTTTGAAAAAAAGTGAAAAAATTGGGTATTTTTCAAAAACATCAAATTTTTAACCTGATATTCACGACGCAGTAATCAATTTTTATATCATTGATATACTCCAAACAGTTTTTGTAAAAAAAAATCAATCAAAATTATTTTTCATGATGACAAACAAAATTCAATTAAAAATAAAAAATCATTAAAAGTCATCATGACCTTCATAGTCATTTATGTCATTCATTAAATCTCGAGAACCAAATATAATCTTTGCATTATAAAGGTGTCAATCGACGCGTATTAACATTTTAATGATGTTTTTAAATTTTAAAAGAAATATTTGAAGCCATTTTTTTAATTTAATAAAAAAATATTGAAAAATTGTGTTTTTTTTCATAAAAAATTAATTAATAATTAATCAAATTAACAAAATTAACATCGTAACAATAAATGTTTATAAAATTTATAAACTTTTAGGAATTTCTGTAGAGAGACCAGCAAAATATTTTCTCATGATTTCAAAACAAATTGAATTTAAAATAAAAAAAATCATTCAAAATCTCCATGTAAAAAGGGTTCATACGAATTTGTATACCTTAAATCTCTTATTCTAAAGACATTGTTGTAAAGTCAATCAAATTTTATTATTATTTGCATAATTTGCGGTGATTTTTAATAGTTTTCACAGAACCGTGTTTTAACTTTAATAAAAAAACTGCTTAAATTTTGAAAACCAATACAAATCAAATCAAATTTGCAATTGTGATAATCAACGTTTTGAATGGTAAAATGTTTTGTAGTCAACACTTTTTAAGATCATATGCTTTGAAAAGCTTTCATCAAATAAAAAATTGTAGTACTCGTAAGATTTCAATTAGTTCCTTCATCATTTGTAATGCATATATTTTACTTTTTACATGCAATTGAACCTATTTCTGACTGCATAATCAGTGTTTCTCAAAACCAACAGAAAATAAGAAATGATTATTAGTTTCATTGATGTAAAATCGTGAAAAAATACAAATTCAGTGATTATGCCGAAGTGCTAGCAGTTTTGACCGCAACTATTCAAAATGCTCTTCTGTCCTTCAAGCATCGATATGAAAATAACAATTAACGTAGAAAACGCTCCCACCGATTGATCCGCGTGAATATTCAATCAAATCAATCTGTGGACCCTCCCGTAGACGATATGATTAATATTAACTCATTCCTGCTACTGCTATGAATACCTTTCATTATTATTTAAAGTAGTATTATTTCCATAATTATTATTGTGTTTAATGGTTTTGATGTTTATGTAGGTATTACCGGGAAGTTGACCGTGTGGACCTCAAGGGTCGCACCACGCGGCTTGTTTACTCTTGTTTGATAAAATGAAAAAACGGCCATTTCGAATCTCTTCAACATTTGATATAATCGTAAAAATAGTATTATGCTTCAATTGATACCCTAACGACATAAAGCGAAAGTTTCGTTCGCGAGATATGGTGCATGATATAAATGACCTTGGATTATTCAAAACAATAAAAAACTGCCCAATTGAATCTTACCGAAAACTATTCAATTTCTGAAATTGGAACCTCAGCTTAGTCGATAAGACTTTTATTTTTGAGAGTTATCATCGTAGTAAACCCTGGCACACACGCACGCATGTACGTACAGACACACTTATATATAGGCTTCTCTCTTAACAAATACTTTTAAATTACTTCTCAAAACTTAAAACGTAAGAAAATGCTGAAAATTTTAATTTTAATTTTCGTATCTCCCATATACTCGAAAATTAACAAAAATTTATAGCCAAAATTTGTAATGCTGACCCTATCAAAACTTTGAGTGTTAAATATTTTACTGCAAGCCTATGAATATTAACAAAGTTGCTATTTTTACAGAACAATGGGAAAACCTCTTTAAATGGCAGGAAATTGACCTTCAATTGTAGAATGAGAAACAACTACTGGCTGCTGATGTTGATGAAAATATGAACAGCAATTAGGCTATAAAAGTATCGAACTGACTTTTAAGCTTCCATTAGCCATTTTCGACTTAAATTCACTGATTTCCGGATGAAATAAACAAAAACCCCGAATGAAATATTAAATTCTCGAGTAAAATAAAAAAAATCCTTCGCTAAGTTATAAATAAATTACACGTAAAAGTCTGACAACTCAGTTGTGTTTCTAGTTTTCCCAGTACCATTGCATGGAAAATTTGTTTATTTCATACGATAACTAGTGAACTTGAAGCGGAAATGCTATTTCACAGAATAAGAAAACTCTAGACTATACCAAAATGGTGAAACTATTTGGTGAAAATAAAGCGAAAAAACAATGTAGGCAATGTGGAATCAGGTACGATCGACAATAATTGAAAAGCTGGTGTTCAAAATTAAAAATTATTAATGTTCACGTTTTAAAGTGCAAAGTTCTTTTTGGTGAAGCACCAGAAAAAACGCGTATCTACATCAAAATGATTTCAAATATTTGCAAGATGGTTTAGCAATGTTAGTCTTACAAACTGTTACCAACATATTTTCTCAAAATTTGCACATTTGTCAGAGTTTCAATTTAACTTCGCACAGAGCGAGAAAATCTTTCACCTACATAGATTTTTTTTATCAATTTCTTTCAATTCGAAAACACGGATTGCGCTGCATATATTTCTATTGAATAATATTACGAATTGAATAACGACTCTACCACGATGAGAAAATCGAGTGGACGACCCAAATATATCCTTACGTGTGGTAATTTTCGTCTTTTTTGAAGGTTTTAAATCCAAAACGACACTGTAAAATGAGGCTAATGCTAGGTTTCTGCTTCACAGATGCCATTTAAATGCCGTCTACACTAGATATAAATAATAAAAGTGAGTCCTATGCAAATCGAGACCCTCCACAGATCTCATACACGAAACAACATAATATACACATTCATAATAAATTACGGTTAAGCTGAATATTACGAGGGAAGATAAAAAACGTTGCAAGTCTTTGTCTACATTTGAATCCAGCGATTGTTACAGATTTAGGTATCAATAAGGTCACAAAATGCCAGCTTTGAAATCGTGTTGCCATCTTTAGTTTGAGCTACAAGCATGTATTATATACTACCCAAAAATTGTTTTCGCAAACAAGGAATTTATTCAAACGGGAAGTATCTCGTTGCTTACTGATTTTAAAATGAAAATAAAATGGAAACTTTGAAAGTTCATCTGAATTCAATGGATTCCCGCTTGGGAAAAGACAACTCTATAATGTTTGCGTTTCTCACCTGAGATATTTCACGTCCGCGTGTCGGACTGTCGGTGCAGGCTGGAAGTTATCATTCAGGCAAGATAAATCACCGCCTTGGAAGATTTCGATTTGGTTGCTGCTCAAACTGCCAGCATCCACTTCATTCGCTTTGCCGTTGTTATCCCGATTTCGATCCACATCCATGATGATTCCCAGGGAGCTCGTTGGTTCCAGCTCGGTCGGTACCACCATGTCAACAACAGCGTTCCCAAAAGCCACATCAACATTGCCATCGGAAAGTGTGTCGTTTATGATGCCGTTAAATTCTTTCACCACTCTCGAGGGAACTTTCTCCGCTATATAATCAATGGACGGCGGCTTTAGTATGTTCAATTTATTGCTCGCACTTTCCGGGCTTTTTGCCACCATGTCTGATGCATTTTCTATGGATGACAAAACACAATCACGGGATTAAACAAAGCTTGAACAGGCGTCTATTGTAAAAGCATATTCAATTTTGAAGGAATCGTTATCATTGTATCCATTTAAGATAATTTACACTTCGGTCATAGACACTTTTGCATATATCACAAAAATTTCCATTTACCGTGGAAACTAAAATCGAATTGAAATGCGTTCAGGAATAATTTTGACCGGTAACGAAAGAGACACCTATTCGCCAAAGAAACATATTTACTTCCAGAAAAAATGAAACCACACACCAGTTCGAATTACTCCCGGAACAAATACGCAGTGGCGGCTCTACCTTTGGGGCTAGTGGGGCTCAGCCCCACCACTTATTGAAGACCCTATTATTATATATTAGTGCAAATGTAATAAAATATCATTATAGATTTCGATATAGTTTTCATAATTTAATTTTTTTTCAATATATAATGAAGCATTTTTTTCGCCCATGCTGTAGTTTACTTTCACAAAGTCTTTTTGCCACGCACTGTAGATTAATTTGTTTTTCTTTTCGACTCGCTTCGTTGTGCCTGCACCAAGTAAAAGCTGAGAGTAAAATTCTAACTTATTTTCTCTTTGACAATTTTCCACCTTTACTACGAGGAAGGGGCTACATGGATTTTGTCCCGAAAAAAAATATTTCGATTTGAATGACTGCGTGAATTCTATGCTGATGCGGCGGGAGCGTGCGTGTTTGAAACAACATGTGTATACATCGCGGACGGGCTAATCATATGCAGCCCGTTCAGTGATTCGACAACGTTTAGTCTTAACATGGTCTGGATAATACTTTTGAGCAGGCATGAGCAACATTTTTTTACGACGGGCTGAAGAGGTCGAAGGTGATGACTGTTAATGCAAAAGTAGTCTCATCAGCGTAGTGCATGGTATTAATACTTAGTGTGCCTTCGTAGTGTTTGGTATTTTTTAAAGTTTTGTAGTGCTTAAAGTTTGTTTCAGAAAAGGGTTCTTCAGGTTATGGTATTTATGATTTTGATTAAATAAATAATTAACAAGATTTAGATAGGAGAAGAAGATAGGAACATATCTTTGATTATCAGCGAATCTACTTTTGGAGAACCGACTCACATAAGAACTTATATTGGTGATAGAAAAATTCGTACCAGTAGCCCCACCATACTTAACTCCCACGAGTCACCACTGCAAATACGTTTGTTCGCTTCCAAAGAATCTCACAACAATCCACCGTGGCCTTAATCAAAATAAATCACAGCTTAACATGAAATGTGCTTGCATTAATGCAAATTGGGTGGAGCTGCCTAATGAAAACAATACAAAGAATAGTTACGGAATTTCATGTATATTTTATTCCTGGGCTTAAGGACTTAAACCTACCGGCGAAGAATCCTTCTCAGTGGAATTTGAATAATTGTAAATGTTCATGCTTTTGGTTGTAGAAACAATGTAATAACAAGAGCGAAATGCCACTTAAGCTGAATGGCAAGGGGCTGCATTATGCTCAAAGGATATAAGAAAAGCGTGTCATTAATGTGTTTGGAGACTTGCAAATGAAGGAATGTCACGCTTTTTGTTGCACATGCATATGTACACGAAAATCGACTGCACTTGTTTCAAGCATAATGCCGTGAGCACCGAGCTCTCGTGTTGAATTAAAAAACAGTTTTTCCAACAAAGTTTAACAACATTAATGCAGCTAAAATTGAGGAAAAACATCAGCTTTACGAACTGAAAATTGAATCAAGATAACAGTTCTTGGCGAAAAAGCAAACTTCATTCAAAGTCAAATGGCAGTGCGAACGAGAAAAGTTGACTTTGTTTTGTTGCTTTCATATCATGGTTTGCAAATAATCAAAAAGGACTCATTTAGAGAGAGTATGGCTGAACTGAAGGGTCCAGTGAAGATCTTACGTAAATGGCAATTTCCAATTCGATGCATTTTTGCGAAATTGAGATTTAAGGCTTATTGAATGCAGTTTTTGTGTCGTCGCCAATTGAACTAGAACACGTCGGCTGGTATCCATTGTAAGAAGATTCATCCGAAGCTTTCGCGAGTGTTGCAAAGATATTATATATGTAGCATTTTGCTATTATATATTTAAAAAAACTAATGACACTGCCCTATATTAAAGTTGATCTTGAAACAACATCTTATATGCACTAAAAACTCGATGCTTGGTTTCCTTCAAAAAATTTAAAATATTACAAAGATAGGGGAAGAAATAATCCTGTGAGCTTTTACGACGAATGAACTAAAAATATTCACATATGCTTCTTACGTTGTTAATGGACGTTCCCTTATTCATTATAAATATTGATTATATATTCTTAGGTACGAATATTTTTTGGAAGTACAAAAACAGCTTTGATTTTTATTTGATAACAACTTTTTGAAGCATCTGGTTTCAAAAACCATTGATTGCCAGATGTGCAGATAAAATATTTTAAGGAGAATGAAGCTATAGCATGTTATAAATAAAAACTTTTTTCAAATATTTATTGAGTCTATTACAAAAAAAAACCGGTTGATCATCTTTTTCCAAGTATTTTTTTATATTTGAAGAGCACTTTAAAACAGAAACAAATTAATAGCATTTAATTCTGAACAAAAGATGTGTACATTAAAGTATTCAATTAATCGTTGGGTTAGTATGAATTCTCATTTTAATTAATCATTGCAATTATTGTAGAACTATTATCCAGCACGACTGACATTAGATGTGTTATATAAAGGTTCTAAAATAGTAGCGAAATCCTTAGAAACCGAAATCGCCAATAATAATAAACACAAATTAATATTTCATAGAATGCCAGCTTAAAAGCCAACCAAAAAAACTTTTCTTTGTCGACAAAGAAATGGATCGGCAGACAAGTAAATTTTTTGAAAGTTCAACAACTTGAATGAACTTTTTTTTCATAGGTTGAAACAAAACTTTCATTCCAAGGCCTAGTAAATTTATCAAAAAGTAACATAGATCGAGGCTAAAACATTCCAATGAAGCATGTTCTCACGCTGTAGAGCCTTCTATGAGTTGAATAATTCTTATCGAATCTTCCTCTAGAAGCTTATGCTAACAAAGACAAAGAAGCCTAAAAACAATCTTCAAATAAGAAATGTCCATGTACTGGGAACTATTCCTTACTCAGATTTTCATCCACTATGCAGTACTAAACATTTTATATAAAATATGAACTATGCAGCAAAGAGATATGGAGACCTTTATCCAGTGGCGGCTCTACCTTTGGGGCTAGTGGGGCTCAGCCCCACCACTTATTGATGAGCCTATATTAGTGCAAATGGAATAAAATATCATTATAGATTTCAATATAGTTTTCATAATTTAATTTCATTTCAAAATATAATGTAGCATTTTTTCGCCCATGCTGTAGTTTACTTTCACATAGTCTTCTTGCCACGCACTGTAAATTAATTTGTTTTTCTATTCGACTCGCTTCGTTGTGCCTGCATTAAGTAAAAGCTGAGAGTATTTCTTTTTGAAAATTTTCCACCTTTACTTCGAGGAAGGGGCTACATGGATTTTGCCCCGAAAAAGAGTATTTCGATTTGAATGAATGCGTGATTTCTATGCTGATGCGGCGGGAGTGTGCGTGTTTGAAATAACATGTGCATACATCGTGGACGGGCTAATCATATGCAGCCCGTTCAGTGCTTCGACAACGTTTAGTCTAAACATGGTCTGGATAATACTTTTGAGCAGGCATGAGCAACATTTTTTTACGACGGGCCGAAAGGGGTGATGGTGATACCTGTTAATGCAAAAGTAGTCTCATCAGTGTAGTGCATGGTATTAATACTTAGTGTACCTTCGTAGTGTTTGGTATTTTCTAAAGTTTTGTAGTTTGTTCCAGAAAAGGGAAAAGACATTTTATTCAGAGTGCACTGAACTTTTATTAAAGCTTTAAATGTTATTCAAAACACGATAATAGGAATATATCTTTGATTGCCAGCGAATCTACTTTTGGGAAAACCGATCACTCAAAATCGGTTAACGCTTCACATGTGGTACCTCTTCGGCGGAGTGGAAGCTCACATAAGAACTTATATTGGTGATAGAAAAATTCGTACCAGTAGCCCCGCCATACTTAACTCTCACGAGCCGCCACTGCCGTTATCAGTAGAAGGTAGAAGTAGGTTTCCTCGATGAAAATCCGGCATGCCGAGAAGATTTCTTCCTTTTAAGAATGAAATAAATATAGAAACCGAACTAATGTCATTAAGACTAGTCAAGAACAAACGATGCTTACATGCAATTCTCAAAAAAAAAAAATTCCCAACTTAAGCGAAAACAGCAAACTAATGTCCGACACTTGACAATATCTGACTTTTCGGGGATAACATTCAGTTTAAGGTCGCTCCATCGATTTTAAGAGTTCGAGTTGGCCACATCGAGGACAACGCTATCATTTACACGCTGGAACGAGCACTGTGCTGCTTTGCTCGTTTTGTTAGTAGACACCTACCGCCTATATTATTTCAAGCTCGAAATTATTCAATAAATTTCTAAGGGAAACAGTACTGACCTAGATTCCATTGTTTTTTCCGTCTTCGCCGTTCCATTCGTTCAAGCCGTAAACGTTTTCGTTTTTGCTGCTTTTCCTGCAGTTTTTTCCGCCTTTCCTCCTTTGACAACTTGTTTCGAATTTTATTTTTAGGATTATTTCGGAAACGAGCCTTCCGAGGACTGAGGTTGACCCCCAACCCAGCTTTACCTCTCCGTTTTCCACCAGATCCATTTGCTCTACGGTTTATTTGGATTTGGGATTCTCTCGACGAATCATTATTGTCGTTTTCGACTTTGCTTTCCTGCTTCATTGATTCGTACTCAACGATTTGTGGAAAGTTTGCGGTTTCCATGAAGCTTTCGAGCCGAGTCTCCAAGGACTTTGGGTTTTGTGCAGACAATGCAAGGGTGGTGATTTCATCCCGCATCGAGCCTGCTGAATGGTCGATTACGGTGGCGGTAGCCGTGAGATTTGTAACTGGCCTTGCTTTGCTACTTGCACCCACTTTTTTGCATCTCGCCTTGTTTTTGCAACGACTCCGACGACGTTTCAGCCGTGCACCCGGAGTTTTCGTGTAATCCTTTGATGTTGTCCTAGCAGGATCAGCTGAACGATTAGCCTTTATTAGATTGTCATGGGAACCTCGCCACCTGTTTAAAAAAAGGAAATTGATTAACGCTTGTTTAGAATCGATTGGTAGAGCGAAAATCAGCAAGCAATAAATAGTGTCGAATTTGCTTAATGGACCTAAATAAGTTAATTCGAAATGGCTAAAAGCTGATAACGGCATATTTTATCCAAGCACGTCATGAAAAGTTCTCCATTACATCTTTCTATGTCAAAATAAAATTTCGAATCTGATGCATCCATAACACATAGACAGATTCACTTTTCAAGGTCATACTTGATGGTACCTATTATATTCGAAAAACAAATGGAAGAATATTTATAACCATGAAAGCCTTTAAATCAAAGATAAAGTACACATAAAACAGCAGCAAGTTGCCTGATTTCCAACTTTTATATACAATATGCACCATTCGTATTCGTACAGCACAACAATTTTCAGTTAATATGAAAATTTCTGGGTATTAGTTCGTTGGTGAAAAAAGTATTTGAGGACTGTTCATAGTAACAAGTGTTATTGGTGTAATTTTTAGCTTCAAACAGGGGTAAAAAAAATATTGTGAAAAATCTTTGGGCGTGAAAAACTCGTTGTAAATTTATATAATTAGGGAAAATCATAAGGAGAAAAAAGGTGGCTATGGATACCAAAACAGCGGTAAATTGGAAAAAGAGCGTACAAACTGGAACTGGAACAAGCTAACCGAAATAGACAAGCGGCATGTTGTTATATTAGTAAGACGAAATCCTAAAACAAAAATAATCTTTTGGGATACTGCAGGTATCTTACTGATCGATTGCAAAGAACGTAACTTCACCACAATGAGAGATTACTACGCTTCTTTATTAGGACAATCTTTCGATGCTATCAAGAAAAACAGAAGACGAAATTAACGAAAGCTTTGATCCTTTCGCGCGATAATGCGCCCGTGCACACGAGCCTTGTTACAACGGCTGCCTTTCGTGGATGCGGTTTTGAAACACTGTGTCACTCACCATATAGTCCAGACCTGACCTTCCGCGACTATTAATCATTTCCAAAGATGAAAAAAAGTAGCGTGAAAAAAAACTTAATGACGGTAATGAGGTCAAATAGGCAATTTCGGCCCCTTTTGACCTCAAAGATAAATCGTTTTTTCGACGTTTTTTTTTCGTCGTTGGAAGGTGGGAATCTTCAAAAGATACCGATTGGCTCAAGCCTCACGATATGCCGGATTTCTACCGACTAAACCCACCTCCGTGTCCTAGGCAATGTATCCAAGACAATAGAAAATATTTATTTATCCATCCATATTTAAAAAAATGCTTGGCACTTCCCAGACGATAAAGATCGGTATAAGGGACAGTGCCTAATTTTCGATATATAAAGCTTTTCGATAGATTTGAAAAATGTGCTACGGTCAAGGGAGATATATTCTTTCTTACTGAAGAAGGAAAAATTGTTGAATGTATTTTATCAATCTCCTTTCTTGCTATTCCGCGAAATTTTTGACTTCTCCTCAACCTCAAATGCAACCATCTATGACGTTGAAAAAGTCTGTTTTACGTTGCAGATGGCAGTATAAGCCAAGAAAACTATCGCGGGAACGAAAAAAAGGTTTTTTTCCTTTTCAATGACACAAAACATGACACTAAGTAATGACAATGAATAAAATGAAAACGTAATCAATAAACACTATAATTTAAACATTGCAGTTTATTTCACATAGTGGTGTCCTTGCAAAGTAATCACACGAGAAATTGAAAGAGTATACGAAAAGACTTGCATTGGTTACAACGTCACGTACCACTTAATTATTAAACGAGTATTTTAGTTATTTATCCAAAAAGCAAGACCAATAAAGCAACAATAAAAATTGATAGATACTAATTGTCTTTGGCAAACCTCAAAATATAAGTTCCAATCGATATTATTGTCATTGAAGAATTTCCGGTATGCTACTATTATCATTTCGCAATTTTCTTATTGAACTAAATCCATATTCTATCAATGTTTAGTTAAAAACAATGTTGAGTATCTATAATTCAACGTTTTCAACTCCACTTACCCACCAAGCAGTATAGGCTCCAATTTTAATGCAATGGAATCGCGAAGAATGTTTTTATTTGTAATATTTTTTTAGACAAAAACGAAGCTTTGGCCAATGGGGTGGATAGAATAGTTACAAGGAATGTTGAAAAAACCTTCTCATAAATTATTCATTTCCCAATTTTCAGACATCAACATGTTTTGAATATTTTTTCGAAATAAAATGAGATATGAAAGCTAGTAAATGGAAACTCCGGTAATGTTTTGGGATTTCGCGAGAGTATTAAATGTTTGAAATCCGCTTGTCCTTATCTATTAAATATGCAATAATAATTTATTTTCACGTAGTTCACGCATAAGAAATACAAGCGCAGTTTTGAAACAACACTCTAAACTATTTCAAACATTTCAAAAGTGAACGAGCAAGCGTACTTTTTGTTATAACTAGATTTGAACCAACTCTTATTTTGTTTGGATAATAAAAGCAATCTCAATCATGCTTGGAAGCATTAAAACTTTCACCAGAAGTACAAAAATATTATTCAACGTTTTGCATGCATGGCTCCCTTACAAACTTGTCTAAAACATTAATTATTATTGCAAAACTACCACCATCTTTACAGCTGATATGTTTCTTCAAAATCGTTTGATATTTATAATGCCGCCGCAATATTGAATCCATTTTCCCAGGAAATCAAATTGACTGATTGCTTTCATTCGATTCAACACAGACTCGCCTTGCAAATCATTTTATATACCAGTATATTTAGTTGTACATTTACCTCTTCTCATCTACATCTCCAACGGCGTCTTGTGTTTCATCCCTATCCTGGATACTGTTTACATTCTTGGAAGAAGCATCGATGTAGTCAACGTTCAGTTCAATTCCAGTGTTTGCTGATGCGAAATCTGCAAAAGTTAATGGAGAAAATTTTAATTACTCGGAAGTCAGTCACTGTACTCAATATGGGCTTAGTATATCTTCGATATATACCTATATCGATGCGAAATGTGGCTTTGGTCTTGACTTTACAGAAGCACTGATAATGACGATTGGTCTTGCTCCTTGATCTTCAAGGAAAGTTTATCTGGGTGTCGCCATGACATAGATACACAAGCGTTCCCAAGAAACGTTGAAAATTACAAGTGCAATTGAACTGAGTGTGACTGGAAATTTTGTATAGGAGTCGAACGAAATTACTTTGAAGCCCGCAGGACATCCGCAGTGTACACTGAGTTTTCCCTAAAGTAGCTCCGATAATGGTATTTTGGAGTCAAACTTGAAAGTTAATTAAAAATCGTTCAGTACTTAATTTAACATTGACTGCAGACTACGGTATCCTTAGGAATCCCAACTGCATGTAGTCCAAAATTATATCACTTGATTTAAATAAAATATAAAATTGACTTGTTAGTTATCTAATCTATTGAAAATATTTAAGTTTGTGAAAAATTATGGCATAAACGCTCCTCTAAGGAATGTTTTGTCTCTTAATTATGAACGTATTTAACAGTTTCGTGATTATCATCTCTACGTTGAGTAATTCTTTCTAATATTTCAGAATCTCGCATAGAAGATACTTAATATACAATTCTACTGTAACAATTAATTTGGAAAAATTGAAACATTTCGTCATTATTGTTGAATTTGTTTTAACATCTTCAAAATGTCTGCGTAATTTACGACGAGTCTAAGATTCCAACATCACTATATTCAAATGACATTCCATTTTCTTTGAATGGGGTCTGACCTTCGATCTATTTGGTTTTCTTGCTAAGGTGTATCGACAAAGAGTCACAAAAAATCAGAAAATCGTATTTGTCTAGGACGAAAGTTATATTCTTTTGATGTTGATGCTGATATTTTTCAACTGCAAATCATTTAAAAAAGAATTCATTCGCGTGGGAATCTCAATGTATGGAAAATAACAGAATATTTTTCACAGTTTATTCAAGCATTTTCATTGCGACTTCTATGAGGAATGAGTTGACGAAACAAATACGTTCTGTTGTTGCATAAATGTTTTATTCTTGAAAGTAGCTTCCAATTTCAAGCTAAAAGCAATACCTGTTAAACTATGTACTTCGCTTGTAGACACAAAAAACGATTACAACAAATAAAGTATTAAACGAACAAAATAAACCGACATATTTAAAAAAATAGGATAAACTGCAAAAATTAACATTTCGGATTACCTTAAATCCAATTCTGCTGACACATATATAATGAGCAAAATTACATACACAAATCTAATAGAATCGGGGCAACCATAGAACATTTTAAAAGCTTTCCGAGTTCAATGTCATTGGGTGATATTTGAACTATCTTGGGATATTCAACCCTAATATAAATAGCGACATTCGACAATAAATCTGTATTTATACCCTCCATTCTCCATCATACTCATATTTTGTTCACCACATCCTTTAGCCAAACAAATCGTCAACCCATATTCTTCGAATCGATTAAATCTATATATGAACAAACTTTTGAATAGAATCGAAACCCCTAAATAATTCAAGAGTATGAAATAAATAGTAATGATTTGCTTAAGTCTGTTGAAGATTCTTGTCATTTCTATTTGTCTCATGATAGTTTGATGCCAGCAATCCTTATGTAGAAAGTTTGGGATTCCTTTTTTTCGAAAACTTAGTTCATATAGTTTTAACTAGACACATACGGTCAATATCTAGAAACATAGAAATAGACAGGAACGACTATTCTCACGTATGTTTGAATCGAAATTCAAAATCGAACTAGCGACATGACTGTCAATTCTCAAATAGGATTTTACATGGGGTTGAAAGCCACGTTATCAGCGGAAACAATAGATAGTAAAGTATATAAAAAGCATTTGAGGGTAAGCACAGAAGCAAGAAGAAGAAATCATTAGTGAGCTTCTTTACATAGTGACGAATTTAGGATGATCTTTTGGTTGAGCGCCTATGTTTCCTTTGTACTCAAATCGTTTAATTTAAAATTACGCATCGAACCACTACTGCTTCATGAAAATTCTAAATTTGGTACGTCTTTACGACATGAAAATTGTATTAATGCCTCCACTACTTAGATGAAAAACTAGCCATAAATTTTGTGGTTGTTGTTGTTGTTGTGCTGTATCCATGCACTTATTTTCTGGTTTGAAAACTCGATACCATTGTCAGCAATAAGGAAATATCATTTCGACAAAGAGGTTCAGATGTTATTTAGGAAATATGGAGACAAAGGAATTAAACGATTTCATAATTGACGAGACGAAATTGCTTTTCCTTTTTCCGCATGAATGCATTCGAAGAGTTCATCATTTTGTAAATGCCTTACCCTTTCTATTCTTAGTCTCGACCATACTAACTTCCCAGTATATGAAAACTTCTTGTAATTGCCTCAGAAATGGAAATTTTCAACATTTATTTACGTTTTGTGGTCTTAAGATTATATTTAAAGTGTTTTAGAAAAGAATATGTATGTTTGTGTGTATGTAAATTCGAGGCCAGTTTTTCTACGAGCATAACTCAGAGAAACAAAGTCGTATCGACTTTGTTGAGGTGCCAATCGAGTGTGTTTGCAATCTTAATCAGTTTTTGGAAAACTGCATCCATTTTCGCTTGCGCCCTTTTGTCTTTCAAGCGTCGATATGAAAATAACAAATAACGTAGAAAAGGCTTTGTATTCCTTGATAACGCTAGATTTGTGTATTATGATCATAAAAATTGGTTTCAACAGGCATTTTCAGCCTTTTCTTCTTCGGTGTAGCCTCTTGTATGGCCTATTCTGGCAAAATAGTACGAACTACATTTGGCTGTGATCTTGCTATAACTTTCTGTATTGTAGTATACCTGTATAATTTATATTGAATTTAATTTTCACTACCATTCTTCTATTTTGCCTTTATGGAGTGTTGGTCATGGTAGCACTTGTGGTCATTGCCAGACTCTAACTTGCTTAGAGCGATTTTTGCTCAATCATCGGGTTAGTTAAATATTCGTGTTGTATTGCGCATTATAAGGTTTTTACATCGTCCAAAACATTATTTGTGATAGTTATGTTATTATGTCTCTCCTCTAAACTGCTACGTAAATTCAGAGGGGGAAAATACAAGGCATGAAATTTCTAAATTGCCATCGCACGTATTTTTCTTGGAACTTTTAGGAACGATAGTGTTAATATTGATAATATACGGATAGATCGATGTAAGAACCGGTATTCATCTGAATCTTGGACTTTTATCTTCAATTTTACAACGTCAGCCGAAGCTTTGAAATCAATTGCTCATTGGTGTGGCAGTAACTGTCGATATTTTGGCAATTGGCAAGTACACCGGATCTAGCATGAATCCAGCTAGAACTCTAGGTACAGTGGTTTTCACCAAAAAAAAAATAATAAATACGATTTTTCTTCAACAAACCAGTTACAAACACAGAGTTTTTTCTATTTAAGAAGCCATTGATGTCAACATAGCCAAAAAGGAAAAACCTTTAAACAAGGAAATGTGTGCCGAGGTGACCCATATATGTATCACAATATTTGTTATTGCAGCGGTAAAACTGTTATTGCAAAGGAAAAAATAAGGAAAGCTACAAAAGTGAGAAAAGTAAATACTGAATTAGTAAAACTAATTTGAGTAATAATTATTTTATGAGAAAACTTCTTATTGGTTTTCGTGAAAATTGTTGCAAGGTGATACCTTTGTGAATTTTTTCATTCCGATTTCGCATATCGCTTAGAGAATCCTTAACTTTGCACGATAACATAAATAAATAAACGCAACAATTAAAGGACATTATTTTCTCACATCGCTTTTGTCCAAGAAATCCTTCTATACCTCCTTGTAGCGATTGAACGAATGAATTGGCAATTACTAAAACGCCTTCATGTCTGCTTCTGCCTAAAGTCGGCAATTCGTGTCCTTTAATTTGTAATTAGTTCTTCGGGGTTTTCATATTCTGAAAATAGAACGTCCAGGAATGGGCAAATACCTTTAGATGTGATGCTGTAATCAGAAAAGTTTGGTGACTGGAATGTGCCAAAAGAAATACAGAATTGACCATTTATGTTTTATAATTTTTCCGAGAAATAGCTTGTTTGCATAAATAAAATGGCATGAAAATTGGTTATGATCGGTTTGAAGAAGCCAGTTGTATTTGCTGCAATTTAAATGTGATTCTCAAAATTTAAAGTGTTGTTAATTTCAAAAGGGAAAGGCTAAAAGTTGCGGTCTGTAGATAGATTGTATACATGAGAGAGTAATGCTTGTCATATCGACAAATTACCATCAGCCTACAGTGTTGTTGGTTTACAAAGCACTGCAACATGTGGAAATCCAAAGGACTGTCCAAAATATTCTCCGGGCTAAAAAAAGCCTGAAAAACAACTCATAGTATGGATAGAAAAAAATTTCGCACATCGAAACGGAACCCTAAAAGATCAGCTGTCGAAATTCATCGCCAACTTTTCGGGGAAAGTGGCGATATTTCGGTGAGAACAGTCAAAAGAAGTCTGTGGAAGCCGGACTACATGGCAAGATAACCAGGTAGATGCCCTTTGTAACAGCAATTAATCGGAAGCAAAGAATGGACTTCGCGCGGAAACATTTTACCGGGAAATGAAATGATTGGGAATTCATCCTTTGGAGCGACGGAACAAAAATAAATCGCACTGGCATCAATAGCAGGAGATATGTAAGACGACCAAGAAATATGAAATTCGACCTTCGCTAAACTTCAACTCTTACTAAGCACGGAGTTGACTCCATCAATGTTTGGGTATGCTCCTCATGGTTTGGTGTTGTACCAATACACCGAATAGACGAAACTTTAACCAAGGAAAAGTACATCTTAGAAAACATCATGCTGTCATGGGCTGAAGAGAATCTTCCTATTATATGGAAGTTTCAGCACGACAACGACCTCAAACAAACGGCATTTGGTGAAATATTTCTCTAAATAAATAAGTTTTAAAATAGTTTTCATGTCTTTCTAATTTCGTGTTTGTTCGAAATCTTGGGTTTTTGTAGATTTGATTGTCCTGTATTTCTTTTAACGGTGGCATTGCAAAACACTTTACTTGCCTCAATTGGCATTGAATCAGGTAAAACAAATACCTAAGAGAAATGAGTTATATGGAAGGATTCATTGACAAATTGGGTTTTTCTTAGTAAATTATAAGTGTTTCTAGAGACGGTCGTTGGGTGGCACGAGATAATATTGTCTTCCCACCGTGTTAGAGGCGATTTGGGAACAGTTCATATTTCGATTTAACATTTTTATTGCAAGCCACTGGTGAACAAATACTAATTTAGTTTTCAATTTAAAAAAAGGTAGTTTAATGTTCAATTCATTGTGTACTGATTCCCCATAATAAACATATAAATGATAAATGTCAATTTTCGTGAAAATGAAATAACGATCTTACCTCAACCTAAAAGCATTCATGGAGCTAATGGCGCTGCTTGTGTGGAAAAACCATCCAGAATATTTGAATATAATCAAAAGAAGCCAATTCCGGAACAAATTGAAAGGAATTCAAATACTCTTGAGAAGGAGTTTAAATTCGATTCAGATATCTTTGCAACCGTTTTTAATACTTGCTGAATTCAGCATAATCATAGAAAGTAGAACAACTTTAAGCAATGCAGGAAAAAAACAAGTGTAGCGCTTTTGCTTTTGAAATCCGAGGCAACATAAACTAAACTCATTGATAGTTGCCAACGCATTTCGCCAGATTGCGTTGTAAAAACGGCGTCAATTTGGATTAAATATAAATATCTGCATCCATTGATGGTTATTCAATCGCCAAAATCTATTGAGACGACCTTCTTGTAATGATCCTAGTTGAATTTGGCCACAGTTCACACTGATAAAATAAATTTTTTGCTACTGCTTTTTATTTACGGGCTTTGACGACATTAGAGCATATTAAGAATGATTCGGGGTACATTTGAAGTTGTTTAACAAATAAATTTTTCGTGACTTAAATATCCGTGCTTTAGTGATCATTATTGCTTCTGTCTCAATTGACAGCCACAAAAATAAGCTTGTTAAAAAAATCAACTAATACTCACAAATACTCTCTTAGGTTCTTCATCATAAGATAGAAAAGTTATCAAATACTTAAAACTTACACGCATCGTAATATATAGCCGCCATGCATAGTTTCCAAAATATCTGAAAAGAAGAAGAAATTGAACCATCCGTTGACTTATATCTTCGGCAAGGTTCGAATTCCCATATCGAATTTCTCTTTGTCATGTTCATTGAAAACACCTTCGTCAAAACGTCCAGTTCTCAGCGTTCTCTAACACATGCAAAATTATTTTTTACGTCGCTTAATATACACATATCATTGACACACGGGTCAACCATATCAAACATTTTCATCAATTACTATCCTTTTTTCAAAAATAGCTTCTCCATAGATAGCCCGTGTCACCTTTTTCCATATCTCCTTGTCCACATCTCATAACAAACTTCACTTGCATGAAAGAACTTTATAATCTCATTGGACTGAATTTGAAATGGAAAAGAACAAGGACTTTAGGTAAGAGATGGAGACCCACTCAATACCGTTCTGGGTGTCCTTTATCAAAGTCTTACTATTATGTTGCCTTCTGTGTGCTCTGTATTATACAAGCAAATTGTACCCTTTGACATCATATTTTAGAAATATCATATAGCTTGAAGTCCCCTGGGCGATTTTATCCTTTTAACGGATGGACACACGAAGTGGGCAAAACTTACTTGAACCGTTCTACCTTGGCTTCTTCTCAATTTCTCTGTTTCTCGTTTTGCATTCATATCAAATTTTCAAAAAGGACTTATTCCATTTAAGAAGAGTATTATATATAAGTGTGGCTGGTAAAGAGAACAATTCCAAGATGTACGCGACTGTAGAAAGATTCTTTGCAGGATTCAGAGAAGCATGAAATATGGAAAAGGATAATGGTGTGCACAGTCGGGATGAAGTTTGTTTCGAAGCTTGGGACCTCGAAAAAGCAATCAGGCTTTCATCTCGTTTAGGTGACTTATTCCCATAGCTGGGCAAGCAATGATGGCGACGTAGGATCAAATGAGAAGACAGAACAACTGTATCACTAGCTTCTTGTGCACTCGTTTACCATACAATTTCCGGAATCTGTGTCATCTCAGATGCTGAGAATATACACACGTTTCGAAGAAATCAGTGCTATAAAAACTTTTTCAGAAGATCAAGTGTTCCTTGATTGCATTCAGTAATGTGTATTTCTATCGCTATATTTCCATTGCTTCCTTTTGCGAATTTTCGGAAGTATTTGTTTTGTAAAAAGCTTAAATGAACTTTTAAATTAGAACAAGCAATCTTACTAACAAGACAAAACAGCAGTGTCAAATATATGAAACTAGATGTTAACGAAAGGTTTCTTAACACTGATTCGAAACGACGAAAGCCTACAACGAAAATGCTTCAGAGCAAATATTTTGCTTCTCTAGTTTCAAAATATATTTTCGGACTTATGAAGGACAATTTCAAAAAGCTCAAGAGGATTTCTCGACTCCGTTCCCAAGAGTACACGTTTGTCCGTAGAAGTCACTCTTATTCTTGAATCGAGTTCACCCAACTTCGGTCATGAATGGATGCACGAGTCTTAAATATTTATGATAGCATTTTCATAATTCTCCGAACACCGACTCCAGAGTTATTCATTCTCCCATCAACTGCTTTACATTGAGGACGATGGGCTTCATGTTTTGGAAATTGTGTCGTTTTCTGTCGATTGAATAGCAAAACTAAGAGACATCAAGAACATGATGGGTCTCGGGCGCTGAATGTCCCTTATGCGATAACAAAGCAGATACCAGAAAGTGAGATATTTGTTGGATATTTCGGGAAAGTTCCTCAAGGCACTGACTTGCAATGATCTAACCGAAAGCTAGCGTTTCTAATTCGACTTGATGATGCTGGTGGTGTTGGTGTGGTCCTTGCTCGGTACGTGATTATGTTCAGGACATTTGTCTTGTGATGTTTTGAGCGATTTGCAAGACAAGCGAATCATTGTTTGGAAATTGTAAAACTTACCGGAAACAGTTTCAGTAAATGGAAAATAAGTAGTGTAGTGAATCTTTCGCTGAGTTGGTAGTTTTACGCTTTTGTAAATATTTGGGAAGTCATAATTTCCAGGACATTGATAACTTTGTTGCATTTTATCTGAATAATAATTTGAAGCCATATAAGGGAATTTTGGAGGTGTTTGCTCTTTAATACAATGCGCAATAGTTAATGAGCTTTAATTGGACATATCTCTGATTTCATACATTCTAAAAAAATTAAATATCACAGGAAATTTTTGGTATAGTGCTAGAAAACTTATGCAAACCATTCTTGTCTAACATTTGTTTCTGGCAACATGATAGAAGATGCTACACTCTTCGCTTGCACACTTGCAAACAACCAACTGAACCCACCCTCACCCACCGCTTTCTACTTCCTGCTACCGTTCGAGGTTTGTAATGAATTTAATAAAATAAACAATTACTCATTAGGACATAAGCTGAGAAATAGTGTTGGGAAATAGCTTCATTTTTCATATTTTGCATTTGATTCTTATTCAAAACGTGGTACAAATCTTGATAATCAAAAGAAAGGTTGCTTTGCACCCAATGAAGGAGATTCTACTGTTCAGGTCAGTAGTGTGCGTATTAACACTTTATATTTACTTTGCAGTACATTTTCTGCAAAAACGGTTATTCTACTTTCTACACAAATGAACCCAACTAAAACTAGGTTCGGGACACACAAGTCTAGAGATCTAGTTTTGTTACTGCATTTCTTTATAAAGGCATCGTTTCTCTGAAACGTGTAACATCCCACATCTAATCAAAAGTGTCTCCTTGCGATGACACCCGCGAATTCATCCGTTGCTGCGCATGAAACCATCCGTAAACGGTTATATTGCATGATTTTTTGACGATCATGAGTGCGACAGATAGACGTAGCTTTGTCAAAACAGATCTAAATAATAGTTGCAGCTGATGCCGATAGCATTTTAATACCATCTAAAAATATTATTATCTGATAAACGCTTAAAAAGTGTGTAAGACCATTAATTTCATTTGACTATGAAAAGAATAGCAAAATTTGTTCCGAACTACAAATAATCGATCAAAGTTCGGCTAAAACGAAGACGATGTTGTGAAAAACAAACCAAATCATTAAAAAAAGTATAAATTCCAGCGAAAGTGTAGAGGCCAACCCAGCCTCACAAAACCTTACGAAAGACCTCAATTCAAAATTCAATTCAAATCTGCAATTTTCATTTTTGTAAATGAAGTTTTCAAAGATTCACATTTAAGATATGTACGAAACATAAATGAAAAACAAGCCGCGAGGTGCGACCCTTGAGGTCCACACGGTCAACTTCCCAGTAATATCTATATAAACATCAACAACATTAAACACAATAATAATTTTGAAAATACTACTACTTTAAGTAATAAAATGAGAGGTATTCATAGCAGTAACAGGAATGAGTTAATATGAATCATATCGTCTACGGGAGGGTCCATTGATTACGTAAGGTTTTTGGTCGATGAGGACAGATTGAATATTCACGCGGATCAATCGGTGGGGTCCTTTTTGGTCTTGAAAAATTTTGTATATGAAGTCAAAAATAGGTTTAATTGCATGTAAAAAGTAAAATGTATTACAAATGATGATGGTTATTGAAATCTTACGATTACTAAAGATCAAATTTTTAAAAACTACAATTTTTTATTTGATGAAAGCTGTTTAAAGCATATGATCTTGCAAAGTATTGACTACAAAACATTTTACCATTCAAAGCGTTGATACCGCAAATGCAAATTTGATTGAAATTTTGTTGGTTTTCAAAATTTAAGCAGTTTTTTTAATTAAAAGACTACAAAAACCATTAAAAATCTTCTCAAATTATGCGAATATTATATTACTTTTGATTGAATTTACAACAATTTTGTTAGAATAAAAGATATAAACTAATATCATTTGTATGAACCCTCTTTACATGGTAACTTTGAATGATTTTTTATTTTTAATTTAGTTTTTTTCATAATCATGGAAGAAAATTTTGCTTGTTTCTCTTCAAAAACTGAAAAGAATGTATAAGTTTTATAAACTGGTATCACTGTGCAGTGCAAATCAAGTTAAATAAGTATTATTTTATGAAAAAAACATTAATTTTTCGCATTTTCTTCTATTAAATTAAAAAAATGGCTGAAACGAATTTATATAATGTTAAAAACTTCATAAAAATGTTGACACACGTCGATTCACACCTTGATGATGCAAATATTATATCTGGTTCGTGAGATATAGTGAATGATATAAATGACCATGAAAATCATGATGACTTTTAATAATTTTTTATTTTTAATTTAATTTTTTTCGTAGTCAAGACAAAAAGTTTTGATGTTGTTTTTACAAACATTGCTTGGAGTATATCAATTTATAAACATTGATAACTTGGACTTGAAAATAAGGTAAAAATTTATTATTTTAAAAAAAAAACAATTTTTAGCACTTTTTTTAAAAAAATTAAAAAACGGCTCAAGGAATTTTTTTAGAAACTTGACAGAATCACATAAATGTAAATACGCGTCGATTGACACCTTGTTCAAGGAAATCGTATGTTTGGTTCGCAAGATATAACGCATGACAGAAATGACCTTCAAACGGGCAAAACAGCAAACCCCCCCGACCGAAGTTTTCCAAAAACTAATCAGCTCTTAAAATTGCAAAGACGCTTCGATTGACACCCTAACAAAGTCAATACGACTTTGTTTACGTGAGTTCTGCTCGTAGAAAAAAACTGTCCACGAACGTTGCAAAACTATTAGTACTTCACTATTAGATTAAGATTTGTAATACTGCATTTTACAGCTTACACTGGGCGTTTCAGGCACAGATAAATTCAAATTGAAGAATATAAAAAATAATCTCAGTAATTAAGATTCAGTAAGAAGCTTTGTGTTAACATCCTTTTTATTAAAAATATGAAATTTGTTTGGTTGTTGACAAGTTTTAGTCCTGTTCTTAAGTGGCCTCGTCTACGATTTCTTTATTTGAAATGCATTTAGATGTGTATTCATAAATAAAGACTAGGTAAAACGTTTTATTCAAAATTAGAATATCCAAATCCAATTTCCTCTTTTCCTTTATTTCATGATTGTGTGTCCACGCCAATTCATATTTTAATTAGGTTCTAGAAAGGACAGCTGTTCTACTGCCTGAATGAATAGCTTTATAATCTATAACCGCATTTCAATCACGTACCGCCCAGCAAAACACTCCGCAAGCAATTACAATAATTTTATTCAAATTAGTTGTGTTCAGGCAAAGCCATTCGTCACAGCGACAACATCTCCATCCGTTTCATGAATAATTCGTCACAAATGTTGCATTATAAGATGCTAATTTTCTCATTTTACATGAAGCCATTTGCTGCTTTTCTAATTTTTTTCCATTAAAATCAACTGCCTGTTATGGTATTTTAGGGCAGCCTGCTAACAGCCCCAACAATTATTTTACAATATCCTGCTGAATGCGAGCTACCTAGACGTGGAGCAGCGAAAACCTAATTACGAGTTTCAAAGCAAAAGGAGAGCCCAATGTCGACTTCCGAATGACAGGCTGTTCCGCTCTGGAAAAATTTTTCTGTCAGGACATTAAATATAGCTAATATTATGGCGGTTTTGGTGGACAGGATTGTCGAGCCGCATTCCTTTTTGCAGTGACGCTAGAAGCAACATACTATCTGAATGGAAAAACCCTCGTTGGCAAGACGGAACATCTGGGCATTCCCTTTTTCAGCATAAGGATTTAATAACTTTAAAAGCTGCTCTCCGACGCCACTGTTGAATGGCCTTCCGGATAGGGATAAATTTTGAAAAGTTTTAACAGAAGTACGTGATATACTTTGATTTATTTAAGCTGCGGACTCGGAGCGCTTTTATTGCACATTGCAGGACACCCATTCGTGTTGATATAGCGAATGCAGCAAGCATTTATTGATTAAGCCGGGAAGGTAGCAAGGGCCAATGGCTAACAAGCTTATGGTTGGATATTTGCTATTAAAATGATTTAAGGGCTATAGGCACCTCACAATGACCGACCGCCTGGGCAAATGGACGTGAAAATCCAATTTACAGCTCCGTGTAAATTGCATTAAATATTCAATTAGCATCTGTAGTTTTCCCACTTCCTTCAAATTTGAAATCGCAGTTTTTGATGTCCAGATATTCTCTAAGCGCAAAACGTAGTATAATGCAATACAATCTACAAAGTACAGTCTATATTAAAGACGTGTAAAAGCGTTTGTGGAACGATAAATAAGTTCGACACCTAAGCCTGGGATATCATTGCTGGTGAGTTTATTGCGCAACTAACGATTGGAATATAACCCTAAACTTTGCCCTGTGCATAAATTAATTTATTTTCATTGAATCGGAATGTCAACTTTGTTTGCGGTCAATGTAATGAAAACTGATGATATAAATTTTAGGTCACACATCGACACATGTGGCCCTTTTCATATTCGAATTGCCGTTCAAATTGATCATAAAAGACCGACAATAACATCTCTGAAAGATACGAAGAATGCGAATGGTAGTCGTTCAATATGTATTCAATTAAAGGCCTTTTATTGGGTTTGACAATTGCAAATTATAAACACATTTCATTGGCTCATTGGTGGTTCTGGACATATTCTTATTTATTCTATATATTAATATCATAACGCTCATCACTTATATTTTTAATCTAACAAACTGGCAGAATTTGTCAAGGGTCATGGTTAATTTAGAAATATTTCTAATAAAATGGATGGTTCGGACTTTGGTTCGCAATTACATATTTCGTTAATTATATGGTTCTATATTGGCTGCAGATTGAGAATTATTTGAAAAGTTGGGAAATGCAGACTCATATTCCACGAATTTGTCTTTACTGGTGCAAAATACTATACATCGATAAATTTTCTGCAGAGCCGTTCAAAATTTTTGGGATATTATCAAAGGAAATTGGAAGCAAAAGTTATCCTAGCTTTAAACTGGAGTCAGATTTTTAGCGTTAAAAGTTTTGTATTATTTATATTATTGATGTATTGGAACAGATTCAGTTTAAAATGAAACCTGTGCTGGGATTAATACAGTCAGCGAAATTGATTCAGCCGCATCCTATTTGCGCAATTAAATCTGGAAGTTACGCCGTAAAAGGAGTAAATAAATAAAAATAGAGATTATTTTAATTTACATTTATTATTTTAAGATAATTTCAGAAGGTTTATATATCCAAGTAATATCATCGCTTAAACTAAATAACAAAAACAAAACTAAACAACTCTATTCTAGAGCGAAATTGATTTAAACGCAGTCTTAAAAATCAACTTATCTACTATATATTTACACTCAAATTTAAAGAAAACAAATATTAATAATTAGTATGACTTCCATTTCTATTTATAACGGCAAAAATTCGATGTGGCATAGATTTTACAAGATTTGTTAATGTTTCAATTTCAATCGCGTCCCAACATTGTTTAATTTGTTTTTTAAGGCTTGAAATATTACTAAATTGTCGTCCGTTCTTATATACTTCTCTAGCTAAGATTCGCCATAGATTTTCTATGGGGTTTAGGTCAGGACTACAAGCGGGCCAATCCAAAAGTGTGATATTTCGCTCAATAAACCACTGCTTTGCATGCCTGGAAACATGGATCGCAGCATTATCTTGCTGAAAAATCAGATCCCCGTCTAAGTGTTGCTCCATATATGGAACTAAAACGTCATCTAACAGTTCCACATAACTTTCTGAATTCATTTTATGGGATATAAAACAAATTGGTGTCCTGGCATGGTTACTAAAGGCTGCCCAAATCATAAGGCTTCCGCCTCCAAAGTTGCGGCTCATCTTGGGCGGGTTACTTTGGCGTAAGTCATGCCAATAATAACTGAATCCGTCGGGTCCATCCAGAATAAATTTTTTTTCATCTGAAAAGATGACGTTTTTCCATTTATCCCCCATATCCATGTGATTTTTCGCAAATTGCAGTCGATTTTGCTTATGGTGTGGTTTGAGTAGCGGCTTTTTACAAGGTTTTTTGTACTTTATGTGGTCAGTGGATGATAAAATTTGCTGCACTCGTCTTTTAGTCACAGGCAACTCAAATGCGCTTACAATCTGACTAGCGCTTTAATGTTTTTTTGTTGCCAGAGGTATTATTTGACCACGTTGTCGAGCAGATAATTTTCTATTTCCTTTCGTATTACAATTCTTTCCGCAATTCTCACTTAGTTTTAAGTAATTCCTTACTACTTCTTTTGAGCAATTTTCCGATTTGAAAGGCCTAATTCTTTCAATGCCTCAATTTTAGACCTTTCTTCCACAGTAAGATACTTTTGTTTGGGCATGTTCGTGAATAATCTTGTATTACTGAAATTACTACATGAAATTTATTATACTCTTAGAGAACAATAAATACTTACTAATGTGTGTGCGTAAACGCTTAAAATTTCAAAAGAAATCTTAAAATACTGTAAAATTGTCTGTCGCGGCTAAATCAACTTCGCACTTTGAATCAACTAAAGTCAATATCTTGCAGTCATATCTCGTATGGAACTAGTACAAATTATCATTAATCCTTAAAATGAAACATTTGCGCTCAGTTACGTGATAAAATGTCCAAACTTGTCCATGCTTGCAAGGAAATTTCGAGAAATAACGGTTTTCGGTAAAAAAAATTTGTGCGGCTAAATCAATTTCGCTGACTGTATTTGACAGAAACTTCTTTTAAATTCGGTGTCGGTTTGAAGGATGTGTTGCGCTTGCCTGTTTAATGGAAAGTGACAGTGTTTTCTGTAAAAATTTACAGTCGCTCTGAATTTAAAAACACACGAAAACATTTTGATATTCTTTTGATATGATATATGCTAATAATTTCATTAAAAAACAAGTATTAATAATAAATACTACAATTATGCACCATCATAAACAAAAAATCAAGACTTCTTTGCACAAATGCCGGGAAAAAATCACAATTTACTACAAATCAATTAACTTCTCGCCAACAAACCTTATAGTACAAAAGGCAGCATTGCAAATGGTAAAGTCCTTTTTTACGTGATACGTAAATCACGCCTCAAATTTCAGAGTGGTGGTTACGATGTACATCGACTGCAACAAACGATACCGCAAACGACTCGTGACAAAATATTGCAAATGTAAGCTGATGTGACAAAAGTGAAACCAAGCAACTTAGTCCATCTGAAAACTTCCTCCGTTTTTGGGATTTGCGTAAAAATGGATTTATTTTTTATTAACCTCCCAGTATATGGGAAGTTCTTGTAATCGCCTCGAAAATCGAAATTGAAATTTTCAACTTTTCCTTACGTTTTGAGGTCTATAGAGTCTAAAGTGGTCTAAAGTGTTTTTAGAAAGGGAGATGTATGTGTGTGTGTGTGTGTACGTACGTCTGTACGTTCGTGGACAGTTTTTTCTACGAGCAAAACTCACGTAAACAAAGTCCGATCGACTTGGTTGAGGTGTCAATCGAAGCGTCTTTGCAATCTCAAGAGCTGATTAGTTTTTGGAAAACCTTATTGTCAAGTGTTAGTTATCAATGCTTATAAAATTTATATACTCCAAACAATGCTCGCTCGTCATCAAAACATTTTCTCATGATTACGTAAAAAAATAAATTAAAAATAAAAAATCATTAAAAGTCATCATGATTTTCAAGGTCATTTTTATCATTCACTATATCTCACGAACCAGATATAATATTTGCGTCATTATGGTGTCAGTTGACGTGTATTAACCTCTTTGTGAAGTTTTCAACATTATAAAAATTCGTTTCAGCCGTTTTTTTAATTTAATAGAAGAAAATGCGAAAAATTATGGGTTTTTTCATAGAAAATATTTTTTAACTTGATTTGCACAGCACAGTGATCCAGTTTATAAAATTTATACATTTTTATCATTTTTTGGAGAGAAACCGGCAAAATTTTATTCCATGATTATGAAAAAACTAAATAAAAAATAAAAAAAATCATTCAAAGTTACCATGTAAAGAGGGTTCATACGAGTGCTATTACTTTATATCTTTTATTCAAAAAAAATTGTTGTAAATTCAATCAAAGTTTTAAGATATTTGCATAATTTGAGCAGATTTTTAATAGTTTTTATAGTCTTTTAATTAAAAAAATTGCTTAAATTTTGAAAACCAACAAAATTTTTCAACACCAAAAAGGCCCCCGACCGATTGATCCGCGTGAATATTCAATCTGTCCTCATCGACCAAAAATCTTACATAATCAATGGACCCTCCCGTAGACGATATGATTCATATTAACTTATTCCTGTTACTATTACCTCTCATTGTTGTAATGTTGTTGATGTTTATGTAGATATTACTGGAAAGTTGACCGTGTGGACCTCATTCATTTTGGAATGAGACTATTTTATTTGCCAAAAAGATTTTATCATTTGTCAAAAAAAAATTTAACTTTTCCTTGTATGGGAAATTTAAAACTGCAGTTTGCACCATATATTTACAATGGAAACCCTAAGTCTGTTCAATAACTGGCTATTATTATTATAAAGTGTTAATAGAAAACACTCCAGTTCAACGAATATAAAATAGAGATGATCAACTAACAGAGAGATACAAATATTTCGTAAATAATTCTTGAGCTGTCCGTAAAATGTGACACTGAAACATATCTTTACATTGAAAAAAGCGTTCGAACTTTTTTCATCTCGAAAAAGGCTGAGATCGTCAGAGATAAGAACGATACTGGAAAATTATTGGGCGTCCTAAAATCCGAGCACCGAATCTTTAACGATCATTTTAAAAACATAAATCTATTGCATTTGGGAAGCAAATCCATTTTCGTTTTGGTTTTTGCTATTTGAACAAGTTACGATGACTAACAACAATTACATCGAAACATAAAAATGTTATGTTTCATTTAAGTAAGTAATCCAAAAAGTTCAAATATGGGCTCAATCGTTGACAGAGTCAATCGGAGGCGATATCCAAAGATGGCAAGGTTTGATTTGAGTTAGTTCATCATTCATCGTCATGGATTGAATCTAGTCTCATTTATTACTGAAAATGACTTTGTTTGCATTTCAGTATAAAGCTTTACAGATTTATTGTCTTTTTTTGGTCTTAAATCTTATCTTAAATATTTCATAAGCCTAGTGCTTAATTATATTTAATAACCTTTAAGGGGTAACACTACTCTAGAGACCCTTTCTTCATGATTTTTCGTAAGTAAATAAATTAAAAAACACCGATTCCAGTTATGATAGTATAAGAGAACAAAAAAAAATTTTTTTTCCCAAAATGGCGGCCCGTATTCGGCTGTTGTGTGGTTCACCTTTCAAAAGTCACCGGTAACTTTTCTCTCCAACGGTCGCTCCTAAAACAAAAAAACTAATTTTTTTTCTTGAAGTACATACTAATAGCTAGTGAAGTACTTAGTAGATTTTTTTTAAACTAATTTTTAACAAAATGGCGCTGTTGTGAACAAAAATCGATTTTGACAAAAAATTTAGCCGTAAATTGTTGATAAAATTAAAAATAAACAATTTATCAAAAAATCTCTACGTACTTCACTAGATTTTGGTATTTCACAGTTACTGTCAAAATTTCAAATGGGTCCATGCACTCGTTCCAAAATAATCTTATAATCTGAAAAAAGTGATTTTGAGAAAACCGCGTTTAAAGTTTTTGTAGCTGTTAAGTAGCGACATTTATTGGCCTTCTTTGAAACTATAAATCCTTCACGTGATGTAGGTAACAAGACTATTTATTATCCCAAGAGGTATATCGGAGCAGCTGCGCCAGCGGCGCGTGATTCACCGACAGCGTGCGCGGGGCTCTAGGACGCGGTGCAGCAAAGTCGCTCAGTTAGTCCTTTAGAAATTTTTCCACGCTATAAAACTACCGAAATCTCATTTTTATGACCCAATTTAAGCCAATAAAAACAATCGATTTTTTGAAAATCCTAGAGTAGTGTTACCCCTTATATTTATATATAATTGATAATAATTTCCTAAAATTCCAATTTAAAGTGAAAAAAATAACATGGACATGTCGAAAGACTTACGAATTTGAATTGCATATACTAAATCTTAAGATAAAAAGAAAATTTTGAGGGAAGAAAAAAATTGCAGAATGTCGTTTGCTGAAAAACAAACATGATGTTTTAGAAAACCGTGGAATCATTTCAAACGTTCACCCATTTCAACAGGCACACATCTATTTAGAAATATAGAAAAGTTGATTATTTTGATGAAACAAGCTCTAATTAATCAGTATTTTCAGTGCAATGTTAGCATTAACGCTACTTTCAGAAAATCACACAACAAACGAAACTAGAACATGACAATAATTTAACATTTATTGCCATTTCTGATTGAAAAATACTACTTCTCCTCCTACTTACATCTATGTATTTAAGTTCAATTAACTCATCGAAACCAAACACTTTGCATCAAGCGAGAGCAGCTGAGACCTCAATTTCTGTTCAATCTTCTAACCAAATGATTAAAACGTTATTAATCGATATGCTATTTCGCAAGAATTTCGAGTGACTACCAGAACGTCCAGCACGGCATTCGCAAATTCGTCTAACCAAACATCTTGGAAGGCCTTCACAGGAGGAAAAGAATGCAGGATCACATCTGCAATCCTTCTTCGAAAGAGAAAAATCATATAATGTTAAACAGTTTGGGCCACATGTACTTTAGGTTAAATTTCCCGCCCTTGGCGTGTAATACCTTCAGTCAAAATCGGATTTTATGGTTCGACATAAATTAGGAACCATTAGCTGAAATCATCACTTTTAAAATGTTGGGATATTTTGTAAAACAACGAGCCATCCATTTGCCCAGCGAAGTAGTATTACGTGTCCAATGAAGATAACAACGTTCCTCTTACATATACTTTATTAGCTGGTAATAAGTGCGCTGGTTATAAATCACCCCACTAAGTCAACCAATTCACTCCAATAAGTGCTCAACTAAAGTCTCGTTAAAAGGAAACTTCCTTCAAAATTACAACAGCTGCGATTATTTTCGCTTCTTTGAAGCAGTGCTACAGTCCACTCTTAAAGACATTAATCCATCCTTGACATTTTTTAAATTACATTACGGCGTTCTTATGCATTCAGCGCGCCCACGCATTCCGAATGGATTTTTGTCATGTTATAGCCAGTCCCTTTGCTGATGTCCATAGGCTTTACTGTAATCCACCGCAAGGATTTCGAAGGCAATCTCTAAAACCTTTTTTGGTCAAGTCGAAACTGTTGTCTCGAGTAGACAGTGTTGCCAGGAAACATATCGTGTAAAATTAGAAACGAGAAATCATCTTTTTTATTATGAAACGACTTGTAGTAGAAAATCTGGTATGGTATCTTAGAAAATCTTTGCACTGGCTAGATGATGATTCTAGTGTATCATTGAAATCTGTGCTGAATGGAATTCAATGTACCAAAGTCATTAATGAGACTCTCAATTTCTTTTTCGAAAGCTTACAGATATCCACATTTCCAGTAGTCTGGACTCAAGGATTCGCAACAAGATCTTACATCCATTACAAATTTTGTAGAAAAATTAGTAATTCGAAATATATTCCTTATAATGCTTAACAATCCTTCGGGAAGATTTGGAGAGAGAAAAACAGATTGCTTTAAATTTAATCAAGTTTTCGTGAAAATAATAAACGGTGTATGTAGATTCTACGAAAACTTTTTTTTGTTATTGTTGTTAAAATATTGTTATTCAAAATTGGACTAGGTTTTGAATCTCCAAAAAAAAACATACTTGTTTGCACCATTTTAAAGTCTAATTGAAAAATTCAATGCCTAGTATTTGCATCTTCTAGGACAATTTTACTAGAAATCAAATTTATTACACGCAATCAACTATGTTTCCATGAAGCATTGGAAGAACCATTTATAGATTCCTCAAAAGGCGCATTGTATTTCATTTTGCATTATCATTTTTTATCGATTGAGGCACATATCTCTCTTTTTGAAAAGCTCTGCAATAAAGTCTTGAAAGCGTTTACGTTCACAAATAGTGAAAGCAAGTCTTTTTCGAGTTCCAAAGCAAACAGTTCTTTTAACATTTAGCAAAAATAAAAATGTGGTCCTTTGTTCGCTTCCAGTTACCTATGTCGATTTTAAACCTTACTATCCCTAAGCTGTATTTAAATTCTTTATACAAAATTCTGCTCTTCAAGCTAACTGGTAATACTGAATATCAACAGCTGCTCCAAAAATAAATAATTCGTTTTTAAAACATGCAAAAGTCCAAGCAACACAAATCTCAATGAATTATCATATGAAAACTTTTGAGATAGGTCCAACATCCTTCTCAAATCCCAAACGCAATGCCGCCTAAACACCGGGACATTGTGCCGACTGTTTTATTATGTTTTACACTTTCCATTTAAATCCAAAAAAGGACCATTTGAAATGCCCACATTGATACACACGATGGGGATGGAATGCGGTATGTGTTTGCGATTTCATCTTAAACGTGGCATATGGTGAGATCCAGTCTATTATCTATGCCGCAGGGATCCGCACCGGCGGGAGTTATGAAGGTTTCAACGTTTATCACCAACATTTGCACAAAGTTTTGATGTTGACATATGACAAAAATGCAAATTATATTGAAATTTTTAGAGGACCTTCGAGGAGTATTTATGCTGCGATGAAATGTGACACAACGTTGTTTTGGAATACAGTAAGGACGCAACTTTCCTTCACAGGAATTTTTCTATTTAAATTCAATTTTCTCTTTTCTTTGCGTGAAGGATATTAAGTAGGAGTCCATGCATATTGAGCTTCACCAAGTTAGTTTAAATCAAATGAATGTTGTTGTTCGTCCAATTGTTAGTGTGCTTTGTATTTATATTGCTGCTTTAGAAACCAATATTTGCTGCAATTAGCTTTAACCCTGTAAACCTCACCCCATACTCCAGAAAAGCATTTCATACTTCATTCATTTTGAGCATACGTCATGTGTTTCCAAACGTACAAGATTACAATTTTTATCGCATATTCAATTAATGAAAAGTTGTCCGAAAAAAGGAATAAATGTTATTTTAGAATAAATATTTATTAAAACGTTATTGACTCAGATGCATTTGGGTTGAATTAACCTCATTTTAACGACCGATGTAATCTGCTTAATTGGCCTTATTAAATGGTGGCAAATTAATTACTAATAATTACAGAACATGATGTCTTTCAGTGCCAAAAATTGATTTTAATTTAAATCTAAAACAGTTTTCCCAAACGGCCTCAATATTTTGATAAAACTTGTTGAAATTAGATGTTGTGGTTGATAAATACTGATGCGATATGAGCTCGTTGAAAATATCTTTAACAAAAAAATATTCTTAAGCCTTACATCTACGATCGGCTAATAGTGCAAAATAAAGAAAGTAATTTGGAATGCATGCATTGGATAATTTGGATTAACAATAAGTGTGGATTTTTTAATATAGCGTTTTGCCAAACTCGCCTGATGAGCTCAATCGATTTTTTTGTATGGTGACTCCCAACTTATTGTAAATAGATTGGGTATGATTAGTTTAGAATCTATGTATTTATAGAGAAGATTTAGAAAGGATGATTGACAGTGTGGACAGGAAGTCAAAAGTAACAAGTGTGAAGTACTAAACAGCGACGAAAGTAATGAACTCGCGCGTGGAAACGTTGAGAACAAGAAACTTCCGTCTGGGTTTGGGATAGTTATTAGGTGGAAAATCCTATTAAGGGTAATCACATTAATCACTAAATAAGACCATAGGGAAACTCGAGGTAATCATAACCATAGCTATCGGACGTTGCTACATGGAAGAAGGTCATGCAGTTAAGATTCCTCAGACCTTCAAGTTTAATCACTGGGACAGAAACAGATCATCCCACTACAAAATTGAATGTCGTTTATAGTCAGTGATATGCAGATATGAATCTTTACTAATATTTATCTGTTGCCATTATATTGCAAGAAATTTGAAATTGGCACCGTTTACAACAAAAAATGGACAGGATTTACTTTATGATTGGGATATTATGCTTAGGAAATATATGACCTAAAAATGCCATTATTCTTGACCAAAAACTAAATTCAATAGTACAAAAGTTTTGGTAGAATTTTTAGAATGTTCTTTAAACATCGGCTTGGAAATTATCTTTCATTTGATTCGCAAAACATTGAAAATATACGATTAAGGTCGCAAACTATTCAATTTTTTCAATATAGGTCACATAAACTTTTACTGGATTTTTCACTGTCAACAAATCGAGAATACACGAGTATAAGCGAATAATTTGATAAAAAAAAAGGATTTTTGTTGTCATGAACAAAAAAATAACGATGATTTTCTAATGCTTTATTAGAAAACCGAAAATTTTTCATTCGAAAATCGTAAAAATAACGTAAAACCTATTCATTTATGTCACTTATATTTTGCAAAAAGATTACGAAATTAGTAATATGTTAGGTTTTCTACTTACCATGGCCAGTCAAGATAAAAAAGCCTTGAATAATTTTCAATTTGGAACCGAAAGGGTCAACTACCTTCCTGATTTTTTTTCCTTTTTATGCGGAAATGACAGTAAAACTAAGAACTGGCGAAATAATATCACCTACAGGTATTGACTCAATGTATTTTTTGCCTTTTTTGTATTTAAATCATGGCTACTTGCTTTAGCTGCAACGGGACAATGGCGAGCCATCTCGACTGCAGACATCGGCGGCAAATTAGGTGAAAATAATAACTATTACAGTTAAATACCTATAGTGTTTGTCGCGGTGGTGATTCAGGGCTGGGTTGACATTGAAGGATAAGCAGTGAGAGCAGAGATGATAGCGGACGCAGCGAAGAGTTCTCCGGTGTTGGCTGCAACAGCGTTGTAGATAAATAGTGAGCTTGTCGTTTTTCTTTCATCAAATTTTTTAGCCTATGTAGAGTTTATTTTTGTTTTATATTTAGATCTTCGATGATTTTGAGTTTAAGCTCCAAATTCTATATCAGTATCCGTGTGGTCTCGGCGTACAATTAAGTACTGGTCAAAACTAAATACACTCTCTCCCTCCATTGTCTGCGATCAGCGAGTGAGACTACCCGGTATGTAGCAGTTGCAAAAAAGTGCGTTACAAATAGTCACATCTAGAAGCTATTTCCGATTACATTATAATTTCATGTAGTTGTTATTAATTGTACAAAATAATTAATTTCCAGCATCCCGATCAGCTTTTCATGAGTTATCCAGCAAAAATTTGATCCCTTGGGATGTTCAAGCTTACACACATCTACAATCTACGCTAATAAGTTTACAATGGATATTTCCCTTCCTATTAATTTGAAGAGTAGCAAATTTTCTCTAAACCTTTATGATATGAGTGTTGCATAAACGTATCATGTTAGTTTTGGAAATCCGAAAAAGCTATGGTGGAATTTTTTGACTCGAACACGGGTTAATATTGAATTGTAACAATTAATTACTATACCTGTCTTTATAGAATCAAATATTTGACGTCTGATAGATTACTAGTCACTCAAGCAGTAGAAATTTTAATTTTTCATAAATATAATTCCGAAAAAAAATCGTCAAATAAAAGCAATGCAAATATTTTAATGGGCTGTTCAAGACAAATGTTATTGTAACTGAAATTTGCGATGTTCATATGCCCATACACCTTTTATACTAAACATCTACAGTAATTGTGTAAAAATTTTTTTTTAAACCTTTTGGTTTCTTTTCGACGATTTTAAAAACCGCTGTTCGCTATTTTTCTCTATTAATTCAAATTTTCGAGCTTCCCAGTCAACTTGTTTATGATGACGTGCCTGATGGGTTAAATGGGAGGGGTCTCATTGGATAAGAATAAATAATTTTTCATTAGTAATCATTAATTTTTTTCCATTAGCAAGTACTCTCATTCGGCACTAAAGAAAAAGGCAACTAATCCTCGACTGAATGATAAATAAAGCTAAACTTTTACATGAGGCCTTTGTTCATCAAGCACTTATTTATGTGCACTGATAATTTATAATATCTTGAGCAAATGACTCGATTTCCATCATAATTTCGAGATTTAATTACAACATTATTCCTTTTATGATGTAACATCTCAGCAATAATTAATGTTCAACAATTTTATCATCCATAATCACTTTGAAGTACGTAAAACCATTCATCATTCAAGCTTAAGTAGCATTATTCCCGTTTCAGCCCTTACTATAACTATTGTTTTTTTTATTCTGAAGTACTCATTACCTTCCTGTTGCCTTGCATCATTCACCACTTAATGGTGAATGTTTTAAAACCCTTCTCCGTAGTATATCATCTGGTCCAACATTTCGTGGGATTTACGTTAACGATACCTAAAATAATTATTCCCCAATGGATTATGGTTAATAAATGAACGGCAATTAGTTTGGGCTAGAGCCTTTAACGTAATCGGAACAAAATGTTCGTTGGTCCCAAATATACGTGAAATGGTGGATCGCAACAGGTAAATCCTTAGTATGACTTAAATGTGAACTTTTGTCAACAACATTTGATGGTAATTAGTTTTAAATCGTTTTGGCTATCAATTTTGAAACGGGGAGCGCATCGTAGATGCCAAGAAGATTTAAGCTATATCAAATATGCGGAAACTTAAATTTTGATGAGGCTCCAGTAGTCAGCTTATTGCAGTTTGAGTTTATTCACCAGCACATAAAAATTTCAAAGTAATGACTTTTTTTCAGGGTAGTGTAATAATTAATAAATATATGCTTTTAAATTTGATGCCGCTCCGTCCATGCTTCACATTCAGGGTAAGAAAATTAGAATCCACACATCAAATGCTTTTATAAAAATTCACTAGAAAAAATTCAGTGGCTATAAACACTTAGACGCAAACTATCTGAACCAACTAGGAGGAAGAAATATAGCCACGAAACACGTCTCCAATCCTTAGCAATTGCTTTGAATATTTGAAACAAAAGTGGTCTAAGTGCGACCCTTGAGGCCCATACGACTAACTTCCCAGTGGGGTGAATAAAATGCTATAATTTCTTTTATTATTAATTACTTTTATTAATAATTACTATTATTAATAATTACTGTTATAAAACATCATTATTCTTAATTAATATAATTACTTTTATTATTTTTATCAATTTTTTATCTAACCATATAAGCTTTGGTAGGGGAAATTGTCCACCACGTGGTCATCCTCTACCAAAGCCTCGGCAACCTCGTCCTCGCCATCTTTCTTGTCCTCCACTTCGTCCTCAACCTCGTTCTCCATCTCGGCCTCGGAATCCACAACTATTATTGAGGGTATTTATTTATTATTTACAATAATCATTCGTTATTAAGAATGTTTGACCGTTACTGAATAATAATAATTGACTTTATATATACAATATCAACTTATAACTAATATTATTTGATTGTTATTAACAATTTTAATGTATTTATAACAATATCCAATTATTAACTGCATTAGCGTCTCTACTCCCATTCACACAAACCTGATAATATAACCCATGATAAAACTTAAATAATGAAAAAGCTACGTAGGCATACATACGAAACAAATTGACAGTCGTTATAATTCGCAGATGTAAAATTATAAAATAGTTGAAATATAGCGAGCTTGATCCATCAACAAGCCAGCGGTGGTAGTGCTGTCTCGTAACGGGTGGCTAAATGGCAGCACCTGAAGAGGAGCCATTCGTTACGCCGAAACCACACTTCCCATTTAAAAATGGTACCGGCCAAAAAGCCTGGAAACAAGAACCTCCACTAATGTGCAACAATAGTGTTAGCAAGTCGTTAACCAAAAGCACACAAAGAGACGAAAGTTGTCGAATAGACCAGGAGGTTTTAACCCAGGGGTGGCCAAGTTTGGAGCGCCCAGCGCACTGGCTGCGCTACGCTTACGCCGAGTAGGCTGGCTGCGCTTTTGTGGCTGTTCGTCGTCTGGCTGGCGAGCGGTCGGACGGACAAGTTGACCGTCGCGCTCGCTAGCGAGGGCAGCGATCGAAGACAGACAGACATACTTCCTCCTCGCTACCTCTTATCTCCGCTTTTACGTCGGCGCTAGCGCGGGTGTGTTCTCGGCGTACCAAAACTCTCGGCGCACGTTTTGGCCGCCCCTGTTCTAACCCATGATAAAATTTAAATACTGATAATATAAGTTTGGAATTTCATAAATTAATCTTCATTTTTTTTGAAATATCATTTTTTACAAATTTGATCACAATTTTGCTTAAACGCACAATAATAACAACATTACTATAAAGGTATTTGGTATCTGCACGAATTAATAGTGCGTATCAACAGTTTAAAAATAAGCAATTTTTAGTCGTTTTTTCAGTTTTTTCATCCTAAATAAAAAACAGCGTAACCGATTTTGCTGAAAAGTCATTCAGTTCTAAGTTACGTAATTACGCGTCAAATGAAACCTGTTACATGTCATTCCAATCTTTGGTTCTTTAGATAATCGAGACGAAAAATAATTCCGAACGCACATACGCAAATCCACACATACGCACATCCGCACATACGCACATACGTACATACACACTTACAGACATCTCTCTAAAAACGATGGATTTGGATTCTAAAGACCTTAAAACGTGGAGATATGTAAAAGTTTGGGATTCGCAAAATCGACCCCATTACAATAACTTCCCAGATGGAACTGGGAAGTTAAAAATATCCTGATTAATTGATCAATATGCGCAAAATTGTTTTCCAAGCGTCTGCAACTAAAACTTATAATACATCCTACTCACCTGTTCTAGATGCTATGTCAGATCCAGCTCGAAATTCATCAGCTGAAAGAGAGAAAAAATATGTTAATAAACAAGTTTCAAATTTGCAACAATTTCCAATGGCACACCAAACAGTTTGCAAACTACTCGTAATTCAATTTTCTTATTAAAAGTATGGGAAATGTACTCAAATTCTCATAATGAGATTACTATTGTTTCTTGAAAACACTTTGGGCCAACTTAATTTCCGGTCCCTTGAGTTTTATCTAAATACATAATCTAGAGTAAATGGTTTCCAACACCACAAATTCAAATGAAATCTACATTTACATTTTATGGAACCCAAGTCATAAGTGCTTCATCTATGTATGTGCACGTTTGTTAAAAGCTATGATATGTATATACTAATGATAACAGAGGAGTTGTGTTGGTTGCAATGCGAAAGTGATAAAGTGCATCGAACTTAACACAGGCTCTTGTGACCCAGCTTTCAAAAATAGTAATAATAGTGTGTATCACTTACTGTTAACCCATTACCATTCACAAGGATATTGAATATCGAATCCGACGTACGCCTATTTATAGTACTCGTATATAAAACGGGACGTAATAAAATTATTCGAAAAAAAATCTGTAGACGAGAATCCGGTATATTTTTTCGTGTGCAAGGGTTTCTAATGACGATGAAACTGCGTACCATAACAGTAACTTGCTTTTCAACTCCTTTTTAAAATCTTCTAAGTCTTATTATCGACAATATTAATTAAAGAAATTTCTATGGCTAAGATTGTCACCTTGAATAGAACCTCTGAAAATATAATTGTTCGCGCTGAATTGGGAATCGAGATATTTATGCATCTTACTTCTGATATTTTGATTACAAACTGTACGCCACCAAAACATTATCGGGAAACCAGAAGCCCCTATTTGAAACACAGAAATGGTTATCTTGAAAATCCATTAGCTTTCAAATGCTCACACACAAAACGAGCTTATATGTACTCGCATTCATATGTGTAACAATTTATTGTCGCTTATCCCACTTCGTATATAATTTCCTGCCGAATACCGTTTTTCAATCCCCCTAATTCCCGCCAACCATTTTCCAATCCGAAAAAGGTACGAAATTTGAAAAATTGAAATTCATATCCATAAACAGGAAACACTTTTCACTTGAGTGCCCAGAAGCTTAAATGCTTCGTAGCAATTCAGAGGATCGCAGGCGGTAGGTGCAACATAATGTGAGTTTTTCACACCTCAAAATATGTTCGCTAGAGGAGACGTTAAGATTTTTCTCGTAAAGAAGGATCGTTTTCAAAACAACTGTGAAAATTTTGGTATGCACCTGAAGTAAAGCTACGTCAAACAGGAAGGGTGATTTTATTCAGGGTGGAATGTAATTGTGTTGATTGCAGGAACGTGGTTTCGGCTCTGAAGTTTAAAGCATGATTTATGGGGGAAATTCCATTTGCTATTTCAAGGCAGCAGTGTACTAGGGGTGTAGGAAACTTTTGCAGCAAACTTCTTCATGTGTATTCAGAAATGGTGGCTGGACTGACTATGCTCACAAATTATGACTTAAGCCTGTTGGATTCATGTGAATTTTACATTTACTACGCGCAGGTGAAGTTCAAGAAGAGTTCACAGAAATAACTTTTATTACATGCTGAACGCATAATACTGATGTAATTGTTACAGTAATTTGAGTTGCATATACTCGTATTTACGGAGCAAATTAAAGCTCAATTATTTAAGATATTTAATGGGAAAAAACAATTTCTTGCGACAAGGATCTAAAACCATTGGATTCTACCAAATTTTAGGAAAAAATAAACTTCAGCGCCAATTGCAGTCAAACTGGAAAAGTTGGACACCGATAGCTTAGTTTTCAGACTTGCAATATTCGATGAATTTTTTTTAAACTTTAACAGCTTCATAGAAAAATATTTGGGCAAAACATAAATCCACTTCTGTTGTTTCCAAGAATACTACCTTTATTCAAAAAAATTATGCTAAATAAATTGAAATCATTCATTGCTCGGGTCAAACCTTCATAAACATCAGAAATTTGAACAAAACTATCAACAAAGCTAAGATTACATTGTGCCATCCTATTTCGCGCAAAATTAGTTAGCCAAAGATATAACAAAATAAATCGTGGATAGGCCAACGATAATATTCAAATTCAAAGGATCTCAAACAAATTATTCTTGTATCCAAATAAAAATGACCATTTCGTAATAATTATAAATTGACAGCTCCTTATTTTCGGACTAAGAAAGTCAAACTAAATGAATACCGTCTTCCAAGATAAAGAAATTCAAAAACTGATTGCCTGCAACCGTTTTAGAACCGGGTCGACCCTTTAATGCCGATTATCTCTTGGTCCAATTCAACCGTCAAAAGGCATTCAAATGGCTACATTTCATCCTGTGATCCTGTTAAAGAAAATTCAATCAAATTTCTCCATGCATTGAAGTTCTCGTCCTCACGGCACAGTTTCCACTCATCCATCTCCATTCGATTCACGGCATCCATTTGATCGTCCATCAAGCGATTCCTATTTCATGTTATTCACATCCTATCTGTGTTCACCACCCCCAAAAGTATAGACAGGATTTTCAGCTCGTGTGCAAAAATGTTTTCGTTTTGGTCTTGAACAAGAAAATCAATTTCAGACAAAAGCGAAATTCAATTAAAAAAACGACTTTCGGAGAAATAACATCGACCACTTCGTAAGCTTACGGTCAACGTAGACAGGTGGATGGTGAATTCGACCGATACGGGACACCAGAAAAAACCCTTAACGATGCCGTTCATGGCTATTGCCCATTGAGGGAAACGGCTCCTCCTCTGGCGCTCGCCATCAAACAGATTATATTATTCTGGGGCTACCTAAGCCTATCTCCATACGAGCGAATAACTACAGAACGACTAACAAGAGTTATACAGGATAAGCAAAACACATTCTAACCGCACATAAGGTTTCATGCGATATGCCAAGCATTATCCTTCATCTTGGGGCTTGAGGCGATTGTTCGTTCACGAAGCGCCGAATGATGGTAGTTATAGGGAAGAAATACCTTGGCTAAATTTCGGAAAGGATGTTCAGTTTTATGTCTGCTCGTATGAGAAGTGTTGTCATTGAAATGAACAAATGAGATGAAGCTGCAAACAAAAAATAATGTTTTTAAGATCATGTTTTCAGGTTCATTATTTTCATGAGTAATAAGCCTAAAACTAAATAGACAATAAAAAAATTGTTGCAATTAATGTTGGTTGAATTATAAAGTTGAATTAATGCGAAATTACAATCATATCAACTACAAAATAGAAGATAGATGAACCGATTAATATTAACAAAGATGTCCACCTGCAATTTTTCAACCTTTGTTTTGTATATGGAATCAATCAAACTATCCTGCCGGTAGTTTTAGTGAAATAGCTACAAATTTAAATAAAGCATGGATTATTGCAAAAAAAATTCTTTCCCAACTTTTACATTTGTAGAAACCTTATACATACTTATATTACTTTAATACCTAATAATACACTTATGACACCTGTGAAATTACTTGATATTTTCAAATTGTCACATAAGAGTTGGATTTGTAGGAAACGGTGTCATTCAAGAATGTATTATTGCAGAAACAGGTTGATTATGGTGCAGTTTTTGGTAAAAGTATATTTTATCTTGAACGACATTTAGTAGGTACCAATATGTATTCCTCTACTATTTTTCAAATTACTCGCCCAGTGCTATCAATATCGTTTTTGAACACTCACTTAATCATTACACCAGTCAAAATACTTTGGTTGAATTAACCATTTTCATAAATACTTAAAGGCTTAAAGCCTTTTAAAATCTTTTTTCAAGGCTTTTGGATTACTAATTCTTTTAATTAAGCAAGTAAGTAAGTTCGGATAAGTATTATATGTCGCTGTATATTTCAGAATACCACTATTCTTTTCTATAACGGTTGCTGCATTGTTATGGGAACAAGTTATAGAAACAAAAATTTGAAATTATAGATTTCAAATATGGAAACTCTGTTCAAAAGCCTCAGAATTCAACCGCTCTTGTGATTCTCATAGAATTCTTTAGGTCTTCGTGGACAGAATTGATCACTTAACTTATCATCAACAGTTTCAATCCGGTCATAGAGGGGTTCTTTTTTTTGTTCTGAGCTAGTGAAGATCTGCATATGATGCCTGGATCATACAAATTTTTCTCACTTAACTCTTGAAGCATCCGTCTGGAACATTTATACTCATCTGAGTTTTTGAATATGGTTCGACATGTTTTGTTTAGCTTAGTGAAATGTTCCACAAAAATCGATTTTACTCTATCATAATCTTCACGTCATCAATCGTGTGTGGCAGTCCTCAAATTTTTTTAACCATATACTGCACGTTCCCCACAAAACCACACATCCACCGAACATTTTCACAAGAGTTCTATAGCATTTCTTCCTTGTTGATCATACGGTGTCTTGACTGAACTTGATCGAAAACCCTGTTCACAAGATGGCATCTTACTTAATAATAACATAAGACACTTTTATTTATGTTAATTTAGAGTATATATGTATAAGTGCAATAATAAACAAAGACATTCATACGTCATGGAAAGAGACGACATCCAACACGCGCATATATATTGAAATTTTGAAAAGACTTCATAGACCAGAACTCTCGGTAGATGATTTTGAAATAACGATCGGATCAATTACGCATTAGTTCTTAGATGCCGCTTAAACATGAAATATAGATAACAAAGTTTCATCCATTAATTTGCCAACTCATTAGTCTACATATGTTCGGTTTATTAATCGCCTAATCACCAAAATCAGAATTATGTTTTATAACCAAAAACTATTTTATATATTTAAAATAGTTTTAATTATTAAAAGATCACAGTTTCACACCATCTAAAATGACTCGCGAGTTGGCAACCGTTAATTGCAAATACTTTTAAGATAGCGTTATTTTGTGGTTCACTTCTATAAATTATTTGTTTGATTTTTCGGTGGTACATTCTCGTTTATTTTTAGCGGTGTATTAAAAATTTAATGCAATACCTTCTAAGCACAGAGCTTTTCGTGACATGTCATTTGAAAATCAACCTAATTTTGAGCATGGTAGCCCCTGTCCCATTAAAAGCATTTCTAACGCTCAACAGGATTCTAAATTGAGATTGGCATTGGGATGAGTGTGAACTATGGCGATCCAACCTTCCAGTGATATTCTGCAAAGAACTGGAGCGACTCATTTATTCAAAGCCATTACCGCGTCTATAAATCTGCCAGGCTCACCAGCACTTCGTGTATTTTTCGTATGCTGTCGAAGAAGGCCTCCTACGGATAAAAAAATATCCTTGCCATACAATACAGTTGTGAACTCACATATGCCCCGAATATCGTTTCAAATACGTACATACTATATAGCAATTCTATCTATGCTGAGGCCATTCTTATATGTTTCAAATGACTCCCAGATGGCTACCCACGAGTAAATTTAAGGCTTTGAAGGCATCGAGATACGTGGAAAACGAAATGATATTGTGGAAAATGTTCGTATCTTTGTCGAAGTTATGGCGTAAATATATCGAAAGGTGCATATTGGACGAAGCATAAGGCAAACTGTTCATAATTCACTATCCCATCGCCAGGCGATTTGCAGCGAGCAGTGTAGAAAGGACTATGATACGAAAATCCGCTTGGAACATCTGCCCTCTACCAAGCAGGGGACTCCGGAATGAGAACTTTTGTATAAATCTGCTTTCCGGTATATTTGGATTTTCTTGTCGAAAAAAGTATGCAATTTGAAAATTAAGGCAAGATTAATGTACATTTTCGGATAGGATATACATAGCAAAAAAAAATTAAATAGACGAAATTACTTACTTGGAAATAGATACTTTCGAAAATCGTAGAGATGGATAGGACAAGAATCTATTTGAACTTCAGACTCATGCAGCCTTGGGCATTAAACGATTGATACCCAGCAAAAGTTCGTCAATGATTTCTTTCCACTTCAACTTCAGATTGGTATATATTTTTCTATTAAACGTTCATGTAGCAGCCAACTGTAGAAGAACGCTAAATAATTGAAACAGAACTTTTGCAAACTACTGGAATTGTTGCCGATAGCACTTATTGTGGTTAAAAATCAGGACTGCACATAAATTAATTTTCAAGAATACACACAACAATAGGATATGAAAATACGATAATTCTCTTTTATATTTCATTTCTATCCCTTTGTAAGCTATGAACATTTAAATAAGTTCATTCTTCTTCTGTTTTCAGGCTGTCACCGGCTACCTCTCAAGTAGCTGAAGCAGTCTAATTTGCTTTCCTTTGCCCTACTTTGTTTGTGAAAATTTTATGAAAAAATTAATTAGTAGTCTACTCTTTTTTTCAATTTCCCTTCCTTTCAATTCTTTTTGAATTTTTCGCTTCTCTGTGTTTCTTTTGTTCGTGTCTATCTTTATTCGGTTTGTAATAAACAGAATAAAGACTCGTAAAAGTTTTCCGCATGCCATTCTAAAATTAAAATCCTTTGTGCAAAAGTTGGAATACGCTCTTGTAGAAGAAAAGCGTAAATGAGTATCTGCTAATAAATGACTTATTGTTTGACGCTATCGCCGGTGCATTGTAATTTGACTCCAGTGACTGGTAGCCCTTGTAATGCTTTTTAAAAGAATTTCATGAGTAAAGGACAACCGTAGCTGGTGTACTGTTAGACCAACGTGACAAGAGAGCGTAAAGAGTTTCAGGGTTGGTCTTCACCTAAGTTTCGTAGTTAGCAATATGCTTTTATGATTCATGTATTTCTTAAGACCTCTCGTTGGATAAATTTTGGTTTTTACCAAATTGGCATAAGAAAACAACAGACTACTTTCCGAATCAATAATGTAATTGCGTAAAATAAGCTTGAACTATAATTAATTTATAAACTGCATTCATTCATGAATTATGCTGCTAAATACAATAACCACAAACAACTCAAATAGACACATTCAATATCGGGCAGCAAGGTCAATCTAAAATCCGCTGATAATTTTTGACAAGTAATATGTCTAATTTTATTAGTATTTTCGAATTATAGAATGTGTTTCAATTCAAAAACTCGATAATTCGAACCATTTTATAGGTCCTCAGTGCTTCGAACTAGCGGAATGTATATCAATTTTCAATAACGCTGCATGTGTAATAGACATTTCCAAATAGCTAATTTCTGGTATCTTTAACTTTGATTAAATTCATAGATATGTGCTAACCGATGGGAACTTTAGATTGCATTATTTTATTCGTTACTTGAGTGTATAAATATGCAAGTATAATGCCAAAATACAGCCGAGTTTTATGAACTCATTACTGCAAATCAAGCATAAAGATGTTAAAAATTACCATTTCCCAACAATTCATGTTTCGCTTGTGTATGCAACCAAGTGTTGATTCATTTCCACTACCTATGATAACATATCATTGTGTTTGTTGTTCGTAAGGTGAAGATCCAGTTTTGCAGATGAATACAAACAAAATTTTGAGATTTTTCAGTATCGAAACTAATTGAAATGCTTTGTAAAGACTATTATTTTTATTAGCATTTAAAAATGATTACGATTATCAATTTTTTTAACAATTAAAAATGGTGTTTGTATTACACTTTCATTGAAAACATTGAGTTGTTTCAAGCCATACAATGCAGCGTTTGCTGAATTGATTTAAAAAATTAAATCTCGTAAAATTCATACATCCTACGAGATCCTAAAAAATATAAGGAAAAATGAATTTCGAAAAATTATCTGTATTTAAAAACAAATCCCTTTTCAGAAACTTTTTACGATATTTGCTAACGATGAAAATGACGCAATTGTGTAACGTAATTTCGTCACCTGAAATTGTGGTGAAATGATTGGATTCAAGTTTTGTATTATTTTATACGAGGTTCACGAAAAAATGGATCTCAAGAAAACGTAATAAATTATTTTTAAATGTTGCATGGCGCCCTAACAGCTGGTTGGTATTTTCATATTCATTTTACCATATATAATTACAATGAACATATAAAAACGATCGTTAGATTTGGTTGCAGATTTCTATTTGAAGAAATGAGCAGTGCGCCTATTTTTAATTTAATTATTCTGGCTTTGATCAGATTAAATTTTATAATTTTTCAAAGGTGTCGAAGTTATTAATAAGACAGTTTATTTATGTGTTTTCAGTGTAAACTAACTGAAGAAAGTATGGCACAATAGTCAAAATATTGAATACCTACACATATCATTAACTCGCTTTTGTGATAGTCTGCCTGTAAAAAGGGCTCTAAAATAACTTTCCTACCGTAATTTCTCATCAAAAATCAATTACGTATCATAATGCCAAGCTATTTAACGAGATATTTGAGGCTCGATGTCAACATACATATTTTGAAATAAACGCGAAATCTAAATGAAACTCATAATACTCATTCATTCTTCTTTATCAGGCCCACGTTGCTTTTTCTTACCCATAAACATTTATTAAGAATACTTGAGTAACTTTCATAACATTCAATGAGCAACATCACACACTCGATCCATGTGGAGTTCAAAATAAAACAACCGAACTTTTTCAATTGGAAAGTGAAACCTTTTCTAAAGAACGTAGATGTGATGGCTTTCCCTATCGTTCGCAGGAAAATTTTCAATCAGCGAAATCCTATCAATGTTAATGAGCAAAAACACTCTCGAAATTTCTTCACGTTTAACTCAATTGTTGGCAAAACTTTGCTTCATGTTTACTCCATTCGTTGCGAACGTGCAAGCGTTTCGTCGAGGTCAGGTCCTTCTACTAAAGAGTAGAAAATATCTTTGCGTCGAAACTGTTAGAATTGAGGCGAGAATGTGAGTAACGCTGTGGAATGAAATATTCTGAGCCGAGAAATAAAACACGTCTATACTCGATTAAGCTAATGAAAAAAGAGATTATATTGAACAAGAAACTGTCATAATTCAGCCAAGTCAAATTGTCTAAATGTCTATTCACAATGTAACATCTAATGTCTATACACAATTTTAACACTTTCCCTTGAACAGATATTTGACAATTATTTTTTCTTTATATAATATGTAAAAGAAATGGCTTTTGATTCAAATGAAAAAAATGAATTACACATAACGTACATCAATCCTTAAGACCGATATCATTGCAAAATATGTTATGCTTAATGCTGGTAATTCCTTTTGTCAAGAAGTCTGCTAACATTTGATCTGTAGGTAAGTATACCATTTTTATGATGCCCATGTTGATCTTTTGATTGATGAACGATGCCTTCACATCCACGTGCTTGGTTCGATCAGAGTATGAGTTGTTTGTTGCTATATCTTTCGCACTTTTGTTGTCGCAATGCAAAGTCATACTATTTAATTTGATTAAAAAAATGCCATACCATAGACGCCTCAGCCACACTGCTTCTTTGATCGCTGCTACTACCGACATGTATTCGGATTCGGTGGATGATAATGCAATTGTTTTTTGGCGCTTTGAATTCCATGAAATTGCACCTCCTTGGAAGATAAACACATAGCCAGTGGTTGATTTTCTTTCGTCCAAGTCACTGGCATAATCAGCATCACAGTAGGCTTGAATTTGAGTTGGTGTACTTGTATAAATCAATCGCTTGTTGATTGTGCCTTTGAGATAACGAAGTATACGTTTTGCGGCGCCCCAATGTACTTTCCCTGGATTAGACTTGTATCGGCTTAATAAATTCACCGCAAAACAAATATCTGGTCGTGTGACTTGAGCAGCATACTGAAGACAGCCAATCAGTTGCTCATACGGAATTTTTGACATCTCTTGTCTTTCGTCGCCACTCTTTGGGCAAAATTTGAGTGATATCTTTTGATTCAAATCTAATGGAGTTGAAACCGGGTTACAATCACTCATTCTGAAACGATCTAAAACATCGAGCAAATATTGAGTTTGGTCAAGAAAAATAGTATCTGACTTTCGGTCACGTGTGATGTGCATCCCAAGCAATTGCTTTGCTTCGCCGAGATCCTTCATTTGAAAATTGCTAGACAGAGTAGTGCAAAGGTCATTTTCCCATTTCTTTTGGTTGCTAAAAATCACCACGTCATCCACATACACTGCTACAATTATTATGGATTGGCCCTCAATTCGATGGTAAACACATTGATCAGCATCGTTTCTTTTCAGTCCAAATTTAACCAGTACATTGTTAAGTGTTTCATTCCATACACGGCTCGCCTGCTTTAGACCGTATAGAGATTTATGCAATTTACATACTTGTTTCGTGCCGTCACTGAACTCAATCGGTTGATGCATATATATGTTCTCTTTAAGTTTACCATTCAAAAAGGCGGTAACAGCATCGAGTTGACGAATTTCCAAATTGTGTTTGGCTGCCAATGCAATCAAAAATCGTAGTGTGTTGTACCTGATTACAGGAGCGAACGTTTCTTTATAATCAATGCCTTGTCGCTGTGAACATCCTTTTATAACTAAACGCGCTTTGTAGTTGGTTGCATTTCCATCGCTGTCACGCTTGATTTTGAATACCCATTTGTTTGGAATTGCCTTTTTGTCAACGGGCAAATCAGTCAATGTCCAGGTGCCATTGACTTTGTGGGCATTCATTTCTTCTTCCATGGCTTTTCGCCACAGATGTGCATCTTGGCTGGATAACGCCTCTTCCGGCGAAATCGGAACACTACTTGTTGTGTGAGCGACTACATTAAAACTGTATTTTGGAACGACATAGCTCGGCTTTGGTCGTCCAGCCGTTCGTTCGGAGCGTCTCGGTGTTGTTTGAGTTGTGATGGTCTGGTCAAGCGATGCATCAAGGTCTTCATCATCGGTTATGTCGTACAATGACTCATCGCTAGTGTTGGATATAATAGATGAACTGACGACTGAAAGGTTATCAGCTGGTTGATTGTCTGAATCAGCCTGTGCGGGTGTTGAGTTTGCTGGTGAATCGGCCGTTTCAATCACAGTAACATCACTCCCTGAATCGGCAAATTCGTTGTCAGAGTCATCATCTGCTTCGCTTTTCAAATAACCATCGTTGTCGTCTATTTGTAAAAAAGAATTTCTAAAAAGGTTATCATCTTTTTCAATTACCCCATTTTCAGTTTCAAAGAAAATGACATCACGACTCAAAACAATTTTCTGTGTTTCGTTGTTGATTAGGCGATATGCCTTCGATTCATTGCTGTAGCCAAGAAAGGTACACTCGACTGATTTTTTGTCGAGTTTCGTTCTTATTTCCTTTGGCAAATGTACCATAGCAGTTGAACCAAACACTCGAATATGAGACAGGTTTGGTTTTTTGCCTGTCCATAATTCAAACGGTGTAATTGTTTTTTGATTTCTGCACGGCGTACGGTTTAATAAATATGCTGCAGTTACTAAAGCTTCGGCCCAAAAACTCTTGTGTACGCCCGAATCATAAATCATGCAGCGGACACGCTCCATTAATGTACGATTCATACGCTCCGCTACACCATTTTGCTCTTTTACATACCGTACACTTTTTTGATGGATCACTCCGTGTTTTTCACACATTCGATCGAAAAATTTATTATCGAACTCTGTTCCGTTGTCTGTTCTAAAAATTTTAATCGTTTTTCCAGTTTGGTTTTCTACCAAATTTTTAAATTTCACGAATTCCGAAAACACTTGTGTTTTTTCTTTTATCGGTATTGCAAAAATAAATCTACTATAATCGTCTGTAAATGTAACAAAGTACTTTGTACCGGATTTCGATTTAACAGGCAATGGGCCACACACATCGGAATGTATAATGTCTAGTAAAGCCTTAGCACGCGTTCCACTGTCTTTGAACGGAGTTCTAGAATGTTTTCCCATTGCGCACACTTTGCATTTCGAAATCAAATTGGACGGATTAAAGATAACACCAGTCGTCGAATTTTTTAAGTTTATCAGATAATTTTTACACGTGTTTCACACAGATCGGAAAAAATCACATAAAATGAAATGCGATCGGTCGATAAAAACCTCTTCAATGAATTATATTCACTTGTAGTAATAGACGCGGGCTCAAATATTTTTGCGTTAAGGCCATAACCTGTTAGAATTGAGGCGAGAATGTGAGTAACGCTGTGGAATGAAATATTCTGAGCCGAGAAATAAAACACGTCTATACTCGATTAAGCTAATGAAAAAAGAGATTATATTGAACAAGAAACTGTCATAATTCAGCCAAGTCAAATTGTCTAAATGTCTATTCACAATGTAACATCTAATGTCTATACACAATTTTAACAGAAACCCAATTAATTTTCTTGCTTCTTTCAACAGAAATTTGTATGTATTATGTTCACCACCGATGAAATTGTTTGCATGCTGAGAAAAGCAAATAGGTATTTACTTGTGGAAAATGAGTTACATCACGCAAATCATTATTACAAATCCAATGGGTTCGATAGTATTTGAGCCACTTCATTTTAACACTTTCGTATTTGTAACGAGCCGTTCCCACTTTTTTGGATTTTTCCTGAAAACGAAGCCAACTATCCATCACCGTCAACTCATTCATGACTCAACAGAGAATTCAAAAACAGCATGAGTTTCAGAAACCAACTAGCTTGTTATTAACTTTGTTTTGTGCAAATTGGCTTTGCAGAAGCTCGGAGGTGCCGACGTTACAAGGAAAATATTTTGAAGAGAATTCTAGTCATCAAAACATATCCAATGTAGCCAAAATCTCAAAAAACTTACTAACTCTGTCGGAATTTTCTCTTTCTTAATTTCGGCAAAAGTTTCAAACCATTACATCGAATCTAATGAACGTTTATTTAACTTGAAAATGATCTTCATTTTCGAGATGTTTCTAATGTTGTTAAAAATAATAGTTAAGTATGCACCGGTACAATACATCTTAGTTATAATTTAAACATTTTGTTGTTTTTGTATTTATCAAAAATTTGGTTTGAATGAAGTACGATCTGCTACAAACCACTCCACCCGATCTTTGGAAACAGCGTTATCCTTTATAGGCTTACACAAACCTGATTTGTTTCATATATAAAATGATAAGGGAGGATCAGTATCAAATAATTATACGGTTCCAAACCTCAAAGCTAAGTGGATTAATGTTATAAACACATAAATTAACGATATTTTCGAATGTACATATTTGATTCACGTTAATTCACCTCGATTTGCAGCTTAGCAGCAATGCACATCGTAAATCTCCAAATTTTATTAAGATACATCACAAATGTACCTTCGTTGAGCATAAAGATCTTAAGGACACCTCAGGCGAAAGTGACTTTTATAAATAAGCAGAAACAACTCAAATTTCTCTGAACTCCTACAGCCATATGTGGAAACATTTTCCGCCATTAGCGCTCATTCACTATTCACTCATTCCTTTTATGTTGAAGTCGAAGCAAACAACGAAACTCTAGCAATTTATATTTCTATGTTTGCTTTTTATCTAATCAAGAATAACCCTACGTCACGTCGTTTCAAGAGCCTTTGGTGGTACTAAAAAGTGTTAACAGTGAAATATTCACGAAAATCCTTTCACGACTTAGAAGTAGAGTTTAAGCGCCGAAAATTCAACAGGCCATGCACGAAAACTCATTTTGCAGGACAATGAGAACTACAATGGTTCTTTCCCTTATAGAATGGATATGTTAATGGCATACTATCGAGCGAGTGCTATTTTAGCAAAAAGGAAAATGAGTCAAGTAACCAGGAACAGTAACTATTTGCTAGCATAGTTTTAGTGGGTACAAAACGGTTTGTTCGTAACCATGAGGACACAACGTTTACAGATATTCTCCGGAAAACTTTATGGTTAAATCCTATTTAAGTTGAACAATTTTCGGTATTGTTTTCACAATCGAGAAATGGAATTGTGTAGCAAACTTAGTAAAGTTATTATTAATGTGTGCAAATGAAAGCATTTGGAGAATAACAACTTTTCAGATCCTAAACTTGAGAGTTTGAATACAAAAATTGATTTCAAATGAGTAGTTTTGAGTGGAAGTGGATTTTCGAAAAAACTTTTGTCCGATCCACGTTCAAGCAAAACCAATGATACTCAACAAAGCAAATAACCAATATTCCAGGTTGAGAGTGCAAACAATCTTTCAATTTTCCTAAGAATAATCAAAGCAATTTCAACAAACATCTGTTATAGGAGGAATTATTTTGGTGTGTAGCGTTTCCAAATCAAATTGATGTTTTCGAATCAAATTAAAAGTGCTTTAAGTTAGATCAATGATAATTTAAAAGGGTACAATGTTAATTTTACATTACGAATAGGAAATCCCAATACATTGATACTTCACGAAAGCTTCAAACAAACTATTCAAGGCACGAGACAGCCAAGAAAGCTTCATCGACTTTATTATCAAAATTAAAATGAACGTTGGAACATTTAAAGAACGCCAAACAAATTGGCCCAGCATTTTAATGCGCATATAGCGAATATTCTAGACCTTCACATTGCCAATAAACTCAGATCGTTTTTCCATTAAAATTACATTTTTCTTGAGTTTGGGTTCCCCCTTTCATTGTTAATGCATTTCGTATATTAATTTAACAAACCCCACGAGCCTAAATGGAGTGACTAGTCTCGTCCTGCACTTGACCGCGAAGAAGTGCGGGGTTATTGCTTTGAGGGTCACACAGTTTGTGCGTCGAGTTTACCCTGGCCCCGAACTCGAATTAAGAAAGGCCCCGAAGCGTTGACTTCACCAAGAACAAATTAACTTCTCCGCGTGACTTTGCAACTACTCGTTTAAAATTGCAGAAAGGAATCAAATATGTATGGGAAGGAAAAGAGGATCCTACTCGACTCTACAATGTATTACTAACTACAGAAAAAAACTGTAAGCTATTTATTATTCAGGCCTTATGAAATACCTTGCTCCACAAGACAATAGTTTCTTTCCCTCAAATCTGCCCTCTTCTGTTGTCACCAGCCTGAAGTCACTCAAGTCGTCCAAAATGTCAATATCCCACATATAGCCGTTCCAGTCAAAGTCCACACGCATAAATCAGAAAAGACAAAAACCAGCTTTTACGTCGTCTATGATCAACACTCACCTGTGGCCGTTCCCGCCGTGGATATTAAAGAAAACAAACGGTTTGAGCAAGTTCCATCTTTGGACCTTAAAAATAACGATGTCTTTCGGGACTCTTGACCGTAACTACAAATGGTGCATCAAGGTGCGTTTTTCCATTAAATAAGTTTCAGCTGGCAATATCATCTGAAAATTGCCTTTTTGATATTTTTGAAAACCTCGATGTGGTTTTCTTTATTTTACACAGCATTTCAGAAATTTAGGAATGTTGCGCCGAAGGTCAATGTTGCCACGGCTGCTGTTGCCTAAATTACGCTGTGGCAAAGAAACTGATGTTATCATTACCACTGAAAATGAACCCTGCATGCACACAGCTACATCAATATTGTAGCGAAAATGCCTTTTAAAATTAATTTGACTTGAAACATTTGATTTCAATAGTCATTAAATTTTGTTCACTTACGAGGATAAAAATAAACTAACTTAGAAACTTAGTAAAATCACACTGAAGAAGAGGGAACTCTCACCATTGAAATATATATATATTATTATAATATAAAATATTTGCGTTTGGAAGAGTTTTACTTAAAATAAATTACTAACTTAGAAACTCCTAATGAAAAATAAAGTGCGCTTTAGCGTTACGATCAATTTAGTTTAAATTGATCCACGCGGTTTGTGAATATATTTTGTTTCCAAAAAGGGACAAAGAACCAATCGTAAGACAACAAATAGTTCGACTTCAAATCTGAAAATGTGAATTCCCAGTAGAAATATCCTTCAATTCACGAGTATCAGAAACCTTATTTAAAAAAAACGATTAATCAGAGAAAACGAAATAAAACGAATGATTTCCTGAGAGACTAGTATTCATCGATTTACAGCTGTATAAATTCAGTAAGCCTGTTTTTGCGAATATTTGATTGATGCGTTCCTGAGAGTCATATTTTTTATCTCATTAAAATCACACTGTTCATACCTTTACAAACATATTTAAGACAATATTTCAAGGGGCCCAGAAACTTTCCCAGGCATGAAAAAGATTTTTACTTGAATTTCACAAGAATCGATCAATCATGTTCCAACTTTAAATATGCTTTGCATTCGAATTAATATAAAATGTGTACTTTTGTGCGTTTCGAATAACCAACCGACTTTTCCTAAATATCCGGCAATAATAATTAACTCCAATTTATTATCCGAAGTGTTGTTAAGCACATCTCTACCTCTTGAATGGGAAACATAATACATAGCCTTTTTTGTTTAAAAAAGTTGAATATATATTTTCTATAAAATTATAACACCAAAAGTGTATGTAGCTACCTTTGAATTGTTTTCCAGTTGAATATATTGATGTTTAGCTCGAAATTAAAGTTACCGTAAAACTTCTAAAACTATCTGTATTTAGAGTCACCGGAAATATTATAAATGTGTACACATGCGCACACAGATTTAAAAAAACGTAAATTGCAAAAAGAAACATTGCAATTAACAATAAAGTTTTGATTTTTTCTCTCCTAGGCACGTGCATATTTGAATTCGCTATATCTATTAACATATTCAAGGAAATTGTTTTAATCGACAAAACAATCTTGGAATGTTTTCCAAAGGATACTGATTGTCAGTGACGGGGATTCTGCCGAAACCTTCTTTATAGACTACATGCACTATAATGTAGTAAGCTTCATGCCGTCCTGAGGTTATAAAATTAATTTTTATTGAGAAATCAATTTTATGTTCGGTAGTTTCGGTTTAGGTCAGGAGAAGTGGATACGCGACGCTTGAATGAAGATTTAGAACGACTATGGCACTAACCCTCATATAAATTGCCAAAGTGGAAGCTTCGTTCAGAAAATATCTTCGTCGAACGAAGGCACCAACATAAAAGACAATGAAACGATAAAGAACGACTTGTGTAGCAAAGTAAATTGTAAGTTTGGAAGAACTTATTGATGTTTCATTGGCTGGACTGTAATCAAAGATAAGAATATGAAACTGTTGTACAGTCCTTGTGATTTTTCATGAAAACGATCAATTAAAGGCTTAGTGATAAATATTATTTTGAATTTCCATTACGTTGAACATCATTTTAATCGAAGTTTGTTATTCATACAAAAATGATTACTGATTTTGCAATATTTAAAGCGAAGTTGAAGGTGCGCCTGTAATCTGTGTAAGTTATTCTTAAGAGCGCTCGCTTCTAACGCATCGAGTACCAGGTTCAAAACTCCTGGCACCAAATAGTTTTCGGAAATGAGATTTGGTGCCAGGCTGTCAGTTCATTCAGTTGTAAATGAGTACCTAAATCAAATCACGGTAGTAATGATGGTAGAGCGTCTGCTAAGGACTTCACTTCTTAGTGTTCTATTGGTCAAATAACATTATTTTGAGGCCCAAACACAATCTGGGCTGTTGCACTATCGATTATTATTTTTAGGTCCACATATAAGTTTGAGCTGCTATACCATTTTCAAAAAGAAATCCATATTTTAGCGTTCATAAACGATCATCATTTCTTATCTATTCAATGCATTTTCCTTTCTATTTCGACCTGGATTTGAGAGATTTGAGCTTTCCTCTTTGGAATAGTAAGGTATTACATTAATAGACTGCTTGAAAAAATTTCTTTTAGTAATATTGGCTTTGTTAGGTTCACCAGCCATAAATAAGTTGCACCCAAGATGGAAATTACACAAGGCTCACGCCGCGCAACGGTATTTCGAGTATTTTTATTCTCATTTCAATGCACTAATGCTCGCAGAGTACAGTGATGGTTGAAATTATATTGTTGAATTTTTACGTTGAAGATTGTACACTTGAAGGGTTGGAAGGAAGTAAAACTAGACATGAAGTTAATTATACATCATTTTTAGGAGCTTCGTAGAACTATCATCACTAAAAATGAAATCACTATGTCTATGATGACGGTGACGAATGAAATAGTGTTAATACTAAACAGCGAAGGATAACAGGAAGGCAAATTACTACTATGATTGGGGCTGCTTCTGTAATTTTTTGAGCAAAAGCAAACCAGGAATGATAGAGACGTTTGGAGCATGATTAATAAGCCAAAAAAAAGCGAGCCGTGGACAGTGATGAACAACGAGGTCGAATCCCTGTCACCGCATATCGAACAATGGACCTAGAAATTTCCAGAGGACATGATCATGAATTTTTTTCCTAGCTGCCGTAACTTGCTGACAAAGCAAGGTTTATGGATTCTATAGCATATTTTTAAATGTATACAGTTCACCCGCAAGGATAAGAAACGAAATAGTTTGAACGAGAAGTGAAACAATGGACATTCATCCATTGAAACTCCTGACTATTTGAAAATAATTTCTTTTCCATCGCCCCAGTACATGCATTCCATTCATTTTATGGTTAATGTTCATGTTCTTAAGGCGTCCGCAAAGCAGCTTGTGGTTTCTACCAAAAAAAAAATACAATAACATTAAGTTTACGAAGTGAACGCTACCTTCGTTCACCACCCAATCTCAAAGAGCATTGTTGAATTAAAGCTCGATATGATTTATAGATTCAGCAAGTTATGTGAGGTGGAAAGGCCTTGAATGTTTATGAAGCATTCCACGAAATGGCCAAGAAGAAAACGAAACAGGAGGTTCCTGCGAATAACCAAGCACCACTTCAATTTCAGTAATGCCTGGTAAAACGAGTGCGGGTGGAAATCTTGCTTTCTTGCATGAAACATAGCATAGGGTGTTTCCGGCTCACACCGTAATTCTATTCATACGGATTTTTAGTAGCACTGGAAATTGATTTATCATCAGAAATCGTACTTGCGTGTGTGAAATACAACAGCAGATAAATCAGACACAAACGATTGCAACAGATGTGGGTGAATTTGAGTACATTAACAACTCTTGAGCTTGGAAGGATATTAAGGAATAAAAGAGAAATTACGGCAACATTTTTCAATATTTTGTTTATACAAATTTCAAAAATAACAAACAACTAACGAGTACATAAAATTTATAAAATGTTGTATTGGAAATCTATATTGTCGCTTTCGCTAATAGAAAAAAATATTGCAGAATCCACTTAACCTGTGCCACTCCAGCCATTTTCAAATAAATAAAAACTGTCTGGAAGCATAAACTGAAAAAATCATGATGTTCATTGAATTTTAGTGACAGAAAAAAGTAAAATTCCGAAATACTAATATAATTTTGCATATTTACCCCAACCACATAATTACAAATTCATGAGTCTCTAAAATCATCCTTTTTGTAGTTCATATCACTAGTAGTTTAAAAAATAAGCCTAAATCAAAATATGAACAAAATAATCAATGGTTATTACCGCGATTTGTTTTTAAAACTGCCTCAAATTCAGAAGTGATCACATAACTTATAGTACTGGAATCGTATCAGCTTTTACGTTTTCTGTTCATATATTATCTCAGAACCACCCTGCATCATGTAATTCAAGCAAAAGCAATGGAATAAGGAAACATGCCTCGCAAAGCTTTACGAGTACATTTTTTCTCGTGAATTTGAAAGGAACTTATACTTAAATTGTATTTAAAGTTCGAAATGCGGTTGCCATTATCGTTATTTTTATTATCATTACGAAACCACTATACGAACATTGTTGCTACGCTATACGCAAAAATAACATGCAAACAAATTTGCAGCGTTGGTTCGTGTTTCGTACATACCAAAACATGCAAATATATTTTAAAGGATGCAATAAATTATATGGACACGTTCTTTCATTTTCATCACGCGAACCGTTTGAAAGCCGTACTTGCTGAATATCAAAATGCGAATAAAATGGAAAAATACTGGGAACATTTAAATGAAATTTATCTTCTGTTTGTATTTTGTGTCACTTATGTAGATATGAAATCATAAGTATTCAGCAAACATTACTAAGAGGTGCATTTTTTGAATTTTCATTTTACTCTTATATGCACTATCGCTTAAGTGCTTCTCTCAAAAAAGGAATTCGTGCGCGCCGTAAATTTTTTTAACATTTAATTGCATAATGTAAGCAATTTAATAATTTTTGCCAATGCAAAACGCTAATTCATCTTCCGCTTTTCATAGACAAAAAAAAACACTTTGTTTTTACAAACAACTCGTTAGTTGAAACATGTACCTATTTCAGTTTTTCATAAAATTTCCTCTTTAAGAAGTCATCAGCTTAATTCCCGATCATGCAAGCTCTTTATTTTTGAAAGTTTTTTCAGAACGATCCATCATAAACCGCATTCAATGTGAAAATGTCTTTCAAAACTAATAGGTATCTAAACTACATTTAAAAAAGGTTTGAAATTTTTTTTGCGGTTACTAAATTTATAAGTATTATAATTCGATTCGATTTGATGAACGCCTGAGTTGTATACATCTATAACTGCCACCCAAAATATTTTCTTGTATAGGTTATCTTTGACTTTTGTATAGACAAAAGTGCTTTTGATATCTAATTTATAGATAAAATGAAAAATCACTGTTTTCATTCTGAAGCCTTCATTCCTGACCAGTTTTGAAATACAAAATCAAATTCAAAATTCCATTCTAGCAGCCACACACAAACGCGGCAAATAGATACCTAATAAACATATCTCTTTTTACTTTGCATGCATCATTATTTTAATCAAAAGTCCCCACGTTATCCATGCCCAGAGATTGTTTAACCTTTTCATGTAACCTTTCAAATTAACTACACACTATGTGAAGCGCCAAACGAAATCCAAGAGATTCCATTTGCCAAAGGGTCTCGTACTTGGGAATATTTCTTGAACTGTGCGGATGTACGACGAGGATTCTAGAGCACAAGCATATAAAGCAAACGAACAAAACTTGTTGTGAAGCGTGCTACGTTCTGCAAAGAGGACATTGATATTCCGTTACTGTTTTAAATTTGGGAAAACCACTTGTCTTTCTAAAGGAATCTATTTGCCGCTGAAAACTGTCATAGTCTATTTCCAAGAGGAAATCCGAATACATTTAATGTGGCTGTGGCTTGCAAGTATAGATAAAATTTGATGATGAACTTCCAAAATCGTGTTAGTATCTGTTTGATATGATTATAAACACAAACACAGCTGGTTTTTGTGACGATTATCCAAACAGTTCCGAGTGTATATATAATAGATCCAAATTTGCAAAAATAATAATTTATACACGAGTTTTAATATCGGCTTCTTGTTCATATATTAAATAAAAACATCTTTCCTCTGCGGACTGCCATTATGGTAGTTAGTTTTAAAGCCACACAACACTCTAGAACTTTTAATGCATAAAATCATTCGTTAGTTTGTTCTTTGAAATTATTGAAAAAATTTGTTAGTGATCTTATTCCATCTTTTTTGGGTTTGTGAAACAGGTTTTTTTTCGGAAAAGGATTTAGAAATATTTTTACGCTTTCGTGGAAACATCCAATCAATTTTTATTTGAAAACAATTATTTTGAAGGAAAAAAATTCAAAAGGGTTTGTTGAGTCTTTAGCATTCGACGAAGCGTATATGTCCTACTTTTGGAATATTTTTTTCCTGGCAGTTCAGATAAAAATTACTATCCCAAATTACCATTCAGAATTAATGTTTCTGAAATTATCTCAGCAAATTATTTCGGTAGTTTTTTGATGAAACTTTATGCTAATATCTGCTTCAAAAAATTATAAATTGATCGATTCCTCCTCTTAAAAATCTACCAAAAAATCGTTTCATGATAAAAGTACAAGTAAATGGCTAATAAGGCTAATATTCCCAATAAAATATCCAGGATCAAACTTTCTTGCAAAGGTAAAATTAATTTGAGTTGGAGCTATTTTTCCTGAGATATAAAAACGCTGAGATTGCTGAATATCACAAATCTTTTGATATTAGGTGACAATAAAATTTAAACTTGATTACATACACAAATTTAAAAAATTTCTCAAATTTTGGATGGAACACATTCAATTTGAAGGTAATGCCTTATCTGTTATAAACTTTTGGGGAATCTAAAATGCAAAACAATTAATGTCAATTTTGAACGTGGCAATCGTGAATTATTGCATATGCAAACCATGGTTGATAGGGTCATGCTTTGTGAGACAATATGACATGAAACACAGCTTCAATACAAAACCGAGAGAATCGTTTCGAAAACTTTTTTTTCCTTTCGAAAACAAATACTGTATGCCATTTCTTTTTTCAATAATTGGCTACATATTTTATGGATTTAAAACCACACTGTAAATAGTCTTTGCATTTTTTAATGGCTAAAAGTGTTGTCTCATACAATTTGCACTTTTTGCCTTGTCAAATGTCTTTCTTCTTTTAACTATCGATTCAAAATTGTAGTTTTGTTTCCATAGAAATCAATTTTCTTCTAAAAGTCGTTTTCTTACTTTCAGACATATTTTAGGGCTGAAATATATTCAATAATTACTTCTAAGACGAGGTTTCTTCCAAAATCGCAATCATGAAATCTATGAAATCCTCTGATTGAAGTCTTGGAACACAATTGTGTAAATGATTAGGCATGACTACTCTTTGTCGAATTTTATTTATGTGTATTTAAACATCTGGTAATTGTGTACTGCAAACTATGCCATAATACGTAACTTAGTTTTGTAAATTTTTGTACTAAAAACGGCTTATTATTAGCAAGTATCTACTTACCGCAATAATTAATCGGTGTATTAAGAGGTGTACCTGATTTCATTAACAATCTTCATTTCAAATGGCAAAGAATGGATGGTGTTCGATCCTTTAAAATACTTATAAAAATATACACATTCCCAACAATCATCTAGAAATTGTCACATTAAAATGACACACAAAAAGAAGAATATGTTTCCTGCAATCGTTTACTCGTTCCACTCAAAAAACCTCAAAAGAAACTCACAACTTGGTGGCCCTTTTGTGGGAGCATGTGATGAATTATTATTACAAGTACCTTGCTTCATGGAATCATTTTACATGGTTTCAAGCAACGAATCGCTATTCTAAAGCATGAGCAGAGTTTTTATAGGCATTCCTGTAAATTTAGCACGTATCGGTCTTTAGTATAATAAGTGCAGCAAAATTTAGTAAGATTAATGTTTGTTTTATCATTTTGGCAAATGGTTTCTCAATAAGATGTTTTATTTTTTGATGCCGTAATCCAATTGTTCATAGTGGGTCATTTGCAATTTTCACTCACTTTTGGAAGAAGAAAAAATCGAATAAACTACACAAATATTCTTAAGGCTTTAGTGATACTTCAGTTCAGAAATCTGATTATGAAGTATTCTTTGAGAGTCATTTTAGATTCGAGAATTCAGAAAGAAATATGTTACACAAATTGAAGGAACACATATACATACATATATGGTAGATATTCTATCACAAAAATGCATCGCTATGCGTTTTCTTCCATTAGCTTTCAATTCAAACAATAACCAAAAGTCGTGCCAAGCGTTCTTACATAATCAGGCAACTTTTCAAAAGAATTAATTATTTGCATTTTTCTCATGAACGAATCATGCCATTTCTTTTTGAAAAGTAGTTCAAATAACATCTTGTACAAGCTGCTCATACTTCAGCCTGTCAAGTGATTTACAGCATTTGCAAGAACTATCCGAGATTTTTTTATTTCAATAGTGTATCTGATTGCATTTGCATGGAGAGAGTAACGAGTTGCCTCCTATAATCATGCTGCATGCATTTCCTTTTCTTTTTGCTTGTGTACGAAATCCGATGCACCCTTCTTCATTTACACTACATTCAGCAGCCGAGATTTTTTTGCTACAAAAACTCTTTTAGAAATTGGATCTCATCACGTACTAATGAAGTATCTGAACTGTTTCTAGTAAAGCGAAAGAAGAAAAAAAATTAAAAAAAATTGTTAAAGTATTACACTTTGTTGGTCAGATGTTGATTCTTTACTTAACAAAGTTTCTTTCATCGTGCCAGTAATTTATCTGAAGCTTTTGCGGTGCGAGTAACTGAAAAGAACGTGGTGATGCAAACAAAAAAGAAAAGAAAAATATCATATGAAATACTCGGAAAAGTTTCATTAAACAGAAACAGCAACAGCAGAGTTTTTTTTACTTTTAACAAGATTTCTAGTCTAGCTTTTAATTAAGCTTACAAGTAACTCATACTTTTCAATTCGTTCTGATGATAATGAATGCTTGCATGCTTTCCCTCAAACCTACTTCCTTTATTTTGAAATGGCAATAAACATATACATTTTCTTATTATATTGAATAGTTTCTTCAACAAATTTAAACTGAAGCATTTCAATCAGCACAATCCATTTTCAAAAATTATACTGACAAGTCAACCGGGACGAACGTATGATACGAGATCCGTTGAATATCGTGGAAAAACGCTGTCGCTGAACACTCCCAAATAATCCAAGAGTTGATCAAAAGAATTCAAATCCATAAGATTACAGAATGAGGAGATGTTGTAAAAATCAGCCGTATATACAACAACGTTAAAAAAACTCTTTTGCGCCGAGGCAGAATCTCTGCCAAATAAAGTATAAAAAGAAGGAAAAGTCAGAAACTTGATCCTTCAATCCCACAAAAAATTTGGGTACAGCAACCTTCCTGTTTTTGGTTTTGTCGAGGTGAAGATAATGTATGCACAAGCTGCTGCAAGGTAAATTTGACATAAATTTTCCGTACCTAAACTTTTTGCAGAGCTCAAGGTTGCTGCGATATCGCAGGATCCAGCTTTCGCCTTTCCTCTCTTTTTACTAATATTAGTTTCGCTAAGGTGAAAATTGGTGCGGAATTTAGTGACACAGAAAAGAATAGGAAAGATAACTATGATTGAAATATAATAAAAATATAAGAATTAAATTGTTATGTCTGAAAACTATAGAAAATTTCAATCAGCTTAAATTATTTATTGGTTAAGGAATTAAACGCTTCAAAAGCAACTTTCCTGTTTTTTCATACTTCTTTTGTACATCAATTCATTGAATAATAGCATACATTCGCCCATGTGCCCTTCATTAAACATTGCAGATATTTTGATGAACTTTAAATATTCATATCAATTCCAATATCAATTACTTAACTAAATATGTGGGACAACATTTGAACGTCCATGCTGCCGTTGAACATGAACACGATATATCCTTGCCAATAACGCTGCCAGCAGGTTCTGGCAGGAGCACAACGAGTCAATAAAAATTGCCTGATATGATCCTTTCAAAACAAGAGTCTCGCCTGCATAGGTGTTTCAGTCATTTCGAGAGTGCCATAAATGCAACAATGTAGAACCTTATTAAGTATTCAGTAACCTCAGGTACATGCGAGCTTGATTTACGTTACTGTTTGTCAACATACATGTATTTTTTTCCAACTCACGTTCATATGTACACACCAAACGCGTGAACATCTAGTAAATTGTTATCTATCTAGAATATTGTTGCTTTGATATCTTTCCGCGAATAGTAGGTATACTGTATAAAATTTCCACATTTGAATATAACAGCTTTTCATGGAAAATAAATGTCACAAATATGAAACATGGCTTAAGTTCACGTTTTTGTATTAACAAAAAGAAGTGAAATCTGTTTAAAAGTTACTGTTCCTATCACGGATCAAGCAGAATTGACCAAATTAAGTAATCATTTTCATAATTAAATAGCAATAATCGATGGATACGTTGAAACACATACTTAACAAATGAAATATCATCAAAGAAAATTATCAAAGTTTTTAAATTTAATTTAAGATCTCTAAATTATCAGACGTAGCTTTGTGTCCCCTGTAGTGTGACTTACATCTGAAATAATTGGAACCACTCAAGACATTGAGAATACAATGCTTTGTTTTGCAACTTGTAAATAAAATAGTATACAATTCGTGGCTGCTTCTATTTGTAATCTGATTTGTTAAAGTTGATGGTTAAGAACGAACTTGCTGCATTGCTGCAATAATTGAACGCAAGCCTATCCACTACACATAATAATTTAATATTAAATGGCAAATATAACCTTCCTCACGATTTCAAAAGAATCTTCTTTGTTTCACTGAACAATTGTATTGTCAATAGAATATTCATATATCTACAGTGCAATGAAATCCACAACGGTTTATCAATCCTTGAAAATAGAATATCTTAGTAAAATTGGCTATAAAGAAATAGAAAAATACTGGAATGTGATTCTTAGAATTTTACTGATAAAAGATAAACACAGTAAAAAAATATTAATTAACCTTCAACTGCTGACCATATATGTATCTGGCAGACCCAACAAAAGTGTATCAGCCGGCTCAGTTTTACAAAAATCATATCTTACACTTTATTTATTCGTCAGCTAATCCATTAACTGGCAGTAGTTGCCCTTGAATGTTCTACTCTTTGCAATTAAAAAGTGTGAATCGCAGACATAAACTATTTTCTAAACACAATATTATAAACCTTTTTTTCATACGAAAAGTTTTGGGAGGAGAGAAATAACTATCACTTATTAGTACGAAATAATAATAATATTCTATTTACATATGTTGCGTTACATTTGTACACAAAAATGGCATTTATTAAGAAATTAGTTACATATGACGATTCTAAATTCAAGATTATACATAATTGCAGAGGACCAACCATAAACACGTTGATCCAAACAAATTCAAAGCAAATTCAGCCCTTCTAAAAATAATAGTAAAACATATAAACCATGTGTGTCTTGTGAAAAAGTTATCTGTTCGGGTTGCTTTGAGCAAGGGAAGGAAAGTTTAAATTGATAGTTAAAAGACACATTTGCAATTCGCATCACTATTCAGCTTCCTGGACTGATTTGTAATTTGGATAATCTTGCCACTGTAATTATACTAACTATCCCTGTATTGAGCTGCTATTAGGTGATGCAAAAATTCGATGAAAGCTTCTCTTTTTGTTTAAATCTTTGTCGTTTTTTTAAATGCCTACCTTCACTATATTCAAGCGCACAATCATATACCAATTTATGCATTATAGTTTGTAAAACAATCGTAGAATCATAAATTCAATAATATTTTGAATAAAATTTTCCGTCGTCATCTTTTAAGCTAAGAAATTAGGACGTCACCAATAAAGGATTAAAATGAAAGGTCTATCGACATGTAATACTAATGATAAATAGGGGTTAAGAAAATCATCATCGATCCGTGCGGCTCCACAAATTTTAAGGTTAAAGTTTTTTGGATACAAGTGAAAACTTTCCTTGGAAAAAATTTGGTTCGATGTTGCATTTGAATCTCACTCCATTCGTTACAGCCCTTACATTACGTTCAGTTTTCAATTACTTCTTCCAAGGGATCTTGTAGACGTTCCACAAGCTCGCAAGTGTTAAGAGCGGAAAGTCACTCAAGCAAACAAATACCACCAGCTTTACAGCCGTCATGCCATGTCAACATTCCTTACAAAAGGACAACAAAACATTTTCCAGGAAATCCCTACCACCAAGCAATGCTTCCAATCTGATCTATTTGATCTTGTTGTTCACCCAAAGTATGCTTTCTCGTTTCCAATATTTTAAGGCAATGTCACAGGAACGTCTTCTTGACTGCAAACTTTTCATAGCCGACAAAAAATGCCAAGAGTTTAGTTAAAAGTGCGAAGAGAGCATATTGCAAAGCTACACTAGCAATTCATCGAAACTTTGCCAAGGTAAATATTTGAAAAATTCACGGATATTCGTAGTTTCAAAAGTGCACACTTGAATCTCATATGTGCCGCTTTCCCTTCTGACAACATTTCAACGTACCGCTGAAAAATTTATGGGACTCTGGAAAAGTTGTAGAAACTTTTGCTTAAGATGTCGTTCTTTGCTTGCCTCTCTACATAAGTATCTACGTAATTTCGATTGCAGTTTCGTTAAGTTTTTCAACTTTCTGTTTTGCCGACAGGCAGAGCTAGATAAATCTAGTTTATCATGAAGAAGACATTAAAGTTATAGCCATGTCTTGATAGGAAAAAGGATAGGTCTTGCCTTAAAATTATCTGAATATTAATGGTCGTTTTACCTTCACTTCCAATTTTTCACCAATGTTCAGGCATCAACTATTCACCAATTATTACTTTTGGTAATCAACATTGCTTTCAAAACACCTATCATATATATCAAGGATTTGTAATCGAAATCGGTATCTGAAACCACAAATCGGGTCCTAATTTTTGATTTTTTCTATGAATTGAATTGCATTCGGGCAAAATCGTTAGACCACCTGAAACAATGGCATTACTCTGGAAAGTTATTTGCAAATTCTACTAGAATTCCACATTCTAAATCAACCAGAAAAAAAAACAAGGATAACGTATCGGCCATTACACATTCACATATCTAAACAATTTATGAGTGAAAAATCAATACCTTTAAAATCGCCTTCATTTCTAAAGCTCACCCACGAAAATTTCATTTTATCGATAAAAAATAACAAATTTTCGTTAACTTTAATCCCTTGAATAACTCACAGATTTTTTGTTTAATTAACTCCAACCAAAGACCGTCTGGTTCTGATGGTTTGAGAATATGTTGCGGCTTACAATAAAACCATTTCATATTTGGATGTAAGCGTCCGGATAAAACACATACAATCTTGAGCCAAACTCTATCTCACTCCAACAAAGTTTGATCTTTGGACTCATCGAACATTAAGTAGAAACTTTCGAGAGGATTCGGCCCGTGGGGGTCTATCATTGTTCTTTGCAAATAGAAAGTTTGTAACGAATCTTTGTTGATTTCTGTTTTCCTTTCACGTTCACTAATCACATTGAGAATAATGTGTCATTTATGACTATGTAGAAACCAGATTGGCTTCAAATGAATTTGAATGAATTAGTTTTCGACAGATCGTTTTATTGTGATGATGCTCGAATTTTAAGGGGTTATACCTATGTGAAGGCTAAAAAAACAAGCCTTTTTCAAGATTTTTTTTTCAAGGATTTTGAAAAGAAGCTTTTATAAATAAAATATTAATATAAAGGGCAACTTTTCGGGAGTGCAAAAAAAATTTTTTTATTTTAAATTTAATACAAAATGGCGGCTGTAGTGCACGTCAAAGTCGCTAGTATTTACAAAAGACGTTCCGCGGCCGGACAAGTTTCTCAGCCCCATCTGCATCTGGAACAATAAATTTTTTTTTCATAAACTTCATGAGTTTTGCTAGTGAAGTACACACGATAATGGTTTATTATCGATTTTTCGCAAAATGGCGACCATTTAACAAAAAAATTGCATTTTCGACCCAAAAAAATGACTTCAATTGTTTATAACTTTTTTTAAACAAAACCAATCGCTAAAATCTAGTGTACTTCACTAGATAATCATATCAAGAAGCTACAGTTATAACGGCAAGTCATTCGGATGAAAACTGAAAGAGTTTCGTTTCCGGCAAATTTCAAAAATACACTTTGGAGATAAACGCGTTTTAAGTTTCAAAACCTTATAAAGTTGTGAATTTTCAAAAGTTTACTATCTACAAATTTTTTAACCTTTACTCTGCTATCCCAGCACCATACAGTTGGCCTTCCAAAACCGTGAATTTCTCCTCCTCGTCCTTTCTTGATGCTAAAAGGCCGCGTCTCGCCTCTTTTACAACGTCGGAAATTCAGCGCTCAGCAGCCTTTATTCGCTCGGCGTCTGTTTCTAAGCAGAAATTGTAAAAATTAGGTCCTGCAGTCAATCCTAATGAGTCTCAAACGAATGGCGATTAGGCGGACGCCTGTTGCTGATCTTGCTGCGCTTCTGCGATAAACTACTTGCTTTACTGCCTTTACGGCCACTGTACAGTTTACTACTCATTTCTAACACTTTTTTATACAAAACAACAGTAAAAATATCAATCAAAACAAAGTACTTTAACCTCAAATGCAGCGTGTAGTCGATCGAGTAAACAGAACCTCTCCTAGCGTCGTTTACGAAGGAACGTGCCCAGTACAGTGTATATTAATTACTATAAAGTATAAAGCGAGCAAATTTTACGTGTTTCGAGCATCGGAGTTGCTTCAGAAAATTGATTCTCAAAAATTTTCTGAAGTATATTAGTATTTGGACCTTTTTGATTTCAATTCTAGGGATGTGTTAGCATACTTTCAGCCAATAAAAAAAATTGAAAAAAAAATCACATAGGTATAACCCCTTAAGTATTTAAGGGCGTATTCAGAAAGTTCATTGGTCAGTCTCCCGTAGTCTATCCGACGATTGTCTATGAATTTTTACAGGTGTGACCAATTTCAATGATTACACCAGCAATAGCAATTATTTCATAATTTGTTTGAATATAATTAGCACCTATTATTTTATAATCATCTCGTCGTAGCTGGATTGTGATGTATTCAAATGTATCATTTTTAGCAAAAAGAGCCATGAAAATTTTCAATGATTGCCAGTAAATATTACAGAATGTCATGTAAATATATTTCTTAAACGAAACCACTGGGCGTGAAAAAAATAATAAACATCAAATCATTTGCACGACACTTCCAACAATGAAGTATTCTTCTCTAAAAAAAACGTTGACTTCATTCACACTTGAGAGTTGCTTTCTAACAAAAAAACATTTAATATTGTTGCTTGGATAACTGGGCTATCAGACCAGGTAAAAAGTATTTTTCAACATATTACAAACAGAATACTATGCATTATAAATGCTTGCTATGATTAATTGATAATCGTCCTTCGTCTTCTTAAGCCTAAAATCATGAATGGTTTATTTATAATATTTTGCCTTGCTTCCGCGCAAACATTTATATTCAATACCCATCATATTCAATTACGCCCACAAGATGATAGTAAAAATGTAGAAGAGACAATATTAGCTTTTCCAGAGATACGATGGTATCAAGTAATCTGTCATTTCTCAGAATAGTTGTTCGATCTGAAGTACCGTGAACATTTGAGCTCTGTCTTGCGAGAAAAAGTTCAAAACTTTTACATATACACAGCTCTCGAAATCTTCACAGTTTTCTTTATCCAACGAACGAAATTTTTGAACAATACGAATTATATGTTGTTCTAAACATTGTCGGCGTTAAGTTTTGAACGAAGATAACGTCATTTGTACCTTTTGCATGAATTTGCGGAGGTGTTTCTAACTGAAATTAGATCAACAAAAACTCGCAACAATATTCAAGAAAAGTAACGCATGGGCTTCCAGCGACATTTAAATACTAAGCTACAGAAAAAATCAAACATTTTATAAATACCAGCAAATCCGAACGTTTCCTTTTTCCGGGAAACTTTCTTTCTCAACAATTTCAACAGTCATAACAACATGAAACGACTAAAAAGGATTCAAAAACATTGAATGCTTTTCCATTTTCTTCCTTGCTTATGAATTTGGGAGCACAACAAGTGTGCGCCGAAAAGGATTTGAAAAGTTTTCGTATCAAGAAGAAGGTGTAAGATGTTCTTGTTCCAATAAGAAATTCACTTGCTCGCATTCCTTTTCAGTTTGCTGGCTTGGGGCTCTTTTGTATGAAATCATCTCCCAAGCAATACTGAAAGGAAAGGGAATGTTCACATATAAACAAAAAATATGTGTTTTGCTTGAGTTTTTCCATAAGTACGATGTGAGATGTGAAATCGCAAACAATTGTTGTTTGAAGAATAAAAGATAAGTAACATAGAAATAGTGGAATATTGAAAGTGCTATGAAAATGAATGCAGAATATATTTGTTCAAGCGAGCTTAGAGGAACAATGCATTCAATTTTCGAATTAGTTGTTTTGGAAACAGTTGGAATCATAATGTTGCCTGCAAGGAAACAATGTATGGGTAGAATTTGTTCATTAGGTAAATGCTTTGCTCCTGGAGTCTTGTGTTGTGTAAACAGTTTTATTTATGCAACTTCACTGTTATCAAATGAAAAACAACTAAATGCGCTTTGGTCATTAGATGCCCAGTTAAAACCACTAATTCAAAGAAAATTAAAATTATTCGCACTCCTAAAAATAATACATTAGAGACCTATGAAATGAAAAAAATGCTATCGTGTGTGAGTAAGGTTGAGAGGCTATGAATGTACTTCTGAAGCATAATTGAATACTCAACATTTTTTTCAAATAGTATCTTCCATACGAAATATATCAGGTGGTTATAAATAAAATGTCCATATCCCATTCAGCTTTATTGAAGCGATCGATGAGAATGAGAGCGATTGAATGACTAAAAATGGGTTCTGAGTCTAAGAAAACAAATAATGAGCGAGCACTTTTATGGCTGCTTGTTAGTTGCAAAGTTTAAAATAGTTACTCTTTTTTTCTAGGAAAATTCAGCCCATAATTAATAACGGACTAGACGAAGTACAGGCAAGCCGGGAAATCAAAACGAAATTTGCTATAGATAAATAAAGCTTAAACTTCATGAGAAATTGTTACTGAATTTTAGAGGCAGAAATTTAATTTGAAAATCAGATCCCGCGAGCTACCTCCACTCACCTTGTTGTTTATTATCAAAAATGCTACTATACATAAGTAATAAATCACATAGTAGCAACAAAAATAGTTACAATATTTAATTTAAAATTATTACCTTAAGGGGGCATTACTCTGTTAAATCGGCGAAAATATATCTTTTTTTTTTCAAATGTATATAAAAAATAAGCTATTGACGATATCGACTCGGAATTTGAAATAGCGGCCGTTTTTACCAAGCGCTTCAGCAATGACAAACAAAAAACGGATAGGGCTTGGTAAAAACCTGAGAAAAATGTCCATATGTGACCATATAATAAAAATAACTTCTATCAGTCTTGAGTGTAAACTACTGCACGAGCTTAAATTTGGGGCAACAAGTAAGTTTTCACGATTTGGTGCACGTTTGAATATACATGTAAAGATTTTTGACTTTTTTTCGATTGAAAAAAGTGTTCTAGAATCGTCCAAATTTTTTTTTGCTCTAACCTTCGACCTGTGCAGTAGCTAAATAGTTAATAAGTATGTGTAAAAAATTTCAGGTAATTCGGATGAGTAGTTTTTTCACAAATCCACGCGCACACAAAAAGTATGCTTTGAGAAAAACGCGTTTAAAGTTTCTTTGGTTTACGAGAATTATCTCGTCTTTTTCGACTTAAAAGCATTTTCAATCACAGTTTTTGATGTTTACACTGTGAAGTTCAACTATCTTAGACTATGCAATATAACTTGTTTGTAGTGTATTAGAGAGTATAATAGTTGAATAGTTTCATAGCGGCATATGTTCGGGTACTTGAAAGCCACTTGCGCTCCAAAAAGTATAGTAGGACGGAGTTTAGATATCGATATAAAATATTTTACAGGTATTTTTAAGCTACGTTTCTAACGAAATGCCCCAAATAAAACAAAGGATTTTTTTAGCAGAGTATTCCACCCTTAAAATGAAAAGGGCTATAAGGAAGGGTACGGTCACTCATTTTATCTGGAAAAAATTGTATGAAACTTGAAAGTGGCTGAAAGAACCAAATTGCTTGGCATTCTGGTTCTTTTGCAGACGGATCAGTGGCAAGTTAAAATATAGGGATGAGTTTGTATTAGAAGGAGCAAATGTAGCACGATTAATGATGGGATGAGAAGTTTGACGGAAATGAAGTTCATTTCAAAATGGAATATCGAGGGATTGCAGAAAAAGTTTACCAAGAAGACACAAGCCTAAGTATAGTCTTTGATGATGTAGACTAACGAGTTTGAAGAAGTTCAGACGATCGTTATAAGAACCATAAGGAATACTTGAATTATATAAAAGGCCCATTTGAGTACATTTTTGAATCAAATTATAATACATTGTACAATAATTGCAGGCAATTAAAAAATGTTGAGTTTTGAAGACACGCAAAGTCAAAATTAAGTCCAACATCTCGCCGGACAAGCTCATGTTGGTTGTATAGTAGTTAACGTTTCCATTCTAGCTTAACAATTAGATTTAAGGCCTTAAGAGAATTGAAGGTATGCATACTACCCAGCGTTAAGGCCGGTCCAGACGCTCCGTTTTGCACAACCTTTTGTCTGTGCAGTCTTAAGACGGAATGAAAACGTTGCAATTTTTAGAGCGTCCACATGGTGCAGAGATATCTGTATACACGCACAGTTTTAGTGATATCGTCATGGAGGAGATACTACTATGGTCAATTTTGGCATGCTGTCTTGTTAAAAAAAAATACCGTCTACATGCGCCGATTTGTCCACACAGTTCAAGGAAATCTATGCTATCTGGCTCAGTTATCGCTGCAACTGTACAGTTTTCGCACCCATTTCAAAACTGCGCAGTTTTCCTATCTACACGCAACGTTTTCTCTGCAACGTTTTGAACTGTGCAGACAAAAGGTTGTGCAAAACAAAGCGTCTGGACCGGCCTTCAAATATGATCTTTATTGAGCCTTCTATTTTGCATGACAATCCCAGATTTCAAGCTTCATGCAATTTGTTCTTCCACATTTTTCATCCAACCTCTTTTTATAGCCAAGATAACACTAGTCTTTACAAACTAATGACGATATGGGTGGAAATTGCAAATAGAACGGATAAAAAGCAATGAAAAAAATGCATACAAAAATTTGAGCCGCCAACTAGCCTTCTACATCGGCTAGAAAGGAAATGAGTTCAATGTTTCCTGAGCTAATAAATTCACATCATAAGTAGCTACATCCTTACCAACAGGCATTTTTGGACATATCATATAAGGAAAATCCAGCTTTTTCAATACGATCCGTCGAAGTGCTAGAAGTACAGAAAAATGTTGAATGTGGCTCCATGCATCGATGGTCTTTGAACAGAGCTTTCTCAAAAAGGAAGGTAACTTCCAACTCAGGATAAAAATGGAATAGTTGCTGCAGTTGTTCGTTAAAATGCTTAGAAAAAAATGTATAACTGCCGAACAAAGTATCTTGGAAAAACAATTCTTACCTCTTTTTTATGGCTTTTGCAGCTGCCAGAAACAAACGAGATTTAAAAACAAAAGTTGACATATTGCGAATATTACAACATCCAGATCTACATGAGTTCGTAACATATAAATAGTAGGTGTAACGAGATGTAGCTTAGTTTTGATTTATTGTAAAGTATGACATGTGTGATGTAAAGTATCAAATTTATGAATTTTTACTTTTTTCAAGCGTAGAGCTACTAACACTAACGAAAAAATAGTCATCCAATTTTTTTGGAATATGGAATAAGGATTTCATAAATCAGGCAAGCAAAAGTAGATACATCAAAAGTGTAAAACTCTCTGCAACAACTATAGATAAAAGTAAAAAATGATATAAATCAATATTTGCAGTGAGTCAACAAACTAATTAAGCATCTATCCTTATCCACACTATTTTTCTTTGTAAATTTTAGATAATATTCAAACTCAGTCATTTTCGGCAAAGTTAATAGTCAATATTACTATAGGACTATGGATTTAGACTCAATCCACCAGATGCTTAAAGAATGCTGGAAAAAGAATGTCATATTGACGTGCATCGGGTATTCGTAAACTTCCAACAAGCATACAATAGGTCCACACGAACAACTTACCATTAATGTTTAAATAAATATTAAAAATTATAATTTGTTATAATAACATTCATAACTATAAAAATAGGAATGCTCTAATTCCCGGTTTTTCAGTGCAAGTTTCAACTTTGATTTAGTTAAATTCAAACGACAGTTTAAACTGAGGCATTAAACCAATAGTGTTTTAGGAACATTTGAACCGGCGACTAACTAAACTAAAGTTTAATTTTACTTTATTTTTTATTAGTTCACTGTAAGTTGTTGTCCTGCCTTACTTAACGATTTGCAATTTACGATGTTTATCGTAGTTTGCTTGCTCTGTGGTAGCGTCGTTGTCTTTTAATACAATTTGTGCTGAGTTCGGCGTAAACACTTAATTTTTCTTCTTTTTCTGTCTCGGGTGCAAAACTTTTCAGCTTGGAAAGCGAATCAGCATTCCAGAGTCTAGGAAAGCGACATTTTTGGACTTTTTGGAAAAAGAAAACCCAGAAAAGCGAGATTTTTAGAGCTCGATTCTAAAAGGAAGGAATTTCGTAGGCGAAGCTTTCGGATAGTCGTTAATGGCAGTTAAGTTTGGGCAATTGGAAGTTTTGCAACTCCAAGGAGCTACGGCAGTAAATACAATATATTCATACACAAAAAATGCTCGATATTCACAATATATTATACTAAATCATTTCCCACAAACACTAGTTACTGCCATACCAACCTTTATCAATCTTTATCATGTATTTCAAAATTTACTACTAAAAATTCAAAATCATAACAAAAATGCATTATATTTCTCCAGCAATATTTAAATTGATGAGCACCTTGATTACACTGAATTTGATTCCCATTCTGATTGAAGAATCAAAAATGAATAAATCAACCAGTTGATTAGGAGCATTCAATTATTCCTACCAATTCAACTGCAGAACAGCTAATTGACTTGCAACTATATTTCATAACACGAATTTCATTTCAGGTTGTAATATAGTTCATATATTTCTATGTTCTATCAGAACAGCGTAATACATATTCAATCTATTGATGAGATTCTGCGAAAGACATCGCAAACATTTATTCATCCGCCATAAAATTACGCAACAACTCTTTTGAACAGGACAAACAAGAAGTTAATAAGCAATTTAACCCATAATGGCTTTTATTGTGTCTCCGATCATTACATTCAATGAAATTCGGTTTGTTGGCTTAAAACGTTTTCCTCGTGGCTCTCATCTCGAGTCGATTACAAATTTGTCCGATTCTACACTGCTTTCGCATCACATCCTATTTTCACTGTCTTTCAGCAACTGAACAAAATACAAAAGACAATTGCTATTTTGTTGTTTTTTCATCATTTGACTTGCCACCAGGGGACTGCAGGCTCATTATCACAATTTCGTCCTCGTTTCGAGTAAATGGGATTCAACGACTGGAATTTCATTAACAAGATTTTTTCTTCTAGCGCGACAAGGACTCGAGTTCAACCCAGAACCATGAAGATGAAAATGACGATGACGGCAACGAACACAGAAAAATCATTTAGTAGCCCAAGCAACTTAATTTTCCGCATTTGTTGAAGACGAAAGGACAGAATCTCGATGGTGTGGCTGCAGACAACATTGTCCTGTGCGAAAATGTGTAAGACCAAACTCATTCATTTATTTCTATTTCGCAATTCTTTTTATTTTTCCGTTTGCCTGAAGGTATCCTTTGTATTGAGGGGATGCTGATAGCTTGAACGTGGCTTTGGTAAATTAATTTGTTCGGCTGGACATACACATCTAAAGAGTTCCATTTTAGTATGTTTGCTACTTAAGAAGAAACGAACAGCAGCTTATTAGTTGATCCCCTTTTATATTGCTCAATTTATTCATTCCGCATGAAAACTCCTGCAAAACTTATTAAATTTAAATACAAGATTCTGTATTTAAAATATTGAACTAGAAAGTTAAGATCATATCTCGTTCTTGCTTTTGGTTTTCTATCTTCGCCGACTTTCATGTTTTTAAAATACTATTTAATAGTAATTTTACTTAAAATAAATAATAAGCCGAATTAAACAACAAAAAAGAGTAGCATTTATTACTGCTGTTTGAAAAACCTCGAAACTATTTCATGAAAGTTGCTCTTGTGACCATCCATTATTTTTTACCTACCCGGTTTATGAGAGCTTCTTGCAATCGCCTCGAAAATTTGAAATCGAATTTGCAACATTTCCTTACGTTTTAAGGTCTTTAGAGTGTTTGTTTTTAGAATAAGTAAGTGTGTGTACGTAGTTACATTGGTGACCCTTTTTTTCTACGACAACAACTCACGTAAAAAAACCATATTGACTTCATTGAGGTTTTGATCGAAGCGTTAGATTACTTCATTAGCCAATGAAAGCTTTATACCAATTTCATGATTCCATTAAATTTTGAATAAATTTAGTCGTGCTATTTTTTAATTCAATAAAATAAATTTAGAAAATTCGATTTCTTTTCCCAAAAAGTTTTTTTCGTTTGTTTTCCACTTTAAGCAACCAATACCTTAGAAAATCAGATGCTGTAAGCAGTTCTTATCAAAGGTGTAATAAAAGTTTTGTTCATGACTACAGCAAAATAATGAAAACAATAAAAAACCGTTATTAGTCACTAGGCATGAGAGGTTGATACCAATAATATTAACTGATATCTCTTGTTCTGAAAGCGTTGTTTTCGTCTCAATCAAGATGTATTAACATTTTTAGAACTACATTAGGTGTTCGTTTTTTATATTTATATTTATATTATTTATTTTTAATAAATAGGATATATAAAATTTCAAATATAAAACAACTTTCTTTAAAACGAATTTGCGCTTTTGCCAATCAATGCTTGGTAGATCAGATGTTTTAAAGGTTTCCTATTGAACAAAAAATCATTGTGTTTGTAATGATACGCAACACATATTTCATACATAAAGAATGAACAGTTAATATGTCTATAAGTGGTTGATAGGGGTAATATTACCTAATTTCACTTTCTCTCATAAAGCTGTCGTGGTATCAATCAATGTGTATCATCATTCCCGTAATTCGATGCAATTTTCAATAAATTCAGTATCACCGTTTTTAATTTTATAAAAAAATACGAAAAAAAAATCAAACGATTTTTTCAAAAAAAACATTTCCAGCTAATTTGCACTTCTACTAATCAACATTCTTCAAAATCAGATGCTTTAAAGAATTTTCATCAAATAAAAAATCAAGGTTACTTTTGTACTTCCAAAACATATTCATACAAAAACCACAAACAATTAATATTTATAACGAGTAAGGGAGCGTACATTTGCGTTTGCCAAATTTTTGAGTTCATTCATTGTAAGGGGTATGTAAGATTTCAGTTACTTCTTCCTCTATTTTACATCAGATTTAATAGGTTATATATATCATCAGTCATCGAATTTTTACGGTGTCTAAATTTTGTTTTAAGATCAACTGTAAACTTAGAATTGATTATTAGTCTTTCTAAAGTTAAATAGATAAATAATACGCCTACAATGTCAAACCAGGACTTATGGAAATCTTGGAGGCAACTTTCAAAAATAGTAACAATGCGAAAAAAATTAATTTAGTCGAAGAAGTGCAAACTGCGTTGAATAACTCTCAATCTCAAGTTCGTCAACCCTTTTATCTTTCAAGGTTTGATACGAAAATAGCCATTAACATGAAAATAGCCTTTTACCCCCTCTTCGATTGCTTCACGCAAAGGTTCAGTCCGATCCTTTCCCACCAAAGGCTTCACGTAATCAATGGACCCTCCCTAAAACGATTCGAGTAATATTAACTCATTGCACTTACTGGAATAAGTTCTTATCACAATTATTATTTAGAGTATCATCATCTTCATTATTATTATTATTTTAAATTATGTAATATTTATGGATATATTATTAGTAAGCTGTCCTTTAAAGATGCACCTCACGGCTTGCTATCAATTTCGCTCGAGCGTAAAAATCACATTACCACTTTCAAAATTGAATTGGATGAAAATTATTTAATACTGAAAAATATTCGTAAAGAAAAACATCTAAACATCTCGCTTTGATTTGAGGCAAAAAGATTTACTGCTTTAATAAATACATGAAACTTCATATTTTTCAAGGGATGATGCTGTTGATTTCCTCATGTTACCCATAAATATTTTATGAAGAGCAAATCGCTGTGTCAAATCTCTTCAACGGTGAGCCTATAACTATTAAATTTTGTTCTCTTATGACCTTTATTTAGGGAGCAATATTTGCTTATCAATCAGCAATTTACTTTCGGGAACTGAAACAGTCCGTAAATCATCTCATCAGCAGTCATACCAGTACAAATCAACTCGACAATTTATTGGATCAGCATGCACATTCCAATATAAATTCTAATAATCTAGAACGAAGCAGGACGACTAATAACTGTTCACTCACCCTTGATCCTGGTATAATTCAAACATCACTATTTATCCAAAAGCCCGGCAATTAATACTGTCTTCTTATGCAAACATGTTGGTAGCCAACATGCACATGTTGAAATCTCCATGCTGGTGCCAGAATTGATTAAAAATTGAAATCGATTAGTCGCCTACACTGTGCTACAAACTCGTCCTGAATCATGTATCCAGTCACCTAACAAGCAAGGATAAATAGAAGACCCATCGAGTCTGCCACTGCCACATCGAAAGCACTGAAGTCATGCGGGTGTCGATGCAACCGAACCAATAATGAAATTGGTGGTATGATGGCGGTGGTATCGCAAGGACTCAATTTCACCATTGTGCAAGTCGTATACAAACTGTCGCAGAGCCCGAGCAAATTAATTTCAATGTCGGGTTGACAAGTGCAAATCTAAAAGCAATATCTGTGTCCTGACAAAGCCACAGCAACAAATGCCAGCAAATCTATGTTGGTGAGTTTGAGTATTGCGAAGTTTGACTTCCGATGCCAGTGGCATTAGTATTCCTGAGTTGATACATAGGCTACAAGTATTTAATTTGGTTGGTTCCCAACGGTTGTAGAATACTTACTTGACTTGAGTATAAGAATTTCACGGTATACACTTGTCACTAGGAGCTCGCAGTATGCTAGCTATACATAATTTTAGCCTGGAAGTATCAAAAATCTTGTAAGCACCTCAGCAATATAAATTGAACGTAGTGCTTCTTTCGCATTCATCGCCTGATAACAAATAATCGTATTCGGATTATGTCCTTCACACTAAACCTATCACGCATGGTGGAATGCACTTTTTTTAGATTCGGTTTAACATTTTCTGTAGACAACATCATTGCGTTGCCATTAAATTTTATGACTTTTCTTTTCCTTCAACACATTTTTCAATATTTATCGCTTATTTTTTTGTTTACTATCTGAAAAAATCTTGTACCCTATTTTGTCTGCGCATAATGGTCATTTGACGACTTGAACAGAGCCATAGAAGAAACATAGCTAAGAACAATTTTTTACAAGCATGTTTTTACCGAGCAAAAATCTACGTTTGTTGAAAACAATCGCATGGTAATAAAAGGAAACTACCAAAATTAGCGAGATAGGCAAACGATAGTATGACATGCTTCTCAACATAATAATTTCGACCAATCCAATTAAATCTGACAATTTACAAAGCTAAGCCAAACAGTGAAGGATTGATACTCAATTCAATGCATTCATTAATTGTTATTGAAAAAGCGATACCCGTATACCAGAGACAATTAGATTTTACAATTGTACAAAAGCATCTACCTTGAAATGAAACGAAAGAGCAATCGAAGCAGTTTTATCTTCAATAAATAGATTTTAAAATACATTTGTACATACATGAACATAAAACTCGAATGTCACTCTGGCTCCATTTCAAAAGGAGTACCTTCAGGATATCATAGCATGGCTCTCGTATTGCCGCTGCGTTTCCAATTTCCCGGTCGTCACTAGCTCTTATATGCAACGGATTCAAATAATCCAGATGCGTTCTTTGAAGAACATCGACATTTTGCATACTCCCTAGTGACTTATGTACGACATCGATAAAACATCAAGGATAACGTCAACTTGAACTTTTGAAGTAGTAGTACTGAATACGTATATCATTCGTTGTACATTCACCTGTGATTCTTTTGATTTCAATACCAAAGTAGGATTATCTACAGTGCGCTTTTGTCAGGCAGATTGGTTTTTAAAACTTCGTTTGCACAACGCAGTCATGAAATTCGGCGTGTCAATCGATTTTTAACAAGCGGGTAAAATATTATAGAAAAGCGATGCAGCTGCTTCCTATGGTTCCTATGAAGAATTTTTGGCGAAGCTCTCAAATCAGAGCACAGTGCTTTTGTTCACTTAAGCCTAAGCTACACGGTAGATCAGAATGTACACATTCCATTTGATGTTCCCTTCTATGTCGTATATCACGACTAATAAACATTCAATGTTTATGAAATATTTCATCTAAGTAAGAATCGAATGACAACCCCTTGTATTACCACCACCCCTTGTATTACCACCACCCCTAATTTAAGCATTTATTTGAACGAAGTTGACCTTCATGTTTAGTCAGAAGACGTCGTGTATCTAGAACTGCATACAGTCGGAGCCGTTTAATTCCAATGAAATTTTTACAGAGTCTACATTACAATGCGATTGTTTTAAAGCTGAATTTGACAATTTTGACAATATTATTCTAAACTTATGAAAACTCTCTTACATAATTAAGTGATTAATCCTCGACAAACGTATTTAAGGAGTGTAGCAATTTCCAGACATGTTTGTTGTTGCGGAAGGCATATTGACATGCTATCGCATGTTTATCGAGAATTTTCTATTTCATTGAAAAAAATGTATCCGATGCCTTTTTCACCATCTTTGCGTTAAAGAAATCCAAAATTTCCAAATTTTCTTCTATGAGTATTTCCAATTGTTTTTTTAGTTAGGATCTAATGTTGATTTTCTAACAAGAATTGTGCTTTTTGATGTGCCAAGCTATCATAATATTCTGGAGCTGCATCGCTTTTACAATATTAAATGATTCCATAACGATAGAAGTTTCAATATAGCTAATGGTTTCTTTGTCTAAAGATTGGATGATTGAAGGAGTGTTTGCTGGCAAGAATCACATCGCACGTATTTCAAAAAGGCTTAAAAATGCGTTTTTAAGTTAGCTATTCCTGGGACACAAAAACTCCCGCCAGCGAAAGGTGTTTTGCAGCAAACACCTTGTGACAAAATTGTCTTAAATTGTAGCCTAGTACTGAGCTATGTCAAAATAAATTTTGTACAATTTCCATTAGCCGATAAATCTTCCACAGCTTAAAATATGACAATGGAGACAAGTGAAGAATTTGTTTTTGTGAGAATTTATCGACGATATTCCAACGAAACAAGTACTTCTTTAAAATTACGTAGTGCTGTATACGATGATATAGTTGTTAGCAGTTACTAAAACTGGTTCTTTCTTCTATCTTCTACTTCAATTTTCAAAATACCTACGAAAGTAAATGGCCGTTAATATTTTTCGTGGCAACAATTCAAATTCAATTCAATTCAATGCTGCAAAAAAGCCCCCACAAATTTAAAACTAATGCTAAAAGTTCTGCTGTTCAACTACGAAACACTATCCGTTTAGCATCAGACTAAATTTTGCTCAATTTGCTTTGGTAAAACGAAAATTTTCAAATATGAAATTTAATTTAACAGCGAGGCCAGTAGTTACTCTGAATTCTTTTCTCAATAGACAAGGAAACTATGACAGACGAGCCTTTTATTTTGCTATATATGTTTTTTGTTATTGCCGAAAAGGGAAAATAGTGTATGCACAAGTTGCTGCAAATTACACTCTATACAAGTTTGCTAGACAGAATATTTTTCTAGCACCCAATGTTTCAAAGATATAGAGATCTCTTAACCTAACTTGAACTTAAGCTGATCGATGGAGTCTTTTCAAATCAGGAAAAAAATCTGCCTACATACACAAAATACATGGTTGACGTCATTTTCTCAAATATTTGACTGATTTATATGTACTAAGTATAGGAAAAAGGAGATAGACAAGAACAACTATTCGCACACAGAACCATATGTGTGAATAGCATCGAAATTCTAATTTGAACTAGCCACATGCCTGTAAAATTTCATATTTGTAGAAGGAGTTTTTAGATGCATAGAATTTTCCATAGGAATATCTGTGTTTCGAAAATAAGCATGTAAAGACTAACATCAGAACCACGTCTCAAAACAATAGAAATAAAATAATAATCAACTTGTTCCGTCCAATTTAAGGTGGTCATAATCACCCATGCATACTCTATTGGACAATGTTCATCCAACACGAGCTCGTACATTGTGTAGCGAAACAGCTATCACTGCTGTAGAGGGTAGTGTGACTGAGGATCTAAATTTATCGATTCGATGCCCTTCTCAACAATTTGACCTCTGCCCGTCCAAACGATCGAACGACAAAATATCTTGGACTAAAGCCCTATAAGAGCCAACAAGTGCAGCATTTGAAGCCATTGGACCATTGTTTGCGTCTCATGTTCGGTGAATGGGATCTGCAAATGAGTTGGAATTTGAGACTCATTTCTGGCTTAATGGATTCGTAAATAAGCAAAATTGCTGTTTCAATGTAAATATAATCCTGTTAATGACGATCGCTAAAGACAAATGGTTCATAATTTTTTGATCCCAAACATCATTTCCAATCGTCTGAGGGACAAGTGGTTCCAAGAAGATGGCGCAACCTGCCATAATACGCGTAAAACCATTACTTTAATGGGCCGTACCTTTGGTGAACGAATCATCTCAAGAAATGGACCTAATCTACTTTTTGTGTGGGTACGTCAAATCACTTGCATATGCTTATAAACCTGCAACTATTGATAACTTGCTCCTTATTGGCGAAATAAGGCGATGCTGGAAAAAGTGATGCAAAACTGTACCGACAAGATGGCCTTTCTAAGACGCAGTCGTGGTGATCATATGCGAGAAATTATTCTTAAATACTAAATGTTATGTAAATTACAAGCCAACAAAGCCACAAAATTGCCAATTTGTATGATTTATTTGTGTTTTATTTGTTTGCACAGTTTTATACCTTTAAAAACATACTCTATATTTGGGGTAAGTCCAAAAACGGGGAAAAAAATGTATCCTTATGCTGCTTTTTATAATAACGATTTCAATTGGCTAAAATATTTAAAAAAGTATATTTATAGAATAATATTTTAAATTATTATATCATTCTACAAAAATGACTAGCAACAATTAAACTTCCCATAAAGTTATGATGTACCAGTATCAATCTCGGTAAAAAAAAATCCACCGAGAAAGAGAGACTGTAATTCTTCTAAGTTATAGTTGTGGCCTTCAATGTTTCTACAGTCTATTGATTAACTAGTAGTTCAATTACAGCAGCTTACGAAGCCATTCAGTTTTTTTCTGTTTTCATTGTTTAACTGAAAGAATAAATTAATTCCATATTTCAATTTTAAAAGGCCAATAATTCTCACAACCCAATCGTTGATTGAAATGCATACACAAGCTTATTCATCAATGCAAAAAAAATTATAATATTACAAAACTCTTTTCCAGTCATTTATGGATTTGATTTTGTAATAATAACATGAAAGACATTGATAACTGAAAAAAGGCACCCAAGATATTTCAAACGCAGCTTTTTTCAGACATGCATTAATGTCGGTAAGTACCAAATTCTTCCCCAGCGATCTGTCCTTTTAGCTAAAACATTTTTTAAGCATTAAACCATTTTGCATTCCCAAGTGAATTAGATTCCGCGTTCTCAAGGGCGCTGAACCAAAACGTTGAAGATTAAATTGGAGCAGATGTTGAATGCTTCGTTCCAAGTGAAAATGCTTCCCATCGTTCCTGTCGAAGCTATGCTAAAACGTAATTCATTCAAACATCTGCTATCCCCTCATGCATAAATCCATAAAACTCTTAATACACGCCGGATATACGGAAGGAAGTTCAGTCATGTTAGACCCAAGGAGCTACTCTTTAATGTTCACACGTGTAAGGTATTTAAAGAATGGAGTTCGCCCATGCACGAGACATTGCTGTTTCGAGTTAATTACTCAGCAACGTACTTTAGGTTCTAAATGGAGTTCTGGATAAAAAAAAATACGCTTCAAGTTTACTACATTCTGTGGAATTTTACAGGTCAATATTTTGTGAAGGACGAAATTGGTTTAAATTCCTTTCTGTCGACCGTTAAAATCATTTTCGTAACGACTTTTCCCTGAAGGAGACAAAAGCCAACATCTTGTGTTTGAAAATACATAATGGATGCAATATTCCTCCCGGACTCGCACACACTGAACCAACAAGATTCGCTCGACATCAAGCACTTGTCGCGGTTGCCGGAAAGATGATTTGAAATTCCCACTCTAGGTAATTCTTTATTAGTCGTTAATGGGTGGCCTTGTATAAATTGCATTAATTTTTAACCAATTTATGTGAAAAAGACAGAGGAATACATTAGTCTTTCCTCATTTTTCCGACGTAGACGCTGCTTCAAATGAAAAATTCGTATAAATAATTCAACATGAAGGTGGGCACTAAAGAGATTTGCATAATGGCTTGATTTTCTTGCTCATCTACAACCCTGTATGAAGATGTTGACTGGGTCAAAACCAGTCCTCGAAGTTTTTGTATTTGGTCAATAGACAGAATTATTGCTTTATTTATTTAGTTTATTTGTCACACTACCTTTACTCATTTTCGTAAGCAACAAGTCACTTTGGTTTCCTCATTCTACTGACAAACCGTTTATTTCAATTTTCAATCAACATTCCATGATCTTAAAACTCGCAGCTCATACATACTCTACAACTTATTTAACTCTCATCATGCTTTTCTGCCAATCTCAGGACAATCATAAACAGTAAAGCTATCTAGAAGGTCAATAGTAGCATGAACTTAAACAAGAGTATCTACATTTCGTGTAGATTACTTTCCCCTTTCGTTACTTTATATTCCATCTTCAAAACGTTTGCTTTCTACTCTCTTGAATTTTAAAATATTTGAACGAGAAGTAAGTAGTATCGCATCAGAAAAAAAAACTTCTTTGACAATATCATATATTCCATCAACGAACATCTAACTTATTTCGCAGAAAAAGGGTTCGATTTCCTGTAGCGATGAGCTTTTCAAGGCCTCGTTTTCTTTCACTTCGAGTGTCTCTTTTCCAGGCTCATATCCTGCATATCTTGCTTTCTAAATCACAAAAATATCATCGAATACTCAATGCTGGTGTTTCCACGTTTACCAAAAGCTGGTTCCCTCATATGAAAAGGAGATCATGGAGGGCTTTTATGACACAGAAGGATGTATCTTTCATTTAGCGTGGATGGGCCTATAAGGCTATGACCAACATTCGAAAGAGGAAGTGCCACTTGAAATAAATGGTGTTTACACAAACGGTTTTTGGAAACGAACTATGGAGTAGTATGATAGTGCTTAACCAAAAGAGATGTTATTCCAAGATATTGCAGAAGTGGGCCTTAGACTGGGAAGACATTTTTTAATGATAATATTTGTTTGGGTGGATTTGAAATAGGGACTTTATGACGATATGTCTTCAAGTTGTTTCATACTGGTTATTCAGTTCTGGTAGAGATCTTAATATCAAATTTTTGGCATTCTATCCCTAATTTAATATTCTCTTTATCACAAACGAGTAAGGATTTAAAATACCCACATCCATTTAATGTTCAAAATTTCGCTTCCCATTATATAAAAAAAATTTGTAATCGGTCCGAAAATTCAAATTAAAATGTTGTCCGTATTTTTGCTTTAAGGTCTTTAGAGTATACTTAAAGTGTTCTGGAATGAAATCTGTTTGTGTGTATTTATGTACGTACGTACAAAAATACACGATTTTTTCTACGACGATTATTCTCGAAGGAAAAGTCGACTTTGATCAGGTGTCAATTGAAGCGTATAAGCAGATTTTGGTGAACTTTGGTCCAAGGTCATTTCTGTCACAAATCATATCTCGCGAATGAATCAACGTATTGACATCGTTAACGTGTCAGTCAAAGCGTTATTGTCTTTATGATTCTATTAAATTTCAATATTACTGTTTTTTAACTGAAAAAATGCCAAAAAATCCAATTGATTTGCACTTTAAGCAATCAACGCGCATAAAAAATCGGATACTCTAAAACGTGCTTATCAAAAAAGGAATTAAAGTATTTAAATGCATGCCAGAAATTTCCGTTAGTTTTAGTACAGGCGTTTTTAATTTTAATAAAAAATGCTAAACATAAAAAGATTTGATTTGTATTTCAATTAAATTTACACTTGTGTTAATTACTTTTACTTTTTTGGAAGATAGGAATAATGTAACTTTACTTTTATGTCAATGTAGTGGTATCGATGAATGATATTTCATAAAATTTACTACAGTCGGTGGAGAAATAAAAATTGCATTCAAAATGTCTTTGATTCAATCGGAAGCTTTATGCAATTAATCAACGCTGCCTAAGGAATAATACGATTAATAATAACTCATTCCACTTAGAGAGTATTAATATTTTTATGATTATGATTATCATTATTATTATGTTTGAAATTTATGTAGAAATTACTGAAAAATTCTTCGTGTAGACCTCAAGCTTCACATCTAACGGCTTGTTAACTTCCCAGTATATGGGAAGTTCTTGTAATCGCCTCGAAAATCGAAATTTTCAACTTTTCTTTACGTTTTAAGGTCTATAGAGTATATATAAAGTGTTTTAGAAAGAAGTATGTATGTGTGTGTGTGTGTGTGTGTGTGTACGTACGTACGTACGTGCGTTCGCGGGCTGTTTTTCTACGAGCATAACTCACGTAAACAAAGTCGTATCGACTTTGTTGAGGTGTCAATCGAAGCGTCTTTGCAATTTTAAGAGCTGATTAGTTTTGGGACACTTCGGTCGGGGGGGTTTGCTGTTTTCACCCCTTGAAGGTCAACCATGTTATGCGCTATATCTCACGAACCAAACATGCGATTTTCATCATTAAGGTGTCAGTCGACGCGTATTAACATTTATGTGATTCTATCAAATTTTTTAAAAAATCGTTGGATCCGTTTTTTAATTTTTTTAAAAAAAGTGCAAAAAATTAGGTTTTTTTTTCAAGAACACAAAATTTTTAACCTAATTTTCAAACCTAAGTAATCAATGTTTATATTATTTATATACTCCAAATAGTTATTGTGAAAAAATTAGCATTTTTTTTTTCATGTTTACAAAAAAAATTAAATAAAAAATAAAAAATCATTAAACGTTCAAGGTCATTTACGTCATTCATTATATCGAGAACCAAATATAATCTTTCCATCATTAAGGTGTCAATCGACGCGTATCAACATTTTTATGATGTTATTATATATTAAAAAAATTGTTAAAGCGTTTTTTACGATTTATTAAATTTTTTTTAGAAAAGTAGTGTTTTTTTCATAAAAAAATCCATTTTTAACCTGATTTGCACATCGTAATAATAAATGTTTGTAAAATATATAAAATCCTATCAATTTTTGTAGAGAAACCAACAAAAACTTTTCTCATGATTACAAAAAAAATTTAATTAAAAATAAAAAATCATTCAAAGTCACCATGTAAAAAGGGTTCATTCGAATCATAATACCTTAAATCTCTTATTCTAAAGACATTGTTGTAAAGTCAATCAAAGCTTATTAATATTTGCAAAATTTGAGCAGATTTACAAAAGTCTTCACAGCACCATGTTTTAACTTTAATGAAAAAACTGCTTTGTAACCTGTCCCCCCTCCGATTGATCCGCGTGAATAATCAATCAAACCAATGCACCAAAATCCTTACGTAATCAATTGACGCTCCCGTAGATGTTACGATTAATATTAAATCATTCCAATAATTTTTATGAGAGGTACATTTTTATTATTTGAAGTAGTATTATTTCCATAACTTTTATTGTGTTTAATATTTTTAATATCTATGTAGATATTACTGGGAAGTTGACCGTGTGGACCTCATGGGTCGCACCTCACGGCTTGTTTTTCTTTGATTCTTGATTCAATAATGAAATCACCAAAACAATGATAAGGATAATTTCAAGATTGCGGCAAATTGATTCAGTGTGAGCTGATAAACAATTCAGGGTTTCTAAATATCGTAAGTGTGTCTGTATGTACGTATGTCACAAAAAAACTATGATTCTTTTGAACAGACGAAAACAAAACGTAATTGAAATTACCGTGAAACTCAATAGTTTGAAAAAATTAACTGAGTATCGACTTTGAGAACTTTTACTCTGATTTTGATTTTGACGATGAACATTTATTGCTAAGTATTTCGAATTCATTCAAACGGAGGTCACTACTCAAAAGAATGAATGAATCACTGTCTCGGCAGCATAAGCCTGGAGCAGTCTACTTTTTTCCAAAGCAGTAGATTATCTGCCTAAGAATGCAAAGTAGATGGCACGAATTAATAAGACAACTTCCTTGAGCTTATCATACTTAATTATAAAAGGACTTTTTCTCGAAACGAATCGCATTTAAATGAGCACGTAGACGTTTTTTAATAGAAGACTTCCTATTTATGGAAATTTATGCGAAACTTTCTCGGTAAGGAGTTGGGCATATTTGCCTATGATGCCTACATGTCGATGAATATCCCCGTGTACAATAGGAAATATTCGGAATGCAAAGATATGTTGACTAAGAGCTGTGTAAATGAGTTGCTTTGAGGGGCTGCTTCATTAATTTTAATGATCGTTCTTAGCGACATTCGTTTGATTGTAGCAGGTTTCGCATGGGAAGATGAATCTTTGTTTGCAATTTTATGTCGAGGGCCATTCCTTATGTTTCGTGAAGTCAAGGTTCTTCTCTTTTACTTCGTCTTTAACTTCACTTTGGACAACTTTCGCAGCGCCATCATCACATTATCAGCACCAGGATGTTTTAAATTATTCCCGGCATAGATGAATACGAAAAATGAGCCCATGCTGAGCAAACTTGCTAATTGAGTTTGAAGCGAAACAGCTTATTTATGAGACTGCTGATCAGATAATGGAAACAGGCAATGTTTATCTTCTGCTCGTGGTAAATCATAAATTTCAGGGAATAAAGAAGTAAAATTGAATAGGAATTTTAATATTGTTGAGAGTTTATTTGCAGGTAGGATGAACTTTATTTGATTTCATGAGCCGTATGTATATGCAGAGGCATTTCATCAAATAAATAAAATAAACAAAACAAGTGTGTTTGACATCCTTGTTTGCCAGCTTCGCACATATCTCGCTGATAATGTTCTAACGCCGGATTTGATCTTACACTCTTGAGCCGGTATTCTACTTAATCGAAGTGTTTTGAAATCTAGCACATTTGTGCCCTAGATGAGATGCTTATACAAACCGATATGTTGAACCGATGTTATACAAACCGATATGTTGGACAGGCTGCAAATTATATTATTTTAGAAATATGTTATCTATTACTTGATGTTGATTAATAAGTAGCAATTTGGTATCTCAGTTGTTTACTTAATAAAGTTGAAGAAGAAAAACAAGGAACCGAATCGATTCTAGTTTCACATGGTGTACTATAATGTAAAATGTGACCACTATATAATTCTAAAACTATAAGACAAGTGAAATTTTGAACGTTATTTTTTTGAAAATATTTCTCCCAATTTTTTGATGAAGCTTTAACATGAATTTGGTTGCTTCTAACTCTGACTCGTTGTACGCGATGTCATTTAACTCATATTTCAATTCACGTGAATATATTTAAGCGTTTCTCCACAGTGCTGTTCTGTAAAAACTCACTTCCATATGCAATTCCACATGAGGACACTAATATAAAAAGTAGCAAAAATTGTTTCCGCTGTTTTCCATTTTGCAAACTTAAATTCCTCCGGTCTCTACATCCGTACTACAAAACAAATATGTACATGTCCTTCACCACATGACAGCACAACAAGCAAGGACTTTGCTCGTCGCTCTGCAGCAAACTGAAATGCATCGCTAAAATAAAATCCTTGATATATTTTCTTTTAAACTGCAGATCCTTTGTCCGACGCATGTTCAGCGCTGTTGTCTTGAAATGGTATGAAATTGATGTTAGAGCAAATAGTTTCAGGGATTAAAGCTTGAAGTAGCGAATAAGAAAATGCGCAGCAAGTGACAAGCAGACTGCTCGTGTGGGAAGGAGAATGTTACTCAAGACAATATTAGTAGTGGATTTAATGGGATTACTTCTGAACATGGGTAATTTTTGAATTGAGAACATTGTTTCCTATCGCTTCCATTTTCCTGAAGATTTTCTAAGCACAACAGCTGGTGAATGCTATTGCAGTTTGTCAAATTAGCTATACAAATTTTAATTAAATTCAGTATACTGCATGGGAAGTGTGATTCTTGTTGATGTCCAAAAATTATGCTTTTTTTAAGTAAAATAAGTTATGTTTTGATAGAGATTTTATACCAACTATAGGTTGAAGAAATGAGTTGGCTTAAAGCGGAACACAACTGTAGAATTTTCAAAAAATCAATTTTTTTGTTGTTCTAAAATAAACCTTATTATCACAGAAATCATGTCGCAAAGTTTCATATAATTGAAAAAGTGTTCGAAATTTTAAATTAGCGCGGCATTTTTCATTGCTCTTTCAGAGCGCAATCCACGCGTATCCTCGCGCGCTATTGGTATAGAAATTTAGAACAATTTTAAATATAAATCTTTCATAACTGTACACGTGCTCTGTTAGTTGAACGTTAGAAAAGAACGCTGAAGTATGCATTTTGCAGACTAGAGGTATATCAAATTTATCCATGATTTTTGAATCACTTAAACTTTAAACGCGTTTATCTTGAAACAACGTTTTTCAAACTGGCAGGACTCAGACAATTTTTGTTCGAGTTACTTCAAATTTTTACAGTATGTTCAAAACTAGTGACTGCTAGGAAGTACGTAGGATTTTTTTAATGTTGCATATTTCAATTGCTATTACCAATTTTCGAGCTTTTTATCGTTTTTTTACATTTTTTTCAAAATGACCATGAAAAAAGCCACGAAAAAAGGCGTTTCTGGATAAATGCTAGGGAGCCGCCATTTTGTTTTTTATAATTCTGGAAGAATTCAAAGAGGATACTTGTGCAATAAAGATCTTTTTGCTAAATTTCGATATCTTGTTTGGTTCTTTGAGAAACAAATCCTAAAAAAATTATTTTTTTTACCTCAACAGTGGTGTTCTCCCTTAAGTACTTTTAGCAGATTGTCTGCAATGACCGAAATTTTATTTGTTATCAAAATTGGCCGTAGTTACGGTAGCACAGTATATTTATGTGATAAAAAACAAGGATTAATTTTTAATTATATATATATACAAAGAAAAGAAAGGGACCCGAAATAGAATCTTGCGGAGCCCCTCATGATGGAATGAAAGGAGCAAAGCCGATTTAGCAGATAAAAAATACACTACCTGAATACAAAACCTTGAATACTAAAGATTTTCAATGTGTTAAGTAATATAATATCTTCAATGCAATCAAAAGTCTTAGACAAGTCTAATGGCATCTTTTCTTAGATTGGCTAAATATTAATTAATTCTAAGAGATAAGGAAGAGTGGTGTGATCATTAACATAGCCATGTTGGAAGTTCGTGATTATCGAATTAAAGAAAAAATTGAATTGTAAATGAATCGCGCAAGCTATTTCGAAAATCAAGACAAAATGGTTATGATGGTTGTAAGCCAGAGAGAGAAATGTTGTTAGATATAATCGACAAAAGGAGATGGAAGGAGAACCTACTGCAGACGACAAACAAGTTAGGGATACCAAATTACATATTGTTGAAAAAATGCAAAATAATGAAGAAAACAACTGTACGGAACTATAATCATAAAATATAATTAGTTTGTTAGAATATCGAAGCTGCTTACCATATAACCTTTCAACAAGTTTAGTTTAGAATAATCATGTTCTTCACTGAACTTGATTAAGAGTGTAATATTTTATCGTCCTGTTGATATCATTTCAACACAAATTACACGAATGTTGAACATTTCGGCAAAAAAATAATGGAACTAGCGAGCATCCTACCGAAGCATGAAGCGCACACTCAAAACCTCATTATTCCAGGGCCTCAAAGCTAAATGCAGAAAATTATATCCAATTGATAATCAAAATTATCTGAAATAATTCTTATAAATCGATTATTTTTATACAATTCAATTCAATGTAAAACATCGAATTTATTTCAACAAAATAATAACCTCAATTTAAAACTCTATGAAATTGACTATTGTAGAAATGAATAGGAACAGAAAAAAATAAACGCAATGCTAAGTTTCAATTTTCTTTATTTTAAAGGGAAATCATAAAATACTTCTGTGTATGTTTATTTCAGAATATGACTATTACCACTTTGGAAAAAAATGCTACTTCTGTTAGAATTATTATTACGACTCATGATATATAGCATCATTTAATTGTCGTTGACTTTTAATTATATTTATAAAATTATTTTAATGTTATAATTAAAATATTGTTTCCAGATTTTTCCCATATCATGATAAACTCAGTTTTGGTTTAATTACAAAGTAAGTGTGTTCGTTGTGCTTTACAAGCGAACAAAATCGGGATAGGTGCGATTTAGGAGGCTCCATGCTGCTTTTCCTTGAACAGGACACAAGCAAAAAATTAGATTACGATGTTTTGGTAAAAAATATTCGTAAACATTACACAAAGGCATTTTTGAAATCAATTTTGATATTCAATTGCACAATGAATTCAAAATAAAATTAAGTATCAACAATGCCGCGAATATATATTAGTTCAAGCGAAAAATTCAGATATCTTCACGGAAACATATTACATTAATTAAACTTTCCACTGTTTAAGCGTCAACGACGCGACAGGGTTTTTCTATGGGCTATGGCTCATATTGATAATTCATTTCAATCTATTTATGGAAAGCGATTGTAAGGTAATTTTCTTCGTCATTTGCATAGCATGTTACTCCAAGATGTTCTTTTTGATGCTCCTTCCAAATTTAAAGGAAGATACTTGAAAAAAGCATGTGAACGACATCGAAAAACAGAGATTTTGGACTTGAGTGCAGCGGGAATGACCCAAAGAGACTTCGGAACAGTGCTGAGACCATCCAAAAATGTTGTTATACGGTTTTGGAAGATCGGGTTAAAAATTACAAGACGAAAAAAAGGTTTGCGAAACCCTATCAAATTTCATCCAACAGAAACACATACGAGGGAATTTTCTAACACTGCTGCCACAGCTTCCCAAACAGTGCCAAGTTATATTTAACCTGTGATATCGCTTTGATAAGAAGTTGGTTAAGTATTTTTATCTTCTCTCTCATGGAAGATATAAATATTTTAAAAACACAATACAAATACTATCTTTTAAAAGGAACCAATAGGTTTTACTGAAAAATTCATCGGAAAGGGAGATTTTGGACAGCATGGTTTTAATTATCATTCACTCAATTTCCCGCACGAAAGAAAGATTCTTTAACGTCGAGCACATGTCGGGAGTGTAATTATGGTATTCTCCATTTAAGAAGGGAATGAAAATAGAAATCATATTTTCAAATGATACGATGAGTGCTCGTAAATATCAGAAGGTAGTGATGTAATATTTTTCCTTCTTCCTTCGGAAGAGTAGAATGAGATTTTTCGTCAGAGTATTACTTCCAATCATAAAATGAAGTTCACGTTTTCGTTGGACCATGCTTTTGAAATTTTGCAGTGCCACCGTTAAGTCCTGAACTTAACTCGGCTGCGAATATTTGGCTATACTCGGCAGGCACGTGGCGATCAACAGAAATATGCATAGTCCAAAGCCTTAATCATAAGATGCATGCATGCTGGAAAAACATGAAGACGGGTTTGTAAAATATGAAATTACCGGTCTGCAGAAAAATTGATCTCTGTCATTAAAAATAAAAGATATTCTACTTTATTTTCAAGTACAGTAAAATTTGAGATAAATGTAAATCATTTTTCACTAATTATTTCACAGAAAATAATAAGTTTGTATGTTTTGCAAACGAAAAAAACTTAGCTCTCATTTTTATGAATTTATGATTAATTATTGAAAGTTAATGAGGTCATTCTACTATTTACATTAGTAGCGTAGAATTCAGAATTCTCAATTTGAACCTACATATACATATTCGCAACACTTTACATATTATCACCTTTCAGCTGATAGTAATTTTTCAACATTTCGCATTAAAAACTGAAACAAGCCACCAGCGAATCGGGCTGGTTTTCTTAAATGGAATGAGAAGCTTCCGCAGACAGAGAGTGAAAGTAACAATACTTTTTATCAGTATAGCATTATTCCGGAAATTTCATTGAAACATATATTGCATATATTGATGATTTCATTTCCGCGCTGAAATATCCAAAATAAAGTATGGGGTTATGAAAAACGAAACGTTCAATGTGATATATAAAATTCTGGGGCGCATGTAAAATTACGCCCAGGGTGTCAAATAAGCAAAGGAGAGGTCTGAGTGTGAAAATTATAATTCATCGGAAGAGGATTCCTTTAAGATTAGGAACTATGAATAGCTCGCAGGGTAAGTAGGTGGTGCGAAGCGGGTTTTTCCCGAAACGTTATAAACATTAAAAACATAACAAACATGTAACATTTCAAGACCTTTACTCGTTCCAGTCGGTTTAAAAAATAATTCAGCCTCGTATCGCGGATATTGCGGTGAACCAACAAATGGGTCTTTCATTTTTGCAACAATTTACGTTGTGGAGCTTTACATTAAAATTTGAGATAAAACAAAGAAAGTACCCAAAATTATTTTTATCAAAAAATTAATGTCTTAATTAAACGCACAAAAACATAGAAACACTGACAGTTTACAATAACAAACATCGTTTATGGTTGATGTTACTTCTTAATGCGAATGCTTATCATATAAGTAGATTTAGGCTGCATAAAGTCAATTGCACACAGTGCCGGATTAAGCCTTCGTGGGGCCTGGGGCTAAAAGTAAAATGGGGCCCTATGATTACGCAGCAGCATCCCAAGAACATTAAGTAACCCACGTAACCTATCCTAACCCTTGTAGTCCAGTAGGAAAGAGAGCTTGATAGCAGATAAACATCCTAAGTAAATCAGTAGCATAGAGGAACGAAAGTAAAAAAAATAAAACAATTTTTACGTTGCATGAATAGAACAAATAATTTTTATTAAAACAAATTAACAATTAAAAATACTTTTTCCTTGATTTCAATTCAGCGACGACAATCTATAATCAGTCATTGTAGATCTATACATATTCTTCACGCGTTTTAAGACAGAAAACGCCTCCGTTTCGCAGTTAGCGATCGGAATCGTTAATAATAATCTAAAGGCTACGAAAACACTTCAAAAAATTTGTTGCATATCAAAATTAACAATCCAATCTAATACCTTTTATGGATCGAGAATATTTCTATTAATTTTAGAGGAGTCTGAGCTGGTGAATCTATTTTCCGGTTGATCTTTCAGTAAAGGAATGAACTGCCTAAATTCACCCAATAAATTTCCATCTAAATCCCTATCGTAAATTTTAACTAGCTCATCCGTTTTAATCCGTAGTTCGTCGTCTTCTATCGATAATAACCGTTGTAAAAAAAACGGAAATTCTATTTATATAAGCGTAGGCCTCGCTCCTTTTCTTCAATTCAACCACTAATTTATCTATAATTAAATAAAAAGACTCTACTCTAAATTTATCAGACCCAGATAAAGTAGTGATGTGTCAACTCGATGTTCTAACTCGAGTTAACTCGAGTTGGGCTTAGATCGAGTCAACTCGAGTTGAATTCTCTTTAACTCGATTTGAATACTCCCGTCCTAGCGCGGCAGCTGAATGACAGACACTGAGATGGCGCGAAGTTTGCCAATCATTTTCGACTAAAAATGACCTAAAAGGAAATCCGATGTTTAGGATGTATTTGAATCGTCAGTGAATGGACATGCTAAGTGCAAACAGTGTTCAGATTCATACAAATATAGTGGCAATACGACCACTTTATTAAAACATTAAATAGGAGCACTCAAGTATTGACATAATAGAAACAAATTATTTGAATCAGACTTTACCGTCAGCAAATGGAATTAATATTTTTAAAAATAAAATCAAACGAATCATTTACTCAGTTTCATTTCACCTAGTTAACTCGAGTTACTTAACTTATCGCGCGTTTACCTGGACAAGTATTGGTATTAGCTTCTACAAACCCGATTGGCAATAAACGCGTGGAAAACAAAATATATCATTTTCAAACAAAATAACAAGACGGACGTAACACACGTAAAAATCAATCACACGACCCTCCAGAGAGTGGAACAAATGAAATATTTAGGACTTCTAATAGACGAGAAACTAACATGGACTCCACACATAAATGAGCTAAGGAAAAAACTGGCTGTCTTCATTGGACTGCTTCGTCGCTTCTACTTCTTTCAAAAAAAATCCAAAGTGTTATTGTGCATCTCCTTTCCAAAATTTCTTACGGCATCTTGAATTGGAGTCAAACTTCTAAAGGTACCCTCTTAATCATCTCCAGACTAGTAACGAAGGCGTATAAAACCATTTACAATCTCCTTATGCCCACTCCAACGAGCGAAGTTTTCAAAACAGCCCAAGAATTGAATTTGCAAGGCATGATTTCCATGGAAAGAGCTAAATTCATACACAAGAATTTACACCGTAATGAAAACACCACCGTGAAATTAGATAAAATTGAGGGGGGAAACACTTACCAAATGAGAAACATTAATAATATAGCTATCGCATTTGCCAAACTGATCGGCTAAAAGAAGACCCCTTCAACAAACCAGGTAACTTTTACAATACACTACCGGACAAAATTAAAAACATAGCGAACCCAACTTCCTTTAAAACGACACTAAAAAAATACCTCCTTAAGGATCAACATTCGAAGGAAACTACAAGTACAATCAGCTCCACTAAAGTCAAAGCCAAACATGTAGTTAACATAAAATAATTTATGAACATATAGTCTCAATGATTAATTTAACTAAAAGGATACTAAAATTTACAAATTTGGTACTATCCTTTATACCGATTTCTTATCGTCTGGGAAGTACTATGTACTGAAATTTAAATAAGAATTGCTAAAAATTGATGGAGAGAGTGATTGAAGGAAACGGAGGTGGTTTTAGTCGGTAAAAATCCGGCATACTGAGAGGCAGGAGCTGATCGGTATCTTTTGAAGATTTCCTCCTCCCAACGTTAAAAAAATATTTCCCTATATTTTTTAAAGTTATACTTATTATGACACTAGCAAAACAAGGGCTTGTAAAACAAGTGAATAGGCGTCGGCTGTACCCCGGTGCTGCAACAGCCTGGACGAAGTCTACATTTTTCTCACTGATTCAGTTTCTTACGATTAGTTAATTGAGTTGGGTCGATTAGCTTACTTCCAAAGCATGCGCAATGACCCAAACAATTGAATCAACTTGGATCGATTCGGTTACTTGGGTTTGTAGATTAAAAGTTGTAAAAAATTGCTCTAGCTGGGTCGCTTGAAGTTACTTGAGTTACTTGGGTTACTTTGGCTATTCCAAAGGCGTGCGGGGCCCCTGGAGTAAGTGGGGCCCGGGGCTGTAGCCCCCTTAGCCCTCCCCTTAATCCGGCACTGATTGCACAGCAACTATTTAGATACGAGAGACCTCAAATTAATGTTTTACCTGCGACACTCATATCACTTAATCTGTCACTGAGAATCAGCACTTTGAATGGCTTCGAAAAGGCGATCTTTTTTCAAGTAAACATTCAATTTTCTGAAGTTGTACAGCTTTTTTGTATCATACTTAAAACGCATACTTAAATGTACATAATTTATCTATCAAATATTCGATCCCTTATTCGCTATAACCATTACTGCTTTCGAAGGAATAAGTCTATTGATTCACTGCTCACCGAAGTGCATATAAGAAATTTGTACTGCAATAAAATTTCGAGGACTGTTAATGTGGATATCGTCTTTCGATATGATTAGACTTCATAAGTTCATAAATTATTTAATGCGACTAGTGGGGGTACGACTCCAGGAGCATCTAAGGGAGGCCAAACTGGTGCGAGAGGGGCGAAAACAATCAACAGGATTGAAGTCAGCGATCGCGAAACACATCATTGAGAGCCTCCATGAGATATCGAAGGAGCATATAGTAGTGGTCAAGGAAGTCTCCAAGCCATCAAAATTGGACCCTTACGAAAGCCTTTTTATCAACAAGGAACCAATGGCAAACAGATTAAACACCGATACAGGCAACTGCCCTTCATCATTATTTAAACTTAGGCTTAATTATATCCCTTAATTGTATCCACTTATGTTAGGTATATGTAGGCATCACAGACTTTGTAATTTAGTAACGATACAACACTGAGGAAGGTAGCAAGTAGCTATTATAAATAATGTATCCACTTCAAAGGAAGTTATCGTTGTTGTTTTTTAACAGTTTCATTTATTGCTGTTTGATGCTACTGTAACCTGAATATGAATTCACGAAAGAGACAACAAAAATATTGTAATTTAGAGCCTCACCACTCAATATATATGCTAAAAACGTTATAAAGAAATAACTTTGAGGTGCGGTAAACAGGAGAGCTAAAATCAAATTATTTCCCGTATAAAGAAATAGCTACAACTCAATGGACAACCTCATTTCACGGAATCAATAAAATGCTTTAAATCCATTTTATTTTTGATTACCTTGAACACATTTGAAAAGCTGAATAGATTGTATCTTGAAAAAGGCAACCTTATAAAGCTTTATTCACCCCATACCAACTCTTCTCTCGAGTAACTTCCGATTTAAAGGATGGCAAACGTCCCGCGAGAGCTTGACGATCTTAAAGCGCCTCATTAAATAAACATATCGCCATCATTTGAGGGTTCCACTCAAAGGGTTTAATACTCTCTTGAAACACACTTTAATTATTATGAGCCCTTTTCATTTGCGGCAAGCAACGAATGAAAAACAATAAATTGTTTAAAACATACTCCTTGTTAAGTTTAAGTGGTTGCTACTTAACACTTTATTACCTTGACACATGGAGCGACGGAGGAATATCCACTTCCGTGAGATATGCTCTATTATATGGTACAATATCCTCTGCCTGATGTCTCCCCTAGTCGATTGTGTGTGTAGTTTAAAGTATTTTCAAACATAAATTGCTTTTCTGAGTTATCGCACCCCAAAAATTAATTACCCTGCGGTTGTTCGTGCGGTGGCAGCTAATAATTACCTTTCGTTGAGTGAAAGTGGCTTCTAACAAAGCCCTTGATTGCCTGCTTCGAGCTTGTTTGATTGACTCTCAACGTTTATTTGCAGTTAAATTTGCCTATTACACAATCAGTCGGCTGTTCTAGCGTCTTTACAAACAAATTGATTTACTGCCGCTTTACTTTTTCATCCCTTCATCAGGGATTCAAAACATTTCCGACTTAAGCTGGCAACTTTTAGGATGGGAATGTCAACATGGATTTCAATTAACCTGCTTTTCGTGCATCCTAAATGTTGAGAAAATAGTTTGTGGCTTAAGCAACACGTTAATGGAAAGCTACAAGAAAATAAAACTAGAATAATTTTCCACGAAGATCACTACACGCTAACGATATTCGCGAGAGCAAAGTACATATAGTAATATTGTATTAGTGAATTTTTTTTCATTTCACTATTTTGAAAAATGCTATTGGGAGAATTGAAACTGTTGTGAAATTTCCATCGTCAAGAATGAAACCGCAATTGTTTTTCGATTTATTTGAAAGAAAGTATTTCATTTACCTTCGTTACATGGAGCAGAAGTTGGACCACACATATTGAATACAGAAATAGTATGCAAGTGCAAAATTTTGGAAATGATGGTAAACTGTGGTGAACCGTACATTTTTGATTCAACTTTTGAATCTCTTACCATTTCAGTCAACATGATTTTCAAAAAAAATGTTGTGCAGCATGTTATCCGCTCATATTATTTTCAAGTGACGTTTATAACCCAAACGGCACGAAAAAATAGGGGTTACCTTCTGGACGTTACAGCTTCTTCGTTTTCACTTTTAACGCGAAAAACTTTCGGAATCTACTTTAAGTTAATTTTATCATGAGTTATTTGCAGTATGTATTTTTCAATTGAAACACAGTGCCAGAAGTTACCACGTCCTGAAGGACGCTGTTTATATGGCTTCAAAATGCACTTTCGCGTGGCTTGGTTCAATTCGAGAGACAGTAACTGACTTAAGGAGGGAAATACATGTAACTGCTAAAAAAATCGATTTTTTTTCTATTAGATTTTTAATCAAATACTACAACTACTACAAATACTATAAGAATACGCCAAAAAAAGTTTTTAAGCGATATTCGTATTATTTCTCGAGTTATAGCCCGTTATAGGCAGCGCGGCGTTCCCCGGAAATCGAGCACACCTGCCGCGCGTTCCTGCCTACTTTCTTTCTGGCGCTATGGACGGTTCTCTAATTGTGTATCCCTACCATATTCTTATAAATCTAATAAAATAAACTCTAAAGAAATAGGACCTGGAATCGCTGACTAACGCGTTAGTTATAATAAAAACTAATAATCAATGGTTTTTATCTACTGCAAACTTTAAACGCGTTTTTCTCAAAGTAGTGCCTGTTCAACTTCCGTACAAAATATCTCAAAAAATATTGAACCAATCCGGCTTAAATTTATACCACATCTACAAAAGAGTATTATCTTCTCGTTGAACCTTCATATTTTTTTTGTAATTTTTCGGAAATAATTTGTTCAAAACATGATTTTTCGAAAAATAATCGATTTTTTTGTTTAATTTAAAATTAACATAAAAATTATAAATTTCATTGGTCGACCTATGAACTATACAACTCATCTACATATTTTTCTTCTTTTGAATGTTGCAGGGTCGCCGGATATGGCGTGGGGTTATACGAGGTATTTTTTGAGATGTTTTTTTCATTCGCTCGCATCGCTGCGGTGTTGAAAAATTATAAAAAAAATATTTTCAAAAACTTTGAGAATAAGTACATGCTTTAAGGAATATATGTTTTAAATATTCTGAACAAACAACATATATTTTTTAAGTCAATTTTAAAATAACATTTTTTTTGATTTTACATGTATTTTTCCCCTTAAGTGCGAAATCACATTAAGAGGCAATTTTTTGTTTTTTTTTTTGTGATTTTTTTGAAGGAACACAAATGATTAGAACTATATGAAATTAATAAGGTATTTGATTCACATTTTAAACTACATCTCATAATTTTTCCAAGTGATTATCATCAAAATTCGCAAAGTTAGAAGTTGTTCTTCATGGAGATCCGTTGGCCGAGTCTCTCTTCTGCGTGTATGCTGGAGTCCACAATTTTTATGTGAAAACAATCCAAGCAAATTTTTCATACCATCTATATGTATAATTCTTCGATGAGTGAAAATTTGAAGAATTGAAAATTTGAAAAAAATTCAACTTTCTCCTGCACGATTTGTCATTAAAAAAAACTTCAAATCGGAAATTTTTATCCCTATTTCAGGTTCAGTTATACGCAAATTTAATAAGAATTCAGAAAATCGTTGATTTTTTAAGACCCCGTCCAGCTAATCTGCGATCGCTCCATTCAATAGGCCGAGCGCGCTTCGTTTCTTGCCCCGAAAATATAAGAAGGATTTCGAAAAAAGTCAATTTTTTAACCGTCGAATGTGATTCCGCTCTTATTGAAATTACAATTATCTTTATTGTGAATTGTATACAATAATCATTCATTCATTAATGAAATCATTTATCATACATTATCAACCTATTATTTGACTAATTATTACCTAATTAATGAGCTTCAGTATTAATTAGATATTCCTATTAAATTATTCATAGCACGATGCAAATTCTGTGGAAGAGTGCAAAGTGTAGCATTTTTTTATATATTATGACCAGTTTTATTGAAAATTGTTTGTTTGCAAATTACTTTAGATAAAAATTAGTAGGACATGTTTTTCTTCGAGAAGTTCATGGCTTGCCAATTAATTACGAAAAATATTGTTTGCAGACTGTCAATCCGATAAAGCCCTCATTCACTACTTAGTTTAAAACTAAGGTGTGTGCGACAATATATACTGCAACATTTTATTTTTCTTTCTGGAATATCTATATGTATATTTTGCTATTTTAGCTGTAAACAGAGCTTAGTTACAAGTTTTAACAACCTTGCTAATGTTACCTTATTAGTTCCAGGATGTTAAGTGAATATTATCATGTAATTTACTGTATTTACTATTGCTGAACTTAAATCTAGTAGAATATTTTTATAAAACATATCTTCCCTATCAAGAAAACATAAACAAAAGTGTTGAACAGAAATGTAAATTTTCCTAGTAAGAAGCAGTATGCTCATCACCTACCAAATTCAAAATATATCGTGCAACTCACATTGATTAGCCATGCAATACAATGAAAATTCGGTCACCCTAATAAATTTTAGATCTCAAACCCTCTAATTAATAACACTGTTAAGATAGCCTATCAAACAATATCATAAAACATGTTTAGATAAATTCAACAACATCGCTTATTGATTTCCAAAAAATAGATAAAGCATTTAAAACATGATCGAGCCTAATTTTTCGTTGCTGCTATACATCTTGAGTACTTTAACATGGTTCACTAATTAAAAATATTTAGGTCATAAGTGTGTTATCGTCAATTGAGGACATGTGAATTTTCGAAGAAAAGTTTAACACTGAAAATTACCCCATTTGGTTAGCACTGCAAGCTCTTTTGACATTGATTTAGTTGTGTTGACTTTTTTGAACTTGGCTGCGTTAATCGAGTTGTGTGAAGAGGCAAATTTAATTTAATTTGTTGAAGAATTAATTTTGGTAAATATATGATTTTTTTTTCTTCATTCGTTCCATATTGAGACTAGTTATGGAAAAGTATCAAAATAATTTAAATTATTTAGAAACCTTGGAATACGTATTGAACATCGTTAGTGAGTTACATTAGGTAAGTCACTCCTTGCAAATATTTTCTAGCAAGTCGGTGATTTTGCAAACGCATTGATGAGCTAAGGTCATCCTGAATTCTACTGCATCAGGAGTAATCATTTTCAAATGTTTTAAATAATAATATATATGTTTAACAGATTTTAGACGCTTTAATAGCTGTAAGCTTTGAAATTTAATTAAATGCATATTTTGAACTTATGTAGCCGAGATCCCACGAGTTGTTTAAGTAACTGAAAATGATAGCGTAATAATAGCAACAAACGTGTAAAATATTTGATTTTTTGTTCTTGTGAACAATGTTTAATTAGAAATATTCGCATATTAATAAAGAAAATTCAATGAATTAAATTCTCGATTACTGTATTTCCATATTTTCCTTTAAGCTTTAATTTGTGTTGCTTGGCTATAGTTTCTATAGCTGTTTAAAAATTGCCTATTGAAAACTTAAACAAATTTGAATTTTTCGGCGGTCTCAATCAATCAATAACAATCAATAAAAATATTGTACATGTTGTTTTCATTCAATGAATCCACCCTTGGAGCCGATTTTGAAGGGCCATTCGTTAATTCGTTTTCAATTTTTATGCAATGCTCTTCACAATTTTATCATGTGACAATTTAAAATATGATGTTGAACACTAATATATGGGCAAATTTTCTGCCGATGAAATGATACATTAACAAACGGGCTAAATGGCTGGTAAATTGGTAAGATTGCAGTGAAAGAGTCGCAGGACTTTGTCAGGATATGTTTCATTTCGTTAAGAGAATTTTGATTTTGAATTTGTTTCGTTTTTATAGATTTTGATTAGTTCGACCAGACGCGAGCATTTCAGATTAAAGCTGATTAGTAAGAAAATCACAGCAGTTGATGATTTTCTTTAAGATAATTCCTCCATGGGGAATTAGTGTAGGCAGATGTATAGTATTTATCGCAATCATAGTCTAAGCGGTTGTATACGAGTATGTTTGGAACAAACAGTGTGATTCGAGATGGAGAGCTAATAATCGAGGATTCAATCGTTATACTGATACAAATATTCATCGGCTTAAGTATGTATGGTAAACTTAGTTACGCTTGACATGCGACATCGTAAGCGATGGCCCATTGTAGGGTGGGCCCAGACAATAACACATACGAATATGTTTTTATTATTTATGTTTATATATTCTTTTATTATTCTAAAATATTATAATTGTCTTTTTTGATTTTTTTTAGCCATAAAAGCCATTTGATAGTGGAAGACGTCTCCGCCCTCGTCATCTACCAAAGTTTCGACCAGATCTTAAATCCCCCAGATTCTAAATCCCTACGCACATCTGCACATACGTACATACACACTCACAGACATCTCTCTAAAAACGATGGATTCTAAAGACCTTAAAACGTGAAGATATGTCCAAATTTGGGATTCGCGAAATCGACCACATTACAATAATTTCCTACTGGCAAGTTAAAAATTTTACATAACGAATTAAACCTGAAGAAAGTCTGGGCGAAATTCCAATACTAAGTTGAAACTATGCGGCAATTTATGCACTGGGAAACTCCTGCATTTCCAAGAATTAAAATAGCAAGTTTTTTCGACATCATCGGCATCGTGATGACTGAATGAGTTCCACAGGGTTAAACTGTAAACCAAACTTAGTTTTGAAAGTTTTGGTAACACTGGAGTTGTGGAAAAACAAGTCGTGGATCTTGCACTTGCCCATAATGCGCTGTCTGTGAAGCCTTATTTAGCCACTAGAGGCACATTAGTGCTCAACAAACACGCGCCGTACTCAGCTGATTTAGCACCCTGTGAATTTTTCTGTTTCCAAAGATCAATTTCGCCTTAATAGAAACCCGGTTCAAGTCGATGAAAGAGGTGAAGAAAAAATTGGCGGAGCTCCTAAATGCTCTTACAAAAGAAGACTTTCGGCATTGCTTTGGAAAAAACTAATGGAACGGTATGTGGCGATGGAAGGGAAGTACATTCAAGGGGAGCATTCAATCGTAAAATAATTTTTAAAATAAAAGTCTTTTTCATAAGCAGCCTCGTTATTTAATAGCCAGACCTCGTATGCCTGGCAAACACCGCTGACGTCCATCGTCCCGAGAAAGGAAGAGCCACGTCTGTCCGAAGGATTGTGATTTTTTTGTAGTATTTGATTCTTTGTTTCAGGATTAAGTTTTGGTGCCCTCGCGTGGATCTTGATCTCGTCAAATTATGGTTTAAAATAGAGTATTAGGGATAGTTTCGAATAATAAATTTATATTGGCATTGAGAATTTCGAATAATAGTTAGCCAGTTTCATTGAGAGATCACACAATAATAGTATTCAAAATAAAATAATGCTTCATTGCATTTGTGACGTAAAATACCAATAAATTATATTCGGAAATGAGCTTTTGATATAAATTTGACGATCATTTTTTAAGCAATAATTTTTTGTACACTTTTATGATGAGTTACTTTGTTGGAATTTTAATTTCTTTTAAATTAATTCAATGCATACTACAGTGATACTTAAACTCAATTCTCTTGACAAATTCGCACTTTGAAGCTCTCCATGTTACCATGCCAAAAATAAAAAAACACCTACCTAGACGGATACATGCGTCTACAGTCATATTTTTATGCAAACAAAAATATATTGTATCTGTTTCAACACATTTGCAACATCATCAGAAACGGATCAAAACATTTAATTCAATAGTTGATATCGAAATTGAAAAAAAAATCAATTGCAGGTTGGCTTTTCATTTAAAATCATTTCAACGAATTCATCCTGATTCGTTTAAACTGAGTTGTCATATATTTTTCAAACTGAATCACCACTTTTAAATTATTTCAGTATTAGAGATTACACTTTAAGAAATTTTAGGGAACTTTAAGCAAGTCCAGGATAGTCGTTCATGCAAACCAATTCTTGCAATTTTTCATATCATATTGAAATAAGAGAAGCTCAAATAATATTATCTTCCTGAACGTTGCCTGAAGGTTTCATGTTGATTTTTTTGAATATAAGAACCGCTTCTCAATCGATAATATGAATTCAGGAAAATACCATTTGTTCGAAACATTATCACGTAGTGTCTGGGTAAAAATTATTTGCGAACTATCATGATGCTTCTTCGTATTGAGTAGACTTTAGTAACAAGATATTCAGAATATTAAATTTCTGTAGCTGTAATCAAAAAACATATTTGAAGCACAAATCTAACAAAATGCGTACAAATTGAGAAGTGCTATATTTGACTGAGTACGTCTCGAGAGAACAGTGGAAAAGTTTCATGGTTTCAATATTCAAACAAGAATCTAAGCAGCATCATTCAAAACCGAGTCAGAATTTTTTGAACTGAAAATTCTATTCAAGCAAGTTACATATTGAATCATTATTATTAATTCAGATTTTATCTCTGTTACTGTCCCAAATAATCCCGATTATATCATTCTCCACTTGTAAGTGACTATGAATCTTCTATTTCTAAAGGAACACATTTAACAAACACTAAAGAAGAGCTCTTAGTTCCCAGAATATGTAGGTGAATATGTGCATATAATGGAAGTTTAAATTCATAATGGCAAACGGAGCGACATTTATACAATGTAGGTTTCCATTTAAATGTGTCAGTTTCTATCGACAGACTTTGATATTTTTAAGCAATGCCGAAATTTCCTCGGGTCAATCATTTAGATAAAACAATGTCATGTCATTTACCCCCAAAGATTTTTTTGCATGGGAGAATGCAGTATTTATCAGCATTATTATTATCGGTTATGTTAGCTTAGGTAATGAGAATACGGAACTAAATGACTTCCGCTTCAATAAGACCGATTTAATCCACTGTGTCCTGTGGACATAGAAACTTTATAAATTATTTCCTGAATCATCCTGATTTCTTAAGGAAATCCAGAGTTTGAACCATTTTATGTGGCTGAAAAATGCATTTTTCCGTGACTTTTCGTCTTCGGGATGCAATAACTCCTGTGAGTTTATAATGATTAAAACAAACAATGCCGCAATCGGCTTGTAAGGAAACCGTCTTAACGTTTTTTTTTTCTGAACTTGTTTCGTCGTAAGAGGGAAACAAAAAAGGTTGGGGCGCTCGAAAGATGATCCCCATTTATGGCGTAGTTTTAAGCGTGTAACTTTTTTATTATTGATACCACGTGAATGTTAAATTTTACGCAAGTTTACTATATGTGGCTTTTTGTGGGATCCGTCGTTTTCAAGACATTTTACCTGCCTTGGGAATGTTTAGTAAGGAAGCCTTTTGAGCTTACTTCAATAACATTTGTGGATCTTCGAAAAAGAAAAAGAAAGCATCAACTCCACTTTTCAACCTTAATATATTTTCCAACGGTTACTATTTACATTTAGTTTTTCGTCATTGGGGCTTATGTAGTCTTATAATCATCGTGAATTGCGTTGATGTTCATTCGAAATTTAAAGCCTTCTAATTATAATAAACTCTTTACAAATATTTTGTTACTGTACTATGATATTAGAGAGTAGAACCAAAACAAATACTTTCGTTTATTGCTTTTTGCCATCGTCAATGTAAATTTCCAAGGCCACATTATCACGACTCAATTTCCATTCCACTCAAAAGATAATCACTAAATCTCCAATCCGCACTTTATGAATTCACAGCTAATCAAATCCAAAATAAATAATCTTTTTCCGAGCTTCCAACCAGAGCCTACTCAAAGGTATGGATAAAGTTTTGATCATAAACTAAATTAAAAGTACTCTTTAATACTTCAACGAGCTTGAAACACTTAAATGTTAGTTAATTGAGTTTAAAAACAACGAACCCACAATACAACCGGAAAAATTGTAGCACGACATCGAAATATCTTTCAAGTAGAATTTTTAGGACATCGTTGTTCTACTTTTTCCATCGAAAAAATTTTGAGCCATTTAAAACTTTTAATATGATTTTTCGTATAAGAATGTTTAAGCTATGTTAGAAGGCCAATATACCATCTCATCAAAGGGATGTTTTCCAATTACCAAATAATCCATAGTGACGCTAAGAAGGGCCTAATTAAAATGTACGAAGAAAGGGTTAAAGCTATTTGATTAAATAATTAAATTATCTTTTCAAGAACAGCCAAAATTCAAAGCTGCTTCTATCAGATGCCAGTTCAGTAGTTAATTTTTCGACATTGTCGTATTTTCATTCAAATTTCGGGAAAATAGAATCAAAACGAAGGCAATTATGTATGCAGATTTAAGCTACGACACAGTTGTCGAATGGTTTCCTGTAGCAAGAAAAGTCGATATCAATCAACCGCTTCAATTCAATTGAAATGCAATTTCGTTAAGTGCTGTCTGGTATGATTGCAAAGGATGATAATCTTGATGGCAAGCCCACATCGCTTTATTAACAATAGTAGCCTTACACGACGTACGATTCTTGTCGAGATAAATTTACATTGAACTTATTGTACTACAAATACCAAAATGCAATAATTAAGCACGAAAATGATCCACAAAGTTCGACAGGATGTTATTTGAGTTTGTTATAAGAAAAACTATGCAGCAAGAACCATATTATGAACTTCATGACTTCATGATCACTAATCAAAACAATGTGGTATAAACGCTAATAATACATCAAAAACTAAGTGGTAATAGAATTCAACGCAGTATTCTACAGTGAAAACTGCAGCAATTGAAAAAATATTTAAAAGTAATAAAAAAAATATTAATTTCATCAAAACTTTGAAAATAATCTCGCATTTATAAATTTTTACAAAAGGTTTTTTAACTATATATATGAGAAGTTCTTGTATTCGCCTCGAAAATCGAAATTGAAATTTTCAACATTTTTTTACGTTTTGAGGTCTATAGAGTATGTATAATGTGTTTTTAGAAAGGGAGATGTATGTGTGTGTGTACGAACCTACGTACGTACGTGCGCTCGTGGTCAGTTTTTTCTACGAGCATAACTCACGTAAACAAAGTCATATCGACTTCGTTGAGGTCTTTGCAATCTTAAGAGCTGATTAGTTTTTGGCGCACTTCGGTCGGGGGAGCTTGTTGTTTTGACCCTTTGAAGAACATTTCTGTCCTGCGCTATATCTCGCGAACCAAACATAGGATTTGCATCGTTAAGGTGTCAATCGACGCGTATTAACATTTGTGTGATTCTATCAAATTTTTCAAAAAATTGTTGGAGCCGTTTTCAAATTTATTAAAAAAGTGCAAAAAATTAGGTTTTTTCCATAAACAATAAATTTTTAACCTGATTTGCAAAACACAGTTATCAATATTTATAAAATATAAATACTCCAAACAGTTTTTGTAAAAAACGAGTAAAACTTTCCCTCATGATTACATAAAAAATTAAATTAAAAATAAAAATCATTAAAAGTCATCATGATTTTCAAGGTCATTTTTATCATCTCACGAACCTCATATGATATTTGCAAATTTGAGGTGTTAATCGACGTGTATTAACTTTTTTGTGATATTTTAAACTTTATAAAAAAATCGATTCAGCCGTTTTTTTTTAAATTTAATAAAAGAAAATGCGAAAAATTACGGTTTTTCATAATCAATAATTATCAGTTTTTAAAGAGAAACCAGCAAAACTTTTTTCAATAGTTCTGAAGAGAAAAAAAACAAAATTAAAAATAAAAACGTAAAAAGGGTTCATACGAATGATATTATTATTATATTCCTTTATTCTAAAGACTTTGTTGTAAAGTCAATCAAAGTTTTATATGAGCAAATTTTAAATAGTTTTCAGTGTTTTAATTTTAATAAAAAAAACTGTTTAAATTTTGAAAACCAACAAAATTACAATGAAATTGGCATTTGTGATAATCAACGCTTTGAATGAATGAATATTTTGTAGTCAATACTTTGTAAAATCATATGCTTTGAAAAGTTTTCATCAAATAAAAAATTGTAGTTTTTAGTTGATTTATTTTAGTGGATTTCTTTAGTGTTCGTAAGATTTCAATTACTTCCTCCATCATTATGTGTAAAACATTTTACATTTTACAAGCAATTAAACTGACTATTGACTGCATATTCAATGTTTTTCAAGATCAACTGAAAATAAGATATAATCATTAGTCTCATTGATGTAAAATCGCACAAAAATACAAATTCAATGAATATGCCGAAGTCATGGCAATTTTGAACAAAATTATTTATTCGCGAAAAAATCTCTTCAGTGTGCGTAATAATAAAAACTGCATACATTTTTGCTAGCGCTCTTTTCTCCTTCAAGCATCGACATAAAAATAACAAATAACGTAAAAAAGGCTTAAAGTCGTACTTATTCATTACAAACTAAGCTTTTCAAGCGTATCCATTTTTCGGCATGATTCTTAATTTTAATTCAAATTGTGGCACACAATTAAGTGTTATTTTTGCAACAAAACTTGAAAATAAATGCTTTCAGAACAATTATGGTACAAAGTTACAGTTTGTTTACGTTCAAAAATTAGTTATGTTTCTATTGAAATAACACAGTAAAAGATGAAAGATCATGAAAAATATAAGTATGTATACTGTAAATCCCTCTCTTGTAAAGTCTTAATTGAAGAGCTTAAAAATGTTTCAAGCCTTCTGGCTAAAATCATCAGTCTACGCACATGTTAATACGGTAATAGCTAATAATTCTAAAATTCAACTCGTTTACTACATACCAAAAGTTGACGTGCAAACACCCCAAATGAGGACAACGTATATCCATAAGGCCGGCAATTTCGCACCCATGTTCGGCGACAATTATTCACTTCCAGTTGAGTTGGAACATCCACTAGGCGAACAAAACGTTCAGGAGGCGCGAATTGCTACACACGAAGCACGCACTTTCACTAAGCTAGCTAGCATCGATGGGCCGACATGGCCGTAATCCATTAATCAGATAATTAGCAAGGAAATAAATCTACCGCCAGTACCCCACTAAACCCCGGCAAATACGTTGCATACAATGGAAACCGCACTGAGTCCAAACCCGAATTACTGGTCATCGACAACACTAAATCCGCCCTCGTTTCGGTTAATCCTTTTCTTTCGGCGCAAACCGGAGTATTCAGGACAACACCGAAGCAGTACCAGCCGCCTACGGCCAAGAACAACACCGACCAAGTAATCGAATGGCAACAACCATAATCCTTAAGCACGCCAAACTGAATCAGCAAACGAAACGGAAACAATGAGGTGTTCGTTCAGCCAGACATCAAATCGTCGTCCAAATCCCGCAAAGGTCCCGCGAAAATCCTTGTTCGTCGCCTTTCTAATTTACACTGAAAGAATTGATTGCGAAAGGACACTCCTTCACCGTATTGTCCGGATTCAAATGAACACTACGTACGCCATTCGAACGAACACTGAATGACTGAAGTAGGACCAACCGTATCACGGCCGGGGAATCCCAGAAACTGCTCGTGGGCCACGAGTCAGCTCAAGTGCTGAGCAAGCAGTACGCAACATTTCACCGTGACTTTCCGAAAATAACTGATCCAGCAGCTTTACACAATGAAACATAAGCCCGCTGTCCATTTTACGCTTTCTTCTGCGCAAGACGTCACACTCAGAGAATCCATGGACGTAAACGACAATACGAATGCAGTTTTGGGGTTTGCGGGCTTAGATTCAATAAAACATGTGGAATCTAATGTACGGAAAACATTCGAAAAAGGATGTGTTGAAAATTCAAAAATATATGCCAAAAAAATTTGTTTTCTTACATTTATTTTATTATTTAAAAAGAAAAATTCATATGCATATATAATTTTAAATCGGCTACGATTTATAATTTATTTGTAAATGTTTTTAGGAGGGAGCTACTTCTGCATTGGAGATGTTGGAAGCAAAGACTCTCCGGCAAGTGTTAATTAGCATCAGAAATATTAGCAATAATTATTTATAGTTTTCTAATATGTTGGAGATTAATGTAAACTGAAAGTAACACATATCTCTTTACAATTACATATATGAAAAAGTGTTCAAACAAACCAAATAATTTGCTATAATAAAACATTTCTTTGTAACAAATGGAAACGGAATGACAAAATCTGAGTTGTTGAAGACTCGATTAATTTCGAGAAAACTGTAGAGTAAGATAACTTTTAAACATTCACAATTAAATATTTCTCATATATATGAATTGTGTCTTTCAGTTGTTTTGAATTGATTAATCAGGAAAACAAATCTCAAGGAAAAAGTAAGTAGATACTGACGAGGTTTCACATCCAGCAAACTTTCATTTTAAAAATATTCATTTTTAAAAATTTAGCTTGTGATTGCTGGTAAATGCAAAAGACCCACACACCGATAATAGATGGTCTGTTCGAACAGTGTCTAATTATAACTAACAATTTTGAAATTTTGCTCTCCTTTTAAATGAAGCAAATACAGAAATTCATAATTTTGAGAAGCTCCAAAGGAGCCAAGTTAAACGCCTTACTTCAAAAAATTATTGTTGATTGTCATTGTCTTAAAAGAAACTTATTTTAAGATGCAATTCCGCTAAACTTTTTCTTTTGGTACCTCCACGATTTAAATTTGCTACCTATCAACAGCTACCTTTACTCTCTTTATTAAAGTTTCTTATCGTAAAATAAAGCCTTTATCCTGGAAATAATTCCTTTATTTTATCTGAGTATTCAATCCTGCTTGCTTTCTCCATCAACGGTTTTAAGTTGCTACTGGAAATGAAAAGAGTATCATTAGAATTAAAGCAAAAAGATACCTTTTCAAGTTGTTGCATTTTCTTCGTAAACTTGGGTGATAGCTTCTAAAGTCCTCCTCCAGAAAGGTAAATAACCCAAGTGCAGCATTGGTAATCCGTAGGAGGCAATGAAATATTCGTAAAAACATATTTTTAAACTTATGGCAATTAAAACCTGGAACAGTTTTCGGTTCATCATATTTCAATTGCCGCATAACTTTATTTTTGTCATCAGCTTCTGTCAAAGAAGGTTCTACTGCGTTAAGGCATTCAAAAATGTTGGCTTTAAACATATTTAAAAAAATGATATTATTTTGGAGTAAGAAATAAGTCTAACCTGAAAATACGAGCGCTATATCTGACGTATTATATTCACTGTTGTTAGAGCTTTCGATCGGCACCCTACATTTTTTTATCACCAAAATTGACTGGTTAAGTTCCCAGTGGGATGTTATTGTAATGGGGCCGATTTTGCGAAACCCCAATTTTAACATATCTCTACGTTTTAAGGTCTGAAGAGTCCGAACTTATCGTTTTAGGGAGATGGCTGTGTGTGTATGTTATGTACGTAAGTGCGTATGTACGTTTGTTCGTATGTACGTATGTATGTGCGTTCGGAATTATTTTTCGTTTCGATTATCTCGAGAACCAAAAGTCATATTGACACGAGTTTTCAGCTAAATCAGTTCAGTCGTTTTTTATTGAGGATGAAAAAACTGAAAAAAGACAAAACAAGCCGCGAAGTGCGACCCTTGAGGTCCACACGGTCAACTTCCCAGTAATATCTAGATAAAAATTAAAAATATTAAACACAATAATAATTTTGAAAATAGTACTACTTTAAATAATAATAATGAGAGGTATTCATAGCAGTAACAAGAATGAGTTAATATTAATCATATCATCTACGGGAGCATCCATTGATTACGCAAAGCTTTTAGTGGATGAGTGATGATGATTGATTACCACAAATGCAAATTTGATTGAAATTTTGATGGTTTTTAAAATTTAAGCCGCTTATTTTTATGAAAAGACTGCAAAAACTATTAAAAATCTGCTCAAATTATCCAAACATTTTAAAACTTTGATTGACTTTACAACAAAGTCTTTAGAATAAAACATATAAGGTAATATCATTCGGAAGAACCATTTTCATATGGTAACTTTGAATGATTTTTTTTATTTTTAATAGAATTTTTTTCAGAGTCATGAAAAAAGTTTTGCTGGTTTCTCTTCAAAAACTGATAGGAATGTATAACTTTTATAAACATTTATTACTGTGTTGTGCAAATCAGGTTTCAAAAATATTTTTTATGAAAAAAACCCTAAGTTTTTGCATTTTCTTCTATTAAATTAAAACAACCGCTGAAACGGAATTTTTATAATGTTAAAATAAACAAAAACATGTTAAAACACGTCGATTGACCCCCTAATAATGCAAATATTACATTTGGTTCGTGAGATATAGCGAATGGCAAAAATGACCTTGAAGATCATGATGACTGTTAATGATTTTTTATTTTTTATTTAATGTTTCTTGCTTTCATGAGAAAAGTTTTGATGACGTTTTTTCAAACATTGCTTGAAGTATATAAATTTTATAAAAATTGAATACTGTCTTCCATAAATCAGGTTAAAAATTTATTGTTTATTTAAAAAAACCTAATTTTTTGCACTTTTTTTCTTAAATTAAAAAACGGCTCCAACGACTTTTTTTTCAAAATTCGAGAAATTCACGAAAATTTCAATACGCGTTGATTGACACCTTGACAATGTAAATCGTATGTTTGGTTCGGGAGATATAACGCATGACAGAAATGACCTTGAAGATCATGATGCCTGTTAATGATTTTTTATTTTTTATTTAATTTTTTACATGATAATGAGAAAAAGTTTTAATGTTGTTTTTACAAGCACTGCTTGAAGTGAATAAATTTTATAAAAATTGAATACTGCCTTCCGTAAATCAGGTTAAAAATTTATTGTTTATTTAAAAAACCTAGTTTTTGCAATTTTTTTTAAAAAATTAAAAAACGGCTACAGGGAATTTTTTAAAAACTTGATAGAATCACGTAAATGTCAATACGCGTCAATTGACATCTTAACCATGCAAACCGTATGTTTCGTTCGCGAGATATAACGCATGACAGAAATGACCTTCAAAGGGGCAAAACAACAAACCCCCCCGACCGAAGTATCCCAAAAACTAATCAGCTCTTAAAATTGCAAAGACCCTTCGATTGACACCTTAACAAAGTCGATACGACTTTGTTTACGTGAGTTATGCTCGTAGAAAAAAGTGTCCACGAACATACGTACGTACGTACGTACGTACACACACACACACACACATACATCCCCCTCTCTAAAAACACTTTATAAATACTCTATATACCTCAAAACGTAAATAAATGTTGAAAATTTCAATTTCGATTTTCGAGGCGATTACAAGAACTTCCCATATACTGGGAAGTTAAAAATTGCTTGATTTGAATCGCACTGTAAATTCGTGCAGATCCCAAATACCTTCATAAAAATACTATTATCATTGTGTGTTTTAGCAAAATTGTGTTGTAAAAAATGTTATTAAGGAAAAAATCAAGATTAATTTATATAATTCCAAGCTTATATTGTCAGGTTTGGGATGTGTAACGCAGTTAATAATTTGATGTTGTTGTAAATAATTTTATATTGTTAATTACATTTAAATTATATCAGTTGTAATTTGATATTGTACATATAAACACTATTATAACTATTCAGTAACGATCAAACCTTTTTTAATAACGATCGATTATCTATATAAATAAAACTGAATCGCCAAATGTGTTGCTAAGCGCAAAACACGAGAACGCCTCGACCGATTCGGCTATTTTGTTAAATATATTTTCCTTAAGGCACAAGGATGATTCTTGCGGAGAGAAAAATTTAAAAAAAATTAAAAATTAAGAAATTTAAAAAGGTAATTATAATTTTTAATTAATAAAATTAATTTTTTCTATTGAACTGCGACAGACCAAAAACTTTTGACAGAATGAAGTCTGTCCGGGCAGCTAGTTATTAATAATAATCAAATAATGGTTCCGAGGCCGACATGGAAGACGAGGGGGAGGAGGAGGACAAGGATGATGACGAGGAGGTGGACGAGGAGGAGGACGAAGTTGCCGAGACTTTGGTAGAGGACGACCAGGTGGGGGAGGTGTCTTCCTCTACCGAAGCTTTTATAGTTAGATAGAAAATTAATAAAAATAATATAAGCAATTATAATAATTTAGAATAATAATTATGAATAATAGTGATATTATTAATAATCATTGATAATAAAAATAAATTATAGCTGGTGAATAAATAATTCAACCCACTAGGAAGTAAGTCGTGTGGGCCTCAAGGGTCGCACTTAGAGCACATTTTTTAAGTTTTAAACCATTGGGTTTATCAGAAGATTAACTTGATTTCACTTTCATTTCGATTTTGAGTTTTTCATCATATTTACGATCGATTTAATTTTCACATTTTGGGAATTTGTCAAAGCATGACTGACGGATCGAACTTTTAGCTCAAAAAAACTATAAAGCAGTTCAGTGAACCGTAACGCAATGCGCGCACCGTAAATCTGTGAAAATAGGCACAAACGGTGCATCAATGTTCGTTTCGATATTCTGCTAGCATTTTAGATATGCCGTCCCTGCAAAGTGTGTCTCGGGTTAAAAAATTCGAATAGGTCGAAAATGTTGTGTGGATAGTGGTGTAGAGCTCAGAAAAATGGTGTTGGTGCTGACTTAGTAATTTCATCTGCCATGTTCCACACCATCTTTCGCAGGAAGCCACCAACCTACTGCATGCGTATCGTAATTTGTGGTGCGGAAGTGTGGTTGTTGAATCAGATAAGTGGTTCGCCCGAAAGCACGAGCTTCAAACCCGAAAAGTATAAGTGGCCTAATGCGGGAATAAATTTTCCAATTTTTTTACGTGCGATCCCGGGGGATTGTTTTGAAATTTCCAATTCCGCATTTCCACATTTTACGACACACTTGCCAAAAACTTTATAAACCTTCCATTCATAGAGCCATAAAATACACACCCATACATGTGCATATGCATTTGTCATATGTTATTTTCTTAGAATGCGTGTGAATTCTAGAATGACAATATTTTGAAATAATCACTCTGCATTCCTTGACTGTTTTGTGGGTTTGTTGTTGTACATTTCAAATAGTGTTGACGTATCATGGGGAAACTTTTCATTCCTATTTTTCCTACAATTTACTTTGTTTGTATTAAGTGTAATTTGGAATATTTTTAGATTTGTCTATCCTGACGGTCGTCATATGGCCATTAAACTTCCATCAGAAATTTATGTCTTACTATTAGAAATTCTGTTCGAGAAGAACTTTTCCATACAAAAGAAATTTAAAAAACTAAAAATTCGAAATTGTTGGTTATCCAACGAATAACAGTGTAGATACCCACTGGATGGCAATTTTTCTCTCTCTTCTATGCAAAGTGAAGCCAGAGAGCACGAAAAAATTGACACTAGTGAATATTCAATTTTTGGGCACATAAAAATTTTCTCCAAAGAATTTTCAAAAAGCTGTAAAATAAAAAAGAAACAAAAAAATATTTTTAAAATCGATTACACGTGGTATTTTGCAACTATTTAATACTTTCAATGGATTTAGTAAAGAAAATTCAGATGCAGATCAACAAAACAGTATGTTTAGTATCTAAAACTACAAATACGTTGTTAAAATAGAAAATTCTGTAGATAACAAGTTCACTAGCTTCCTCCTAGGAATTTATGCCTTCTGTCTATGGAACAAATACCGGATATTTTCCTTTGACCCTAATACAAAAACTTTTTTCAAGCATCTGAAACACTGCAATGGGTGTTTGTCTTTTACAAATATAACTTGTGGCCACCTGAAAACCATAAAATTGTTTATCATTCAAAAACGAAAAAAAACTTATGTGTGAGGTTTTAGAGGAGACTCATTAATTTATTTACATGCTTGATAAAAAAGCAAATATTGCTTCCATCTAATTGAGCTACTTGATTGCCGTCATTGAAGAATTTCTACTTTCATTTTAATCAAAATTCTCATTCAAATTTGGCACTTAAAGTTAAGTTTATCGCAGCTACCCTGCTTATTTCATCTCAATTTCCGCGTGATTGCGATAACCAAATTTGTAAACCATAACACCAATGTTTAATTTTTATTCATCAAAGACCTATTGACAATTTGCGCATGCAACTGCCGACCATCCGATCCCAAGTCAAGTGAAACCTTGAAAATGTAAAAACATATTATTAAATACAGCATTTCTTCAAGATCCAGCCAACACTATCGTTTTTATATTCAATATCAATTATCAAACTTGACTCCTTGAGCTATCAAAAATGAGGCACCGATTTCAATTTATTTTTTTATTGATAAGCCCCCTCGTGTTTGCTTACGTAATTCAGAATTTTGTTTATAATCTTCACTGGCATTGAAAATTACGTATATTTTTCATTGCGATTGTTAAACACACTCTTCGAATTAACACATTCAACGCCATGAACAAATTCGGAAATGATATGGCTCAACGAAAAAACATGAAGCTCTTAAGTCACAGTTTGCAAATAATTTTGAATGGGGCAATTTTTTGATCAACGGAAATTCATTTTTATTCTACCATCCGTACTCAAATAGCGCAAACTGATTTCTTGGGGTTGAACAAAAAGCTCCCGCACAATTTTTCACTTCACAGTGATTTTTAACAGTAACTAGCCAAAAAAAGCCACACGCTTGCCCTCATGATTAGCAATCGGTGAGATAATGAAAAAAAATATATTTGAGAGAAACAACAATTTGAATTATTATATACAAATTTATTCACTGATATTCATATCATGAAGTTTTTATACAAACTGAATTATGCCTTAAAACTAGATTTCATTGATATTCTATATGTAAACCAATTTTTTTTAAATATTTAATTGATGCACATCAAACTTTTAGCTTTTTAAACGCATTTTGTAGGATGAGAAACTCTGAGTTGATGTTCGTCATTAAGTCAGCAATCTGAGGTTTGGAATCTAAAACTTCCACACTTTCAGTGTATGGATTGTATCGCACTCCGAACGGCCGAGGAATATGGTTAGCGAATTTACTGCAACAATTCAAAGGAGAAATTTATTGAAAACTGATGCGGATCTTTTTCACGAAAAGTTGATATTTAAACCATAAAATATTATACTTACACAGTTTTCTCTTTAGCACTTTCAAAACTTTCCGCAACAAAATAAACTTCTTGGAATTGTGTTATAGGATATTTTTGTACGCCCATTTTTTCGGCATCCAATTCTCGTAATTGAGGTTTTTCGGTGAGACAATATTGCAATTCGCCGTAGGATGAAAGAAGACCAGCACCGTAAGCTTTCAATTGTCCATTTTGTCGACAAAGTCCATATTCCACAGTGAACCAAAATATCTATGAATAGACGAAAATGTGTTTGAATATTTCTTGGTATATTTTCTTCTAGTAAATGTTGAATTTCCGGTTTCACTGAAATATCAATGCAAGAGATTTTAGTGTACTATTAGAAAACTCTATTATTTTTGCGGCTTAGTAGGGAAAGAAACTTTTCAAAAGAATTTCGTCAATAAATTTTACAGTAAATAAAATTCACTAGAGAATCTAGGTGAATCAATTACGTAAAATATGCAAAGATTTAATAAGAATTGAAAGTTAGATTCATTTCTGAGTCCTTTAAAGGTATTGAATGCTACTCAAGATGCTTTAGATGATAACTAACAAAAAGTCATTCCATACAAAAATGAAACCATCCAAGCAATCAACACAGAACCTTTTTGTTTGCTTAGCTAACAATGTTTCAATACAACCGAGAAACTATTGAATGACATCGAAAACTACACATTTCATCCCTCCTTGCACGACTCGGATTTAACAAATAATGAAATTATAATTAAACTTCTTGTAGTTGATCGTGATTGCCTCGAATGCAAACAAAGAGCACTTTTTCTACACATTTGTTAAGTAAAAAAAACATATTAAACAACCGCGAAAAACTTACCGCAGCTAACTTTTCAATGTAATCGTCTGGTGCACCTAGTGATGCAAGTCCTATTTCTTGGCAAAACTGAGCAAACGAAGGGTCTGCAAACAATGGAGCATGTCCTAAAAGTTCATGGCACACATCTGGCTCGGGTGTGTACATTGGCTTGCTAGGATGTCTTATATATTGTGTTGAATGGAATACCCGGAATGCAAGTCCAGCTAAGAAATCACGTGATGACAACAATCCTGCGACCGGACGCATTGTGAATCCTGTGCAATCTAAAGGAAGGATAAAAAATATTTGTGAATTTTTTCAGTTAATCGGCTTTTTTTTCAAAAATCAAGCCCATGGTTTCAAACTAAATAATTTATATTCAACGTTTTCAATTTTATCCGCTCTAAAGCTCGTCCTCACCTTTCAGGAAGTTCGAAACATCCTCGAGCTGCGGAATATTATCCTCACGATAACCACAGTTGTCAACTAGAAGCGGGAATACATGATTGTACTCCCGACATGCGTGAGTTTTGTACAACTTAGTCAAGTTCCGGAATATAACTGCCCATGTGGCGATTTCTTCCTCCGTGTATTTGACGTGCGGCAATGGTTGGCCATGCTTATGATGGTAAGCGATGTCCGCAAAGTACTTCCTATTGGATTTATAAGTCGTTAAGTATTATATTCGGAAACTGCACTTTATATCAATAGTGTTGTCATTTTTTATTCGCATACCTACGCTCCCTGTACACGGGATCTGTGAATCCGGGATGGTCCGAGTCCAATTCCGCTCCATACGATAGAATTTGGTTAGCAAAACGATCAAGGTCACGAATCCGACGTGGAAACCATGGAACAGCGGCCAAGTTGTCCTTGTAATCTCGAGATATAATATTAAAGTAGTTGCACTTTTCCCGAATCTCTTCAATAGCTTTTCCCAACGATCCAGATCGTGTATCACATTCAACGAAAAACTCATATCCTGGTCCTCTAGTCGATGATCGCGATTCTATGTGCAGCAAGTTCACGTCGTTATCATTAAATACGCGCAACATTTTCGCCAAAGAACCAGCTTCGTCCTTCGATGGCGAAAATATCAGGCAAGTATTCCTTGCTTCTTCAGAGTCGGTTCCTTCCATTATGTACGAGCCGCCTTCAACGCGCGTATGCTGCTTTATGGGAAACCAAATTGATTTTTATAGAATAATCGAGTTTGATAGAAGTCTTTAACGTTGATATTAAGCGGACCAGAGATTCACTAAAATTCTAAGCTAAATTATCTGTTGTCTTTACCCCACTAAATTCAACAATTCTTGACGCGACTTCACCGCTAACTGAATCAATAAACCTATCATCCGACACGTTAACATCTCGGTTAGTTCGATTAGAATCAGTGGAAAGCCCCTGACAAATGCACATATTCATCACTCATGGAAAACTCAACCTAAATCACAGATCAATTCCAAAATGTTAAGATTACTGCAATACTTTTGCATGGTTACATCATTCATATTTTTATAAAAAAATCGCCCAGGCTTCACGGAATTACTTAATTCAAGTAAATAATGTGATTAACTCTTAACATTTAGTAGAACACCAGTCTGATGTAAGCTGCGGTGATTATTGGCTTGGGGTCCAGATTGTTAAAGATATGTAACATGGAATTTTAATTATAGTCGAGCATGGCACGCTCATGCTCTATAAAGTTTTTTTTCTTGGGATGCTGAAAATCTAAAAGGTGTTTCTTGAAGTGATTTCTGCAGAAAGTAATTTTGGCCTTCAATTGGAAGCAGTTCCAAGTTCTGGTGGAACCCACTGCATTTACATTTTTAACTTCCCAGTATATGGGAAGTTCTTGTAATCGCCTCGAAAATCGAAATTGAAATTTTCAACATATCTTTACGTTTTGAGGTCTTACGAGTATATTTAAAGTGTTTTTAGAAAGATGTATGTAAATGTGTGTGTGTGTGTGTGTATGTACGTACGCACGTCCGTACGTACGTGTGTGCGTTCGTGGACAGTTTTTTCAAAGAGCATAACTCACGTAAACAAAGTCGTATCGACTTCGTTAAGGTGTCAATCGAAGCGTCTTTAAAATCTTAAGAGCTGATTAGTATTTGGGAAACTTCGGTCGAGGGGTTTGCTGTTTTGCCCGTTTGAAGGTCATTTCTGTCATGCGTTATATCTCGCGAACCAAACATACGATTTCCCTGATCAAGGTGTCAATCGACGCGTATTAACATTTATGTGATTCAATCAAGTTTTAAAAAAAATCGTTGGAGGTGTTTTTTAATTTTTTTAAAAAAAGTGCAAAAAATTGTGTTTTTTTGTCAAAAACAATAAATTTTTAACCATATTGTCAAGTCCAAGTAATCAAAGTTTATATAATTTACATACTCCAAACAGTTTTTATAAAAATGTCATCAAAATTTTTACTCATGATTAAAAAAAAAGGCAAATAAAAAATAAAAAACCATTAACAGTCATCATGCTCTTCAAGGTCATTTCTGTCATGCGCTATATCTCGCGAATCAAACATAGAATTTGCATCGTTTAGGTGTCATTGTACGCGTATTAATATTTTTGTAAATCTGTCGCATTTTTAAAAAAATCTTTGGAGCCTTTTTTTTAGTTTAAGAAAAAAAACTGCAAAAAATTAGGTTTTTTTCATAATCAATAAATTTTTAAGCTGATTTGCGAAAAATAGTAATCAATGTTTATAAAATTTATATATTGCAAACAATGTTTGCAAAAACACCATCAAAACGTTTACCCATGATTACGTGAAAAATTAAATTAAAAATAAAAAATCATTAAAACTCATCAAGATTTTCAAGGTCATTTTTATCATTCACTATATCTCACGAACCAGATATAATATTTGGATCATTAAGGTGTCAGTTGACGTGTATTAACATCTTTGTGAAGTTTTCAACAATATAAAAATTCGTTTCAGCCGTTTTTTTAATTTAATAGAAGAAAATGCGAAAAATTATGGTTTTTTTTATAAAAAATATTTTTTAACCTGATTTGCACCGCACAGTGATACCAGTTTATAAAATTTATACATTCTCATTAGTTTTTGAAGAGACACCGGCAAAATTTTCTTCCATGATTATGAAAAAAACTAAATTAAAAATAAAAAAATCATTCAAAGTTACCATGTAAAGAGGGTTCATACGAATGCTATTACTTTATATCCTTTATTCTAAAAAAAAATTGTTGTAAATTCAATCAAAGTTTTAAAATATTTGCATAATTGTGCAGCTTTTTAATAGTTTTTAGAGTCTTTTTATTAAAAAAAATGCTTAAATTTTGAAAACCAACAAAAATTTTCAAGATCAAAAAGGCCCCCACCAATTGATCCGCGTGAATATTTATCGACCAAAAACCTTACGTAATCAATGGACCCTCTCGTAGACGATATGATTCATATTAACTCATTCCTGTTACTGCTATGAATACCTCTCATTGTTGTAATGTTGTTGATGTTTATGTAGATATTACTGGGAAGTTGACCGTGTGGACCTCAAGGGTCGCACCTCGCGGCTTGTTGAAAAAGTAATTGCAACACAGGAGTGATTTATCAAGGGTAACGCAATGAATAATAAAAAATCGATTCAAGCTGATCGTCTAGCCTGATGTTCACGCTCTATTCACTTTCTATGATGCAGATATTTCATTGGTTTGCCTATTGGATCTTTTCAATCCATGTAAAACAAGCATTTAACATCAAATTCATTATTATTGTTTTCAATTTACCATCAAGAACGGGTCATTTTCCATGTCAATTTTATTTCAGTATAACAAATGTTGGAAGTAAATTTTTAAATTTAGATCCTTATTTTCATGATTCTTAATCACTTTGCAAACGAAAACATTTGAATTTGGCATGCTTAAAAATTTAGGGTTTTTGGAGGTGCTCAAAGCCAAACATTTTTATCTTTTATATTAGATATATTGCTCGGTTAAATTTATTGTAGGCTCAACAAGAAATCTTGCTGTAAACTCGACAAGAAATCAACAAGAAACGGTATACAAAACTACATTTTTATGAAAGTCACTTTGAAAGAATAAATTTTTTATCGCAAAACGAACCATCATTTGTACAATTTTTTCTAAAGTGATCCATTTTAATTTTTTTTAAAAATTTTAAATAGTTTTTAGGGACGCATTACACGATCATAGAAATACGATGAAATCTTTCATCAAAGTTATTACTTTTTTGTCATAAATAGAGGAAAAGGAGAATATACACGATCAAACTTCTATGCTTAAAGTTCAGCATTTGGATTTCGGAACACATAAAATGCTTGTCTCATATTCTCAGATCAATGCTGAGATCGTAGATAACTGCCGCAATGAAGACCACGCCATAATGTTATCATTTTCCAGTATTTTTCAATAAAAAAATTTACTACTTTAATGTGAAACGTTTTGTTTTTCTACCAAACATTAATCACAATTGGCTTTTATTGTTGATAAAAATTTAATTCATATACTTAGGGATTTCAACTATATTGTTTGTGAAAGTTTTATTATGTAACACACTAACAGGACTGAAAATGAATATTGAGTTTTGAGCGGCTTAAGGCCTGTCGAATGCCTGAGTTATTGTAGTATTTCAAAAATAAAATATAAAATACAACATTTAATGTGGTACTTTTCGTGGCGAAGAAGCAAAACATAAGCGAAAAATCATTATTTTACTCGATAACGCCTGCTGCCATAATCCTGATAATATGGTAAACATCAGGTTGCCGTACATTCCCCCAAAATTTTACTTTGCATTTATGCGAAATTTAAAAACTTTTCATCGCATCTTTAGGATGGACCATTGAATCTGTGCTCTGGAAAATGTTGAATGTATTTCAGATCTAACAAAAGTGATTACTATGTAAGACGCACTTGTTTGACTGCGATCTCTTTGTGCTAAAGTGACTCTAACAACTCAAAAATGTTTCTATAATTTGCAAATTTTCAGCAAATGTTTGCGTCGAACCAACAAACGTTCTGGAATTTCAAATTTAGTAGAATTCGATCCTTTTTTTACTACCTGATAACTAGGAAAATGACTTTTCTAGACAGTTTTCAACTGAAAAAACGAAATTTGCAACAGAATATTAATTCTCTTACTATCAGAGATAGGTTTTAAGTTATTAACTTTCCTCCAAAAAGAATCATAAACATACTGCATCAAAATAGGAATTTTACGTATACCAAGGAGAAAGTTTTTGAGCAATATGTTTTTTATCAATTTTAACTAAAGTAAAGTTCAAACATCACGAAATGTAATTGCTGCTTTCTCGAATATTAAAACATGTTTTCAGAACAATATTTAAAAGAAAAATTTACTTGAGTCCATAATGTTCGCATAAATATTAAAGAAAAAAAGAAAAAAAGAAAAATCTCATACTTTTCCTTAGATATTCGTTGTAAGCCGAACTGTAATTAAGTTTTAGTACAAATAAGTAGTTATGACTGTCATTAGTTTTCTATCCAATGTGCTGAGAAATAGGAAGCAATCACTAAATGATTGAATAATATATAAATATAAGCTCTCCTATGTGTAACACAAAAATTTCAATGATTTTGTCGTATTCATTGTCACCATTGTTTCTAGTTGTCTCGTTGTAGTTTGTAGTACATATTAGATACTGAGACATTTTCATGATAACTGATCACTAAGAATCACTAAATTACGTGAAAACAAATGTTTCAGGAAAAACGCGTTTGCAGTTTTGAAACTCTTCAACGCGCAGTGAGTATTACTGGTACAATGTCCCCACGGTAAATTGTTGAATGATTTTTTCAAAAGTTTCCAAAAAGTATGCAGAATAATAATCAGTGAAAAAACAAAAAAAAAACACTCTTCGAAATCTCTGAACGTATTTGACCCCTTAAGTAAGTAATTCATATATTTCCGACAGCTTCCAACTTTAATCTGAGCGAAAATCTAATATAATTAATTTTGATTGAATTATGAAACATGATTAAATATATTAATATTTGTAATCTCAAAAGAAATAATTTGACGACTCGATTGAATTTTGCAAAATCATTCTAGTCTTCTGATGCAACGCGTCTCAAGAATAACAAAGATAGTGTTGATTCCACCAAATCTAATATGATCGCTGGCATGGCTTATTTGTTCACAATTTACTCAAATTGAGCGTTTTTCATTTCGTCACTGTAGAACAGGAACAGGAACATACATATGTCTGCTCGTCGACACGAGTAATAAGAGGCATAAGCTAGGGTTATCACTTCGATTAGAAAAGTCGTCATTCAAAAATAAGCTGTTTATCATATAAGTATAAACTTTCGATTAGTAGATTTAGTAATATTGATGTGGTTCAATGCTTTGGAATTTGCAAAAGAAGGATGCACACCTTGAGATCAGAAAACGAAATAAGCTGTACGGCCGAACAGCAGACAAAAGGTGCACATTGAACTTCATATTTCATATTTTTTTCAAATTTTGGTGTATTTTACATGGTCAATTTTCAAATAAAACACAATTTTACACCGATGATGCACTTAATGCAATTCTTGATTATCGATCAACATTTTTCTCCGAGAAAAATTGTTTAATTTTGTAATAAAAACTACTCAACGGGGCGAATATTTAAATGTAATGCCTCAATGAGTGCCTTTAGCAATATGTTGGGCCGATTATATTTCTCAAATCAATTGAATAAGGGATAGAAACCTAAAACTCCATTTTGATTTATTTTAGTTGATTTACATAGAGTTGAAAATTTTTCAGATTTTTTTTAAAATTTGAAATATTTTACTGGAATTTGATAAAAGTTAAATAAGATAATCATTTTTGCCCATGTGTTGCATTTTTATTTGAAGTGTTTGACCCAAAGCCAATTAATTCATTTTTTAATTGGATTCAACCCTCACGATATCTTTGAAAATATTGAAAATGTTATCCCGCGAATATATATGTACATAAATATGTTTTGACAAATTATAGCAATGGTATATATCTTGCTAATTGTAAGACGTATTCATTTTTGAAATGAATAAAATGTTCAAACGTGGTTTGTAAAGTGTTATTATTTGATTATTTTGATTAGTATAAGGTAAAAGCCATGTAGTGCGTTTAGTTTGAAAACTTGGCACATCAAGCGAAAATCGGACAAGGTAATGTTCATTGTTCCGGATGAACTGAACTTAAATCAGAATTATTTTATAGTTATTTTTAAAATTCTCTGGATAATTTTACTCTGTAAATATTTATTAATCAATATTGCAAAGATTTGTCATTCACATGTTCGTAGGATTCCAGTCGCTATGCAACGCAATAAATGTTCTTTATTTTTATAAATGTAAGAATATAAAATTTTAGAAAACAAAACGCCGGTTTTGTTCCTTCACTTGAACTTTTTCTTTGAAAATAATTTATAAAGTTTTAATTATAAATTTGTCGTTTTAAAACACGCGCATTGCATTGATATTTGTTATCACCCTTGATAAGACCATTTTCAGTTGGATTTATAGACATTTACACTGGTTTGAAGGATTACAGATAAAATGTGTAAAGGAATAGGAACTGAGATGAAAATATACCTCAAGCAACATTAATAAAACCTAACCAAAATAATTTCTTTTGTCAAGAAAATACTATCATCGACATTATTCGTATTATGGAAAAGGGCTGAACTTTAGAGGATGGTTTCAAAAACAAGAATTTTCCTAGTCTTACGCAATTATGGAAGTAAGTTATAAAATAGACTTTCTAGGTGTTACTACTGAATGGAATGATAAAAAAAAAACAATTGTCGTAAGATTTAAAACTAAATGGTTTCAAGCTAATTTTTAGTTTTTCTAAAACTTTTTGGCATGTAGTTTCTTGTTTCCCAACTAATTTCACATGACACAAATATAGAATTTGAATGCATTCCGTACGTACCTTATCAACAGATGTTTGCCGATACATCACTGCAATGTCACGTTAACAATTATCAACTCCAAACGAAAGTATCTTGCACTTCACTTAACAATATCTTCACTAAATATAAGTTTCTTCTCTGAACACTGAATCCTCGGCAAAAACTCTAGCAACAGACGCAAGACGTATAGTTGAATCAACTGCAAACGAACCACTGAATGGATTTTATTAATCGCACAACCTTAAATATTTCCGAACGATTAAAACAACATTTATCTCGTGCCTTTCCGACGTTACTAATATTGATAACATTGCCTCGAATCTCATTTTCTCAGCAAAATAAAGAAAACATATCACCCGGCCCTGTTCTATGGTATGTACCAAGCAGCAATACATATATGCAAATGAGGGTAGTGAATAAATTTAACTTGATTGCCGACGATCGCAGCAACAGAAACAGCAGTTTAACTTGTTTCACTGGCGACTTTATTTAAATTGTTAATGAGAGTCGCTTTCTTGTGGGTGCAGTATATTACAGTGAAAAACCGTGGCTTTCCAAATATTAAAGAATGCAATAGTAAACTATCACCTAGAGCTTAAGATACCACGACTTGTATTGTCTATTTGTAAAGTTCATGAATCAATTTATAGTATGCAAACTATTCTACGTTGATGTGTGATCAAAACAAAAATTGAACTAATCGATCAAACAGAGTAAATATTTTGCAGACTTAACTATTTGTTTTCTTATGATTATAGAAAAAGAAACGCACGCAAACAAACATTAGTCAAAAACAACCTCATCTATCGGAAGATGTTTTTACGTACAGGCAACCGTACTGGTTCAAGAAACTTCTAGCATCACAGGCACTGGCTACAACTCTAGACAGGGTGGTTGCTTCTAAATCTCTTGAGAGTCCTTCTAACATCCAGCGAGCTTAAAAAACCGCTTCTGTAACAAGTGGTTCTTAAATTCTATTAACTTTAAAATAACTTTATCATATAACTTACTACATAAAGTATTGAGCTTCCAGTTTTCTGATTTTCAAGGCTCAGCAGCAGCCACAGACAAATCGAAAAGAACCTTGAATATGAGTAACATCAACATCGTCAACTATTATGTTACTACTAATTATTTCTTTCAATTTTTATCTGAATGAATGGTTTTAAAACTTTGCAGTGAGATTGAAAATGATGATGGTTAAAATTATGCAATGAAGGATACAATTTACAGCTACGCACATATAATTAGCTTACTATGAAAAACCGAATTTGTCAATGTATTCTTCCATATCATTCATTCGCCTAGTAGCGGACACGTTATTAGAAACATTGTATTTTACTGTAAAAAGGATGGCACTCAATTGTATTATAGTCAGTTTGAAAAACCCAGTTGCATTCGTTGCAGCTTAAACGTGATTTTCAAAGTTTTAAAAAGTGTTTCGAATTCAATAACTGCACTCCTCCAGTTGGACAAAAGATCGTAGACTTGAGAGAGTGTTATATGTAAATTTGCCAGCCGCCTAGAGTATTCCATAAAAATGGTTTATGAAACACTGAAACACGGGAAAGGCCAAAGGATTGTCCAAGATATTCCCCGGCCAAAAGAAGCCGAAACACAACTCATATATAGTATGGATAGACAAATTGTCTGCACATCGAAACGGAACCCAAAAAGATAAGTTGGCAAAATTCATCGTGGTTTTTGATGAACACTGTTTATAATATATGATTTTTATAAGCCTCAATTCTTTAAAGTAGAAATTTAATGGAAAATTCATTATTTGAATTTTTCAAGAAAAATCCTAACGTTTGCACCTTTTTTTTGAATTCAAAAACGACTTTACTGAATTTGTTTCAAATTTAGCAGAAGCATGTAAATGCTATGATACTTCGATAGACACATTACTGATATAAATCCAACGATTCGTTTGCGACATATGGAACGTTACAAAAATGTTCTTTGAGGTATCAACAGAAGAAAAAAACTGCCTGACCGAAATTTCACAAAATCTAACCAGCTTGTGTCATTGCTAAGACGCTTCGTTCAACATTTCAACGAAGTCGATATGGCTATTCGCACTATACACTTACATACTCGTTACCAAGAACACTTTAAATATGCTTTATGTTGAAAATCTCAATTTGAATTTTCGGAGCGATTACATGAACTTCCCATGTACAGGGAAGTAAAAACTGAATTTTTATACACATTGCATTTACGAGCTTCATACGAAGAAAGAAGTTCTTGAATGATTTCCTGGTAGTTCCCTGGATCGTGGATTGCAAAAAACTATGACACACTAAAATTGAAACATATGATTCGAATTTAAGCACTTGATGTGTTTTCATCTTTAACACACGATGAAACATTTAAAACTTGACTACTAAAATGTAAACGCGTCAGTGCTTTAGTATGAAATACCTAGAACACACCAACACAAGTGTTGAAACGTGGATTTATAAATATTAGATACGAATTATTCAACCACCTTTAGAAACTGTAAGTAAGTTTTATGGTTTTGCGAATTAATTTGGGCTCGACTATGTCTGGCGGACATAAATACACCATTTAATAATCATTTATTTCACTCGAAGAAAGGTACCAGCTACTGAACGGCTCGAAAAGAGACCAAAAGTATCGTCGGTAAAATAAATGAAGTTGAAACTAGACCTTATGTTGCTACAGGTTACACTAATTCCCCAAAGCTGCCAAAAATTATCCAAAAGAATTGCACGTAATTATTATGGAGGGAAGATATCCAACGCACTAGGTGTTTAATACTAATGAGCTCGGTCATTAGGGCGTAAAATGCCCGAGACCACATTTATTTTAAGAATGAAAAAGTTGCACCCGTTTTTCAGGTTTCAAAAGGTTTCAGGCAATGATATGATGAAACCTATGGTAGTTTACAAATTTGTCAATTCTCGTACAATAATGAACCTACATAATAGGTATTTATCGGTATATTGGACATCATATTAACAAGCTTGGATTAAGTACAGATTTATTTCTAAATGTGGGTTTTAAACTGTTTTGGTGTGGAAAACGATGCAATGTAGAAAACTCATGATTTATAAGTTTTACAAATATTGAATAATGTATTCAGCCAACAGAAAGATTTAAATCACTCAAATGTTCAAAAAAAACAAGTTAAGCCACCAATTACTTGTTCACTTTAACCGTTTGGTCAAGAAGTAAAGCATCATTAAACACTAATTACATCAAGAATTCATTACAATGGGGCTTGAAAAGGGTCGACGAAATTTTGGGACACTTTTTAAAAATTCGGACTGCATTGACCTTATATATATAAATAAATAACACCTACTATGTTACATACTTGTGGGAAAGACATGTGGCCGGGGTCTGCCCAAAGTGGAAATGAACTTGAATCGGCAGAAGGCAAAATCGATGGTGTAATAGTAAAACTTGGCACAGAAAAGAAAGCTTGATGTTTCCCTTAAATAATATTTATTATTTATTAGGCATATAAATGACTCAGATCGAAAAAGATTTGTTGCTTTTCTCATTGATGATGTTGTTTTTTATTGATACATATATCGCCGGTACATTAAGAAAAATGCTCGTTATTTTCCATATAATCCAATCACTTTAAAATCTGGTTTCGGAACTAAACTTTTTTGTATTTGCAATAAATAAAAGCTCTTTTCACTGTTCCACACATAATAATATTTTACAAATCCTTAAAAATTAAGTCTTAACTCATCAAACCTTATTACCAATTATTTATCAATCAAACTCATGTCTCATGCAAACCTTTTACAAATTCAACTATTTCGGGTAGATTCATTGATCATGACAATTCAGGAAGCATTTAACCGTTAGATAAGTTTACTTTCTTCTTTAAATACACACTTCACATTTTTATATTTAAGCTCATTTTGCTTTTATTATTATTGATATCCTTAAATTAATTTCAACATGTTGCCAATACAACTGATAAGATTTTTGATTTTTTCATAAAATATGCTATATTTACCCTGTCTTTCCGTTCACTATGTACAAAAATTGAATTTCGTGCAAAAAGTATCAAATCTAATACTTCAAGATCCTAGTAACCTATTTTTATAAATCGGTAATGGCACACATCTTCAAAAATTATTTCGGCTGCATACAAGTTGATCCAGGTGAATTAGGAGCGTTAAACAGGATCTGCGATTGTTCTTGGGACATTTGATACGGTAGAACCTCCAAATCATTTGAAATCGACATCTGCTGCATTTGGACTGGCTGGGATTGGTGATGGTGCTGGTCCACTGTCGATTGTGCTTGACTAGAAATCTGACTTCCTGGTGGTATTCTCAGGTGGTGCAAATGAGCAACAGGCACCGGTGTTAGTTGCATATACGATATCATCTCTTCATCCTGCGCTGCATTCGGGGCACCCAAACTATTTACATCTACTCGGCCAGTATCCACTGAATCCATTCCTGGATGACCGTGCATTTCAACAGATTGCATTTGTTGCATCATTTGTCCAGGATGAACTAACTGTTGTTGGTGATGTGCTACCATGTCTGTGACATTGCTCGTGATACTGCGACAATTGTTTGTTGTGTTGGCAAACGACATGGGTACATTTACTATTGATGGAAGCAGTCCACAACCAGCCATCATTAGCTGTTCTCTCACCAGGCGTAATTCTTCTTTTTGTTTACTTATTAACTGCTCGAGTTCCTCATGCTTTCGTTGCAGTTGCACTTGGATTTGAGACTGCGAAGTGCTCATAACCACACCAGCGGGAATACCATCTCCGTGAGACTGAAGAATAAATGTATTTTTGGTTAAACTACTCAGTGAGCATAGTTTTTGTAATTATGATATAATTTTTGTTCGATTTCAAAAAATGAGGTGTTCATTTTTTCTGTATAATTTTATGACACTCGATTCGATGAAGCCTTTGCACAAAAGCTTTTCAATTGCTTCATGTAGTGTAATATTAGAATATTTGTTGCAGGTTTGCAAGCGTGTTTCATGATATCCAATTCAAAAACAAGCTCGGCTCTTATCGAATGATTTCATTTCTAACTAATGAATGACAACGAACTCATAAATTTGTTTCTATTGGTTTTGCTGTTCTATAGATACCTAAAGTTTCACACCATAAATCCTTTAATTCAGCAGAAAACCTCTTAGTTGAAATTTCGCAAAAAAAAACGGAAGAATAAATTTGCACTCGTGAAAATTCAAAATGAAGTGCTTAGTGTTTTTAACAAGAAATAATTTTTACCACTATTCAGGACTCATTTTTTCTCGCCGGTAACAAAATTCTGAGTTACTAACATTCATGTACTACAATGATTTTTCCAGGCTTACTGTACGAGTATATCAATTATTCATACGTAATAAGTTCACTCGATCAATTTAACTAATCGACCCAACAAAATATTTTTCAAAAACTTCATGTTACTACAAAATAAATAAAACGGTAACAGAACACTTGATATGCATGCATGTATAAAATAACCGTTGCAAACAAAGCTACAAATGACTCAAATTTGCTTGTGTTTGAATCCTTTTAACAATCATTCATACTTACATTCGAAACAGGTATATGAGAGATGACAGCGGTGGTGGGAAACGGTGGTGCTATTACCGGCTGCATAGGAATAGCGGCAAGATACTGAGGCGGTTCGAGAAATGGAGGTCCTAAAACTGCTGGAGCCGGCAAGGAGCGACTTTGCAAATGTGTCATTTGAGGACTGCCCATCTGACTTGGCATATGACTAGATAGCGAGTGTATTTGATGCTGCTGAGTAATTTTTTGCTGTTGGTTCTGTGAAGGTGGTCTCATTCGTGACCGCTGAAATCAATGTTTCAACTGATACATCGAATTTATCATACGTATTTCAATGCGTGCTTCTTACCGAACTATATTGTGTTACCACAGAGTCAGCTGAAAGTGAAGTTGAATCTGAACCATTCCCTTGGTAATTTGAATGTCTAGTACGGCCCTTTAAGGATGGCGATCCTCCAAAGCGAGAAGCCCTTGAGCTTTTTGAGCTCCACTGTGAACTTGGGACCATTGACGTGGACGTTTGCATTTGTTTTTCCATACTGTCCGTTTCATCGAGTTCTTTATTACCAGTTGTTGATAACGCTCCCGCGTTCGAGTTTGTATTATTATTTCGCAAGGATTTCATCACGTCAGCATGGCTTACTACACGATGAGTACATACGACAAATTCAGGTTTTGAGTTCCACTGATGGTAAGTAATGTAGAATCGAGTTTGTAGCCATATCCACTGTTGACCTTTGGTCAAGAAGCGATAATAACACGATTTTCCTTCACCTTTTTGCATCACTGAAACACAAACGTATTCATTAATTTCTAATAATCTCTTAAGAAGCAGATCGTATTAAATTTGGTTCGAAATCTCACATTAATATTTTGGATTATTAGAAACAAAAAAAACCAACCCCTCAGTTTGGTGCCGAAAAACCAGCAAGATATTAAAAACTCTCGTTCTTTGTACACTCATCGAAATAGTTATATACGCAATGTTTGTTTCGGTTTTGAAATTTTGATAACGGAATTTACTTCGAAACAGGTTTTCATTGTTGAATACTATGACAATGTTTAGTTTATTTTGTTATGAAATAAGCTTAAAATCCACGCTCTCACACAAAGAAAGAAGAATTCTCAATTTCACTTTTATTTGCAGCGTAATATTTATTTAGGCAGTTTAACAGTTGTGGTTGTTGTGTGAGCATTTCGTCACCAAAGACAAAAAAACACGTAAACTTAAGTCAGTTGAAGGTATTATATCACAAATTACTACATTAAAAAATCAATCTTCACTTTTTAATTAGTATGCCCCGTGGAAAGGTATTATCTGAAGAGGAGAAGGGAAAAATCATTGCCTATAAGGATCTGGGGTTTTCAAATCGGCTAATCGCGAGGAAATTGCAGCGATCTGCTGCCGTGGTCAATGATTTCTGCAAAATGGGCAAAAAAAATATGGCACAATGAAACGTAAAGGACGAACATCGGCAATCACAGAACGTGATATAAGAGAAATAAAACGACTTGCTACTGGAGAACATTTTTCGGCGAAAGCAATTTGTGCGGCAACTAAGGCAGGAGCTGGTGTTCGTCGAATGCAACAGATTTTAAAAGTGAATTTAAAGTTAACATATGACAATAAGTGTGGCAAACCTGCCCTAGTTCAAAAGTATAAAAATGCAAGATTGCGATTTGCGGAAAAACATCGTTTTTGGGTGGTGATTTTTTCCGATGAAAAAAAATTCAATTTGAATGGCCCAAATGGTGTACACAAATATTGGCGTTCGAGGAAGACTACACCAGAAGTTCGAAAACGACGAAATTTTGGAGGTGATTCGCTAAAAGTTTGGGCTGGCATAAGCTATATGAAAACTACGCCAATTTGTTTTGTAACGATAAGAATGTATTCAGATTATTATGTACAGTTGCTTGATAATGTTCTTGTGACATTTTTGGAAGAAATGTCTACACCAGAGTTCATTTTTCAGCAGGATAATGCGGCAGTTCATGCTTCGCGCAAAACAAAATCGTTTTTAGAATCGCGTAGCATTCCCACTCTTGATTGGCTAGCAGTAAGTCCCGATCTAAACCCGATAGAGAACCTTTGGGCTAGACTTTCATCAAACGTTTATAACCACGGACGGCAATTTAATAGTGTAAAGGAGCTTAAATTGGCTATTCAAGAAGAGTGGAACAAAATATAGCCATCCTACATCCAAACGCTTATAGACTTTATGCCAAACCGTTTAAAAGAGGTGGTCAAGAATAGAGGGGGTCACACTTCATCTTAGTTTTATAATGTTTTTTTTTCTTCATGTCAGCAAAAGTACCTTTATATATATTTCGTACTAAGTTTTTTTTGTTCATAATTACTTTCAAAGTGCTAACTCAGGAACTAGTTATTTATCATTAACTTTAATTGTTTCTTCTTTTCAAATAAAATCCAATATTTTTAAAGTGGAATGCTCTTAAGTTTTTGTTAAAATTGCAAAAAGTGTACTGCCTATATAATTATTTCGCAGAGTGTATCTAAATTACGCTCCTCTGAGAATATGAATACTTCTAATATTCTGATAGCCTTTGGTTAAAAAAAAACCATTTGGTGTAAATAATTGAATATTTTATTTTAACATGTTTCATTGATGCAAGCTAGTTAGTAAAAATTCAAGAAACTTCAGTCGTTTTCCGTACGGTTAAAATATAACAAATCACCATCATGAAGCAATCAATCATAAATATGCAAGTAATCTAAATTAAGTTAAGATTTAGTCTTCTTGGCTAATTTTGAACTAGACAGATAATATATCCGCACAGAAATCTATATTTTTCTGAATTGAAAAAGTGTCTTTTATTTTTTTGAAAAATTCTTTAATTATTTAGCCTAACCAGCGAAAATGTTTAAATTTAAACTAAAATTTACTCCATTTATACTGCATCTAAGAAGTTTTCTGCTATAAAATAATATATGTACTATGAGTAAACAATACTCACAGGCTTCATGGCACAAAACAACCTTTTCCAAATCATCAAAATGATAGTAATCATAGCCTGAAGTTCCAAGCACTTCAAATGGTAAGTAGCCAATGATCGGTGGTGCTCTATGGTCCAAAAACAAAAACTTCCATTCCAAGCTATGCCGCGATGTAAATTCGCTTTTTGTTGAATCCACAATAGACATTTCACGGATCAGTTGAGGTGTTTGAATCCTTCCCGTCCCCACAAATATCAGTCTTGCATCGGTGTCACCGCCGTAACAACTGGATCGAGTGTTTGGAAGCATGTTGTCAAGATCAACGTCACTCCCTGTAAAATATGTTTGAGAAATGGAAGTATACGTGCATATATCATAAGCCAAATACTTACTGAAGTACCCAACAAATTGCACTAGCTCATAAGAATCCTCTCGATAATCCCAGCCACCACGCTTGAGGTAACAGGTGAAGCTGACTTGATTATCCTGATTCAGGCCGTTTTGCAATGGTTCAGTCACACACACTGGGTTCAGCAATATGTTATACAATTTTGAGTGGTCTTCTTCGTAGGCCAAGTCATAAACAGTCATATTAAGGAGATCACTCTAAAATGGGTTTGTAATTTGAATTAACATTGGATTGTTATAAAAGCACGAACTTACCGGCAAATGGCCTAATAGTGATGTTATACTCTCAGAAGCATAAAATATACGACCGGATGTAGAAAAAACCATTATAAATCCATCTAAAGCCTCCAATATCAAATGTGTAAATTCTTCATTCGACAGAAATGAAGGTTTCCAGTCTTCTTGAATTTCATGCACCCTAGACCTAACAGCAACTTCTGAAACACCAATTCATTGGTTAGGAGGCCCATAGCAATTACAAATGAGACAAGTTCCTACCATTGTGGTGCTTAAGGAAAGCAATCGTTGACTTTAACACTGTGGACTTGTCCATTTTTCGATTTGTGGATGAAACCATTGAGCTGAGCTCGTTCACTAGCAAATTGAATTGATCTCGTCGTTTCTTCTCGCTGAGGTTTCGAGACTTCCTGAAAATTGAAAAAGTAGTTAATTTCAGAATGTTTACTAATGAATTGAAAGTTTGTTAAACGTTCAATGCGCTTCGGTAGGAATAAAAAAGAACGAATATGATAACTCTTTTGCAATAACTTTCTTCGCGACATTGAGGAAGTTGCAACGGTACTTCGAACTTTGAGGGAGTTTCCCAAGTTTATCCCAAAATATGTTTTCCAGATGAAAATTAAAATGAGACAGGTAATAGGTATGCCAAAAAAACATGGTATTACTGTAGGCAATGGAGAGACAAAAGAGCAGATATCAAGTACATATAACAACGAAAAACAAGTTGTCGACATATAGGATCAAATGTTGAGCTAGTTCAACCCTCTTCACAAAACGGTTGGATGGTGTGCTAAAGAGCTTCGAGATATTATTGTCAGAGAGTGACTAGTAATAAACTTAGTGCCACCTAATGAGGAACGCGTTTCGAAGAAATCAAATTCAAGCATATTTTGACAACAACGCCGATAGAACAATATTGAAAGAATGAAGTGGTCACGTTGTTTTATTTGCTACTCTAAATTAGCCAAAGCAAAAGGAAGAACATTGCCTCAGAACAAATACCCAACGAGTGTCGAAATTTCGCAATGACTGTAAGATCTTCATGTGACTACCGTGTATTCCTGAAAAGCACTAAAAATGAAAATTTAACAGAATATCATTCAATTATCCTAAGCCTACCGGTGGCCAAATTGTAAATTAAAAACCAAATTGTAATCAGGACATCTTAAGTACTATCGGTAAACTTTTCTGTTTTTTTTTATTCAAATACGGTTTAAAAGGATAACGCTTTTCTTTGGCATGAGTTTCATCATGCTATCGACGAATTACAGAAGAAAGGTCAAATTGAAACAGGATTTATTGCTAATCATTGTATCTTGGCACTGAACTGGACAGTAATTTAGGTCATCGATGTGTTCAAAAGCATCACGTAATGAGTACCACTGATGGTCCTCATGAAAATTAAGATGTTAAGCTATGTCACCTACTTCAGTGAGTTAACCCACAAAGTAAGGAAATCTGCGGTTGGTATTTCACGGGACGCTTTTGTTTCAAGAAATTCAGCGTTCACAATTCTGGAGGGGTTGTTATACAACTAGATATCATTTGAATATCATATGAAACGAAGTTTGAAAAACCTTCAATATTTCTTAATAAAGGACATAAATGATGAATATTAATTTTTATAATGAAACTCCCAGTATTTAAGTAAATAAAACATTTATATATTGCTATGTACAAACCTCTTTGAGTCATCCTTCTCGTCAGTATCGTCATCCATTGTTCCGGCTTAAGCAACAGGCCTGCAGCAACAGGTAAAAATATGCCGACAGTGAAAATTCCTTCAGGTTCAGGCTCACTATCTCACGCGCTTCAAACAATTAGATGCTTCCCAACTACAGTAGCATGTGCTTTTTTTGGCAGCTATCCACATAAATGCAAGCAATTATTCGGTTGTATCTAGGTAAACTTCAACTGTAGGGAACTATTTTTCTTCCAATAAACTTTTTGTTACTTCAAAGGTGGGTTTGATGAAAACTCATTATTTCACTTTCTCGCGTCACATTTTACGTGTTTAAAAATATCAACATCAAACAGAAATTTTCACTGAGACAACATATTCTTCCGTTTTTTACCTCCTTAAGCATAGTGCTCGGCAACTGAAATGGTAAAAGTGTTTAATAGAAGCGATCCCATCGAATGCACTTTTAAGTCACTGTGTTGAACTGGAACTTTTAATCGTTTACTTATAGTCACAATAAACTTAATATCTTCCGTATTTTCACAATTCAAACACCTTGAGAGAAGCATAATGAGTGTAATCGATGTGAAAATTCGATTACGTCGCGATAGTGGGAATGCGCAATCTCGCAGTTTGATGGATACGTGAGTAGGGCGCATTTACAAGAAATATAGATTGCTGTTATAGCGGTATAAGTACCACGTCATCACCCTCTTTTGGCTCGTAGGGAAATATAAACTTAACAACCTGTTAAGGACGATTTTCAGGTAAATTGTCTCTCAACGTAGCCATTTGTAGGGCACAGCAAGTGGAAAACGCACACAATACTAAACAGCGTCGTCATGGTGTTTGAAAATCCTGCGTCTCGTCTTTCTGGAAATTTCCAATTTGGCAACGGACTCACCGAAGTACTAACAGCAGAACCTTAGCAGCATCAATTCCAAACGGTTATTTTATATCTTCAGATAGTGTTAATAATAAGACACACATTTGCTGTCTTAATTAAATATACATAGTCCAGGTAATTTGAGCATACTTTACTCATCGCATCAATCTTTTACCATAAAGAGGCGATTTATCAGAAATTCCAATTTTAAACAAAAACTGGTGCTTAGAGAGAGATCTTTTACAAAATAATCTAAATTGTATATTTATGAACATTCTACCTTTAAGTTACCAAACTGGAAAGATTTTTTAAAGACGTTTGTTTGCATATTTCTTATTTACCTTGAAGGGAAAATTGCAAAGAAAAAAAAGCAAAAAAATTGTTTCACCAAAAAAATTTCTCCTACTTTGCTGAAAAAATATTACAACAATTGATAGTAAATACTCGTTTGAGACAAAAGGTTACACGTGGGGAATAGTTCAATGTCGAATTCAAATGACAAGAAACTAAACGACTAGCTTTAACACAAAAAGGAAAATATAGACCTATTCTTGAAGCAATAAAATATAAAGAGTGTGTTTAATTAAAAGAAACTACGAGTAGACACAGTTGTGAAATCTTAGAATCAAAGAAGCATGACTTGATAGCGAATCAAACCGAAATGTACATGTTTAATTACAGTAATATTCACATGGGCCGATGTATGAAACAAAACGATATTTTCACCAGAAAGGCAAGAATTGCCTATGAAATCTATTATTTTAACACCTCATAACAAAAACCGCTAACAAACTATTAATTATATTGAATATGTTCAAATAGGCCTTTCATTTTAAATTTCTCGCTATCCCGAATCCGCTAAGCTAATTAGAAGCTAGATAAAGAATCGGTCTAAGTGAAGCGGACTAGCACTAACAAATGACCTGGCGAAAAGTACACTACCGAATTTCGAAATCTAATAGAAACAGAAAATAGTATACCGAAACCATGATCTATGAAATATCTACTTCTTTGTGCCAATTCCATTACTGACTTACAGAGCAAAGCACTTTTTCGTTATCACTTTGAAAATTCTTGATTGTTGAAAAACACAGACTTGGTGCTAGCTAGTTAGTTAGCTAATTATTTAGTTGACTACCGATTAGGCCTAAATACCAAAAAAATCTTTTCTGTATGAATTACAGAGATACTTGCTCTTATAAAGCTCTTATTGTAATTAACAATGCTACAGCACTTCGCCTACAGTAGGAAGAAGATTTAAGAGACGAGTTAAATTTCATCAAAATTAAATGCTTGTTTCTTTATGAAACATTAATACCAAATCTGGTGGATCGATGTATCATTGCTAACTTCAAAAAGCTTCATGTTAAAAGTCTTCTCCAGAAATGTTTCAAAGTAACTACGGACAAAAAAAATGAATGTTTATCTATGGAATACAGAGTAAATAAAACCCGACATTGTGTCAATCACCAAAGAACTACAACCATTAAGAAGAAAGCGGGGAAAATGTGGTGAGGAAAAACAATTTTCTTTCAGATTGTTATCTGTTTCAGATAATTGTCTGAAGTCTGATCAAATGGTTGTTTCAATAGTAGCCAATATATTTAACGACAATGTCACAACTACTTTAGAAAGGCTGTAAGGAAATGACCGACTCAAAAATTGAAGGACAGGTTTTTTAAACCTTCCTCACCCAAAAATAAGAGGCAAAGAAAAACAAGAGATGATAACTAAGGAAAAGTGGAAATTCTAACTACAAGTCGTATAAAAAAAATTACCAAGCTGCAAAATTGCGTTTTCTATTTTTCTCACAACTTCTGAATTTTCGAATGATCTATGAACTTCAAATTATGGGTTACCTATGGAATTAAATGTGCCATTATGTTTCGAGATACGAGCCTGCCTCCGAAATTTATTTAGTTTGTGAGTCGAGGCACTGTATAGATATATGTATAATAAGAATAAGAAAACCATCACCACTGTAGAGGTAAAAAAAGAAGTCATTATTTGGGAACTTATTTCTCAAAAACCAAACAACATAACGAAATTTGGTAGAAAGATATATATTGTACAAGTACTTGACATTCTCTTTGAATTTTTCAGAACTTTGAAAAACAAAATGGCGGCTCCCTAGCATTTCTCCGGGAACGCCTTATTTTTTCATGGCTTCGCGGCCGGACCGTTTTCTCGTGAAATGTTAAGAATATGGTCATCAAACAAATAATTTCCGATAAAGCATAATAACAGCCAGAGAACTACGAAGGATTTTTTTTTTAATTGATTTTTGACAAAATGGCGTCATTTTGAAAAAAAATGTAACATTAACATAAAAAACGCTCGAAAATTGTTAATAACAATCTAAATATGCAACATATAAAAAAAATCCATACTTCCATGCAGACACTAGATTTAAACATATTGTAAAAATTTCAAGTAAATCGAACAAAAACTGTTTGAGAAAGGAGTCCGGCCAGTTTGAAAAACGTTGTTCCGAGATAAACTTGTTTAAAGTTTATGTTATTGAAAAATCATGAATAAATTTGATATACCTCTAGTCTGCAAAATACGTACTTCAGCGCTTTCTGCTAACGTTCAACTAACAGAGCAAGTGTACAGTTTTGAAAGATTTATATATAAAATTTTTATAAATTTCACTACCAACAGCGCGTGGGGATACGCGCTGATTGCGCACGGAAAGAGCAGTGAGAGGCGCCGCACTAATTTAAAATTTTGAACACTTAGAGATTTCTCCACTATATGAAAATACATGCTACATGGTTTCTATGATGATAAGGTATACTTTAAAGCAACAAAAACAATTTTGATTTCTTGAAAATCCTGCCGTGGTGTTTCCCCTTAAGTGATTTAATTAAGCTAATTTCAAACACCAGAAACATTTTAATGATAAGGTTCTACATACTGGATCTATATCCGATTGGAAATGAAACTGTGCCCACAAGTAACTAACATAAACTTCTTGATGGGGTCATTTACACAATCATTGAGAAGCTTTCCTGCTACGTGCTTCATTCACAACAATAACATGTTTCCCATTGGAGGTTCCGCAGCCACAGAGTTAGATGAATGCAGCCATCCCTGAACTTGGCTCTACATATACTTAAAGGCTTGTGTAATATATTACATTGCCGTGACATTGATAGCATAATAGCAAATTAGAACAGCACACAGCCGCAAAATTACATAACACCCTCGTGGAACGCATGAACACACTGAGAATCAACATCGATATTGCAGCCACAAACTCAGATGCAATAAGTTGCATCTAGTGAACATTAGCTTGCCTTCTAGGGTGCAAGGGGAAACAAAAAAAGATGTGTGACCAAGTAAGCTTATTTCAACGAATGATTGCTTCATGGAGCTTTAGTACCAAAGACGAAAATTCTGCAACATAGGAAAAGGTGGCTCGAATTGAACATAAGTACATTTAATTCATTCCAGCATAAAGTTGAAGGAGACAAATTCGACGCCACTGATTGATTTCCGCACAGTAATTGCAATCGCGGATTTCACCCGAAGACGACATTTAATCACTCGCGTATACCTGTCGCGCATTCAATACACAGATACACAACTTACTTAGCAATTTCCGCATATTACACAATTTAATGCTAGGTCGCCTGTCTTCAACATATCCCGTGATACGGCCATTAATTCGGCATACATGAATTCTCGCGACGATAATATAATTTATTCACTATACTCATCGGCCGATCTCGCAAAATTTAGCATCTGATTCGAGTCCTTCACTGACTTTATTCCCTCAATTTTTATTGAATGTGGAAACTTCCGTGATTTTATTTCGTTAATACTCTGACGACGCCATAACTGCTAAGAACTGAATCACATCTTGCTGAAATTTGCAGGAATTTTCTTTGTACAACTCGCACTACTGCGTCAATTCAAAGATTTGAACACGCGTCTAAAACTCAGCCTTTTCAATCGGCAGATTTGCAAACATGATTTGCACGGTCCTTGTTGAAGCACATTTACCCTGGACAACGCACTCGAAACATTGGCTTACGACTTGAATATTTTAACGCGGGATGTTTTGACACAGACTAAACCTAGTTGAAACGCAAATTTAAATAATTTATACCGGGAATGGGGTTCAAACCGAGGGATGCATTGCCCCAGAAAAACCAAGCACGCATACACAAGACCGCTAAACACGAACTAACAGCAGTGAGACATCGGGAAACGCATCCAATAATAATATCGCCATATTTCATTCGAGCAGAGCTTAGAAAATAAAAAAAATGCTTTGATGCACTTTAGTTGATTCCAGCAAACCCGTGGAAATTTGCTTTAGTGTTTGTAATTAATTGCACACATAAGCCCCTCAGAGTGACGCTCGCATGAATTGCAACGCTTCATTAACGACAATTCAAACCTGCTTGAATGAAAGTGTTTGCTTCTTCTATTTTTTTGAGTCTTTTTGATAGCAGAAAGACCTGATTAACCAACATTTGTTCTATCGGCGAATAAAAGGACAACTTCACAACTTATTTTTTTAACGATTTTGAAATTATGTTTTCACAAAGTCAGACATTTGCCAAAGACGTCTTTACTCATAAGGTCGAATGGACTCCAAGGAAAAGGACACAATATAGCATTGCTTTACGTCAGAGGAGAATACTGGCAGCACCAGGACAAATCCTGTTGCCTTTTTTGGCAAGCTTCGAAATTCAAAAGCAACTCGTTACTAAATTAAGTTGTATGTTTTTCGTCACATGAATTTAACCTCATAATTATTACAGGAATCAATAATTTCGAAAAAAATATTCTCATCATCAATGCAATGGTCAGGTCAAAATTTTGGAGAAGATACAGAAGAAACAAATTAAGTGATTCGTTTAAATGCAGTCTCAAGCTCAATTACGATTGGTATATCATATGTTGTATCCTTTTTTGATATATCATATGGTGTATCCAGTTTTTCATACCAAATTTTTATGATTTGAGCTCGGATTTTTTTTAAATTTCAGTTATATAGCAATGCAACATCTAAGCAAATCCTTCATTCTTGGGCGCACCCTTTTTTATGTGTGGTTAGTTCAGTGCAGTGTTGCCAGATGGTCTATGATGTAAAAATCTAGATTAATTTCATTTCCCTCTTTAAAAAAACGTTAAAAATCATTAAATATCCTTAACCAAGCGGATTTTGTTACTTATCGTCCAAATTTTTACATATTCAAAAAAGAAATGCACAATTGAAGGTAAACCAAAAAAACATAATACAATGATTCGTAGGTTTGTGCATCAATTTACTCTATTAGTAGTAAGTTACATAGCAAATCGTTTTCGAATATTTTTGCAGGTACTAACAATTGTATTCTGAAGAAAAATCATTTAAGCAGTTCGAAGCGAATTTTTTATGACGATACCAATTATTCTAGGTATTATACTGTTAACTTTCAAAATCGATTCATTTTTTAATTTACAAAATTTGCAGCTATAATTTCAGCTGTACGATAATATCGTGGGAAACGCTTTCTTGCGTCTACTGTTTTGATATGAAATTTAGATTTACAAGACCTAATTAATTTTCAGCTCAAAAAATTTAAAGAAAAATGATAATTTAAAAAATGGTACGATCTTTACCGACGAAAAAATAGTTTTTTCTATAAATTTCACCAAACTTTCGGTTCACAAAGAAGATTGTTATTATCTAAAGTTATTGTTTATTTCAAAATGAACGATTTGATAGTTTTTGAGATATCTTGTACGAAGTTCTTGAAAGGTGGTCTTGTGAAAAGCCCCTGTAAAATATGCACCATGCTCTCAACCTGAGCGGAAATCAGTAGCGTTCACAGCCTCAAACTTTGCAACGACTGTGAATCTCGTTCTAAAACTTAATGACGATATTCGACACATGTTTAATGAACAATTTATGCGAAAACTACCAATGGACATTCCTGAGAGTTGGAAATGGATCTTCCCCCTTCATTTCAATTTGGCTTCATTTAGGTGATATGGTGGGTGGATTTCGTTTTTCTGGTTTTAAGCATCTAGAAATCAATGCAGCTGTAGTTAAAAATTTGTAGCAAAAAATCTAGAAGATTTCAACTTCGTATAACATGCACCATTATATGATGACTTCGGCTGTCGTAGTTCCTGTTGTTCCCAGTGTTGCCTATCCTATCATTATAACTATACTTACTTACTTACGCCTCATAAATTCGGACATACAATATTTTTACGCACCTAACTATAATTTCGATCATTTCTATTCTACGAGCCCCAACAATGGTTCGGTTATAGATTAAGTTAGATTCAGAATAATTATTTATGCTAACTTCTGTGAACGGTCGTTTTCTTGTTGAAATTGATTGAAATCAAAACGCTGTGTTTCTATGGCGAGATTTACTATTGTTTATTTGAATACAATATTGTTTCACAGTACAGGTCTGTCCTTCGAACTGAAGAAGAGAATAAGTGGCTCTTGAAACAATATTGTATTCAAATAAACAATAGTATATCTCGTCATGGAAACACAGCGTTTTGATTTCAATTATTTATGCTAATATGAATGATTTTAAAACTATTCAAGCTTCTTACATAAACGAGTAGAGTTGAACTACCATTTGACTGGACTTTAATAGTACAAGACAAGATCGACACAATTGTTTCCAAATATTTCATTGAATCGTAGAGCTCTCAAAGGAAGCGAATAAATTCATTCTGAAACCTAATCCTATTTTTGAATACAGTATTTTGTAATTTTAGTTTAGTTTTTAATTTTATTTGAAGAATGGAATAATCGAAAATGAATTTCATGCATTTTCAATTGAATGATAGTTACTTTTGAGCTAATATAATAAATGCATTCAGCACGGCTTTATTTGAATTTTTTAAAGAACAAGCAACAAAACCCGAAATTTTTCCATTTCGTTTCAAAAAGTGTAATTTTCATAGAAATTATCCTGATTGCTGCAGAGAAAATCAATAATGGCTCTGCCATTGTTTCAAATTACATATGTGTTCACAAAAAAATTTAGAATTGTTTAATTCGATGATGATCAAAACGAACGACATATTGTTTTGGTATTGAAAACTTGAGTTTTCAGTAATACCTGAAACATACTTTCATAAATATTTGCATTTTGTTCTGAAACGATACTGCAGACATGTATTTTTAACAAGTTGCTTCAATGAGGAATTCTACATTTCAATGAAAAGTAGAAGCTGCTTTACAAAAACATTAAATAAAAATCTACTGACGCTTGACAAAACGTAAAATAATTAAAGGAATCTACTTCTTGACGTAATTTAATACCATATTTCCTCAAACTCATTCCTACATAAGTTGACAGTGTTGTATTTCATTTTATTCTTCTTAACGTTGTTTTGAATGCTATTCATTTTCAAGAACTCCGACTTTAATGGGATCGAATTGAAAATTGCCGTCATCATAATGAGTCCAAGCACTGTGCATTGGAAAAAGCTTCCAAAGAAAATCAACACCAGTTTCTATCTGATCAAAATAACATTGAATAAACATTAGTTACGTGTTACGTTAAACGCATATACACAACGTTAAGTGTACTTCATATTTCAAGAAATGCAGCCAAAGCTTTGAGAAATGCATCTCTCGGTAAGTTCACTGTATGCAACGCATAGCTGCCGCCTTTCCTGAGCCTCGTCAACGCATACTATCTCCGCGTTGTGAGAATGAGCTTCATCGTCACAAAGTTAGCTAATCGTTTCTACAAGCTTTCACATACCGTTTATTGCATTGTCAAATAGAATCTATCTAAAAGCTAGCCTTGTGCGAGAAAAGACCTTTGAATTTTACTACTTAAGGTTTACTCTAGTATTTAATTTAAGTAGTGAGCCTAGCTGATCATAGTTATAGTCAAGGTACTAAAAACAATGAGGAAAGGTCAGAAAATGTCGAAGAATCATCCAAATGCAAAAATTAAATCTTTTATATACTACCAGTTACAGATCTTACTTCTGGTTTTCTGCTCTCTTGAACCCTAGTGATTCCAACCAACATTTTGCATTACCCAAACCATAGCAATCCAATGAAACGAGACAACGCCATTCATTCGCAAAGATATGTATGTACAACTTGTTGCACTTTATTTCTTCAGTACTTCGCCAATACTTGAAATTGATCTCTTGATTTGCTATCAAATGATCCGATATTCTCGTAAAATGTGCTATTACATTTCCATAATTGCGACATTTGCCTAGCCGCAAAAAGAGCTACAAAGGATGCTCAGGCACGAGCACTCACCAAGGAAGAACGATTGGAAAGCAGCCAAAAGTATTTATTTGTAACTTTCGCTTACTCTCAATATTCCGTAGACCGCTTCCTAAGGGAAACGACGCAGAAAAATGTTTGGTTTCAGATTCGAAAACTATTACAGGAAAGTGTACATTCTGCCACATGTTGAATGTGTTAAAGTTGAACCCTGTTGATTTATCGTAGCGTTCATCGGTACGGTAATCTAGTGGCTTTGAGAATTTAAAGATATAAAAATCAAATGTAAAGCATATTAAAATCATAGGCTCTTTGGGAAATATAAGAACCATGAATAATATAATTTATGTGTGCCACTTACTAAATTTATGTTTGTTATCATTAATGACTTGGATATCAATAAAAATAAAAAAACGACTTCCCTTCTCACAGGTTTGGAGACCAACTTTACAAAGTATTTATAAGATGATTGCTATCTTCATTTCGCTTCCAGGCTTATGATAAGTTTTCAGTAAGCCTCAAGAGGCATATCCATTTGTTCTGAAAGTAATAATTACGCTAAATGAAAATAATGCAACATTTAAGATAGCCTTAATTTTTCAATGTATGTAAAACTGATTCAATCCATTTCCAACATTGAATAGAATTTAATTCAAATAATATTTTGAAAATTTAAAAGCGTTTTGCTGTCGCTAGTCCAAACTTTCTTCAAACGGAATTTTCTCTGTGAACTAAAAAAACCTTCGGACTCATCCTGATATAAAAACTGTTTTTGACCACTAAAAGTGCCTAAAAACATTATTGATGATGGGAAGGAGGTATCGTCAAATAAAAAAAAGTATAATTCATTTTTTGTTGGCTTTTGTGTGTCCAAATTGAGACTAAATTTTGAAAAAATAAGCGCTCTGAAATGGCAGCATTGGATATTTTTGACATCAGAGTGGTTTCAACTGCAACAGATTCGGCCGGGGAAGATGGAGAAGCTCCAGGTATTTTTTCAGAAGAAATATCATGACTATGCAATATTTTTGATATGTTATCAACCAATTGGCAGATTAGAATGCATCATGAAAACAAAAAACAGTTATCAAAAACAAGAAACTGTACCTGCACGTAAACAAAAAAAACATAGATTCCGAAGGAAGATTAACAAATGAATATGCAAGGTTTTTTTATCAATGGACCAAAAAGTAAAAGAAAGCCAACTTCTTTGAGGTTCAACAGAATGGCAGAAAGTCATCTTACTACATGAAAAAATACTAACTTTGGTAAAATTTCTGCTGCCTTAACATTAACAGAAATTCGCCTTCATACCTTTTCCAGAGTGTTTTTCAACTGCTCCTTGCTGGAAATTTTGTGTTTTGGCACAGGTCTTTTCAAATTCACAAACTCTAAATTGAATTAATGTCTGATGGTTTTGGCGAAGTTTTGCGAACTTTGTGGCATTTGTATAGCAGCCAAGAGCGAACATTGTATGCGTTATGTTTTTCATCATTATCTTGCTAATAAAGCAATGTATTCCAAATTCCAAATTTATTCATGTATTTGAGTAAACAAATAATTCCATAATATTTTCAGTGAAATGTAGACTACCCTCAGGCAGACTATCATCCCCAAACCATAACTATGACCATGGTTTATACATACTTGGTGATGGGTGCATTTGCATCAGCTCTGTATTTGGCTGCCTCCATACCAAACGTCATCCTTCATTCTCAAATATACAAAACTTTCTTTCATCCGGAAAATTACTTTTTTCCAGTTGTCAATATCTTCATTTAGAAAGTTTTTCAAAAATCTTGCATTTCCAGCGGTTCACTTTCGATGTGTAGGGTGCTCTGCAAGCTACTCCGGCATGACACTTCGCTTTTTATAGAAAAACCCAAATTGTTTCAGAGAAAACTTTTTTTCCCAAATTCTTTTCAACATCCGAAGCCAATTGAACAACTTTTCTCCTAAGGTTCTTGATATTTCTGATAATACGAGTACAGCGCCCGTCATATCCGGTTAACTTACCTCACGAGATGTACCATCATTTCATAATATTCTAGATAGTAGAATGGCTTCTTCTTAATGAATTTTCCAACTTCTTGCATTGACTTTCCCTTCAAATAATGCTTTGTATTAATTTCTTTACATCCAAGGAAGCTCGCCCTTGCTTCGCACTTCAAGCGACAAAAACTCGCAAACATCAACACAACTCTTGCACATTGAATTGGATGTGGAACTTTTCAAATTAGAAGATATTAGAATAGTTTCCAGGATCCCAAATTGTATACGAAAATAACAAAGCTTAATATTAGAATATGTCGAGAACTCATCTTAGGAAATGATATAGCTGCAATGCAAATTGTATTCTTTACAATTTTATTGCAAGCATTCATGCTGTAGAGCAGTATTGGTAATGTATGAGCCTTTAGTTTTTAGTTTTTCAATAGCTGTACTCGACTACTCCTAAAAATAAATCATTAAGTTAAACGTTTTTCTTGTAAAATCGATGTTGTACTATAAGTTGGAAAATAATCATAGGGCAATAATCTGGGTCTTTGATCAGACTAAAATCAAACGGTTCGCTACATTTAGAAAAAAGTGTCCACGAACGTACGTACGTACGTACGTACACACACACACACATACATCTCCCTTTCTAAAAACACTTTATATATACTCTATAGATCTCAAAACGTAAAGAAATGTTGAAAATTTCAATTTCGATTTTCGAGGCGATTACAAGAACTTCCCATATACTGGGAAGTTAAAAATATTTATTTTCTTTGAGGAATTATATATAGCTCCAACCGGGTAGTTTAAAATTTTTATAGCAGTCAAACTTATTTTTTCACCAGTCTCCAATAAAAGAAAATCTACTAAATGCTCCATGGTTTAATTTTAAGCTGATGTTAAACCAAAATTAGTGGCCCATGATTATTTTCTATCTTCTCTTACAACATTTGTTGTACATTAAAACAGTTTAAATTTAAAAAAATTACTATTTGATTTTCCACTTTTTAGTGTGATTAATCTTTTTGCAGTGGTTTTATTACATTATACCCTCAGCCTTGAGAGTGAATTGCTAACGGCATATTATTTTATCCATCCTTACGCAACAGTGTTTGGTCCAATACAAAAGAAAAGAATTGGAGTACAAGTTGAAGGGCTGTAGTTTTTCTTTTTGTCTACTTTACCAATTTGAAACCAACTTAAGTCTCACGGTTCACGCAGGCAGAACTCCTGCAGCGTCATGATTTGAGAATCTAGGTTTGAAATGATTATATGATCATTATGCTATGGGTAATCAATACGTGTGGATTGTTTAATCAAAATATATTAAGTAGGGGTCAAGGTCGGACCATCGGTGTTTTTTTCGGATGTATCTAGTGACATCTATGAGCTAACGTGTCAATACTACTGAAGTTAGTACAAAACTTTTGTATGGGACTCTCCGTGTCAACCTCGTCTATCAAAAGTGTAGTGCTGACGTGACGTTTTTGAGAGGCCCAAAAGTTTTTCTCTGTTCCCTCAACAAGCCGTATAAATTGCATCCAAAGCATGGAATACCTAAGGTAAGCATTTCTCTATATTATATACTTCGTAATTAACAATATATTTTACGGGCTGCTCATTTGTTTACTTTATTTTCCTGCGGTGTGTCTCAATGTTAAATGATGCATGTTGTCAAGGTTGGGCCAATTTCGTCGTCAAGGTTGGACCACCCATTTTTTTTTAAAAAATTGACGAATTGATCAATTTTCAATTTACAAAAGACATTCCACATACAAGCGAAAAAGTGATCATGAGAAAATCGATGTGGAAAATGTGATAAGGGCGATCAAGGTCGTTAAATTGGAGAATCGGACACTGAGAGGCGCTTCAACTATGTTCGAAAATATCTTCATAGTACGAGGATGTATATTCATTCAACGGTGCAGAAATTGGAAAATCTATTCAAGTCCTTTGTTCATATGCTGCATATTCCGTGCATCAATTAGGCGAACCATTCTAAATTCTAATCTAATAATATGAAAAAATATGTATGCTTTGTGAGGTTAGGTTACATTTTAGAAAATTTGCTTTTGCAGGTGTTTTCTGCTGACGAAGAAAAAGCGCTGGTTGAATACATACTGAATGATAAACTATGGCCCTTGCAGTTAGCGCTGAAGGTAATTTTACCCCACCTTTTTAACTTCCCAGTATATGGGAAGTTCTTGTAATCGCCTCGAAAATCGAAATTGAAATTTTCAACATTTCTTTACGGTTTGAGGTCTATAGAGTATATATAAAGTATTTTTAGAAAGGGAGATGCATGTGTGTGTGTGTGTGTGAACGTACGTACGTTCGTGGACACTTTTTTCTACGAGCATAACTCACGTAAACAAAGTCGTATCGACTTTGTTGAGGTGTCAATCGAAGCGTCTTTGCAATTTTAAGAGCTGATTAGTTTTTGGGACACTTCGGTCGGGGGGGTTTGCTGTTTTGACCCTTTGAAGGTCATTTCTGTCATGCGTTATATCTCGCGAACCAAACATTCGATTTTCATGATTGAGGTGTCAATCGACGTGTATTAAAATTTTTGTGAATCTGTCAAATTTTGAAAAAAATTGTTGGAGCCGTTTTTTAATTTAAGAAAAAAAAGTGCAAAAATTAGGGTTTTTTTATAAACAATAATTTTTCAACCTGATTTACGAAACACAGTATTCAATTTTTATAAAATTTATACATTTCAAGTCATTTTTGTAAAAACAACGTCAAAACTTTTTCTCATGATTACGTAAAAAATTAAATAAAAAAATAAAAATTCATTAACAGGCATCATGATTTTCAAGGTCATTTCTGTCGTGCGTTATACATATCTCGCGAACCAAACATACGATTCGCATGGTTAAGCTGTCAATCAACGCGTATTAACATTTGTGTGAACCTATCAAATTTTGAAACAAATTTTGAAAAAAATCGTTGGAGCGGTTTTTTAATTTTAAAAAAAAAGTGCAAAAAATTGTGATTTTTTTCAAAAACAATAAATTTTTAACCCTATTGTCAAGTCCAAGTAATCAATCTTTATATAATTTATAAATTTCAAACAGTTTTTTTAAAAATGCCATCAACATTTTTTCTACTGACCACAAAAAAAATCAAAAAAAAAATTAAAAATCATTAACAGTCATCATGATCTTTAAGGTTATTTCTGTCATGCGTTATATCTCGCGAACCAAACATAGGATTTGCATTATTAAGGTGTCAATGAACGCGTATTAATATTTTTGTAAATCTGCTGTAATTTTAAAAAAAATCGCTGGAACCGTTTTTTAATTTAAGAAAAAACAAGTGCAAAAAATTAGGTTTTTTCATAAACAATAAATTTTTAACCTGATTTGCGAAATGTAGTAGACAATGTTTATAAAATTTACATACTCCAAACAATGTTTGTAGAAAAACATCAAAACTTTTTCTCACGATAAAGTAAAAAATTAAATTAAAAATAAAAAATCATTAAAAGTCATCATGATTTTCAAGGTCATTTTTATCATTCACTATATCTCACGAACCAGATATAATATTTGCATCATTAAGGTGTCAATTGACGTGTATTAACATCTTTGTGAAGTTTTTAACATTATAAAAACTCGTTTCAGCCTTTTTTAAATTTAATTGAAGAAAATGCGAAAAATTATGGTTTTTTTCATAAAAAATATTTTTTAACCTGATTTGCACAGCACAGTAATAACTGTTTTAAAATTTATACATTCTTATCAGGTTTTGAAGAGAAACCGGCAAAATTTTATTCCTTAATAAGGAAAAAAAACTAAATTAAAAATAAAAAAATCATTCAAAGTTACCATGTAAAGAGGGTTCATACGAATGCTATTACTTTATATCTTTTATTCTAAAAAAAATGTTGTAAATTCAATCAAAGTTATAAAATATTGCATAATTTGAGCAGGTTTTTGATAGTTTTAATAGCCTTTTAAATAAAAAACAGCTTAAATTTTGAAAACCAACAAAAATTTTCAAGACCGAAAAGGCCCCCACCGATTGATCCGCGTGAATATTCAATCTGTCCTCATCGACCAAAAACCTTACGTAATCAATGGACCCTCCCGTAGACGATATGACTCATATTAACTCATTCCTGTTACTGCTATGAATACCTCTCATTGTTGTAATGTTGTTGATGTTTATGTAGATATTACTGGGAAGTTGACCGTGTGGACCTTAAGGGTCGCACCTCGCGGCTTGTTTTATTATTCCCTCGGAAAAATATGCAGAAAGCGTCTTTGACCTGCGCGAGAAAAAAAAAAGAGAGAAAAAACCAAAACGCTCAAGAAACGCAGATCATTAAAGGGTGAATTGACGACTCCAGCGAAAAGAGAACGCCCCCTAAAAAGCATCAAGAAGAGTCCTTTCCAGATGAATCTGAAGACAGGGACTTTTGCATTATTTGCCTCAAAGTGATGCCGCTGCATTTAAACAGGCAAAACTATATTGCATGCATTGAATTTGCAGAGAAGTGCATTTGAAATGCGCGAACATCACAAAAAGTTTCTTTGTGTGCAAAAATTGTGAGTCTGAATAAGACGATGCCAAGGTTTTACTTTATTTGTGTGTTGTATTGCTATCTTGGATTTGCAAAAGCAAAAAATGCATTGCCTTCATTCATAACATTTTTTTCCATTGCTTTTTGAGGGTGGTCCAACCTTGACTACATGGGCCAACCTTGACATTTCTTTTTTTCATTGCTCATTACTTCTTTTCCTTGAGTTCAATAAGTTTAGTTTTTTGTCAGAAGGTTTGTAATCATTTAACCTTCCTTTAAGTGGTTTTGGAGTGCAAAAATTCTTTTTTAAACAAAAGATATGGACTATGTCCGACCTTGACGACATTCCCCTACATAGATGAATTTAGTCGAAAAATCGACCACAAGATTTTAGGCAACGGTACGCGAGTGAAGTTAAATAGAACGGTTTGTAAACAGAGGAACTGTTTGAAAAACTCAGAAAAAAAAGATTCATGAGTCAATCTCCAGAAAGAAAGAAATATTGTATTGCATTTCATTGATATCCCAATCAAGCCAAGACCAGCCCAATCACGACATCCATCGATGTTGAGGTGCATTATATTTTTAGGCTTATTAAAACACTTAGATTCAGCATACACATGAAAAAAATTTCCTTAAGAGCGTAGCTTTGCAAAATATTTTATAACACAAAATTTAAATTTAACTGTCTATATAACAAATGTTAACGGCTATAAATCAACATCTTCAATTATTTCATCGCAACTCCTTATGTTTCAAGGAATATTTCAATGTCTTGTCCCCTGGTAGAAAATCATCTTCGCATTGATACTTTTCCGATCTTGCATTTAAACATTTCAATCTTCGCTTCAGGTCCGACCTAGTGAAATAGAAATCATCTTTCGTTTGCAAGCAACTAACACCTTCCGATTTTTTGGGTGTTTCTTCCTTGGGATGCTCATTTCCCAAATAGCAATCAAGCTTATCAGAAGAGTGATTCAAAGAACTAGCCGAGTGGGAAACAGTCGCTTTATTGCATTGAGACCTCCCTATCGATTCGGAATCGAAACGCATCATGACCTCAGATTTACTTACCCGCGGTACAAGCTCGCTATTATCTTCATCTGGCGAAATCCCCAAATTAAAGTTACAAGTTAAATATAGATACTTATAAAAGAGGAAACGACAAACTTACATTCTAACAATGGGTTCGATTGTGAATGCTTCGGGGAGTCTTGGGAGCATTGCTCGAAACGATTGGAACTCAGGCTCAAATGCATTTTAGCTGGAGAGCTTCCCAAAATTATATGATTCGAGTGCAACAGGTTCTTTGTATAATCTTTCTCCTTATTTTCACTACATATTTTATGACAAACTTGTTTGTAGCCTCCGTTATTTTGCACGTGATTGTAATCTGAGTAAGTGCAGATACTCTTTAGAAACTTCCCAAATATTGGCTTCCATATATCATCCAAGCTATAAAACTGAATAATAAGTATTTTACCCTTGACTGTATATGTCTGATTCGAAAAGGCATTACCTTATTCATGTATACACAAGTAGAAGAAAGTCGCAATAGATCAGGCATTGACAAATATTGGGACATTTCTGTAAGAAATGTTTCAGGCATTTCCAGCAAAGATGTCCCTTTGCCTGTTATTAGAGCTAATAGCTGATGAAGCCATATGGGGCCTATGTACAAAGTAGTGAAAGTAAAGGTGAAATTCAATGTAATCATGAAAATTTATTACCAAGTTGTAATTGAATCAATTCAAGCATTGAACTATTGGAACGGAATTCGTTGAAACTATATTCATATTTGGCCGGTGTAAGCTTTCGTCCTCCTTGCCAAACATGGAGTATAATCTGCAAAATATTAGTTTTCATTACTAAATTAACCCTGCATTTTGGAATACACGTGAATAAAAATATAAAATAGAAAAACATTATAGAAACGGGTACCAAAATATAAGGGTAATCTTGAGATCATGGCTTTAAAGGTTCGCTTTAGACAAAATAAACGTATTATCATGGTTAATCAGTATTTTTACAGGTTCCTCTTTTCACTAATACGGTATAATTTAAGTAACTCGCACCCCGACAACTCGAAAACCTCACTTAATTGTGGTAAGGTCATCTCCATGGGTAAAATTAAATTAAATCCAAATCATTAGTTGCTTCTCCTTATCCTGGTCGGTTTTGTGCAATTTTTTTTTATTTATTTAAAGCCAAAGCAAGGCATAAATATAGTAAAGTTTAATACGTACAGTCAAAAAATAGTTAAAAGTAATTATAAAACTAAGGAAAGTGAGTTGGAAAGTTGAGGGAGTTTCGGAAGGGCCCTTATCAGGTTTAATTTGTAAGAGGCCTTAGTGATGTTGGATGTGTACTGTCTACCCATACTGTTAAATAACTTGCAGCATCTGTTGATGGGCTCATTTTCTACATAGGTAGTGCTGTGCTGAGTTTCTTTGAGCAAACGGGTGTATCTCGTTTGTCTGACTATATCGTTAAATATAAATTGCTTTGATAGTAACTCTGCATGAATCCTACCCTGAATGACATCTAAGGTGAAGCAGCAGCACGCGATCATTCTTCTGGATGACAAAGTGGTTAGATTAAGAAGACCGAGCCTGTGCATGTACGGTGGCAATTGGTTAAAGGTATTTGGGTTGTACATATCCCTTAAGGCAAAGAGAAGAAATTGCTTTTGCACTGATTCAAATCTGTCGCTATGTATCTCAAATATCGGATTTCAGACAATACATGCGTATTCTAATAGCGGCCGGACAAGAGAAGTGTACAAGGATTTAGTTACCCAAACATTCTTAAACTCTTTAGCGCGTCTCTAAATAAAGCCGAGCTGCTTTGTAGCTTTAGCTAGTATAGTGTCGTAATGAGTAGTGAAGCGCAATTTTTGATCCAGAACAACCCCGAGATCAACGATCCTATCTACTACTACTAGTTGTTTGTCATTAAGAAGGTATGTGCTGTTCAAAGGAATTTTTTTCCGCGAAAAGCTAATGACTTGACATTTGCTAGTGTTAAGGTGAAGTTTGTTACGTTTGCACCATTGTTGAAGCGATAATAGCTTCGATTGAAGGAACAACACATCTTTTTGTGAATCTGATAAATTTTCAAATCATCTGCGTAAAATAGATGAGGTATGTCCGACAATTCTTCAGATCAATCAGACACGAAAAGTTTGAAAAGGAGAAGGCCGAGGTGACTACCCTGAGGTACGCCCGAAGTGACTTTCATCTTTTTTGATTTGTGGCCTTGAAATTTGACAAATTGACTTCGATTAGAAAGGTATGAACATAGCCAATCTAGCAGAGACCCCTGAATACCGAATTTCTGTAGTTTACATTTTAGAATGCCATGATCGACACTATCAAAGGCTTTGCTAAAATCAGTGTAAACTGTGTCAATTTGCTGCCCCTGTTCCATCGCCTTAAGAGTATCTGAGATTAACAGCATAAGGTTGGTAGACGTTGAGCGGCCAATTTTGAAAAGAAGAGCAAAACTAAATCCCTTTGTAACTCAAGTACCGCGGCTTACACAAAAATGATGGGTGTGGCAGAACTGTGTAACATTTAATTTCCAGCGATTTGTGCGTAGATTGTTTTCATAAACTTTGCATTATTAAAAATCTCAAATCATTTTTTAGTGTTTGTTTTCACTTTTACCGCAAAATGTATTCGGAGCTTATTAACTTCCTAGTATATGGGAAGTTCTTGTCATCGCCTCGAAAATCGAAATCTTTACGTTTTGAGGTCTTTAGAGTATATTAAAATTGTTTTTAGAAAGAGAGATGTATGTGTGTGTGTATGTAGGTACGTACGTTCGTGGACAGTTTTTTCTACGAGCATAACTCACGTAAACAAAGTCGTATCGACTTTGTTAAGGTGTCAATCGAAGCGTCTTTGCAAAAAAAAAATTGGGCACTTCGGTCAGGAGGGTTTGTTGTTTTGACCCTTTGAAGATCCTTTCTTTCATGCACTATACTTCGCGAATCAAACATAGGATTCGCATCGATAAGGCGTCGTTCGACGCGTTTTAACATTTTTGTGATTCTATCAAACTTTTAAAAAAAAATGTTGTAGCCGTTTTTTTAATTTATTAAAAAAAGTGTGAAAAATAGGGTTTTTTCATAAACAACAAATTTTTAATTTGATTTGCAAAACCCAGTAATCAATGTTTAAAAAATTGATATACTCTAAACAGTTTTTTTTTAAAAAAAATTTCTCATGATTACAAAAAAAATTAATTAAAAAAAATCCTTTAAAGTCATCATGACCTTCAAGGTCATTTCTGACATGCATTATATCTCACGAATCAGATATAATGTTTGCAACATTAAGGTGTCAATGTGTATTGACGTATATTAACATTTTTGTGATGTTTTTAACTTTATAAAAAAACGGTTCAGCCATTTTTTAATTTAATAAAAGAAAATGCGAAAAATTAGGGGTTTTTTCCATAAAAAATAAAATTTTAACCTGATTATAAAGTGATTAAGGTTATAAAGTTTATGCATTCTTATCAGTTTTTGAAGAGAAACCAGCAAAAAAAATTTCCATGATTATGAAGAAAAAAACTAAATTAACAAGCCGCGAAGTGCAACCCTTGAGGTCCACACGGTCAACTTCCCAGTAATATCTAGATAAACATTCAAAATATTAAACCCAATAATAATTTTGAAAATACTACTACTTAAAATAATAATAACGAGAGATATTCGTAGCAGTAACAGGAATGAGTTAATATTAATCATATCATCTACGGGAGTATCCATTGATTACGCAAGGCTTTTGGTGGATGGGTGATGATGATTGATTACCACAAATGCAAATTTGATTGAAATTTTAATGGTTTTCAAAATTTAAGCCGCCTTTTTTAATTAAAAGACTGCAAAAACTATTAAAAATCTGCTCAAATTATCCAAACATTTTAAAACTTTGATTGACTTTACAACAAAGTCTTTAGAATTAAAGATATAAGGTAATATCATTCGGAAGAACCGTTTTCATATGGTAACTATGAATGATTTTTTATTTTTAATTGAATTTTTTTTCCAGAATTATCATAAAAGTTTTGCTGGTTTCTCTTCAAAAACTGAAAGGAATGTATAAATTTTATAAACATTTATTACTGTGTTGTGCAAATCAGGTTTAAAAAATATTTTTTATGAAAAAAACCCTAACTTTTCTCATTTTTTCTATTAAGTTAAAAAAACGCTGAAACGGATCTTTATAATGTTAAAGTAATCAAAGAGATTTTAAAACACGTCGATTGACACCTTAATGATGCAAATATTTTATCTGGTTCGTGAGATATAGTGAATGGAAGAAATGACCTTGAAGATCATGATGACTGTTAATTATTTTTTATTTTTTATTTAATGTTTCTTGTCATCTTGAGAAAAACTTTTGATGGTGTTTTTACAAGCACTGCTTGAAGTATATAAATTTTATAAAAATTAAATACTTTCTTCCGTAAATCAGGTTAAAAATTTATTGTTTATAAAAAAACCTAATTTTTTGCACTTTTTTTCCTTAGATTAAAAAACGGCTACAACGATTTTTTCCAAAATTTCATAGATTCACACAAATGTTAATACGCGTTGATTGACACCTTAAACATGCAAATCGTATGTTTGGTGCGCGAGATATGTATAACGCACGACAGAAATGACCTTGAAAATCATGATGCCTGTTAATGATTTTTTTATTTTTTATTTAATTTTTTACGTAATCATGAGAAAAAGTTTTGATAATGCTTTTACAAGCTTTGTTCGAAGTATATAAATTTTATAAACATTGATTACTATATTTCGCAAATCAGGTTAAAAATTTATTGTTTCTGAAAAAAACCTAATTTTTTGCACTATTTTTTCTTAAATTAAAAAACGGCTGGAACGATTTTTTTCAAAATTCGACAGATTTACAAAAATGTTGTAACGCGTCCATGAACATCTAAACGATGCAAATGGTATGTTTGGTTCGCGATATATAACGCATGACAGAAATGGCCTTGAAGATCATGATGACTGTTAATGGTTTTTTATTTTTTATTTGATTTTTTTTTGTAATCATGAGAAAAATTTTTTGAAAGGACTTTCACAAAAACTGTTTGTAGTATATTAATTATATAAACATTGGTTACTTGGACTTGAAAATAAGGTTAAAAATTTATTGTTTTTAAAAAAAAACAATTTTTTGCACTTTTTTTTAAAAAATTAAAAAACGGCACCAAGAAATTTTTAAAAACTTGATAGAATCCCATACATGTTAATACGCGTTGATTGACACCTTGATCAAGGAAATCGTATGTTTGGTTCAAACGGGCAAAACAGCAAACCCCCCCCCCCCCCTACGAACGAAGTTTCCCAAAAACTAATCAGCTCTTAAGATTGCAAAGACGCTTCGATTGACACCTCAACAAAGTCGATACGACTTTGTTTACGTGAGTTATGCTCGTAGAAAAAAGTGTCCACGAACGTACATACGTACGTACATACACACACACATACATCTCCCTTTCTAAAAACACTTATATACTCTATAGACCTCAAAACGTAAAGAAATGTTGGAAATTTCAATTTCGATTTTCGAGGCGATTACAAGAACTTCCCATATACGGGGAAGTTAAAAATAAAAAATCATTTAAAGTTACCATGTAAAAAGGGTTCATACGAATGTTATCACTTTAAATCTTTTATTCTAAAGACCTTGTTGTACAGTGAAGTTTTATAATATTTGCATAATTTGAGCAGATTTTTAATAGTTTTCACGGTTTCAGGATCCGTGCTAACTCCATTTCGCATTACCAGGAAGCGATACTGGAATCAATGCCTCAGAATGTGTTCCGCAATGCTTACTTGGTAATCGGTTCTGAAAGGCATTACTTAGAATCAATGATGGAATGCATTCCGACGAATTGATTCCAGCATCGGTAATGCGAAATGGAGTTAGCACGGATCCTGCCAATGACATCGCCATGTTAAAGTAATCGATGCGGTATTGCGAAAACGATCCGTATTAGCTTCCGAAGAATGATTACGGAATCGATGCAGTAAGCATTACTGGTCCTACTGGGAAATATATAAGTGGCAATATTAATTTCATTCTCTTTCGGAAGAGTTTCGTCTCACCTGTTGTTTTCTTCGTGGCGTATAGTCATGTCAATAGACAATGAAAGATATTCCTGAAATTTTTATTCTTCATCTGTTTTCCGATGAGAATCTATCACACATTCACAGCGTGCAATTTCATCAACAAACACAAATACATATTGAATGACAATTCCATTGATTTTCAAAACAGTTCAAAAACATTTGAAATCTAAAGATAATATATCAAACATCGGATTGATGGTAGAAAACATATTACATTTCGAAAACCAAAACAAAGCCTAAATGTTCCACATCTCCTGTGCAAGCTCTACATTTGCCCGCTATAGTTATAATCTATTTAAAAGTCATGCACATATATTATTATATCGTAGAATCTAGAATTTAGCTGTAGGCTGGTATTTATGGACGATTGATCAAATACAGATTAGTTCACGAAATGCATATATATTTTGGTACTACGTATCAGGAGTATAAAATTGCATATTTAATGAGCACTTTTGGTGCCCTTTTTATGTAAAATCATTTTCATCGGTTTTTCTGACAAAGTTCGCAATGATCCAGGCAAAACAATTATGATTCCGATAGGAATCAAGGACCGAAGGTGCTTTGTCATAAATTTCACTTTCTACTAGCCACATTCAGAAGCACCTCTATTTGTTCTTTTTTATCATTTTCTTGAAAACTCCTTTTTCAATTCTTCCAGTTCATTTGAAGGGTACACCAACGACTTACTTTCAAAACTTGAACAAAATGCAAAATAGCAACTGACACATATTATATTCGTTCAGGTATTTTATTTTTATTTCAGGTATTTAAGGCAATGGAAATTTATAAACTAATGCACATTTTTAATTAAGCCAGAATAATGGAGCAGAACTGTGAATAGCTAGAAAAAACACAGAAATGTTCCAGATCAAATGAAATATGAAGAAATAAGTGATATCTACCAGAATTTACATAAAAACATACAAATATGTCCAAGAATAGCAGGAAACATTTTTCTTGCGACTATACGTAAAGTGAATGTGGAAGAACAAATTTTCGCTTTGGGATGGAACTTTTTACGCTAGTTAACGAAGTATTATTGCAGATTCGTTCCTTGCTACAATATTTAGTATCTTAATAGCAAATCAAGGCATTTGTTTTGAATAGGGAAAACCTAGGAAGTACGTTTCGGATCAAGTCAAATTTCACCGGCGCATGTTGAAAACATTTCATATACAAATCAATTTTAAATTCAAATGATTTTAAACGAAACTCGACACTATGTTTTATGCATTTTGCACCAAATTGGATCAATAGAATTATCACAAATAAAACTTAAGAACAATATTATATCACCTAAAGTTTTTCCTTACGAATTTCCTGAAGACGTTAAACAGGAAGAAGTGGTCGCTTCCTACTTTCATTAAAAATAATATCTTGAATTACACTGGGCACAATTACTTTCGATTTGCCCCAAAAAGCACGGCAAATAACGTGACATGCAACACTTTCACTCGGTCTTACCTTGAACACTTAAACTTCTTCAAAGAATTTGACCAAGGAAGCAGTCGTTCGCGCTCCAATACCAACGCTTGCGGACAAACTGGAAAAAAACAATAGGCTTTGGTACGACTGTCTCTTCTATAAAGCCGTGGTTCTCCGCTCGCAATTTTATTTACTTGGAAATTTTACCATATTTCTGGAAGCATCCGAAGGTAGACAATAGTTCAACGGAAAACACCCCACAACCCACAATCCGTCCTGCATCTGTGAAGTATTAGAATCAATTTGATTGACTTTCAAGGTGACGTCTAAAGGACGCGATACACGAGAAAACTCATCCAGCAATATCTTTTGTAGCAGCTGAAACATTGCTTTAATACTGCCTCCATCGAAAATATTGAAGCGAGAAAATAAATATTTTCAAATTACCAACCTTTCGAGGCAAAATTTCTGAAGCTTGCCCTTAAGTTTCGAAAATGCAGAAGCATATATGTAGCTATAAATCTTTTCCTGATTGTAAGAAACAGCATACAAAATACTTCAGTGTGTATAAGGAACACAATCAAAGCTAGAGACTTCAGCTAATTACCCAAAGCTATATCATCTATCTTGCTTACTAGAACATTTAGCATCCATATATATGGAATGTCTCAGTTATTTTTCGAGCTTATAGTTGCTACCAACTCAAAAAAATCTTGAACAAAAAGTAAGTGTTTTTTAGGTTAAAACTATTTGAGGTTATCCCAAACTAAGAATCTCTTTTAGTCAACCTACCAGAACACAATTTTCCTCAAGATGCAATATCGGCGTTTATCAAAAGCTCATCTCAAACCCTTTACTGGAATTTTTTATATTGTATACTGTACGGCCATTTTCAAAATGAATACTGCTGAGCAGTCTTATTATTCGAATAATTTCTTTATTTTTTATAACGTTTGATTTTTCAAACTTAACGTAGCTTTCAAGCTGCATATTTTGGACTTTATCAAAATTCGAACAATTTATAAAGAAGCCTTATTACTGGTATTATTATTTTTATTATAACTATAATTATTAAATTATTGCCATAACGTTGTATCGTCATCGGAACTGAGTACGTGTGCAAACTGCGATAGGAATCGGTTCAGTGGAAGTTATTTAAAAATCGATCGTGACATTTGAAGAAAACACAAGTACACACACACAACTTCAATAAAACCTTTTAAAAACCAAACCAAGTTATTTTAGAAAATTTCTACCTTTATTCACGAATTTCCGCTGAATAGCTGAACAATGGTATTATCTTCAAAATATGACGAATCTCGTTTCATCTGGGACCTCCCGGGAAAGTCGAAAGAACGAAGACTTCTATTTGGTAAGTTATCACAAATTGTAGAGATATGAAAATACCAGTTAAATTGAGGTGACAATGCAAAGTATCCTCAAAATAATTTGTAGATAAATTTCGACACATACCCTCGATTATTGGAAATAAATATACACTCCTAATTGGTTTTAGAATAGTAAAATATTTATCATGACATGTTCATATCATTATATCATCTAACATAACTTACACTAATAAATCGATTATACAACAGTCCAAATTGGACCAAAGCCCTGAGGCAACATTAGAGCTATCTTATTTAATTGACCAACGGAACACTAGGAGATGAAGTGGTCAACAACACACTCTTCCGTGATTATGGCCTGGATTTGACTAAGGTACTTATTTACAGGTGAATGAGCTGATAGTCCGGTATCGAATTCCATTTTCAAAAACTACTTGTTACCGGTACATTGTAAGTAAGCTCTTTAAAGACTAAGCCATCCAGGCTTAGATAAAATAGCGTACAACAAAGCAGCATGTTTTCCAAGCTCTAACAAAAGAAGGTTTTCTATCAAATTTGTGCCACGGCCTTACTTTCGCCTGATTAAAGTTCCTGATTGGTGGTTCATAACTATTATACTTCCTAGAAATTGAGCAAGTAAACGCTACTCCACTCAGATGTTCTTGTGAGAATGCAATGCTCTTATACAACAAAGTGTATTTACCTTTGAGAGTGAATCTCAAAAGGATTGGAGATTAACGATACCGATTTGAAGCCAGAGATAACGTTCAGTCCCATGGCTTAGTCAAACCATACTGGACAATCAGGAAGACGGCATAGTGTAAAGACAGAAAACAAACTCGTATACGAAAAGGCACTATGCAAGAGAATATTTGGTTCAATCTACGGGCGCCATATGAGTACTTTCATTTACATATGATTTGCATCATGCGAATCGTTTACGGGTCAAGTCGTTGCCAGAACCAGGTTTATCTCATTTTTTTCTTATTTCGGTGGAAAAATAGATCTAATGAGGAAATCAACCATTCAGAAATGTGGTTAGCGCTTCGTAGCAGGACCTCATTGGTTTTATGAAAAACTGCTGTTCGCTTCGTTAATTTTCAAAAGAATGTCCTAATTTACATTTATGCATTTAATAAAAAAACTCATTTGCAAGCATTTTTTCATACTCATTTTAATTTACTCCTATAAGAAAGTTATTTTAATTGATTTTTACTAAATCTTTCAACCGCTATAATCTATCATTATACCTACTAATTTCAAATCGACAGAATCTCAAGTTCAGAAGTTTCAGTATCAAGATTTGAGGATCCACGATTGAAATTATTATTATCATAATGTTCAACGTGCTCAAGGACTTTTTAAGTTACATCATACTGCTGTATTGGCATGAGGACTGAGTTCTTACAGAAAGTTTCATTAGAATGAAACAGTAGAATAGAATAAAGAATATTACCATATTATATTACTTCAGAAATGAGACTTTGTGAGTAAATTCATTTTCTGTAACATAAAAGGATCGTCGCGTTCTTCAAACCTAACTTATTCTCTAGAATCTCGGTTTGATAACCTGTTGATCGGAAAATGCAACACAGTTAGAAATAAAATTCAGACTGCACCTTTGATTCAGTTTTTGAATCAACTTTGATCTTTTTCATGTAATGATGTCTTCTAAAATCTCAATGGGAGAGCTCACAAAATAAATAAGATTATCAAATTTTAATAACTTTACATAATATAACAATCTTTACCTTCTTTTAATGATTATTAACTAACCGTCTTTCGTAAATTACAATGTGCAACACAGAAAAGTATCTGCGAAGAAAATAGCAACAACATGCTTCTTACGGCTACCATGAACTATTAACAAGAGGTTTTTGCTAGGCTAACTCGTAAAAACGGAATTTGAATAATGAACTGGATTTAAACCCTTTTTCTTCGGATTTGAATTATGAGACGTTTCTTTTCCACAATTCAATCCTAAAAAGATGATGCACTCAATTTTTTCCATAAACAATTTTTTTTTAATTCCTGATTTTTTTTATTTTGATTTCGATACCTCGTTTGCAGATTCGTACTTTGAATCATCTTTTTTCAACTTTGGGAGGTGGAAATCGGCATGCCGGATTTATACCGACTATAACCACCTCCGTCTCTTTCAAATCAGTGTCTCCATCAATTTTCAATAGCTGTCCATATTTAGACTTCAGTAGATAACATAGTACTTCCCAGACGACAAAAATCGGTATAAGGGATAGTACCTGATTCGGGGAGCTTAGGATTCTTTTTGTTCGATTTAGAATTCAAGATATGTATTTATAATTTTATTCATATTGACTTCGTATTTAACTTTAATTTTTGTAGAGTTGATTGTGAATTTGTTCGAATGCTGTTACTGCAGGATATATTTTTTAATATTGTTTTGAAGAAATTCGATCTCCCCGTCGTAGCTTATGAAAGCTATCAAAGAAGCATCTGTGATTTGTGAATCAAGTTTCTTTCCCCTAAATACTTTCTCCAACGGAATTAACGACTTTCTGGTGTTCGAAAGCCCGCACGAAACATTTTGAAAATCTGGCAAAAAATGTTCATTTTTTATACGAGTTAATTCAGTAGAAAACTGAATCTCTGGGAATAATTTATGTGGATCTTATGGAACATGTTCATACTTTTTCCTTCCCAAATAATTTTTTCGATCCAAAATTAATTGGCTACTCTGTGTTATATCTCTAGGAACTGAATTTGGCGAAAATCGCCGAATTTGGTTTTAAAAACTGGAACTTCCAATATTTTGACATGTATCGCCTCCCAAAGCAATACCTCTCATGTACTTGAAAAGATACATGGCCCATTCTCCCACTTTCATTCTCAACACGCATGTAGGTTTCATACATACCTGGTTGAATTCAACACGTAAGCCGCAATAGAGTTTTCTGGGTTGATAAGTCGAAAAAAGCTTTTCCAGAAACAGTCGCCGTTGTTTTTGCCGCCAAACCATTCTAGAAGCGTGTGATCTTCGTTTGTCCACCAAATCTGCTTATAAAGAAATGTGTGAATTAAAGATCAGGACAAATAACAGTATCCACGTTGTACAGTTTCTTGGGAGATGTTGGCGCTCTTATTTTGGCTGGGTTGAAGCCAAAATTCTCTCGAATGAATTTTAAGTAGCGTCTGTCAATATTGATTTGCATTTATTTTGCATGCATGTGACAGCACGTGATAGCATTCTGATTGTAAACAAATGTAGATTCTAGAGTAGTCGCTGAATAAGATGTCCGTGCCAGAAATATAGGCATCCTTAATTTTAGGTCAAACGCCATCGACACGCTGATTTTCAATTAGATCTCTATGCAATGTTTATTTCGTTTGAAGCTGAAAAAATTTCCTAAAGGATCATACTATCAGCTTGACTGACCTGAATAGAATAAAGTCGTTGCAGAGATTGGTGCCGATTATTATTTTTTAACGAACCCCGAAATACATTTCCTTGAAGTTGTAACTACCAACCGTCATTTAGAATGAATCAAAACAGCCACGCCCACCCTCATTTTAGGTTAAATGTACTTTATTTTATTCGGTGATTCAATGAGTTTTTGCGATGGAGTTTGTTGATTGGTTTGTTATCAATTTTTTTCAAATTAGAAAAAGATGACACTGTGTACACTTTAAATAAGTCCAATCACTGTTCACAACATTCCCAAGATCTTGGTGGTCAGTGCATTAAGCTTATTTTTGACGGCCTCAACGACAGCACGCGTCAATATATGTAAGTGATGCAATCCTTTTATAACGCAAAAATAAGTAGTGTAAAAACAAACCGATCCCTCCGCCAACCGGGTATACATATCCACCATACTACTGTGCTTACACCCCACATACCTATACTATCTAGACCTCACGTTCGCCAGAATGTTTGTAAATAGCACGGTGGCATGATATTTCAGAGTAAGTTAGCATAGCTTAGTTAACCGAAGGAAACTGCGACCAGTGTAGGTTCCTCTATCATCTCCAACTCGTTACAACAGATAGGTGCTTTTCATGATCATGTTTCAATATTGGGCTGCATAATTTTGGAGGTGGTCTTTACTCGGCCTTGATTCAATTAGATTTTTAATTATTGATTGCAACAACAATTTAACCTTTCCGCCATCTAAGCATCCATATGCACCACTCTATAGTGTATCCACCACACTCGACCGTATTCACCACACGTTATGGCGCTAGAATGAGTATAAATAGTGTAGTGACCGACATAGTTGCATCATCAACCTTTGACATCAACCTTTTTTTTTGGGAGGTGGGAACCCTCATAGGCACTCCCCCTAAAGAAGGCCGGTTACGGTTTCTCAGGGGAGAGTATTTTACCGCACTAAAACCACCCCTCTTCCCCTTCCTTTCCACCACGCGAGTACCGTTAGGTATTACATCGTGGAGGCGGCTTGGCCACAGCGGCAAATCTCGATCTTAGGTGGAGCCTACCGACTTCCCAAGCTGCCTCGTGAGCTCCTCTGCTTGCCCTGCACGTGCGCAATCGTCGAGTTTATCACCGCCCAATTCCGCTCCGACTTCAGCATCTCTCCCACAAAGTTGTGCGGGTTGATGTTCGTTCCCAGCACACCCTCCAAGCATTGCCTCTCCACATGAAATCTGGGGCAATGGAACACAACATGCTCCGGATCTTCGGGAGCATTAGGGCAGCTAGGGCAATATGGTGAATCGTTGAACTTGAAACGATTCAAATATGCCCTCATATGCCCCCATGCCCTGTCAGAAACTGAGTCAGGTGGTAGTTCACTTCGCCATGCTTGCGCTTCACCCAGACGTCAATAGTGGGATGAATCTGCGCGTCCATGATCCCTTTTCAGATCGCTCCCAACGTCTTTGCCATTGTCGGATCAATTCTTCCCTTTCCGCGTTTTTTTAATCCCTGCCGCATCGCGGACGGTTCCAAACGCCTTCTCCGGTACAAGCGGCTCATTTCATCCGCAAGTATGTCGACGGGGATCATTCCTGCGACCACGTACGCGGCCTCGTCGGAAACAGTTCTAAAAGCGCTGCACACTTTCAAAGCACTGAGACGATAGACTTGTCCTATCTTTCTCCTGCTCAATTCAAGTTGAAGAGTTTCCTCCCACACAGGTGCTGCATAAAGCAGCAAAGAGCTCACTACTCGAGAGATTACCCTTCTGTAGCTACTTTTTGGACCCCCAACATTTGGCATCATGCTTATATACTCCATGTGGGCTCTGAAGCTAAGCTTCGAATCAATTAAAACCCCCAGGTACCCAATGAAGGGTTGAGAGTTGATGATATGCCTCCCCACCCGGACGCTAAGGATATTGTTTTTGCGTCTGTTGCTTGTTAAGACTGCCTCTGTTTTTTGTTCCGCCAATTTGAGTCCGGACGTTTGCAGCCACGACTTGCGTAAACTTCTACATCTCCTAGATGTTTAGCAGCTACTACCACAGCTATATCATCCGCGAACCCAATAACCGTCCCCTCACGTGGAATGGAAAGTTCAACCACTCCGTTGTACATCACATTCCACAGAAGGGGACCAATCACAGAGCCTTGTGGGGCTCCCGCGGTCACGGTGTATTCTCTAATCCCTTCGTCCGTTCTGTAGAGAAGCCTTCTTTCCGATAGATATCGCCTTACCAACTTTGCCAAATAGTTAGAGACTCCTATTTTAATCAAGGACGCGTTGATGTTCTCCCAGTTTGCCGAGTTAAATGCGTTTTTGACGTCAAGAGTTACTATAGCGCAACATTTCTTGGACGCCAAGGCATTCTTTGCCAATCCTACGACCGAGTTGATAGCGTCAACTCTAGAGCGTGCTCTACGAAAACCATACTGACATCAATATATAGACCAAATACAGTACAGTTTTAAAATATTTAGGGTACTATGAGTTTTTACATTTAAATATTCTTTACCGGTAAAATATGTAAATTGGTATTCTTCAGCTACCAGTTTATTGGTCAGGTTGTCCTTTGACATAGGCCTCCCCTTGTTTTTTCCACTCATCTCTGTCACGAACTATCCTTCTCCATCCTTTTGGTAGGTCATCTTCCCATCTATTAATTTGTCGTCCTTTTGTCTTTTCCCATTCCTAGGGTACCATTCCATTACATCTTTCGTCCATTTTTCCTTATTCGTTCTCATGATATGCCCAGTCCAGTTCCATTTGAGTTGCGTTGGCAGACTATCAGTTTCTGGTTGTTTTTGTTCGTAGCCGGCCAAGTTTGACACCCGTAAGTTAGACATGTTGTACAGTTTGCTTTTAATTGACACTGGTACTGTATCATTCTTAACAATTTCTTTTAACGACCAGTATCGTTTCCAAGTGCTACTTATTCTTCTCTCAATTTCTTTAGAATATTGGTCTTTTATTGATATAAGTTGTCCTAAATAAACGTATTCATGAACATATTCGATTAACTCCTGTTCTATTTCTATGTTCTCCTTAGTTGCATTTGTCATTACTTTTGTCTTAGTTGGATTCATCGATAGTCCTGCTTTTCTGCTTTCCTTATCTAGTTGCTGTAACATGATTTGTAGTATGCCTGGTTTCTCTGCGAAAATCACAATGTCGTCAGCGAATCTTAGGTGGTTTAAGTTTAATCCATTTATATTTATTCCGAAATCTTGCCAGTATATGTTGCGGAAGATATTTTCTAACACTGCTGTGAAAAGTTTTGAGGAAATTGGATCTCCCTGCCTGACGCCTCTCTGGATTTTAAACTCTTCTTCTCCTTGCTGTTAGAGTTGGACCTTTGCTGTGGAGTTGCTATAAATTCCTTTTATAATATTGATATATTTACTTTCTACTCCTTGGTTTTTTAGTGTTTTCCAGATATAATTGTGTTTCAGAGAGTCGAAGGCTTTGTTGTAGTCGACAAATGCCATGTAATAGTGTTGGCCGTATTCGTTAAGTTTTTCTATGATCATTTTGACCACATGGATATGGTCTATGGTAGAATAATCCGGGCGAAATTCTGCTTGTTCTCTTGGCTGGTTCTCTTCTAGGTTTTTATTTATTCGGCCGATTATTATTTTTGAGAACACTTTCTAAACGTTAGACATTAGACTTATAGGTCTATAGTTCTTAATATCATTTTTGTCTCCCTTTTTATGTAGCAGGACGATAACCACTGAGTTGGTATTTGTTCAGCCTTTAGTATTTCATTAAAAAAAATTGTCACAGGTTTGGATATTACGGTTAGGGTATCTTTCAGTATCTCATTCGAAATTTTGTCGTATCCAGGTGCTTTTCCGGTTTTCTGCGTTTTTAGAGCTCTTATTGCTTCTGTTTCTAATATGCATGGTATTTCTTCTTCATGAGTATCCTTTTCTAATTCTGCCACTATTATTTTGTTTGTCTCTGTGTATAGACTTTTGTAGAATTCTGTGGCTACTCTAGCTATCGATAATCGTTTTGTTGTGACTGTGTCGTTTTTCTTTGTACTCTTGATTTTCATGTAGGTATCCATTGTGTGTATTCTTTTAGTTGTTTTAACCCCTTTTTGACTCAACCAGTTTTCTCTATTTGTTGTCTTAATACATTCAGTCTCTTTATCTTCCTGTGGTTTCGTATTGATGTTTGAATTTGTTTGCTTATGGGTGTTATATTTTGTCGATTATCTTTTCGTTTTTCTAGCATTATTTTCCTTTCGTTCATTAATTGTATCGTTTCTTCTCCTAATTTACTTTTCTTTTCATTTTTAATACGCATATTATTCATGTTAATCAGTGTTTTCTCCAGAAAATTATACTTTTCTTGAAGTGTTTCGTGCCTCTCCATTTGTTCTAAAGTGTTTCCTAATTCATGTAAGTTATTTTGTGGTAAAGGTGTTGTTATTATCCTATTTTTAGCTGACAAGCTAATGTTTCTTCTAGGTTTGTTATTTTCATACTGTATGGCCCCTCTGCCTATTCTATGATCTGTGTTAAAATTTAGTTTATTTACTACATCGACGTCGCTAAAAAGTCGGTTTTCTCTTGTTAAATTGAAATCAATTTCATTTCTTTCTTTACCATTAGGAGAGAGCCATGTCCACTTTCTAGTCTTCGATTTTTTGAAGAAGCTATTTATTATTTTTAGGTTGTTTGCAAAAGAAAATTCGACGAGTCTTTGTCCGTTCTCGTTTCTTACTCCACTGCTGTAATCTCCCAAGATAAATTCATCTGCATTTGCTTTACCTCCAACCTTGTTATTGTCAGATATGGTTTCGCAAATACCAATTCAAGAGAAGTGTTCGATTAAATTTTAAAAGGAATACGATAGACCGGCAATCATGTAAAGCCGATCCATGTGGTGAATAAAAAATGTCCTCAAACCAATCGTATTTTCCTTACCTCACGTAAAAAAACTATTTAATTATATCAAAATTGCAGTCCTGCAGTGGGAAAGCTCGCGGCCGAGAAATTAAACTTTAAAACTAAATTTAAAAGAGAATTAATTGATATTACTGTGAGACAACTCTTTGTAATGTACGTGTTAACCAGAGCAGAGCATATGCTTTGAAAATTGATAGTCCACTTTTTACTCCAAGCTAAAGACTAGTTTACAAATATACAATGGGCTGGAGTCTTCTTTCATCCTTAGTCGTTACAACAGTATACTGGCTGAAGATATCTACAGGAAGCACCCTCACCTCAGTCGCTGTAACTAGTTAATGGATATAGATGGAAGCACTCTAAGCTCCCTTAACATCTTGCAGATTGACGTTGAGCTGCTTATAAATTGGCGCCCAATTCAAGGCCGTAATTCAAACAACCGTTTAAAGATAGAGGGTTTCATCGCGGCTGCTATCATCTACAAACAAGGAAGAAATATCAGCGACAACAGTGCGTGTTTGAGATCGTCATAAATGAAAATGTCTATACGTGGGAACAAGCCATAAATCTACTACGAGCAGCTTTTGGTCCAGCGAAGACTGCTTGCCAAATATACATACATATTTTTGAATCGAGACAGGATGCAATTACACTAATGGACCTCTTAATCTGTCAGAAACGGCCTTATTTGGTGGAATCATTGGCAAATTGTCACGTTGAGAGTCAACAATTAGCTCTGATATTTGATCTTATACAAACTTTCAACGTTTCCATTGCTCCTCCAACAGCCCCGAGCATCAGACGATCGCAAGATAACGAACGTTGAAGGATTGAAAATGTGAGCCAACGACCACCTCAAGTGGAAATTTTGCAGCAGCCGCAGACAGTCCATTACCTAATCCAAGACAAGAGAGACTCAACTAGCTTTTACTTAGCCAAGCAGATCTCTTCGAGTCAATAGGACCTCCTACACAACACGCAAAATATCGCATTGATACAAAACAGTATACTCTAATACAGTGGTGGAAATTTACATAAAAACAACATGACATGTCGGTAAAAATTTGATATTTGGCAACACCGTAAGTTTTTCCGCTTATTTAGATCATCCATCAGACTCTTACCAAGAATCCCGTTATGACTTTTTGTCTCTCTGATATCATTGTGCATATCCACATTTATTATTTGAGTGCTCTATTGAATGTTCGCATCATTTTGGTGGAAATACTTTTAAAAGGCAGTAATGTTACCTCTGATTATATTTAGTTATTTTTTTTTTTAATTTTATGAAAAATATAGACATGCCGCGGGGTAAAGTTTTAAGCAAGGAAGAACGAGCCGCAATAATCGCTTATAAGGATTGTGGACTTTCAGATCGAGAAGTTGCAAGGAAGATCGGAAGATCCAACACTGTAATACACAACTTTATTAAGTTGGGCAGTAATTACGGCAAGCCTTCGAAACACGAACGAAACAAAAAATTTGATAGCACGACAAGTTCGATTGATCGTCCGTGAAGCAGTAGCGAATAAATTATTTTCATCACAAATAGTGAATAAATTAAAGTTGCCAGTAACAGACCGACGGGTGCGGCAAATTTTAAATGAAAATCCGAACATGGAATTCAAGAAAAGAGTCAGAAAGCCCCCTCTAGCTGCAGCACATAAAGAAGCCAGATTAAAATTTGTTGAAAACCATATGACTTGGACATCGGAATGGCGAAAAGTTCTTTTCACTGATGAAAAGAAGTTCAACTTGGACGGCCCAGATGGCTTTCAGTATTATTGGCATGATAAGAGGCTTCAGGAAGAGGTGAGCATGAGTCGCAATTTTGGCGAGGGCAGTGTTATGATTTGGGTTGGATTTTCAGCAAACGGTAAAACCGAAATAGCCTATGTTCCCCGAAAAATGAACGCATAAACGTACATCGAGATGTTAGAGGAAGTGATGGTTGAGCGCGCTGAGGAAATCTGCGGCACGGGCTTCATTTTTCAGCAGGACAATGCCGCTATTCACACTGCGAAGAAAGTTAGCCTGTGGCTAGCTGAAAAACAAATCGCGAAACTCGATTGGCCTTCAAGGAGTCCAGATCTTAATCCAATTGAGAACCTCTGCGGGATTATTACAAGGCGGGTTTATGCCAATGGACGCCAATTTAACAACATTCAGGAATTGAAAATTGCAATAAAAGAAACATGGTCGTCAATTCCACAAAGTGAGTTAGAAAATCTGATTCAGTCAATGTCACGACGCTTGTTCCAGCTAATCAAAGAGAAGGGAGCATCTACTAGTTATTAAAAACTAAAAACTATTTTTATGGTATCTATTATACATTTCTAAAGAAGATGCTTATGTTGTTTTTATGTAAATTTCTACCTTATTTTAACCTTTATTTAAATTATTTGCATCTTTTATGCATTCAACAGGAGGGAAGATTTATTTTCTAATATTTATTTCTTAAGAAATATAGATATAAATATAAAAAATCTAAGTTTAATGAAGGTTTAGTTGAAAAAATCAAAAAACACTAGTATTTTTATGTAAATTTCCACCACATCATAAACTATGGGGTACCATCGCAACTGAAGATGTTTTGGTGCGAGAACTGTCACAGATAATATATGAAGGAATCAACAAAGAGAATGAATCCGCTTCGGCATCGCCAGTAGTCATGGTTCCGAAAAATAATGGATCTATTTAAATCTGCATCTGCATCTCACTATCAAGAAATTTTACATTCGTCGCACAGTATAGTTTGAATGAGCTCAATTGTTTTCTGCCTAGGATATTAGCAAAGCAGAGTTCATCAGGATGACCAATACAAAGATACCTTCATCACTCTCTTTGGCATCTGCCGCTTCAAATGGATGCCATTCGATCTTCGCAATGAACCGGCTTCCTTTCAACGGATGATGGATCACGATCGAATAAAGGGTAGCACTGTCAGAAAAATGTCCTACTTCGACGGTCTTTTACTTATACTTACCTTCTTCATTATTCATTATCCGAGATCTACAGCATGTTTTCCAAACATTGCACTACTACCAACTGCACTTCAATAGAATGAAGTTTCGTTTCTGCTGCGCAAGTATACGATTCTTAGGACACCGCATTACAAGGAATGACCCGGACCCAGTTAAGACCTCTGCCATCTATGACCGTCAAGCACCAAACTAACTAAAGAAACTCGTCATGTTTCTCCAGCCAAGTGAGCAGCAGGATAACATATATAGGTTCCTGCAACTGAAAAGGCCAATCATGGAATTTAAGGCTTCCAGTCGGTCGGATATATACTACGATCATCGTAGTCTTCCCAATTTCGCGGAGGTTACCAATCCTCTATCATCTCCAACTAAGAAAGCAGCAACTTGACAGTGGTCAAAGCATCAACAAAAAGCATTTGACAAGCTTAAGCAACATTTATCTAACACGCCGATCTTACGGCAAACAAGGCACGATTGACTACGCTTTCGAAGCAGTCTTTTTACCAGGGGAGAGAAACGACCTGTGCCCTCTGAAATATGCAAGTTGTCTTCAAACGTCTCTCAATCACTGTACAGTTAACAAATACTTGTTAACGGATGCACAGGGAACAACTCTAGGGTATACTATCCTGATTAAAAGTCTTCAATCAACTAGTCTTTGTAGTCAAGCATACGATAGGGCTCACTCCAGGGTTCTTTATGTCTTCATTGCAGATTCACGTTAAACTGTTTTAATTTTTATTTTTCCAAAGCTATAGGTGCGTTAGCTGCCGGCAGGTCAGCTTAGTTCGGTACGTATTGTCGTAGTTGGTTTCCCTAGTATTTGCCTCGAATCTGAACCTACCTGAACGCCACTGATCATAATGCCTAATTACAAAAAAATACCGAAAAATCAACATCCAAGAAAATAAACATTGAATCAAATCAATCTTCGACGTTAGGAGCTGGAAATCTTCAAAAGATACAGATCAGCCCCTGTCTAAACTACGCGATTCACAATAAATAACCGGACCTTCGCATTGACGCCCTTTTAGCACTGCTCTTCTTTAGGTTATCAATGAAAAACTCTTATCACTTCAAATTGTTTCTTGATTAGTTTGCTTCCATTATCACTCCGACTAATAGATTCAATGAAAACGGGCTGGACCAAACTTTTTTATTTGACTCATATTTTTCAACCGCTCATTACCGAATCTAATTCTCACCTCTTACCTGAGACTCTCAACACTCTTGAGTCTCAAAGCCAGCCCTTGAATCTGTCGTTACCCTAAAAAATGTTCAATCCTAGGGCGGCGAAGGTGTTACAGTTTCTTACGTACAGCACATAACCGAAACGTGCCAAAATTTTCTGTTTCTTGAAGTGATTACCACAAACGATATGCTTTTACATGACTCCCGTGACGATCAAGATCAATCTTTGTCCTTTCGGGGTATTATCCTATAAATGTTCCCATTAATCTCGAAAAAATTGGAAGTGGAATCTCGAATAACGATCACTTTTGAAAAAAAAACGACGGATAGAAAATAAATTTTTCTTTCATCAAATTTAAGTTTTCTCTATTTCTTTCTTCAAGATGCATGCTAAACTGAAGAAAACCAAAAGCCTCCTACAGTAGCAAATACTCTAGCCGAAGATGTATTATGAAATCACCTGAAATATTGTTTAAATTTTGTCAATAGAAAATACTCAATATTATTTTTATTATAGGAATACTTTTATTTTTAATGTTTTTTTTTCATTGTTTTCTTGTTTTCTAGACATATACACATTTCATATTGATTTTCTTGATTTGAAATTACAGGAGACTAATCGAATAAATACTAAAATCTAATTGTAGGATAACATTTACTTGTCTCATGTTCCATTAATCAATCTCGACGATAGAACACATTTGAAATGACAATTAAATTTCAGATATAAAAAGAATTCAAGTAGTTTAATTGTTTCGAATCGAAAAATTTCGCATGTAATAGCGCTGAATTGAACAGTTTGAGATTATAGATTGAAAATTTCTATTGTTTTGATTCAAGTGATAATTTAGAATGGTTAAGGTTTCGGATGAATACGATTATGTATGTCCTGTTGCATTTTTTCAATTAAGACTTTAATTTGAATGTTTCCACGAAAGAAAAGGAGATTGCAAAAAGTCTGAATATCCACTGCAATTATAGAAACAAACTAATTTGACACGAATATACATATTTTAAAAATCGTAGGTGCACAATATCACAACACATGAATATACATAAGATTACACATCCATATCTTCGAATAATAATGTAGAAAAATACTTGTTTCCATTACTAATTGATAAAGTTCAATACATGGTTTGCTACACTTTGAATCAATTGTTTAGATTGAAGAACTTCATCCTCTCCTACTCCATTCAGGGTTTGTTATAATTGGTAAATAAGTTACCTTGTTCTGAAGCTATGACTTAAATATCGTACAATACAATGTATATAAATTCTTTTCGTTCTGTAGAAAAAAAGTATAAAAGCTAGGTTTGTTTATCTACTAAACGTTATAAAAAAATAAATGATCAGTGATTATAAAAAAGTTCATACACTTCATAGGTAATAGTTCGTTTCACAAAACATAACGTTTTGTCGAAAATCTCACGAAACCTAGCGACAAAAGCATTACAATTATCAACTACTATCGAATAAATACTTTTACTTCTTAATCTCATTCAAAAGAAGTTGAATTGGTTTTTACATTGAAACAATCATATCATCGACTACGCACAAAATAAATAGTAAAAAAAATTAAAGTAGAAAGCATCAATACAACTATGACTTAAAATTATTCACAGCATCACAAGTTTCATATTTTTTAAAGTTTAATTTACCTTCGACGATTATCGCAAGATTCAATGAGTGCGAAAAATTCTATGGTACTAAAATCTAGTTACTACCGTGACGGAGTTGTACGAGAGCGATCCTGCTAACTCAAGAGCAGTGACAGCAGTGAATTTTCCAAAATAATCCGAAACTATGTATAGTGAAGAGTTAAAACGATCAACAAAAATTTATAGTCGGCGTAAAGTATTTATTTGCTGTTTTGAAGAATATCAGTGCAAAGTGGAAATCGACTGCTAAATAAAACCTTTAGAAAACTGCATCTAATGGGTTTTTGGGAAAAATATGTAAATGCATTTGATAGAAAACGAAAAAGTATCAACACATTTTGCCGGACATAGCCGTGAAGAAGAATGTGAAGAAGTCAGAGGGACAGATTCTGGAGGGTTACCTCCCTATGTGGTCCGATAATTCATTTCTCGAAAACAAAGCTCATTGGCAACAAACCTCCAATTAAATATTTTGCAATTTACTTGCTCTTTACTACAAGACGACACCGATTATACTACACACGTTTATTTTAATTTGTATCAAATATAGGTACGACAAGATTCTATGATAAATTATGTTTCAAGTTCTTTTTCAGTTGTGATTATGGATTGTCGAAATGTTTAAGTGTATCATGAAACGCTTTGACAGATTATTTGTTCATTTACTAAGTAACACATTCATTTGTTTGCTATTGAAACGGTCGATGTTCTGGCCCATTTGGAAATAACATTAACACATCATTGGATGTGCAGGTGGCAATTAGAAATAAATCATTTTTACTGTAGTTGTCGTTTATCATTACAAATCGATGGCACGCTGCTATTTGTTGAATACACGTATAAGCTTAAAAAACTAGCTTCCACGAAACTCAGAAAACGAACAGTGAAGATATTAATATAGGTAGTTTTTGATCAAGAGCCAACTACTTACACCTTCCAATAGTCCATTGTAAGTCTTGAAATAATTAACTGGCAAATAATGATGCTAAGCATCCAAGTGCGTGTATTTCGTGCATTTTCAAAGCAAGCAAAATGCCATGACTAGAAAATGGTATTCGTCAAAAAATTCTTTATGCTTTGTTCAAACCAACACCTGTTTAGGAATGTAATTGCATACTCTGCCCTGCTTGCCAGATCCAAAGAAAAGTAAAAAATATATCTGTCATAGATTTGCTACACTTGTTTTCATTTATGCTACAATATATTACTTCATGGTCACTACTTATTTCCGCTACAATTGTAAGAAATCTACAATCCATTTCCATCGAAAATGATTTAGACACAGAATAGATTTTACTACATTACTTGTAATTCCCTCTGGATTGATTGTGTTGTGTTCCTTATTAGGTTATTCAAATATACCTTCTATTATGCAAAAATCCTCGTTCATCTACAAATGTAGGAACAACAGAAAAGTGAATTGAATGAAGATGTGAAAAATATGTCTATGAAATTTGGCCCCCAAAGAAAACTTCACGTATCTATCATATATAGTTATGAGAACAACGAGCAGCTACTTTACATATGTATGTTCTTCCTGTCAACAATAGAGATTTTAACACTACTTTACATATGAGTTTCTTTTGTTTGTTTGTCTTACTGTTTTAAAGCTTTCTTCTTGTAGTTTAGTTCTATAGAATACCGGCCATCGGCCCTTTCTATATTGGTAGTAAAAAATTAATTAACTTATAGAGGTTTCAAGTTGATTCTTTTGGCTCAGCGATATTTCGAGCTACAATAAAAACTCTGCTCGATCGGTAGTTGTCCTCTGACCATCTGATGTTGATGTTGTTGAGGTGGTTCTTTGGCAGCAGTCAACCGCCTGGCATGCAGGCAGTCCTTCGCACTGCACAACCACACAGCTTTGCTGAGATCTCCTTAGCTTTCCCGTGATATAGTCTAGTGTTTTGCCGATGGCTTTGAGGCGTTTTTCCAAGTTTGTTGTTGCCAAGATGTCCACCTAGAATTGAAGAATGTCAGGGTTGAAAAAATGTTTCGCTTAAATTTTGAATTTATGCTTTGAATTGCTAAAATTAAAACTCTGTCGTCTTTACAAAAGGTGTTTTCTAGAGCTTCGAACATCTAATTTTATTATTATTTATGAGACATTATATGCTCTTGCAACGTAGAACACAACCTCGTGTTGTTTTGCATTCTCCGCAAATTCCTACTACTTAATTGACTAAAATGGGCCGGAAAAAGGTTGTCCCACCAAGTGAACGGTTCCATTTTTCCCATAAAGATAAAATATCTTCCTCGCCGCTTTCTTATTTTTCTTAAGAGCATATGTATATTATTGGAATCAGAAAAAAGCAATTACCTTCAACGGCTGGTTCAGTGGCAGAATGGCTATAATCCACCAGGCCCACGCCGGCCCATCAGCAACAGCTTCCCAATTATCCTCCAAAATGGGCATAGGCCCAAAACTTCTCAGAATTTCCTCCTTGATGTCTTCCGTAAGACTTTCGAACCATTTTATTGCCTTCCTCAAGACTGCTGAATGCATGTCGCTCACCACATGTACATAATCCTCCGCAATTGGCTCATCGTAGATATATTCGACTTTGGCTGTTTCATAGCCATCTTTCTCGTCACGGGTCAGGATACGAAACCTCCGACATCCAATTGTACTCAGGATCGAGCATCCATCTCCGAGAAGCACACAATCCCGGATCTCCAGCATTGTCCCCACATCTGAATAGCGGGACTTCCCCGAGTGCGGCTGAACAATCCCGAATTGTTTTTCACCCGATTCAATGGCTCGCCGCACCATCAGGCGATACCGATGTTCATAGACAAATAAAGGACATGGCACATGTGGAAATGCTGTTGTGCATATGAAAACAGGAACGGATGGTTCCACGTCGACTTCCTGCTGGCGCCGCTTCTCATACCATTCTGGAATGAACCTCTGCATGGCGGTCTCCAGCAGCTTCGTCACGGACCGTTGCGCAAGAGAAAATGGAACAGGGGTGGACGAGCCACGGAAATTTGAGCGGTAGTGTTCAACTAGTGGCGACATGCAAAGTGGACAGGACGACGAGTACACCATGCAGCGATCCAAACATACCCAGCAATACGTATGACCGCAAGGAGTTACTACCGGTCGCCATAATGTTCGACAACACAGGACGCAATCAAAGTCGGTGATATCTATTTGAGCTGGATTCATCTGCATCAAGTTGACTTTGTGCTCGGCTCCTGGAACGAAAATGATACTTGTTTAATTAAATATGCAATGAAACCATGTTGGCTATAATTTTAAATTTATATAAGTTGTTTATAGGGTAAACCATAGAATGGAAGTCTATTCAGAATTCAATTACAGTTTGAATTCACTTTGGAATTGAGGCCAAAATGTTTAATAAGGAAAACATGCCTTGAAGAGACCAAAATACTAGAAGATGTCAAAGGTAACGAAATCTTTTTTATACCGTTTACACAATGAGATGGTTTAGAATAGAAAACATTTTCATACGAAATTTTTTAGGTTACAACTTTTCAAAAGATTTGTGACTAAAAGCGGTATCAGAATTTGCTTGCAAATATATTATCGAATTCTATAACTCATATCTTTGATTAACGCCTTCTTACCGAATCTCAGGCACACCCAGGGAACATAAGTTTTGCGAGACAACGTCTACAAAAATTTTAATTCTCCGGGGTTTTAGGGAACGGCGACATTGGCTATGCAAAAAATAAGAGTAATAAAAACCATGATTTTAAAAATAGACTAGTTTTCCAAAACATAAAATACAAAAATGTGAAAGGCAAAGTGATTAGCTCGAAAACGAATCACTTTGATTAAATATCGTAGACAAACGCTCCTACAACCCAATTGAATATGTTTGGCAAATTTCGAAGTTCGTTTGTTCGGAGTTTATATCCTAACCAATTTTCTTAGAAAAGTTAAAATTATTTCTGCAGATAGAAGGACATTTTTGACAATTGAAATGCTCATATTTTTCTGGAAGATCTTAGAGGAATGTCGAGAGTGAAAAACGATAAGAATATTAAACCATTTCATAAACTCACTTCTCATTTTCTGCACCTCCTGTTGTATCCTATCTAACAACGATCTAAGTCTGGCATTTATCCTTGGTATTGCTCCAGTAGACGATGCCAAGCTTAACATTCTTCGAAAGTGATGGCGTGTGTTGTGCACAAAATGAGAATCGTCCTCTCCACAACTAGAATTGGTCTCGTCACAATCACTAGAACCAATATTTTGTGGTACACAGTTAAGGCGTCGCCTGCGACGTCGTCGGGATGTTTCCAGATTATAGGGCATTGATGATAACGATGCGGAAATGTGTGAGCGTCTTGAAGGTACAAAGAATTTTTGCAAGAGCTGAAATAAATTAAACAAGATGATTATTAAAGAGAAAATGCGACATAGTTGTAAGGATTCTTCATTTGAAATTGGCTGAGGTATATTTAATTTTTAAAGCTATCTTTGCTCTACTTTAGAAATTAACAAGCAACATGGAAAAAATAATTATACTATATTGGCCACTATTACGAACATTTTTGGTATTATTATTTTTTAAAAACGGTCAAAACCCGCTGCGAAAAACTTTGTTTTCGTATCCAATTTCAACTTTTTAAACACCCTAGGATCAAAATCATTTAAAATATTTTCAATTTGAGTTAAACTTAGACTTTCATAGGGACATTACAATATATCTAGAAGCCCAAAAGTAATAAAAAATCGTCAACTTCAGAACTAAATCCCATTTAAATCGCTTGAATATTCAGTTTTCCTATTGGGTTTTGGCTTCACATTCCGATTCAAATGATTTATTCTGAACATTAACTTTGAACGGTCTTGCGGTGATATATTTTTTAATCAAAATTGATTAGTAAGTAGTAAGTTTTTCAAAATCGGGTGCAGTGATGCAAAGAACTAAATTTTATAGCTTTATGACCACGTTTAAAAATATTATTATTTTATATACGCAATATTATTAACTTATAAGTGAACCAATCAAATCAAATCAATAACAATCAAATACTCACTCGACTGATTTCATTTCGAAAAGATATTGTTGCTGCAAACGATAATTTTGTATCTAGCGATGCGGCTAAGCAATGTGATATGAGGGCCTCCTCATACCTTCCCTGTCCAGTAAAAGCAAGTGCGCGTCGATGGTAGGCCTGAAAAAGTTACAAAAATCATTGTTAGTTATTAAATTACCAAGTTTTTAATTGTAGTTTTCAAATAATATTCGGAATCGTTTTAAAAACGCTATGAAATCTGTTTGTGTTTACTTCCAATTGAAGATAATTAACACTTTACGAACAAATTACAGTTAAAAATAGAAACCGCATTCAAGAGAGAGATAAAGAAACTAGCAAACATATTGTGGGAAATGGATTTTCATGCATTTTGGTAATCCAGAAACGAAACTCTTTCCAAAAAAATCACTGGCCAAACCACGTACAAGGCGAAGAATCAGCTCATATGTACCAAAGGATCTGAATAAAAGATTTCAATTAGACCACTCAAACAGAATAACATTATTTGCTATGGAGAAATGAGAGTCCTCGACAAGGTGCGCAAAACAAATCAGGTTGCCACGTTATAAATAATATAGATTTTCCCACCAGCATCCTAACGGGCACACCCTGCTAACAACCCAGTCACTTTATTTCATCCTGAACGGAATAGCCCGTTTTTATTGCTTCGTTGCTTTACACTGAATCTGAATTTTCAATGACTTCAAATCAGGGAAAATTTCACTAGTAGGACGTCGAGAACGCTCATGGATACTGTAAAAAGGATAAATAAGCAAAGAATACATTGGAGTGAGTGCGCAGAGCAAAAATGAATTTTACATTGGATAGGACGTGGAGCGAATAAGACTGTGAACATTTTGCATTCTTCTGATATTTTCAGAGCAACGTTTCGTGTTCTGTTAGGTTCTATCATTGGCTTGAATTTGTAGACACACAGTTTAACGCTCCAAAAATTTCGTTAGGGTGCTTTATGGAAGCCGTGATGGTAACGAGCCTTTTTATGAGATGGCATGAAGTATAAACTTAACGCTCGTCGAAAGGCTGCTGGGCAATGGCGAAGAGAAAATCAATCAAATTTTGAAGTTCAAAGCAAATTGTTATTTGGCAAACATGAAATGCACACTTCCGTATTTTCTATTTCATAGATTTTTATTGGAGTAATCCTTCACCAGTTTCTTCAATACCAAAGGTGTTTTTTTGAAAACCTGACATATTTTAGTTTTTAGTAGAATAGAATAGTAACAAACTCAACAGGCCTAAAATGCTGCAATGCACGACAAGCTGTTTTTTGTCCCAAAAAGAGATTTTAAAATATTAAAGGTAATAATGTGCTCTACTCCGCCTAGAAGTATGCAAAGTATTGCTGACTTATAGCGTGAAATATATCTGAGAAATTTTCTTAGGGTACATTCACACACATGAAAATGCTTAGTTACTCAACGAAGCTCGCAATGGTCTCTTAGTCGTTTCATTTCATTTTCATGGTATATTAGTCAGACAGCTGCTCGCTCTACCTCCATTCATTACATAACTCGTTATGGTCTCTTCGCCGCTATTTTTCAATACAGGATTTTAATTATGCACGTTTCTTTTCTACGACTTCATCCTCCTTACTCATAGTCTATTCTCAAGGAACTTTGTCCTGAAACGCCATTGTTCCATGCAAAGGCATTTAATAAAGCATATAACCGTCGTAACAGAAAATCCAAAGGGATACACAATCTCACATAGAGTAGACATACAGTAAATGTTTGCACTGGAAATTAACCATGTCTCGAAAATGATGTCGCGCAGAAGAAAGAAATTTCTCAGACATTTATGAAAGAGTTCACGGCGGAATTTTCTGGACAAAAGGCTCGTTGCTTTTGATTAGGTACAGTGCTGGCGAAAAATGCCGGAGCAATCACTTCTAGCAATCAACGATGAATTAAAATATTAAAATTGCAGGAGTTTATTTTGTCGTTATCGAGAAAGTTGAACATGCACATGAATTATCACTTGAATACCTAATGTTCTCCCTCGTGCCATGGACTGAACTCGTAGGTTTCAGCGGTGTATTTCAAAACCCAAAAAGTTTAACATAGCACCAAACTTTCCGAGTAATAATCATAGCAGTATGCTTAATTTGAAATACTGGAATAATGCAAGCTGTTAAGTAATGTTGACTTTTACTCTCATTGGGCCAAATTAATGATTAACTAGTTATTCTCATTAAATAATGTTGTTTAATTTTGCCTTCAAGTGAAGTTTTAAAAGGTCATTTGTACATTTTGCATAAACGTTTTTATGTATGTATGTATTTGTCGCCAAATAAATTAAGTAGAGTTACAGCATTCACTCTAGCCTGAAAATTATATCAGGCTGTCATCTCAAAATTTTATTTAATTTACATTTCTACCCACACTAATTGCTGGACAACTAATCCCAGCGAAATTTACAAGGATAATTCAATATTTTCGATTGAACTTCAAAGGATGCATAACCAATTCCTATCATTTGTATATTGACATTAACTTTCTATAGGCCTTACCACATTATCCTAGACAATCTACAAAATAATACATAACATTGCTCTTATGGATATATTCACGGGAAATAAAATATATAACGGATAAAAGCCCTGCAAATAAAACATCTAGCAGCTGTCATTTCCTAAATCAACATGAAGAGTCCTCGCAACAGGACACTTTTTATTGCCAAGAGCTTCACTGTCATTTGCAGGATTATTGTATTGGAGTAGCATAAAAAGTATTTTACTTGGAATTAATTTAGCGACCATTCACGTTAATAACCTGCATTCCTATCAAGAGTAGCTATGAAATGTATTTTCTTTGATTATGATATATAATAATGTTTGAGTGATATTCATATCAGGTTGCCTCTTGAATTAGTAGGATAGTCAACATTTCACTAATTAGCTTCTTGTAAATTAACTTCATTTCGTTTTCCCGACATAATTATTTTTTTAACAATCAAATATTACTCTTCATAGCAATTCACGAGCAGCTTATCGTTTCGACGAATTTCTCGGGCCTCAGATTTCAAGGAAAGTATATAAATATTTTATTTGGTTTAATTTCAAATGATTTCTTGCATATTTTCTGTTATTTGTTAGGGCTGTTCAATTTATTTTGGCAAAAAGTAAATCATACTTAAGGGGTTACATAGATCTTGAAGTAAAAAAAAAACTTTTTCAAAAAATTGTATTTTAAAAACCAAAAATCTGTTTAATTTTAAATTTACACACATATAAGCTCAGCATTTCAAAAAGTTGTAAAAAAATTTCAGCTAATTTCCTGCACGTTTCCTCGTCCAACCTTTTTTGCGTAGGTTCATCTCAAATCAAAAATTCAAAACATTTCTTATAGTTTATGCCCTTGGCTCGTGCTTGAACGAAGGAATTGAAAACAAAAATGAAATTTAAAGTTTTGAAATGGGTTTGAATGAATTTTCGTCTCATATTTTTTAGCATCTTCCCGATTCTCATCGTTTTTAAAATATTTTTTTCGTATAAAACAAAAACGAGTCGACCGAATGAGTCAATACTATAAAGAGGAACTGTACAAAGTTTCAGCAAAATCGGTCGATTTGTTCTCGAGAAATCGTGCCTACCGCACGGAAAAACAAAGTTTCGAGAAAAACGCGTTTAAAGTTTTTTAACCGCGATTTAATGAATAAAAGTTATTTTTTAGCGACTTACATCAAATCGTCGATTCCAGGTCTATACAGTAATTCGTTTGCCTTATTTGCGATGTTCAGAGCATCCTTTCGATGTTGTGATGATTGATCAAAAAGAAAAGAGCTGATTTTACGCGGTAGAACAGCGCTGCATGGGTATAATACGCTAGGTAAGGCAGAGCGCGTACCGACCACGCGGTATTCAAATCTCTATAACTCCTGTAATGTTACTCGAATGTAAGGACTGTATCGGAAAAAAATGACCTTTAGTTTTTCCTGCATAGCTCCTGTTTGGGATAAGTCTTTATCAGGTATGCAAAATTAACTATGAAATGCGATAAAAAGAACGTCTAATCCATTCGTATTGTAAGGTCACTTTTGAAAAAATGTCATCTGGATATTCCCCTTCGTAAATATTCGGTACTAGCAAAGTTTGTATCGAAGGGTACCATCAGCTCAGCAGTATACATCGAAAAGTGTTGAGTGAAGCGACTAAAACTATTTATCGAAAAACACGATCCGTTTGTAGCATTTTGGCTAGATTTAGCGACAAGTCATTATGCTCGATCAGCAATGAAGTGGTATGAAGACAGCAACAGCTCCGTAGTACCAAAAACCACTAACCCTCCAAACTGTCCAGAACTTCGACCAATCGAAAGATATTGGGCTGAAATGAAGAAAACCTTAAAGAAAACAAACAAAATTGCTAAAACCGAAAAGAATTTTCAAAACAAGTGGAGAAACGCATATAAGATGGTCGAGGTACGGAGCATAATGCGTAGAGGTAAGGGAAAGGTCCGAAAATTTTTTTTAATACCACTTTTAGAGACATAATTATAAAGGTCAATTTTTTTCGATACACTCCTTACTTGTTCTCTTGAAGTACTATACTTTCATATGGAATAAAAAAAATTCGATCGATTTTTGAAAATACAAGACCTATGTAATGCCTTAAGGTAAGACATGAGCTCAACATCATCGATGAAATATTTACATTTAATTAAATAAATTTTCCTTACATTCACCTACATTTACTTGAAAAGCAATATTTCATGGCAGGCTTCACATTTAGTATATGTATAGGATTGAGCTATAAGCACTTGGTTTCAAGCAATTAGCTGAAAAGTTCTCGATTGCTGTATAAAAATTCACTCAACATACTTGAACCAAGGTTACTTCCTAAAATTATATATTTCCCTAGCTTCCTTTAAGGATAACATGCAGTAGGTTGGTTAGACGGTGTATTCAATTGAATATTCAAACAGAAGTTCAATAAAATTCAATGAATTACTTATATTGGTTGAATTTAGGAGGGAAATTACATTCAAAACATTGCTTTGCGAGGCACAGCGTTTTGTTTATTTGCTGCATATTAACTCTTTTTTGGATCGAGTGGCTGTAGAGAAAGAGTATTTTTTGACTTCTCGATTACTATGTTGTGAACTGCATGTTCGATGCAGAGTCAACACATCCATCAGTATTGATTCTCATGAATAATAGTTTATGATGAATGCAAGCACTTCATTTACTCATATCGAATTTCCTTGGAAACAAAGCACCCACCTACCTATGGAATTCTGATAAGAAAACACCGTTTATCGTTCACAAAGTCCTCTATGTCGGGCTGTTATCGCAAGGTTATTTCCTGGCTTATGTAACCAATAAGCAAGATGGAGAGGAAAGTGTTAATGTGTGTCAGCAGAAGCAAACAATAGTGCACATATTTTACAATTTAATTATTATGCACTTAACCATGCACAATGAACACATGCAACAGAAGTACACGGGTCTGGCTGAACACGTTGCAATTGAAAATCTGATCGCTGTAATATTGTGTAAATTGTATTACATCGTCATCACACCTCACATGTCTTTCGATTGGAGTCATGGTTTGGAGTAAAGGCAAGTATGACCGCCGTCAATTGCATAACACACTAATGAAAATTTTAGGCGTAAGCACTTGAATTTTCACTGATTCATTCGAATTCATGGAGGAAAAACAAACAAGCGTGGAATCTTAAGGTTCTGATAATGAAATTGTGTAACCGATGACGAAAACAGTGAAAAATAATTTATGGCAGCGTTGCATTGAAGCGTTCAATTGGCGGGGCAATAGTAGTGATTCTGATTATATCAGCAAATTATGCAAACAGCCATAGGGGAAAGATATGACACCAATTTAAGTAAACACACTTGATGTGACGCATCAGCAGTTAATAGTGGAGCATGACCATTCTAAGGTTTTCTAATGAGCTCAAACAAATAAGGGCTTTAAAAGCTATTCAAAAGAAACTTATGATTGCAATTGTGGACTATTTTCAATTGGATTGAGATTGGCATTTTATTTAAGGAGTTCTAGAGCAGAGTGGAGCTAAGTCGGTCCGTAATGTTTGAAAATCATGAAAATTTACGATTTCTTAAGTTATATGATCATGTTACATACCGAAAAAATACATTTTCCCCTATTAGAACTCTACCATATTGCCATTTACTACAGGATGATAGTAAGATATAGTTATAATCAAAAATAATTGATTGCTATTAATTTTTTTTTAATTTTCTGTAGAACTGTAAAAAAACTCGATTGTTTATTGCATTCTTAAGATTTTATCGTTTAAGCATCCAACGTATTTGTACTTAAAAACATTCTCCAACAAATATAATATCATTGCGCTCTAATCATAATTTATGGTAGGTACAGGTTCTTCCTCGTGATTGACCAACTTCATTAATAAAAAAAATCCGAGCAATCTTGATGTTTTGTAAAATGCAAATTATTTGCCTTACTACACTTTATGCAAGTTTATTATTTGTTGAAATTAAATCGAAATTAGCAAATTAGCTAGTAACAATTAGGTCTACATCAAAACTATAATTGGTTGTCTAATTAGAATGAGAGTACAAAGTCACAATTTGAATATGCATTTCAAAAACTATTCGTCGCACATGGAGGATCAAAGAGTTGGAGTTGGAGCATAGGAGTTGGCGTGTATCACACTTGCCTGGAAAAATGTTTCCCAACCACGAGTTTGCCCACTGTCTATTCTATGTACTGTGGTAAATGCTCTGACCGTACTGAAACTGTGTGAAACAGATAGATAAACGAATGGGGGATAGTTTATGGATTTTTTTGAACATTTATCACTTTCTTTAAACCTTTAGAACCGTTAATAGGAGTGAGTATTGATTCCAAAACGGAAATAACGAATTGCAGATGTTTCGAAATCATCAAAATCCCACTATGAAGCTGCACTCATCCAAAACTCCATACCAAACAATAAATTAATGTTCTTTGAATTGATATAAATGTTATTTATAGTTTTTTCTTCAAAAAAAAAAAAAAAAACAAGTAATTCATTCAATGACATAAGAAAAAGCATTCCTCAACTCAAGCATTTGAATGTTTTTTTATGAATTGTGTGCAGGAACAGAATTTTATGCAGGTTTTCTCCTTTAAGGCAACTTATTTAAGCATTTATTCTATTTCCAGTGGCTAAAAATAATCGCACAGTTGGAATGAAAATTGTCTTGACGGTCACATACGATATATCACGAGTGCATTTTCTATCTCAGGACCCACTCTCCTTTGCTGAAGAGTGGGTCCTGAGATACAAAATGCACTCGCCCACGTGTTTTGTTTTGCATATGGAAATCCCAGAGATTTATGCTGTCTTTTTGTAGGCATTTTAGGAATTTAGATTAGACGGCGTCACATTGTTTCGGAATTACAATTTTAAGAGCTTTACTGTTAACAAATTGTATGAAAAAAAGTTGGAAATATTTTTTTTAAATAAGCGATGTGTGTATCCCCTGATATGAAACAACATCTTAATACCGACATCGATATGGTGTAGTGATGCCAGATGAGGGGTTTTCACTTTAGATTTAGAGTTTTTCTCGGCAGCTAGGAGAAAAATAAGAGATACTTGGTTTTAAGGTTTTGTTTAGAGATTTTCGAACTAAACATTTTCTACATTGTGAATTACAACTGAACTGATTTCTAGAGATGTAAGCCAGAAAAATAAAATCTACACACTATATTACCCAAATGATATCAAACTGAAACATTTCCAATTTTCAAAAATGTTTTTTTTTTGTAAAGCTTGTTGATTAAACATGTTTAGAACATTGTCAAGTATTGCGAAGTGCGAACGCTACTGATATCTGCCCGGTCTGAGAACTCGCAACATATTTTACACGTGCTTTTCTTAAGACCACTTTTTGTGAAACAGTATCACTCAAAAACTATTGGATCACACATTCTGAAAATTAAAATAACTTTAGATAATATAGATACCATAGATGTGGACCTATAATTCTTTGAATATTCTCGAAAACAACTATTTTTTAACTAGTAAATATCATAAAAAATCATGAAAACCAATGTTTTTCAAACACGTATCATTCTTCGAAGCATCACTTTTCGTTCAATTTTGCTGGTTTCCATCGATCGAATGAGTTTCATAAAGCTTGAACACATCAAAGCAGTAGACGCTAGGTTTTAGCCCTGGATGAACTCAGGCTGGAATCAACTCCGATAAAATTATCGTTCAGCCGCCATTTTTGAAAATTAAAAAATAATCAATTGTTTGGGAAATTGAAGACATATTGAAATACGTATAAGAAATTTAAAGTACATCAAACTCATTGTTTCACCATAAAAAACCTAAAAATTCTTCATGTTTTATTCATATTTTCAATGATAGGTAACTTATTTTTTTGTACAGTGTAAGAAAAGTTAGTAATTTCCAAGAATTTTGTTGGTCTGACCATAATAATAATCAAAATATATAAAATTGCTCACAAAGAAGAACCAAACGCCGACGGAAGTATTTGAGGAGATATCTACAGTTTATGGGGAGTCTGGACCTTCATTTGCCACCATAAAACGTTGGAACCGAAAATTCAAGCATGGCAGGGAGTCGCTGGAAAATAATCCCAGGTCAGGACGTCCAAACGCTGCCGTTAACCAAGAAAATATTTAAAAATTAAAAAAACTTGCTCTAGAAGATTGATGAATCAAATTGTGGCAAATAACTGCAGACATTTTGCATAATCATTTGCACATAGCAAAGATGTACGCGCAATGGGTACCAAAAATGCTCACTCCGCTGGACAAGCAGCATCGGGTCGCAACTTTGCAGGAGTTTTTGGACATCTATGGCGTAATCCTGCCGAGGCTTTTCTCGCCATGCCACTGTTGATGAACCATGACTCCGGCAGTACAATACAGTCAATGCAGTGGGTAGAAAAATGACAAGCCACCACGAAAATTCTAAATGGAAAAATCGGTATAGAAGCTCCTGACCACTTTTTGGATTTGTGAAGGGCTCCTGTTCTTCGACTATCTTCCTAAAAAAAATAACAATGAACGGGGAATATTGCGCCACATTGTTGACAAAAGTGCGTCAAATGGTTGTCGAGAAAAGAAAAGGTAAAGCGGCGAAAGGAGTCCTGTTTTTGTAGGACAATACACCTGTGCATACTTCGCAAATTGCAAAGCATGCCCTGGTCAAGACAGTCTAAATCTAACACTCAGCGATTATTTTCTGTTTTCTTATTTGAAGAAAGACCATCGAAAACTAGGATTTTCGAGTGACGAAGAAAATGGTGGCGGTAGTAAACGAGCATTTTGAAGGCAAAAATAATAAAAGCCCTTTATGACAAATGTAAGAACTACATTAAAGTAGAGGAAGATTACATAAAAAACATTTTTTAAATATATATTTCTATTAGCATTTTTAATACTCTAGGCTCAAAACTTTTCATCCTCTCCTTGTACCATCATGCATAAATTGTTTGGCTGTTGAAGGATGATTTTCGAAAAAATTTAATTTTTATATTTTTTTGTTTTTTCTGTGACCTATTACATTTACTTTGTGATTTTGTAACAATTCGGACAATAATTGATGAAATTCGCTTGGTTAAGGATATTTTGGATTATTTTATGGGGAAATGAGATTAATCTAGGATTTTAATGCATGAATGTCTGTCAACACTGATATCATGTTAACATCGGATGAAAGAAATCGATGTAAAAAACATTGATGTTTTTATCTGAATATTTCAGTTCAGTTCCCACAAGTTTCTGAATTAGTTGGAACAGGTTAAGATTATGGCCCCCACCCACAAGGAGGTGGTAGTAGGAGGGATCGAAAGAGGGAGCTTCTCCTACTACGGCATAAAAGGGTTCGCGGCTCCCCCACTAAAAAATGGTTATTTTGCCTATTTCCATAGATCATTGGAAACCTTAAAATTGATCTGGGAAATGATTTTTAGACTTGTTTAGAAATCGAAAAAATTAAAAAAAAAGGAATTTATTTTTGTAGAACAAAAAATATATAGAAAAAAATTAAAAATTATAAAAAGGACAAGTCTAAAAATCACTTCTCAGATCAATTTTACGGTATCATATGATCTCTGGAAACATTCAAAATAACCATTTTTTTAGTGGGGGAGCCCCATAACTTCTCATGGGACCGTGACTGCCGCGAACCTTTCATACCACAATTTTAGGGGAGCCCCCTCTTTCGACCCCCCCTTCGTGGGTTGGGGCCATAATCTTAACCTTTACCAATTAGTTTTCCGCAATCAGTCCGCTTGCAAAACGATGATGTCCTTCAAATTTACTACGAAATCATCCGAAGTTGGAATTAATTTGGGTCATATATTTTAAGTGAATAGAGCGAAAAATTTATTTTAGATTAGTTGAAGAGCGCAAATCAATAAGTAAACACTTCTTATCTACTTTTAAAGAAGTGAAGCGTATATTGAAGCAGTTTAACAACACTAGGTAATTTTTTTTCGCAGTCGCGAACTAACAGATCGCAAAACTCCTCGCACCTCCAACATACGATTGGAGCCATTCCTCGTGTTCCTGGTCAATGCTCGTGCATTCCATAGTTTCAAGAGCAAACAAACAAGCAAGCAACGAACAACCGATTTCAGATTTGGACAATAATGCGTAATGTTTGTTGCATAACATCCCAACAAACAAGATCGCTGACGTCGTCATCATTTCTTAACTATTTTCTGAGAACTGATCTCATGATTTTAAAATAGACATTGCTTGGAATGGCCAAGGAGTCATCGCGCCAAGGAGTTCATGCACAAATATCATTCGTGTAATTAATCATGCCACATAATTTCGTTGAACTTTTCCCCTGTGGATGAGGTTAGGGGCGCGATGGCGGGGCGCGTTAATTACAAGTCAAGGGGATTAGCACGAAGCACACTAAACAATGGAAGTGCGAGGAATCAGAATAATCGATTGGCGGTTTTTATCGTTCCAATGATATTGTACCACCAGTGAATGTTCCTAATCGCACTTACGTACGAGCCATGTGTGCAAAAATAAAGTTGCAAATCATAGAGTCGGGGTCGACATCCTCGAAATGGCGCGGCGCAATTTTCTCGGAGCCAAACAACAAGCGATGACCGCAACGAGCTTTTTCGTTGTTGACGGTTATCGCAGCGCTTTGTGTATAAGCACGACAAGATGTTCTCGTATTATACAATATATGGATTGTATAATCAAATGATGGCAGGACGACGCAAAAAATAATTTTGCGAAATTAGCAACAAAGGCGCGCGAAGCTTCTCGAATGCCGACAAAAAATTATCGCCAAGTATGACTCCAATGGTGGCCATTGGGTTGGACTAGCCGCCGCGGACGTCTGGTGAACACAATTGGCCACAAACACTTTGATTGAGCAAATTCACATTGTGTGGGAAATAATTCAGCATGTTATCTTCACATTTTCGCCGCTAATCGAGTTAGTTTTCATTTTTTGACTAAGCATATGCTAAAACGTACGTCATATTGTTCCGTTGGTCAAAAAGTTGGGGTAACTCTAACATTAGCTAAAGACCCTGCCCCGATTTGGGCTGTTGTGTAAGCGATTAATATTATTTATGATGCTAGTATTTCTTCGCCCTTGTTTTGAAATGTTGACAATCTTTTCGGCGTTAATATTCTACGTTTTGATGTGGGTACACCCAAAAATATCTGCCAAGTACATATGTATTTAGATTGAACGGCATCCCAAATTCGAACAAAGAAACGAACCATTCGGCAACACCAGCAGCAATTGTTGATGCTCTGCGCTGCAACATTGTGGCGAAAACAAACAGCTAATCAAACATTTGTTTGTAACCTGTGTCGCCTATCTCCCGTCCAAACATAAACAAAAACAAATGCCGGGCAACAAAAACAGATTGGGACGAAGTAAAAGTAAAGCTTCGTCCCACTAAAATAGATTAGACACTGACCTTGGCTGACGTGGGCCGACTTCTGAGTGCATTATCTGCATCCGCCAGTGAGCTTTGGAAGTGATTCAAATGGTACAAAACTTTCGATCGCAACAGCAGACTGCTGTGATGGCTCGGAGCTGCAAGAAGATAAAAAAGAAAACCATGAAAATCGGTTGACGTACATGCAATGAAAACAATTGCTGATAAATTCGCAAGTGTATTTACAAATGTGCACATGTGAGGATGACTCAAAATTATATCACTTATGAATGTTCTTTGTTCTCCTCGAACACACCCAGCAGCTAACAATAATATTTTCATACGTTTTTTATGTCTTATAATTCGCTTTTCATTTCAGTGTGATAATATTTCAAGGGCGCAAAAACGTTACTGCGCCACAAGTATGCAATTCCGGAATTCGATATGGAGGAATTAATAATGAGGCTGGATTTTTTTATGCCAACGTTATGTAAAAGGTGTTCTGTTTTTTAACACACACTAGAAATACGAACCAGTTCAAATGACTAGTTTTTCAATTGAAATTCACTCCTTTCTGTAACATTTTATTTGTGCAACAATAGCATGATTTTGGCAGCGACACCCACAGAATTTATACTTTTGTTATTTCCTCCTGGTTTGTTTTAAACCCAAATAGTTATTCAGTCTTTTGACATCATTCTTTGAAATAGCATTGTTCACATAAAGGCCATCGTGGTGATCATGATATTTCAAAATGTACATATTTCACCCATAGGCTCCGTAATCCATTTCACACATGGTATCACTACTGAATGAAACAAGCCGCGAAGTGCGACCCTTGAGGTCCACACGGTCAACTTCCCAGTAATATCTAGATAAACATTAACAATATTAAACACAATAATAATTTTGAAAATACTACTACTTTAAATAATAATAATGAAAGGTATTCATAGCAGTAACAGGAATGAGTTAATATTAATCATATCATCTACGGGAGCATCCACTGATTACGTAAGGCTTTTGGTGGATGGGTGATGATGATTGATTACCACAAATGCAAATTTGATTGAAATGTTGATGGTTTTCAAAATTTAAGCCGCTTTTTTAAATTAAAAGACTGCAAAAACTATTAAAAATCTGCTCAAATTATCCAAACATTTTAAAACTTTGATTGACTTTACAACAAAGTCTTCAAAATAAAAGATATAAGGTAATATCAACGGGAAGAACCCCTTTCATATGGTAACTTTGAATGATTTTTATTTTTAATTGAATTTTTTCAGAATCATGAAAAAAGTTTTGCTGGTTTCTCTTCAAAAACTGATAACAATGTATAAATTTTATAAACATTTATTACTGTGTTGTGCAAATCAGGTTAAAAAAATATTTTTTATGAAAAAACCCTAAGTTTTCTCATTTTTTTTTCTATTAAATTAAAAAAACCGCTGGAACGTATCTTTATAATGTTAAAATAATCAAAGAGATTTTAAAACACGTCGATTAACACCTTAATGATGCAAATATTATATCTGGTTCGTGAGATATAGTGAATGGAAGAAATGACCTTGAAGATTAAGATGACTGTTAATATTTTTTTATTTTTTATTTAATGTTTCTTGTTATCATGAGAAAAAGTTTTGATGATGCTTTTACAAGCACTGCTTGAAGTATATAAATTTTATTAAAATTGAATACTGTCTTTCGTAAATCAAGTTAAAAATTTATTAAACCCTAATTTTTTGCACCCTTTTTCTTAAATTAAAAGAAACGGCTCCAACGATTTTTTTTTAAATTTGATAGATTCACAAAAATGTTAATACGTGTCGATTGACACCTTGTTTAAAAAAATCGTATGTTTGGTTCGCGAGATATAGCGCATGACAGAAATGACCTTCAAACGGGCAAAACAGCAAACCCCCCCGACCGAAGTTTTCCAAAAACTAATCAGCTCTTAAGATTGCAAAGACGCTTCGATTGACACCTCAACGAAGTCGATACGACTTTATTTACGTGAGTTATGCTCGTAGAAAAAAGTGTCCACGAATGTACGTACGTACGTACACACACGCACACACACACACACATACATCTCCCTTTCTAAAAACACTTTATATATACTCTATAGACCTCAAAACGTAAAGAAATGTTGAAAATTTCAATTTCAATTTTCGAGGCAATTACAAGAACTTCCCATATACTGGGAAGTTAAAAAGGAATTTATCTTTCGATGATAACCTGCTGTTTTATTAAGAAATACCCAGAATATTATATAAAGTGTAAAATGTGATTTTTCAGTAAAATTATTGCCATTTTGAAAAATATTAAAAGTTTGAAAAATACCTCGTTCAATGAGCAAGCCGGTGGGATTTTTTTGTATGTTTCAAATAAGGTGTTGTCAAGTTACTGCGGTTACCGAAAAAAATTGTATTTCGTTTTCAACTAAATTTCACAAGAATCACGCTCAGTTTTCGATCAAAAAATGCTTTTTAGCAAGGAAAAAAATTATGAATTTAGAGTTTGATTATCACATAAAATCTCTTAAGCAGTTCCACCTAAAACTCGAAAATACTGTTAGTCGTTGATGTACAGTGAGACAAGTACAGCGTGAAGTCAGACAAGTGAAACAAGTACAGTTGTCAAACTTTGTAATGAAATGTGTACTGTATAGTAAAGTATTTAACAAGTCGCGAGGTGCAACCCTTGAGGTTCACACGAGTCACTTCCCAGTGATATCTGCATAACTAGTAAAAAAATATATACATAAGCAACAAGACGTCAAATAATAAGATGTATATAGACATATACATGTCTCATTACCATAATGAGGCATTATGGTGAGAAGAACAAATCATATTAAGCGCATCATCCCCTTATTCATTATAAATGTTTATTAAGGAGTGTATCGGAAAAATGACCTTTAGTTTTTCCTGCATAGCTCCTGTTTGGGATAAGTTTAAGTCTTTATCAGGTATGCAAAATTAGCTATGGAATGTGACAAAAAAGAACGTCTAATCCCAGCGTATTGTAAGATCAAGTGCGTAGTTTAATTTTGTGCAAATACCTGAGAAAATCGCCTTCGTAAATATTCGGTACTAGCAAAGGAGACCAATTCGTCGATTACAACAGTGAAACGAACGATTATAAAGTACAAAAAGGGCCTACCTGTTGCTAGAAAGTCTGGATCAGGTAAAAAAAGGTCCATCCGATACAAATTTGAGCCGAAAGGTAAAGAAGAAACTTTTGCAGAGTCCTAACACATCCATTCGAGATATGGCTCAAAAATTGCAAACATCGAACACAATGATTCAAAGGATTAAGAAGCATTATAATCTTAGATCATATAAAGTCCATAAAGTACCCGTCCAATCCGAGAAAAAGGAGGAAGAAGCGGAAAATCGGGCTCGAAAGCTATACAAGGATTACCTGACCAAATTCGATTGTGTTGTGTTGAACGATGAAACATACGTGAAGGTCTATTTGGCACAGTTGCCTGGTCAGAACTTCTATACAGCAGGATCAAAGGGTGGTGTTAGCCCAAAACATAAAACCAAAAAAGCACCAAATGTCCCAAGCGGTAAATGATTTGGCAGGCAATATATCGTTGTGATCAGATGAATTTGTGGCGAAGGGTACCATCAACTCAGCAGTATTATACACGACGCACCTGTAGCATTTTGGCCAGATTTAGCAACAAGTCATCATGCTCGATCAGCAATGAAGAGGTATGAGGACAGCAACGTCTCCTTGGTACCAAAAACAGCTAACCCTCCAAACTGTCCAGAACTTCGACCAATCGAAAGATATTGGGTTAAACAAAATAACTACAACCACAAAAGGATTTTCAAAATAGGTGGAGAAACGCATATAAGGTGGTCGATGACATCGTTGTACCTGATGCGTAGAGTTAACGGAAAGATCCGAAATTATTATTCCTTGAAATAAAAATTCATTGAATTTTTATGTAAATGTTAGTTAATATAATCTAATAATAATAAAAATTAGTTTGATGAAGCAATTAATACCACTTTAAGAGACATAATTAAGAAGGTCAATTTTTTCGATACACTCCTTAGTTATTATTTTTATGAATTTTTTTTGCAATTATAAAAACTATGTTTTTTTCGAAAAGTACTGTTTACAGCATCCTATCTTCTAAAGTATTGACTGTTACAAGTGCAAACCAGATTGAATTTTTTATTTTATTAAAATATAAAAAACTGTACGCATATAAAGCAAATTCCTTTTCAATTCATAAATCCATTTTAAAACTTGTAAATATGTACTACGAAATAAATATATTTATAGCACTCTAATGCGTCTGGAATCAAGCATGAGTACAATTCAATAAAACCTAGATAAGTCCTCACATAAGAAGCTTTTGTTGAACGAACATGAGCAATATTGTTGAAGTCAAATATTTAAGTGGGAGACCATACAAATAACATTGTTATCGCATATTATCAATGGTTTATTCTGTGGAATAAAATTATTAAAAATCAAATCTAAAAATTAATTGAAACGAGATTCCTAATGCGGTGAATGAAAATTCTTTCGTATAACACTTTAGTTGTAATTATTTAGATCGTTATCATAGACTCAACTTTGCATTAATATAAGTTATGGAAAAGTTTGTATAGCACTTGCAAAACTTTTTGCATTATGTGTGCCATTTTCGTGAAACTAGGTCACTAGCTCTACTAAGTGTTTTCATGTGAGAACTTAAGCCCCAAAAGCCCTAAACATATATTTAACAAGTACATGATAAAGAGTAGAACGACGTGTTTGCAACGGTTCCTATTTATAATTTAGATAATTGGGCGCTATCGAAGTTATCTCTGTTTAAATTATCAATGAGGATGTTGTTTCGAGGAACATGTCGTAATATCAAAGCATAGCAAAATATAAGCCAGTCGAGAAGCCGTTGTTGAATGAGTCAAGTGTTGTAGCGACTATCAAAGACTGGTCTGTTCTGTTGCATTTGCTTCCTAGAGCTTGTTTCTGATAACCTCGTCAGCTTGTAAACCGACACATCGTGGTTCTATCTTTCAGCCTTCTTGCATTGATACGGAAGCTGAAAGCACTTCCTGCTTTTTATGAAATCATATCAAAAGCAACTGCTGTGCATGTCTGGGAGCAACTTGAAAGTAGACACCCGATATTTCGCTTCAATATTATTCACTTCTTCCTTTCATTGCCGAGTATCATAAAAAAGCCACTAGTTAACCCTGAAAACATACCACGACGAGTGGCGGCCTCTTTGCACTAGTGTGGCATGCCGCTACCTTGAAATGCAGTTATGTAATTTTTAAATGCAGATACATCGGCTCATTACTACCAACCAGCGTGCTCTTTCGTAACGTTCACCACAAGCAGATGGTTCCCCTTGCGAAAGCAGTAGTCGTACCATTCTGTCTCTTCAATTCAATGGAGCTTTTCCCATCAAACACTCTCCCATTCTTTCCAGTCAGGTATCTGTGCAACTCACAAGCTTAACTCCGCATATATTTTTATCTGCGAGATGAAAGAAAACGAAAAAGATAAGTTTAGAAATTAAATTCGAGGTTAATTACTCGTGCCACTATGGGTGAACAACCCGACTAGTGTTCATGCCTTGCGGTTGTTTAGCTGAAAGCTTTGTTGCTTGTTTATGTAAATGCCATTATGAGGCATATGTGCATGCTTATATACATTTTATATGGCAAAGCGACGCTTAGCCTTTGCATTAACACCTGCAGCCCAGTTTCGAGCTCCTCCAGTTTCCCCATTTGTTGCCACTGTCGCTATCCGACTATTCAAGTTTTCATGGTCTTTTCCTGCTACAGCTGCATACTGCATTTAGATACGAAACAACGCAACGTAGATATTATATGCAATGCACCATGGTGGGACGTGATGCACTTTTAATGGTCTCTGCTGCATTGAGCGCATTTTATAGACGAAAAGCGTATCTGTGTGATTTTCGTGGGATACAGAGATGCAATCAGTCAAAAAAGGAATCATATTGTATGTCCTGATTTCAGGACATGAAATAATAGTCGTATGCCATATATTGCACATTTTTTGGGTTCAAAGGAACCTTATGAGAATGAAAATTAGATACTACTGATAAAAGAACAGGATCGCACATTTAAATTGTTAGGGCATAGACTCGAGGACAATATTCTAATCCAAAGAATCAAAGAATTCGTCTGGCTATGTTATACTCTAACTATCTGCATATATCATTATTTACAAGAGCTAATTATGATTAACACGTGTGCAAAAAGGTTCAGTAAGTATTATTGGTTTGGTTCATTTCTAGATTAGAATGTGAGAATAGCATGTTCCAAATAGAATTTATGCGATTATACCAGATCAACGCTGCTACTTACTGACGTTATCAATCATTTTGCTTTCCAGTAAACGCATTTCGTTGTTATCAGTCAAGCCAAGATAAGGATATATTAATAATAAAAAAACAATTTTGATAAAGGGCGAGTAGTAGTTACGCTTTTACTCTTTTATTTAGCAGTTAGAAAAGAAGCCAATGAAACAATAAGTTATATGCAACGGACATGCACATATGCAACACCTCTGAATTGAAATCCTATATGCGGAAGAAGAAAATTGTTCGAGCTAAGCAATTTTTCTAAATACAGTTTTATTCCACTTACAAATCAAAAATACCAAAATGTTCCAAATAAGAATATGATGCATATTTTCTTCCAAATGAACGGCTTTTCATCAAATTTTATTACCTACTAAGTCATGTGTTCGGTTGTTATATCACTTCTCGGTGAAAAAAATTGTAATTCAAGTGAGAGATGTTTTTTTCATTCTAAATCTCTAGAATTCCTTGAAATTCACTTCCATAGATTTGAGATTCGACAATGATATCGAATCCTTAATATCCCTTATCTATACACTAACTAAAACTGCGTTTTTCAATACAATTATGAATGATTTTCTGATGAAAGTGTCTTATCACACTGGGAAAATTTCCATTTATTGTATTTTTCCTTGCAATGACATATAACTAAAGAAATCTTTTAGGAACCTATTTTTGCATCATCTAAAAATCGAAAAACCGCTCGTAAGGATCTGACATCGCTCAAAAAAGTATGCTCAGGAGCTAAACTTGAAACCGGAAAGGATGTTTGATGATTCTCAAATAGAGCGTGAAACATTCACACGCACATATTTTAAAACTTTCATCTACTAAAAACGCTTGGAAACTTTGAACAGTTTTTTCTTAAAATCATGCTTTCCCAATTAGTGGGTAGTAGAACTGAAACAATTTTCATTCAATTGATGTCAAATTTTCACTGCAGCTTCCCCGATAGAGAGACGATTTTTTCACCAAAAAATTTTTGTTCTCAAACTGCTATTTTGCGAAAAATCAATATTTTACAACCTTAAAAAATAACTAATGCAGTTAGCGGACAAAATTATTATGTCCAAGATCCTGTTTAAAAAAAATATTGAATTGCCCACCATGGACCTACTTGAAAAACAGCATCCACATTCCAACTGATTTCACGCCACCGTTTTATATTTTGAATTGAAACACCTGATAATATGTTGAATGAACCCTTGAGGCAATTTTTTACTTAATGTGTAGCGGAGGAATAAAATCTGGTAAATATTCTTATTTTTAACACACTTGGGTGATAACGCCTTATATTACATATTATTTGTAATGCAGGTGGCAACATCGTATTAAAATTGAAATATGATCCTTCTGATTCCTATTTTTAAAAAATTTCACCAATATATAAATACAACAAATTTAAATTTTTCATTAAAGATGGAAAATGATGTTTTATCTATAGAGTGTTTTGAGTTTGGAACTCGTTCCTTAAATTCGCATTGCAGACCGATTTAAAGAGTCAAACCTTTCCAAAAATATTTTTTCTATCGAAAAATTCAAAATACACAAGTTTGAGCTATAAAAATATCACTTTATGTCTATACACTGGGCAAAAAAGTCCGTGAACACCAATCGAAGCTGACGGGTATCTGCTACTGTAAATTCAGCTGCATTCATTTATGAATTTGGATGGTTTTTTTTACTCACTAAAGCAATAAAATTTTGTTTGGTACAAAAGTCATCAAGATTTTCCATTTAAGGATCCTTCAAATGACTTTGCACTTTGTGCATATACATCACTAGGCTAGCCAAAAAAGTCCGTGAACACATATTTTAATGAAGTTATTGAAGCAAGTTGGGAAAACATTTATTGCTTTAAACTTGGGAACGTGTTATTTTTCCGGACCAGAGCAAATTCAATTTATTTAGGTTCGACGGACGACAGAAAGTATGACGGAAACCGAAGAAACCCCTACAACTCAAAAACCTCGGACCTACGGTGAAGCACGGTGGAAGAAATATACAGGTGTGGGAGTGTATGAGTGCTGGAGGATACCTTGATATTCTGAGCGACAATTTATTTGAGAGTGCCAGAAAATTAGGATTAGAGGAAACTTATGTTTTTCAACAAGATAACGACCCCAAGCATACTGCCCGAAAGTTGAAGAATGGTTGCTTTACAGAGTAGGTCGCCCTCTCAAAACCCTCCACAATCCCAGACCAGAATCCCATTAAGCATTTGTGGGGTGAAACTAATAAAAGAATTCGTAATCGTCCGCTAAAATTCTTGCAGAATTTGAAAAGAGTCGTCAAGGAAGAATGCGATCAAATTCCGGCAGAATTACAACGAAACTAGTTGGATCGATGCAAGCACGTCTCCTGGAAGTAATCAAAAACAAAGGTGGCCCAACATCGTTTTGACTTAAATTTAAACTTCATTTTTTTAGTTTATAAATTACAACTTATATTGTGTTCATAGACTTTTTTTGCAATATTTTTTAACCTTTTTTGATTTTTAAATTCTTGGGGATTTTTCAAGCATAAAAATATTTATGTTTAGTTTTAGAAATATACTTTGTGCTTTTTATGATACAAACAAAATGTTTTTTTTCTTTTGAAAATATTGCTTGTATGACCCTTGTAGCGAATTCAGTTAATTTGCTTATGAGTGCTCACGAAATTTTTTGCCCAGTGTATATTTGCGTGAAAAGCCAAACAGCTAAATAAATATTTCTTTTTTATATGCTTGTTTTTACGTATGTTGCATTCGATTCAATGCACCGATGTTTGTCTCCAGGGAAGGTCCTAAACCTTTCCAGTTTTACATCAATGGTACTATATTTCAAAAATTATAGGATTTTTTATTAAAATAAGTAAACATGACTATATTGAAACGCGTAGTCCCTATTAATATTCTCAGAAAGAACATTGAAATTGTCAAAATTTGAAAGCTTTTTTGGTCGCTAATTTTAGCAATAGTTTTTTAATGATTAATTAACGCAAACCAAACCTTTCTACGATTATGAAGCAATGATTATTGTTTATAGTGCCACAAGTTCATGTTGTATAAACATTATAATTAAGCAATGAACAAACCAATAAAATCAACCCTACAAAACTCTCAACAATCATTGCTTATATAGTTTACATAACAAAATCCATTCAAGAAAACTTGAATCAACAAGCCTCTGCTTATAATATTTAATAACATATCACCTGATACGCGCCCGTAACCAAGTTTATCTAACTACCATAAACCCGCGTACAGATAAAATTTCTGTTATTTTTTTCTCTTTGTTCTAGACTTATTCCACCTCTAATTGGTTTCAATCTCAGCACAAATATTACCTGTACGTCGAAATACGTAGATACTTACAACCTGTTAATTGCTCGTTGAATTCGCCAACTTTTGTATTGAATTCATTTAAACAAATAGTAAAAAATGTAAATTAACATTTCCGCTCGCATTGACCTAGCATGGTGTCAAGGCTTAGTGGCTAGCCAAAAATAGACATTGAAAAACAACAGAACGATGATATCATTATTTACCACAAAAGGAATAATTTGCGTTTATAATAACGCGACCCAAACGCAACAGCCATGACCGTAGCTATACAGCAGAGTAAAAAAACAGTTTAAATTTAATTATTCTAACGTTGTGCGATCTTACGTAATCGAAAAAGGAAGAGAAAAGTTCCTGACCAATCACCTGCATAATAGGAACCTCAAAAACTCAGCAAAACACAAGAATTTAGTGCCATTCTATCCGAAGCCAACGCACATTTAGATTAAGGTGACACACTTGCATGTTAACGTGCTCTCCAAATTAACATACTCGTATGAGTTTAAAGCTTAATCCGTCGCTATCTTGCCCGATACGTAATATCGTGAGGCGACATTCAGGAAATACTGATGTAAGAGCGATGACATTGAAAGAAGATTTTAAACAAAATAAAATGCTGGCTGGCTGTGACGATTGTTATGTAACTGAAATTATAATATCCCTAATAGTTGATAAATTATAACAAGGGTGATTGATTCCCTAGAGTTTGGATATAAAGTTGGACAATGTTCGCCTTCTTTAAAGTTACTTTCGTTCAAATGGAACCAATGAGAGGGTACTAGGAAAGTTGATAGTGTTTCCCCTAGGATCTTTCTGGGGTGGGGCATGCTTGAAGGAGGAAGCAAACTAACAAATCACCTTTAATTTTTTCGGTGAATCTTTTATTCTTTCCTATGCAGTTACTTTTCCGAAGGTTAAGGTCAACTATTCGCATAAATTATCGACGATCACATCAAAATATTGAAGCTGAGCAATACGAATAAAAAATTCGGAATTAGCTCTAAGGCCAAATGTACGACAGCACTGAAGCAGATAAGCGCCATGAAAATTTGGGCTTACTTATTAACTACATAGTTGCCTCGTATGGATCGCGGGGCTGCTCCTCTAGATGTTTGTTACTCTTTTTTATCGACGCAATAATCACTCGAAAATAAATCTTCAGATTTCTTTGCCGTTTTTTTCCGAACTTGCTATCCAGTGGCTTGTTGCCGACTCGGGAAAACTTAAATTTTTGAAGATACTACGCAGCTATTATGCAACAGAGTCGTTGTTACTGTTGTTCTGTGCTTGTTTAGTGGCTCCATTCGCAACGCGTTAATATTATAAACGATTCATGGATCACCTTGAATTCATCTGGTGTTATTTTTATGGAACGCTACAATCTCAGTGCTTGCGTGCATGTAAGGATTACATCATAGAGCTGTGTATTTAAAGTTCATAGTGTTTCAATTATTTATGTACATAGAGTATTTGCTGCTGTTTAATAGGGCAAGTTTGCAAGGAATTGGTAAAATCCGACATAGAAGGACGACTGCTAACACGTTCACAGGCTGGGCAGTAGCCATTTCGGAATTACGAAAAACTCATCAAGTGAACTTCCCGAAACGTCTCCATAACAGCTAGATACGCACGTCCTTCGGACTCCGTGTTCTTTCACGTAACACTCAAGTGCAATGTGCTAATCACTATTAATAAAATTAGTCGCTTCTTAATTTTGGAAGCAATTCAGGTGCAATGAAAACTGACAAAGCCAATGCAAACAACAAATATTGAATAACAACAGATAATATTGATTTTGTGTGGAAAACAAATTCATGCAACGTGCGGGACGGCCACCACCCCCAGCGACAGCGCCATCGTCGCCACCTTATTCTCGCCCACCCCGCCACGTTGCTGAGTCGGAGTCTAGTTAATTACTCCGGACTTGGCCGCAACAGAAAGAATTTCCTACAGGCTTGGAAATTATGTAATAGCGAAAAAGCTGTGAACACTTTGCAATATAACAGCTATACCGTCCAGAGCGATTTGTTTACGCCGCTTGCGCTGGATAAGAGAGCGACATGTGTTCAAGCGGGTATTGGGCGAATCCGGGGGAACTACATATGAAGACGACGTGAAAAGCAAGCTTTTAGAGTATCCGTATCTGTATCTGAAATAAATTTATTTCAGAAGCTTAATCTTGTTGCCACGAAGAGAATATATGATCTCTTCAGCTTCAGTGTCACTAAGGTCATTAAGAAAACTGGCTTCTCTTCTCGTCCATTTCTCTAGGAAACTCAAAAAGCTCGACGTACAGTTGACTACATTCACAGACGGGTGGTTGACCTCTCTCACGCCTGGAAAGATACAATTCAAGGCGACCTCAGATTTCAGATGGGGAGCGTAGAACGCCAAACGCATGATGTTAACTACGAGGTTTCTTTGTTGTCTCGCTGTTCACCTCCTTAGCCTCCACCCAATAAAATCCCTTTTGTAACCACACTTACAATGGGCTGAGTAGGCGACTGTTTGCTAATCAAGGAACCAATCGACGTTTTCTGGATTGGACGTAACTCTGCAATTTGTTAAAGACCAGGCGCCATTTCATAATCCTAGTGGAAAGTTAGAATTTCCGTTCCATATGGTGCGGCACTTTTGCTTGAAGTGACGTAACTTCTTGTGAATGAACAACTCGACTTACAAAGTATTGCGTAATGGCTTTTCCTGACCAATCGTTATACTTGATTGTGGTGGGCCTTCATATAATACTCATGTCTGTATATTTGTTCTGAAACGACAAATATGGATAAGCGGACTAACAAGTGTTTTATCATTTAACGGTTTATTGCACCTTACACACCACAATATGGCGGCCTACATCCATTTATTTCTATAATGACATTTTTATCCATTTTTATTATTTTAACTTGAATTTATTTACTGTTTCGCAGTTGTTAGCACTTCCGAAAAGTTTCAGTCAATTTAGTTTCTATTATACCATATAGCTTTCAATTTTAGGTAATTGAATTATAATCTAGAAAAGATTCGCTAAAAATTTTGCCAAAATCCGATAACTATAGTGTATCAATGAAGTATCAACGAGTTTCTAGAAATCGAATTTCTTAAACATATAAGAAAAGACACTTGTTTCCTTTATTATACGTTTTCGATTTTATTATTACCAAATGTACATTTCGGACATTAGTTGTGCCCTTCTTTAGTGTATACACTGAGCACAACTAGTGTCCGAAACATGTACATTTGATAATAAAAAAATTGAAATTGTATAGCTATAGTGTAAAGGTATCTAATGTCAAGTTGGTAAACATTTTGTATTGAAATTGTGGCTGGGCTAAATTAAAATTATGTATATTAACTCATTGAGCTACGCGGACAGGTTTTATAAATTTGTCTTTTCAAAAATTTCTGTCCAAACTTGCTATTGATATCGTCAAAGTGCAAAGACTAAGATAGATAGTAATAAATGGAGAAAACCATTTTTGACTTATTTAGGCAGAAATAGTTCAATAAATATTGAGGTGTTGCGTATTCTATTACTTATTATTGCTGAAAGTGCAAAGCATAAATCTACCACTTCAATGTCCTATTTCATAGAACATGTTTTTTTCGGGAGCTATTAATTGACAATGGGTTTAATTTACTTATTTTGATTTTATTTTTCTCTTTTTCCAAACAAAAGATCCTACTTAAAACTTATCATGTTTTAATGTGAATTGGAAACAAAAACAAAAAAGTAAAAGTTTGTTTCCATCGAGTTTGGCCATTTGCACTTAGGTGAATCCTTTGCAAACCTCAGGAATATAGTGGTGCCAGTTTCTTTTGCCCAATCACACCATCCCATTAGATAATGAGGCTTCCTCGTGATATATCAGAATTGTATTTGTAATTGGATTATCCTCTTCAAAGCACAAAAGATTGAAAATAAATTGGATTATTTGCGATTCGAAAATAAATTACTGAAAGTAGGCAACACGTATAGAAACGTTGTCTTCATTTGGTTCATAAATTTAAGCAAGTAAGATTCAACAAAACTCTATTTCGAGGATAGTCTTTTGACGTTATTGAAAAGTAGTCATTATGAATGAAAGCTAGGAAGGAAATAATGGTTTTGATCCAGCAAAAATGGCTTGCCGTTTGTTTCGTATGTTTTGCACAAGACAAATATTTATTAAAAAGCAACAACACTTTTAGTCCACAATGGTGGTCTTACTAATTTTCTAATGCAATTTTTTCATGGTTCTTGTTTCAACATTTAATTTTTTCGAATTCATTTAAGCCTATTCGATGTATTCGCTTACATATTAATGGGATCCTTGCTATCGTTTAGATGAATTTAGTGTATTTTGAGTAGTGATGCTTTACTGAATTAGTATTATATGAATTAAGAACCAACATGAAGTAGTTAGAAGAAAAACCTAACTAATGACGCAAAAGATTCGATTTAGAAACATTAACATTTTAAAAATTATAACAACAAAAACTAGTATCCTGTGTGGAATGTAATCTTGACTGGAAAGGAATTTCGACTTATGGTTTTTTTATCATTAGGCACAATAGACATACGAATGAAATAACTGACAATTTCATCCAGTAATAAAAATAAAAATTAAAAACAAAATAACAGAATAAGTTCAACCTTTTTTTGATGTCCTTGTAAATACACTTGTTTGTTTTGGGGTTTATTAATATTTTTATCGCCCTATGAGATGCCAGCTCAAGCACAATAATATCAATAAAATTAACGTGTTCAAGGTCATTATTGATCACATTTTTTCAAACCCCATGCATAATTTCACACGACCATTAACATCAATTACGCTTCTCGCATAAGCCATTATTTACCATGGAAATTATCTACACTGCACAGGTCATTGTACGCGTAATGTCAATTTTTTATCAACCTTATATCAACGAAAGCATTGAAACCTTTAAGAATGGTTTCCAACGTATAGGTAACATTCTCACCCGATACATTTACATGATTTCGGCCAGGATGTGAACGGCTATTGTAACGACATTCTTTAAAAATATAACCTTTCCATCGAATTTTGTTTACGGACAAGTAGGCATCAGTTGTTCCCAGTTAAGTCAAATTTACGGTAATATAATTGCTTTGAACAACTAAGTGAAATCTAAGTGCTACCTTGCCTTTGCTCAACGGTCAACGCTCCCTTTTTTTCCTTCCCTTCTTCGAACACATTTCAATATTTAGAACATTTCCCTAGCAACAATCTTTGTTACATGCCGAAAAGAAATCAACAGTATACATACACATAGACTTTCATTACACAACAAAGCTTCATTATATACCGATTACCCTTATTTTATCAAAACAAAAGTTGATGGTAAAAAATATTGATTTTGACTAGTTGATTCCTGAATTACACTCAAGTCTTAGTACATATGTATTAGACTGTCAAATAGTTGCGAGTCGAGTGTTATTCAATACAACTCAATAAAAACGCGTTTAAATTCTGAACTCTAACATAAGCTTCTCAGAAAAACAAATGTGGCAACGGAGAAAAAGTGTTTCTTAGAAGCAGTGTCGTCAGCACAATAGTATAATTCTAAGAACACACTTTATTCGTTGTTGAAGGTCCTTTGCTTTACTTGATTCATTTATTACAGCTAGAACCAACTAACTTTCAATACGAAAAAGTTACTTTTAATATTTCGAGGCAAGACAGTGTTTCGCTTTATTCTGTTATTTTGCGTAACTTTGTCACGCGAAAACTCTATGACTCATATTCAACAATGCATCGTTCATTTTCATTCATTTATCACTGACTTCTAACTTAGATAGTTTTTAATTCATAACTTCTCCCTTTTTGGTGTTTCATAGTTCCATGTCATAATTTATAATTCGTCGCCGAGAATTGGAAAGTGAAGCGTGCAGGTGACGAAGCTTTCCACTTTTATTTTAAAAAAAAAGTTGTTCAAATGATTGAAAATTTCTGGCGATTCAAACCCTTGTTTTATCATCCTAGACGATTGCAAAGAAACAAAGACGCTTTAAGATTTTACATGAATATTCCATGTCAGATTATGCAAACGAACCTATAAGAGGTTTCTTTAAAGTCCCACCCCTATTTCTTTCACTTTCAGAAACACATAGCATATAAAAGACAAATTTTTGTGAATTGGAAAAAGTTCAGGTCTTCTCAAACCAAATATTACAATGGTCAGCGTGTTTTCAACAAACAGCAAGTAGGGCTCTGCATTTTTCTTTTATGCTCATCCAGCACCAAAAGGACAATAAAAACACCTAAATGTATTCAGAATATCTTGACCAAGCGATTCATTGCCTGGGACAAACAGAAACCCTCTACTCCTTGATATTTTTCATCTGCATTAATCATAACTCCTCCACGAAAAATATTTCACACTGCATTCGAATCCCGACCGGATTTTCTTTCATTTAGTATAGGACAAGGTCCAAATTATCATTTATCTTCGAATTGTCACGAAGAAAACTGTTTTAGCGTCACATCTTCTACCATGCCAACACCATCACATTTATACAGTGCCTGTGTTCAGATCAGCATTTCAAATCTCCATTCATCCCAGGCACAAGAAAAAACACATAAAGAAAACTGATATGTATTTAAGATTCCTCGGGGTGAAATAAATTGGAACAGCAAAAGAACTCCTTTCCACTTTGAATAAAGTTGAACGAGTTGCGAACAAGTTTTGCCATATAACGACCTGCCGACGAATGTGCAAAAGCCTTAAAGCAGAGACGTGTGTGCAAAAAATATTTCTACCAAGGGAGTATTCTTCTTATTCGAATAGCACAGCAATGTCATAAATGTCGGGACCGCTCCAACGCTTCCTCAAGGATTAAGCATATGAGTTATTTGTCGTGTCGCAATGGTAAATGGAGCGGTCAAAGGGAAATTCTTACGTGACATGCCAAAGGAGTTAGAAGGATGCTTCTTTGCAAGAAGAATATATTCTCTTTGCGATATTGAGAGAGAAAAACAGGACCAAAAGTTATGCAAATATTAGCGCTGTGCTCATAGCGAAAATTAGCAGATTTTTTATTAAGCACAAACTGCGCTTTGTAGGCTTTTATGCTTGTCTGCTCTCCGACGCGAAATTATTTTCGAATAATATATGCAGTTTTGTTGTTTTGGACAAACGAAGCTATGGAACAAGCCTGTTTTATCTAGCTTGAAACGAGTAGCAAATATCAAACCAAATGGTTTCGACATGCAACTATAACTTTTTAAATTATATCAGTTCAAAGCAGATTCAAAGGACATGAAAACGCATACGCTCTAAAGATGATATCTCTGTCTCTGCTGAGTTTGTGTTACAGAATCATTGAATGGCAAATATAAATTTTATAATCGGGTTTACTGGTCCACGAGCGATATGTTGAAACTCCGAAAAATTCATTAAATATGCAGCGTCCAGTAATTAAAACAAGCAATTTAATGTCATGAATTTCCATCACCCATATTCAAAAACAAATTAGCCTTATGAGTGATTAATTGTAATATAATTTGGATTTAACTCATGCTCTATCGACTTCGTTCAGATGCCAATAGAAGCGCCTCAGCAATGACCTGAGCTGATAAAATTTCGATTAAAATTCGTTTCGGTGTTGTTGTTTTTTTGGTTTCAATACATTCAATTTCCGTTACACACGATATCTCACGAAGAAACGTTGTAGTACCGTCGTTAAAGTGTCAATTAAAACGCGTTAACATGCTGATGAGTGCATCAAATTCTCATTAAATTTAATAAAGTTGCTTTTTAATTTAAAAGAAAAGGCTGGAAAATATTAATTTTTTTTTCAACAAACAAAATTTTAAAATCAATGATTTAAAATATCACATGCTGCATAGAGTTCATATCTCAAGTTTAATACCTAACGGCTTGTCTTCAAACGTTCCAACATCGAACCTTGAGTCTATTTTTGGGCATTGTTCCAAACTGTGCAGATTGAATTCACAAAATCAGAAGTTCGTTTAGCTCAAAACACACAAAAGTTTGTCCTTCTTTTAGAAAAAACTTCACTTGAAGCAATTGGAAGTATTTCACTTACTATTAGATGAAAAATGAAAAAAAAAATCCATAAGAAAGTTTCCCAATGATGGGTTCCAATCGGTTGGGTTAAATGAAAGGGTGGAACACTTTTCTTTAAAGTAAGAATATTGAAATATTTTCAATGTGATATAATTTAAAAGATGTTACAAAATTATACTGGCACGTTCATCGAGGGTGCATTGCATGGACATTTTTCAGCACTGATTTTATTTAAGTGGCAACCAATTGCTACGAGAAATACATTCTGAGTTTGCACAGAAAAAATTAGAAACAAGAAACATTATCACTAGTTTTTTTTTACAAAAACTTATCTTCTGCAATCAGTATACGGCATGAATACTTTTCGTGGTAACTCAATATTTTATTTTACAAAAAATGTAATTTTCAATCTTGTTACTCGAATAGAAGTTAGCCTTCTACATGCTTACATTCAAATTTCATTGTTTCAATCGATAAAATCAGTTTTCCATTCGGTCATAGCTATTATGTCGAAAATTGCCGTATAAATCAGCTTTTCACGCCAAACATCACATAGTAATATATTATAAGTATATAAGTGCAAGAAGCCTTTAAAGTAATGCGACCTGAGTGAAACCATTATGTTTTAGTGACACAACCATATTCCTCATACTCTTCGAGTAGAAGAAGAAAATTCAAATTTAATTTCCTAAATTTACTGGGCAAGTTGCTGCGAAAAAAATAATTTCGGTGGAAATATTGTTTCTTGTTCAGAAATTTTATTTGATGGTGTTGCTTGGATACACATTTATATGCAAACCCAAATGATTTTTACAGTTTACTAAAATAAAAATAGTTCTCATTTGAGAGCTATTAGTCTTTTGTGACACTAAAAATGATTCTTACACCATATCAAACGTAGCCTGAAACGAAGCAATATTTTCTATTGAAATTGCATATGCATGAAACGAGAATTTTTTAATTACTCACACGTTAAAGCAAAAATAATAGAGCCAAGGAAATTTTAGAACATGCAAAAGTGTAACAGCGCATAGCTCGAATTGTAGTTATTTTCTTTGAAACAGTGTCTATGAGCAGGCCATGAAAGCAGGAATTTTATGTTTAAGCCATTTAGGTTTATAGGCCGTGAGCTATATTTTTGTTTGCTGACCGGAAAAATTTCAATGAAATTTAATATTGAAATTGCTAGCGTAGATGCTAATGATAGTTTTACTTTCCCCTATGTTAAAACTTTAATTGGTCCATTAGTTCTTTTTATTTGATTCCGGCAATGCGAAATGGTTCGCTTGAAGAGGATAACTTTGTTAATTGATTGCGCTTGGTACCTTAAAAAATATTATTTTATAGTTTACTAGAGTTCGCCCCATTTTCGATTCGCGCAAACTTTCGGGAATGAACATGACTGATGAATTCTGAAATACAAGTCATAGAGTTGTTGCGCGACAGAACTTTTTTATAAAACAGAGATATAAGGTACTTGATATAAATAAGGCATATCTTATTTAAAACGCTCATACTTCGATAAACAAAAATGGAAAGGAATAAAAACAAGAAATTTTCATTTCGTATTTATTTATGACACTTAATGAAAGGAAAATTATACATTTTCTCTCTAAATGTGGGCAAAAATCAAACTTCCGGAAGCCTTAGCAAGTGATCCCATCAAAAACGTGTTTACATCATAAATCTGGTTTACAACATATCTTCAGCTTTTTTCGGATAATGAAAGATTTTACAATAAAAAGATAAATAAGTACACTTCAATCCCCTGTCTAATTTTTGGTATAATTATGAAAATAATAATAAACTATCAAAAAGCTGACATATCTGTCGACATGCCGATTTCGGGAGCCTAGACTATATTATGGCATAGATCATATTTGTATTAAGTACCTTATGGATTTGGCAGTATATAAATTTTTTTTTAGATTTTTCAATCATTAAATAGTCTCTGGAAACACGAAAATCGCAGTCATTGCAAATATCCAGGTTAATTTATAAGACTTTTTTCTTGTTCCGGATAAATTGTTAAATGTAGATAGTATGTTTTTAGGGGGAAACCTTCAATAAGTTTCAAGTTGACGTTTTCTATACTGATTTATGAACTGAACACGGTCAATCACTCTGTCCTTTATCAAAAGCTAGTTCACTGTGGTCTTTAAGATTCAGTGATCTCTGCGGTTACGTGACATACCAGCATTTGTTCTCTCCTCTTCTTTCCATCCCACCTTCAGTGTAGGTACCACAAGACTGAATCCCTTTATTATGAATGACTTTATCTCTTCAGAGGTATTCGTCCTCAGGAAGATTTCACCACCCTCCCAAATGATTTGGATAGTCTTGATGCTTGGTGTCAATGTTATAATCTCTTGAGTAATATCCGAAAATGTCACATCAGGTTGTTTTCATGAAAATTTAATCTAATTATTCACACATGTGCATTACATGAAATTCCGCTTTTCTCAGTTTTTCAATTTAAGGTTCATGAATTATTTTTTATCTTAAAATTAAATTTGGAGCTTGCGTGCCTCTTGCATAGTTGGGTTTGTACTAAGTCACTCACATTTATTCACAGCCACTTCTTTTTTCGTTCGACCCATCCTCGAATATTGCTCGCAAGTATGGTCCTAGCATTATCAACACTTTATGATTGAATCTTTGCAGCGTAAATTTAGTTGTTTTCTTCTACTATGGGAATCAAAAGAAAGTGCACACCTGAAAATTTTATGTTTAGCACTCAGCCAAATTATTGATTAAAATTTATTTTCAATTATATAATATTAAACTTTTATTTGTCAACAACAAAATGTAACAAAATCAATTTCTTTGATATACTACTAAAAAAAATTTAGAACAAAAACAAAAAAAAATAAGTCATTTCAGCAAAGAAAATTTAGTGCATTAATATTAAGTTTGAGCTCCTTTAGCAGTTAAAACAGCTAGTAGTCTTCTCGGCATGGATTCTACTAACTTTTTTGTATATTACGCTGGTATGCCCATTCTTCCTTAAAATCATCCTTTAAAGTTTGCTTGCTTGTGATTGTACGTTGCCTGATTTTTCTTTCTAAATATTCCCGTAAATGCTCAATGGGGTTGAGGTCGGGTGATTACCGGGGATGATCCAACTGTTTGGGAGTCCTATACAGCAACCACTTCCTTACTAAATAAGAGGTATGCTTAGGATCATTATCTTGCTGGAAGATCCACGTTCTAGGCAATTCCAATTTTCAACACTGGCAGGTAAATTATGCTGCAATATTTTAAGACAACCTTGTTTATTATATAATACTATCTATATAGTACTATCTATAAATTCCAGGTTTCCGACTCCTGATGCTGCCATGCACCCCCAAACCATAACAGAACCTCCTCCATGTTTAACTGTCCTCGAAACGTTCTTTTCATGAGACTCTGTATTCTTCGTTCGCCTAATTTTTATACCTTTGATGCTACCAAATATTTCCAATTTGCTTTCATTTGTAAAAAGGACATTGCTCCAGAAAGAAAAATCATCGTTTTTATATATTTTCGAATAGTTGTTTCGTTTTTTTTTATTAACTTTGGAAAGGCAGAGTGTCTTGCGTTGCGTTCTACCGTGTAAACCATTTTCATTTAATATTCTCGGAACGGTGCAAGTCGAAACGGATTGATTATGATTCGTGGAATAGTCTTGAGCAATTTTCACTGCACTCGCGTGTGGTTTACATTTCACTTCTCTCACTATACTTCTAACATTTTGTTCTTTTAATTTTCTCGGCCGTCCAGATTTCTTAAAATTTTCCACAGTTTTATATTGATTAAATTTATCAATGATTTTCTTCGCTGTACTGTGAGGTCTTTTGATAACTTTTTTAATTTCACGTAAACTTTTACCTTCGTTATGCGAATTTATTTCTTTCGCGTTTCTATTTCAGCTTGTTTTCTTATTTTGCGACCGTCTTCTAGCGCTACTAAAATCAAACTAATCACTGTAAAAACATTTTTGCAATAAATTCTTCAAATCCCTATTGCCTGACCATTGCATTAAAACGGTACTTTGTGAAAAAAAAAGTTTTTTTTTCATTCAATGATAAATATGGTAAAATGTTGAGTATGTGTGCACTTACTTTTGATTCATATTTTGTTGACTTTTTTTTGTTTTTCTCTTGGAATTTTTTTTATTAGTAATTCTAAGAAATTAATTTTGTTACATATACATTCTTGTCAAATAAAACTTTGATATTACATGAACAAAAATAATTTGTAATCAATAATTTGGCTTTTATTGAATGCTAAACATAAAGTTTTCGGGTGTGCACTTTCTTTTGATTTCCACAGTAAATAAATTAAATTTTTCATACAGAGGCATACTGGATCTGAAAATGTAAATGCTCTTCCATTTACCCTACCCAGAACTCATAACTCATTTTCCACTCACTGCTTACTACCTTAAAATCACAAAGCCAACAGCATTTCATATAACCACGAAAATGTCACTATAAGCCTGTTGTGCGAGTATTTATTGGCCCAACAGTTAAATCTTGTTTCCAACAGAAACGATTATAAATTATTGCACATATCATCTCATAGTTTGCATCATTCATTATTACTCCATTTCAAATCGAACGTCATATGTTGCCCCAATTCGTTGTTCAACGCTTGCTTCACGGCACAGCTCATTTGCAAATCCTCGACTGTGATTCATCGCGAAAAAGATCCACATTTTAATTTAAGTGCGTTATCAAATAGGTAACGTGTTACCCCGCGGGGAGCGGCCCAGTCAATCGCGAATAATGCAACCCATCAGTGGATCACTACTGCAACGCCACGAACGAACCTCTTAATGGGGGCCGCCGCGGCTCGTATGTATTTGCTGTCTGATTTACTACTCCACTACTAATCTGTTGCAGAATGGTGTGATCTTGCGAAAAGGCTCACGTAATCGGTTATAGCGCCATCCAACAGTCACTGCAGCTGCTGATGAAACTCGTGAGAGATGTGTTTTTAGGGCACCGTGTTACACAAATGTGGCATGGTTACATGAATGTTACGACCTTACATTATGCATAATGAAAAATTCCCCAGTGCTGCCACTAGGCCGCGCGGAATGGACGAGAGAGGATTGGGAAACTAGTCGCATGTTCATTATTACGTGTTGGACAAATTAATCAATTTAATACAATTGGGCTGCAGAAACATTACATTATTGCTGGTTTTCGGTTCAAGGAAATTAGATGACTTGCTGTATTCAATTGCGGTTGAAATGTTGTCCTATGTCCAATTGACGTTATAAGCTGGCATTGGATTTATTGGAAATTTATTTGATTTGATTTTGACCACTTGGAATTTTAATACACCCTCAAAATCCATTAATATTAAATTAAAATATTTTCAATCAATATATGACACGGACATAAGGAATCCTTAATGATTGTGCCCAACGTGAATGTCAATCCAAATTCTACTTGAATACTCAGATGAAACTTCACATTTCAGTTTTCTACAGATGTTGAGAAATTGTTGAATGCACTTAACAAAATATAAATTCTGAACACTTTAGAGTTTAACACATTAATTGCTAGGATAAAGCATCCCGCTTGGAAAGTAAAAATTCCATGAAATACAGGCAATAGTATCAACGTTAATATCCTATCAATTATTGGAGAGCTCCCTCTAGAAATGTTCTGTCTAATAAAATTGTTTACAACAACTTTTCAGGGTTAATAGGATTTTTTCCACTTAGCGTCTATTTGATCGTATTCTGTTTTATCTGATTTTTTAAATAGGCAAATCCAAGCTACTTATGATTCACACTTGAAAAAAGTTCACTCGCTTTATTTATACGACCATATTTCTTGTTCCTGATAAGTTTCCAAAATGTTACAAAGAACATTTTTAGAGGGATCGCTTCAATTCAAGATATGCAAATCAAAAGGATCTAAGTGCCAAAAGCTGCATTCCTAGGAAATTGATGAAGTTTACAGAAAATCATCTTTCATGTCAACTGTGAGCTACAAGCGATGAATACCATATAAGTAGACTGGCATTTTTTTCCTTAACACAAAGGATCTAAACCTGTTTGCTGATTACACGATTACACGTCATCAGGCAACCTGCCGCCTACCATCTGAAAAGCACTGTAGAAACTAAAAGCTCACAGATTTTCTCATAATCTGTTTTGTTGCTGGCTCTACCTTGTAGATCGTATTGACCCCACTAACCAAAAAAAAAAAAACAAATTAGGCGCTTATACCCTTTTGATTTTACAACTCTTCAATCGTTTTCAAGACAAAATCGATCTCTTTGCTATGTAAATGTGACGTTAACCGGAAATTACACCCAGAATCTCACCTATTTTTAGAATTTAAATATTCATTTTTTTACCTCCAAACACTATATCAATTAGAATTATACTTACAGCATTTGCAATACCTCATGCAAAATCCAAGTGTAATATTTTTGTTAAAAAACTTGAATTTTTCAATATTTTTGGTTGTGCTGTAATCGATTTTCAGTTTATGTTTACTGTAATATATATCTCTATTCGAATTCCTTAGCCGTTGAACCATTTTGAAAATTTAGTTCTTTTAAAAAAAAATTTTGATTTGAATTTCACTATGAAAAAGGCGTAATCTGTCTTTGGAAAGTATTAAATTCATTTGAAAAATATTAATACGGCTTGGAAAAGTATTAATTTGACTTGGAAAAGTATTAATTTGTCTCGAAAAATCTAGAAATTTGTGAGCGATTTTATTCAGTCTTTATTCGATTTGCATTATAAATTTACAGCATAAATCACGATAAAAATTAAAGTTAACGGAACGAACATGGTTTCAATACTTAAATAATGTTTTTATATTTAATGCATCTTACATTCCAGCATTGGTTGTTTATTGACAAACTGCTATCCACCTTTCCTAGCCAATGCCTTTCGTTTATTTAGAATAAGAAATCAACTGTAAGAAATCGAATCGATTTCATCTAATTTTGAAAAAATAAGCAGATAACTAACACTTTCACAAGAACTTAGATTTCGTGGGATGAATTCGTATTTCGATTTCTGATATCATTATATTTTGCACGACAATGCATCGGCAGGCGACTAACAAGATAAAGCTGTTATAAAATTTGAAAGCAAAAATTACATATCTAACCCAACGATCGAAGAAACTAGCCCGATTTGCGTTTTGATTTCCGTTTAGGAAGCATAAGTTTTAAAACATCATAGATTAAAGTTGTCAATGAAGTTGATTGAAATGAAAATGCCTAAAAACCCATAGATTGAGATGTTTTGTATCAGATCCTTGTAACATCTGCCACAACGGAACTTCATAAATTATGATACGATTCATCAGTTGTACAGCGAAACATAGAAAATAATGATCGTTGTACAAGGAAAACAAACTTACTTCTTTCACACACTATATGTAAGTTTCATGTAACCTAAATTTTTACAACTAAATTACACAGTCCTTCTTATTTACAAAATTACATCATGTGCAATGCTTGATGTGATACAAGAATAGCTGAAATCGATGGCAACAACAAAAATAAAAGCTGTATGAAGTTGAAGCGCCTCTATCACAACAATGTCTGGAAATCTCAGGTACTCGAAGCAAGGTGATGTACTTGTGGTTACGGTAGGGAAGCATGGCCTCAATCGTAAATAGAATATCATGCTATAAGCATAGCCTCCGATGAATGGCCGTGAAACCCTGAATCCGAAATACGTTTTCTTGTCTTCTGCTCCGTCAATCTATTGTTTCAAGGCATAATTCAATCTTTTCTTCCGCCAGACGTAGGCACAGCATAAATACAGATGCGAGCCCGTACTACTTGTCAAGCATGCACACGAAAAACCGCAACGGATACGCAGCAATTCACCATTCACCTATTTCAGTTGTTTGCCTTATGCAATGAAGCAGCAACAACCTGAACACACATAAATTCGTGACATAAAGTATTACATTACAACATCATAACAGAAACAGCGCAAAGGAGCCTCCATTCACCACTTGCTAAACGCCTGTTATATCTGGGAGCAATGTTGGTAACACCATTGCAGACAGATGGATTATCTGTAGTAGTTGACGCAACAACCTTAAATTGTGGGTGGAGGCAACTTCCTTTGTTTTCCCTCGGATAATTTCACGATGAATGTCTCCACGATGGTCTCCCTCCTTATTGCACTGCAATATTTATATGTCATCGTATTTATAATGTGGTTACATCAGCTACTCAGTGTCCCAGCTTGACGCCAATTATGTAGCAATAGTATGGAAATAGGCCCTATATTTTGCAAATTGGTCCATCACTATGTGTTGCCGTCTGTTTTCAGGAATGTACATGTATGTGTTTCAGATTGGAGACCAAGCATGCGACACAAAGGACTAATGCAAACCTTTTGTAAGGTGTATGTCATTTTTGCACAGCAATGCGTGAAGCATGGGGTTTCGCTTCAAGGCAGTCATGGCCTATTCATTGTTGACCCGAAAACACAAGCATTGGCATGATGACTGGTCATATTTTCCGGAGCATTTTGCAATACAATATTCGCACCACATTATTTCACGACCTTATATTTCATTACTCAATATTGAATCTTACATAATATTACTTGAAAGCAAGTTTTTCTGCAAGTGAATTCAGTCGTTTTGACCGCGTCAAGACATTTTTTCTCTGCTACTGTTGCCTTAAGTGCATAGTTTTACACTGGTACAGAAAGAAAAAAAATATTTGGTTACAAAACTTGAATTTGTTGTGCTCAACGAAGATTCCTTGCCTTATCAGCTCATAACGAAAAATCCATTGTAAAATTCATTCTCAAGAAATCTTCTTCGTTGAATTTAGAAAGATAAATTAATAAACCACAATCAAAAAATATAAAATCTATTTGTACGGATTTCTTGAAATAAAAAACAGCTATCAAATTCGTAAAGTGCTTCAAACTTCGTTCATTTACTACAGCATTGCCCAAGTTACTTGTGCCTTGTGTACGCTTATCCCTTTGTTTACCATAAATTATAACAATCAAGGTTTCGTTTCGACATAAATAACCATGTTACTATAATTTTCATTTCAACTCTTCTACCATCCCCACTATTTTTATCGTAACTATCCGCTTATATAAACCGAATACCCAACAGTACATGCATCGCAATTCATAGCAGACATTCGACAAACATGATTGTTTCATTCAAAGATTCTTTCGTAACTTCACCACGAAAGCATTCTTCCACATTGAATCTATTCACACATCCATGCACAACAACGACCGCATGTATGTATGTATGAACATTATAAATAATTTAAATAATACTCGAAATCCACATGTAAGCAAATCGCTTCATTGCTGCTACCTTAAAGCAAATCTACATCTTATTAAATGTTCAACATTATAAGAAACAGAAAATTGCGCAACATATCTTAAAACAACGCAGATTATAATAAAAGTCTGCATTTTTAGATTGTTTCAAGGATACATTGTTTACTATCGGGCATTATGTAACTTTTGCAGGGTGATGTCGATTTAGCAGCTTCACGAATAGAGCTCAGAATCTAAAGCAACTTTGTTGAATAAGACGACGAAACCATAACCAAGTTCAATGAACAAATTTTCCATTGTAGAAATTATATGATGGCATATATCGATTTGTTTACATCGCAGACTTACATGGGTACTCAATTCGAATGATTTTTTTGTTCTTCGCAGTTGCTGACTGGAAAGGTCGCAGTGTCTTTTATAAGCTTCATTCATTGTATCACAAGCAATGAAATTGGGTTTGTTTCGTAACAAGAAAAAAATAAAGGATGAATTATTTGCGACTTTTTATCGATTGGAATTGATAAAAAAAATATCAGCGATTCGATTAAGCCCAACCTTTATATTTAATGATATATCCACATGACATATGGGTAAACTGACTAGGATTTGTATAAATGGTTTATCAGGGAAAATAATCAACTTTTAACAATGCATGAATAACCCAACATTTGAAGATGAATTAAAAGATAGATAAATCTAGAATCAATGACTGATTATACGTCAGAGAGATTTTCAAATGTGTTGATTGAAATTTTGAAAACATAAATGGATTAGAAGATGACTAATAGGTATTCACATCACGTTTCGGTTTATCCATCATCAATTTTCCACCGAAAATTCTGGTAATCTGCACGTGCCTACTCATTATAGGTGGTACACAATTTGAAGGTTTCAATATATGTTTAACAAATACAGTGAACGCTCTCTTACATTTCTTTATAATATATAATTTATACGGATTGTATTTTGCCTCAAAAGATTGAACTTTCCCATATTATTCGTTAACTCTCCCAAAATTCTATGTTGATTTGTATGTCGTAATCAAACTAAATATTGAAACATATTACAGGTAAACTAAATAAAATTCTGAAAAAAATTAATAAGAACGCTTTGAAGCGACACAACATCAAAATATGAGCAAATTAAGCACTATGCGTTGTTTCAAATTGTAATTCGCTCAAATCATTTATGACGAGGTTAATTTTTTAAATTATTGGTTAATTTTCCACGTGCAAGGTCGATGACACATACATACGTAAATGGCAATAATTATTTGCTAAATGCCAGCTGTTTACCAAATGTTTTTTAAAAGTAAACTGCGTTCTATACTTTGGAAGCAGAATTTATGGCAACTTGAAGAAATGCTCTTGTCATCCATATCTGTGTTCACTTGTAACAATATACTTTTGAGGAGCAAGTGGGTTGGATACAGATGGATCCAACTCGTTTTCTATGCACGCCTCTAAGCATAAGTGATATTCTGTCTCGTATGAGCATTTGAAGTGGTATTGTGCGTTGTTTGAGGATTTAAAGCAAATCAATGATCTGATATCTGATATTATGGCGTATAAAAAATTTTTTACAATACAATATGTCGTACTGTATTTTCGCTAGAGAGTTTCGAAAGCTTCTGACTTGCATAATGATTATGCAGATTTGCCAGAAAGGTCGAATGCCGTAATGATAAATGATGTTGAATATAACGAGAGCATAAATTTAGTTGGCTTTGTAGTGTAAGTACGCCATATTTTTGACAAAATGATGATTGATGTTAATAACTATGCAGAAGCCTGTTATTACAATATTACATTGAAATTGCTGTGGAAGTTATGCGAGAGATAATTACTAAAGTTGAATAATATAACCAGACTAATAAGTCATTTCTTCCATTCCCATTCAGTCCATTCTGGCAGCAAACCAGTTTTTTTTCAAAGGTTACGCTAATGTTGAAAAATGTGTAAGACATTCGAATCAATCTCTACATATTTTCCTGAAAATCACTAAATAAATTTATTCAAGCTCTAAGGCACAACGGAAATTAAATAAAATAGTACACATAGGATTCTGCTACTTTTTTCTAGTCATGATCCCTCTTTTTAAGTAACTATCTGGTTTCATTCAATGGAAAACTCAATCAGTTACTTAAAAACCACCAAGAACCTTAATCTCATATTTCAACAGAGGTTACTGCTCCCACGGGTGGTAGGGACATAAAAAGTTAAGCTACTTCATAAATAATTTGAATGGATTTCGCAGATAGTACATCAATTTATCTTTTTGTTCTACAGATTCTTTCTGTGAGATAGAAAACGTTGCAAAATTGCTCGCGTCGTGCCACTTATCTATATGATACACATATCAGGAGCTCAAAATTATGCATGAAGTTGAAATAAATACATAATAGATACTTAAGTTAGAAGAAAATGTGTACCTGACTTTGTCTTATCTCAGCTTAAGTTCTAGCAAATCTAAAAATATCTACAAAAGCACCTATTCATTTTCCTCCCTTGTTCTATACTTCTGCTGCTCTAAATCTTTCGTTCTGCCCTCCACCATACACACAATTCACTCCTATGACTCATAAAACTTGTAGCTTTCTTGTTTTCATCTTCATTGGCATGGGGTCAATTGCTCGGCAACACAACCAAACAAACATTATACTCATCCATAATATTAAATTTCATCAGAATACAATAATGAATCAGCCCGGAACCTGGTATAGGCTAATTTTTTCTAATGTTGACTAATCAATTAGTATCACCGGAGGTTAATGAGTCTTAAGTTGTTCTTTGTTTATTTTATGGAGCTTCGTTGAGAAGCAATGCAGATCCTTTTGAAAAAAAAATCTTCTGTAGTTTTCTATGAATTTACATGCTTTAAATCAAAGACATCTGATGCTGTGCCACGAAACATTACGTTGCATAGAAAACTGTGGGGCAAAGGTGAAAAGTGCCAACAATGCCGACTAGAGGTTTCATAAAAACTATGCGTCCTGATTGGAACATTTGTTGCATTCCTTTCTCACCCAAATTCGTTAAGTCGAATTCTGGAATTCTATGCGTGTTCATTTTTGGACGATAAAATGATACAAAGTTCAATAATCTTTAGCAGCACGAGGATCAGGAGTCATGCATGACCCTTATTCACAACAGCGACATTAATCAGAAACATACCAAGAATATGTTGAGAGTGCGTGACCAAGGGCTAAGCTGCGTGACTTGAAACTAGGTGCGAGGGTTGCACTTGTGTTTAGCCAAATAGGCATATCATTACAATGGTATTTACATGCATGATTTATGTTACAGTGAAACGGTTTGCTGAGCTGGCTTCATGCATAGACTTCTTTTTTACCTTGTGCTTTTTGCGATACACAAATAAATTTAAATTGTCAGCATTAGACTGAATTTAATTTTGCCCGATTGTTTTTGAAGAAAATTAACGGTTACGTAGCAGGATTAAACATATATGTATATTGGAATGTCTCGAGCTGATTGAGTTTTGATATGATTCAGTTTTAAGTTGTCTTGGCACAACCAAGGCCATTTCTGCCGCAAACAAAACATTAGATTGACGTCCTTAAGGTGCAATTGAAGCGAAATAACATTAACATTTTGTTTTATGAAATTTTTGATTAATTCTGTATAGATCTAAACAATTCTTGTCGAAAAATTAGCCGAGGTTTTTTTCGTGATTACCATAAAAACCAATAAACAATTATTAATCAAGAGTTGATAGGAATCACGTAATTTCACTCCTTCGAATCGCATTGTTGTGATGTCAATCAAAACGGTTTTTATTTGTATAATTTCAACAGATTTTCAATAATTTTAGTGTAGCCGTTTTTCGTTTAAAAAAACTGCTTAAAATGTTAAAAGATTTTATTTCAACGCTGTAGAAGGTGTTTTAAAGATTTTTATTGAAACAAAAAAATCATAGTTTCTTATGCTTGCAAAACATATTCATACAAAAACAAGAAACTATTAATATTCATAATGAATTAGTGGTTGATACGAATATTACCCAATTTCAGTTACTCTCATGACGAATGTATCGATCAATGCGGAATTGTTCTAAAACAAATTTTTCTATCTACATAATTTGCACTTCTGTTCATCAATTATTACAAAATAAGATGCCCTAAAGAGTTGTCAGCAAATAAAAAGGCAATGCTGTTTTATATTCCCACAAAATAATCATGTAGAAACAATGAACAATGGATATTTATAATGAATTAAGGAACAACGTTATGATTATTTGTGAAATTTTTGAGTTCATTGATTGTAATGGTTCATAAAATTTTAGTTACGTAAGGTTTATGATGTAGCAAAAATAATCTGACATTGAATTTTTACTGCAAATTGCATGTTGTTTTATTATCAACTGCAAAATAAAAATTGATTGTTAGTCCTTCAAAGGTAAAATGGCGAAACAATACAAACGAATTGTCTATGCAGAACTTTTGGCTGTAGCTGTACCTACTAAAAATGGGCATAACACGACAAAATCTAGTACAGTCGGCATAGAAACAAAAACTGCATTCAGTAACCCTTAAATCTTAATTTCGCTAAAATATTTAAATATTCCTGTTTGTTTTTCAATCAATTTTTGTTATCATTATTATTGTTTAGAGTTTTATTATGACCATTATTATTATGTTTAACATTTTAAATATGTATGTAGATATTACTGGGAATTTTATTTTTCTCAGGCTCTTTGTGCTTTTCACATATACTGCAATGCAAGATATTTATATATCTTTATGCTGATGCTAGATTGAGTTAGTCATTTCATCGTTAAAACATACTTACTATGTAGTTCTCCACGCCCCATCTACCGCCGTGTGTGTAGTTTAATATTTAGCTTTTTGTTTACACACATGAAACAAGCTGATAAACATTAATTGTTGACGGTTTTCTGGATTTCCTCAAACATACCATATAAATTCGTAGTCAACATGTTAAGCATCTAGGGTAAATATTATAAAGAACTTTTTTAGGCATTTCAAGGTTGCAACTCCTCAAAACAAAGTAATTTCGTGGCTATGAGTTGAAAATCAATCCGGAAAGACTATCTGTAACGATGACTCCCAATAAAATGTTGTGACAGTTGAATACTGTACCATTGCACATATCGCTCCTTTGGTTTCAAAGTGGAGCGTTATGTAACTAATTTTGCGTTGGAAGGACGACTTCCTGTTTCAGGACTCCCGATAAAATCTGCGCTTGCAGATTTTAAGAAAACGTATTAAGTAACGGTAAAATAGACCAGAAAATGAGTATTGTATTTTTTTTATGAAATTGAATACTACTTTACTGTTTGTTTTTATGATTTCATAGATTTCCTAGAACAATAGCTTTCATCGCATCGCAGTCGCCATCTGTTGATGGCATGAAAACAACAAAGGCGACCTTTATCTATTCTTGTTGTGTTCGATGAAAGCGGTCATTGTCAGTTCTATTTATCGAAAAAAAATGACATGCACTTCCAGCCAATCTCTTCCAGCTGGGAAAGCTTTTTCCGGCCACTCTTTAGAAGTGACAAGCGATTCGAGCAACTGTAAAGAATTACGGTAGAACGAGAAGGGAAATACCAAGCAATCCCCACACAGCAAATGATGAACAAAGTACCGTTATAAAGTGTGAGTATGTGCTTTCGAAGATATCCAATGTAGCCACCCCTCAAACTACCTCATATAAACTCCACTTAACCCAGCGGGGATACGGGACCAGTGCGTGATTACTTTTCAATGACACATTTACGGTGGTACAAAGCCGCCCCAAATGGCTTTGGCGGTTGCGCGCTCTACGCACCCAGATCCCATCCTAAGTGGAGGCAAAGACAGGTGAGATGATGTTATAACGTCAGTAATCCGTATTCACCTTGATCGCATATTGATGTGTTACGTAATGCTCAACTGTTGATAAATTTGATTCGCGTAACGCGCGCGCCTCAAAGCAGCGCGATAACGAATCGTTTCCAGAAATTCAAGTGGCGATTAATCAAGTGAATAATCCAGCGAGCAACAGCTGATGTCAACATAACATGCAATGAATATCTTTTAATATTTCTAGAATAATTGGATTTGAGTGCGAGCATGTGCAGCTACCCAGGAAATTGTAAAGAATTGCTGGAGGAGCGTTTCGTATTGTTTTGAAATATGTAGGAACGATCAAAAGTATTTATGTGTAGCCGTACGTGATTGGCATTGATATGAATAGATACAAAGAATAAACAATATGTATTGCCTTTAAGAAAATGAAGTTTGCACATCTTCCATTTTTCAATCAGAGAAAAATAATATATTCGATGTTCGAGTGTGATTTAGGCAATATTCGATGATTTTTTCGCATACACTTACTCAAAACAGTCTGCGTACATTTCATTAGTAAATTCTGATTGATGTTGGAATCGCATGAATCAATAATGTGATCTTGATTTAATTATTTCGATAATAAAGCCTAAAATGCAAAAAAAAATTGAATCAGGTTTAATTAAAAAATTCCCAAAAATTAACGAAGATATGAAAATTTCAATACGCCAAAAAAATCTGCGTACACATCAAAAAAGTGCGTGGATTCCCCGAAATGTGCAGTGGTTATGCCAACATTTTTCATTGATACGCGTGACAATACTTCATTGGAAAATTGTTTAAGGTTTTTGCGTGAATTAAAGACTATTCTTCAATATGGAAGTTAAAAATAAGGAAGTCAGTGTTACTGAGCGTAAAATGATTAGTAAAATTGCGCGAAAACGGGAAAAGTTCTCGTGAAATCGCACAATTTGTTAGAATAACCCAGTCCTCGGTACAAAGGGTTGTTGCTAATTACGAAGATTATCTTTTGATTGATTTGATTATTTCGCGGCATCGATCAGGACATCCTCCTAAACTTACAGCACGTGAACGTCGGAGTATTATTAATGCTGTGAAAAAAATCCCCGATTAACGGCGTTCCAAATTGTACAGGACATAAATTAGAAATATAATAAAACAATATGCGATGAAACAGTGCGCATAATTCTCAGGAAAGGCGGTTACCATGGTCGAGTCACACGTAAAAAGCCGTTCATATCGGAACGAAATCGTCGAAAGAGAATGGAATTCACCAAAACTTACATATATAACTAAGCCAAAAGAATTTTGGGAAAGCGTTCATTTGTCGGACGAAAGTAAGTTTTGTATATTTGGGATAAAAGGACGCAAATTAGTATGGAGAAAACGCTCGACAGAATTCTATAAGGAAAATTTGATTCCCACTATAAAGCATGGTGGCGGCGGTGTAATGGTTTGGGGTGTATGGCAGGTAGTGGAGTGGGCCAACTAGTTTTCATAGAATTCATAACAGATAAATACGGGTACCTTGATATTTAAAAAAAAAATGTTACGCAAAGTGCTGAGAAATTGCGGCTGGGGAACGCATTTTCTTTCAGCACGATAATGGCCCCAAACATACTACCGAAATAAATAGACTTTGGTTGGCCTACAACGTCCCAAAACTCTTAGGTACACCTCCTCAATCACCAGATGTAAATCCAATTGAACATTTGTGGAATTTACTTAAAAGAAAAATTCGACAGCAGGTCATAACAAGCAAAGAGTCATTAAAAAATGTTATTTTAAACTAGTGGAACAAAATAACGGCCGACGAAACATCAAAGCTTGTTCACTCCATGCAAAATAGGCTAAAGCAAGTCATTTATAGGAAAAGCTATGCTACTAGATATCAGTGGCGAGGGGTGAAAAATTACTGTGGGTAAGCCGATGATCTTCTAGCATCAATTTTCACAGATGATTCGCAAGCCGGGAACGCTACCGGCTTTTTAATTTGTTTCCATATCCTATTGAGGAAAACCGAGCTGCCATTCCAACAAACGGGAGTTGAATGCCCACGGCACCTTAAATTATTGATGAATTCGAGACTCGTGCTGCAACTCTTACAGATGTTGATCGCTTTGCTGGCTATTATGGAACTACGAGGATGTGTAGAATGAAGAGAATGGAGTATAATGGAATAAACACTGAGATCAAGTGGAACGATTGTGCATGTTTACAGTGATGCATGCAAGTAAATAAACACTTCATTCCCTTATAAAACTGAAGTGTTAGACATTTTTGGAACATATTTGGAAAGGGAAGCCGATGGGAATCGGCTTATATGAACGCCTCGCCACTGCTAGATATCACGGTTCTTAATCTGATAAGCTAATATAGTGCATGTCAAATAAAATGAATAAATTTTGTCAGGTGTACGCAGACTTTTTTGGATGCATTTTGATGACTTCATGGAAGAAACTTTTTTATTTTGGTTATTTTAAACAACGAACGAGTACTCAGTTATATATTTATCTACCATATAGTTCAATGAAAGTAATAAACAAATTTTTTAAGTTATAAACAAATGACAAAGGTTTTTATATTGATACGTTTGCTACGACCAGCAAATATACGCAGACTTTTTTTGAGTATGTGTATTTCTCTATTTTACTATCAAAATAGTTCTCGACGCATGTCTACTTACATTTTTCTAGGCTTTCATTGCAGCACTTCAGGGCATCGTCCAAGCAATTGTTATCCACATACTGTTCAGCTTCCTCGTTGAGCTCCCGCACTCGCGTTTCTTGCGGGCAAAGCTTGTCGAGCAGACGTCGAACAAGGACATCTGGTTTCGGTACCGCTTCGGGTGCAGCATTCGAAGCTCCGGGATTGCAACCGGCGTTGCTCGTCACTAGACCACTCACGCTCGATACACTACACGGGAAGCCACGTGCGAGGCTCCATTCTGTGTCGCACACATTGTATTCTGCCGAGCTTATATAGCACGCACGACAAAATGTATAGCCACAGGTGTCCGTCACAGGACATATGGGAATTTCGTCACAGAGGGCGCACAGCATAGGGTCCAAGATCGAAAGTTGTGGCGAAGGAGCAGGCTGCAGCGAGGTGCCGGACACCGTAGTGGAATTGGTCAGCGCGTGGACTTGATTGTTATGGAAGGTGACACTATCTATCAGCGCCGAGCTTAGGCGATGCAATTGGTCGAAGGGTGGCGGGCAGCCCAGGCAGTCGGCAATAAATGCATAAGCGTCAAACGCTTCGGCCAAACGTCCATGGAGCGCCAGACTGTCCCCGTACGCAGGGTAGAGGTCCATCGAGGACCTGTGCATGTCAGCCCCCTCCGCGTGAGGCTCAATATGCAGGAATTGGGAGCTGGATACTGTGCTCACTGCATTCGAGCGACACGAGTACGACTTCAGCTTTCCTATTTTGGACATTTTGATTCTTCCTTACCAGAAAAACGATGTGGCGCGAGCGTTTCAGATTTTGCATATGGAACGCAAAAGTGGAATGGGCCGCCACAAATATTCCCTCTTTCACTCCGAAAATAGGGAAATCACAAATTCGAGGTTTTCGATCTCCTTAATTCCAGGCAATGCACGGAACTCAGTTTACTATTCGCTCTTGTTATCAATATTTCGCATCGCACTGAGCGTATTATCTAATGGCGGTTATGTAATTTTCCGTAACTTATAAGCACACATCAAACACATATCAGACGCACATCACACTTTTGATTTGTCACATTCTATGGTACCTACACCCATTTCGCATTACTCAATTTAGATGGCGCAGCACACGGGCGGAAGCGGAGCACGAACACAACTGTCCCGGGACAAATGGTATTTGCTGTCCGGGAACACGTAGCGTCCAAAGGATTCCACGTTACCTAACAATCGCACGGTTTTATGTAACATTAATCTACGAGCACACAGTCACGTCCTGCTGTTTCGTGTTCTTCACGCAACCGACGTGAATCGACCGTGGAACTTGGTCCTCTCGAGAGGAAGCAGCCTGCGAGGACCCGCTGTCCGCCTCCAGCGCTTGCTGTACTCGTGTAGTACAATTTAGTCTCAATTGGATAAGTAGATTTGCATGCACTAAGACGGCAAGCATGCAATTGGCAAAAGACTTCACTTGTCGTAAACTACAGAATCGGCGTGATCTTTGCGAACTAGCTCAAGGAAAGCCGCCACACTATTCTGTTGGGTCACCAAAAACTGTTGGATAATCGCGACTCATCATAACGCGCTTATGTAACACGCGCGCATTTTGTTGATTGCGAGCCCGCGAAAATGCGTTCCTAACTAACTAGCACTGTGTCTGCAACGGTAGTGGCGTCTGGATTGAGTCTCCAACTTATTTCCGTTCTGGATTCAGATTTTCCCATAGAATTTTCCCTTTCCCGAGAACGTGTTTCCCTGGTCGGTGTCGTAACACGTTGCCCCACTCAGAATATTGCTGTTATAAAAGCACAATCACGTAACTCCGAGTCTTCACGCGTTCGTGCGAAGCGATTTCCAGGACCGTTGTTGGACTTAGAACTGGATTTTCTTCTCGTTGAATTTGTTGGAGTCGCGGCACAGACCTTTCACTATTTTCCGGCCAGAAATATCTATCAGATACACTGCTACCGCCAAAACTAAAACTACGCTCCGGCGTCGTTGGTTCACTGTTTCTGATCCGACCGTGCGCGTTCGCTCATCGCAAGCGAATGTACGGTACTCAGAATGAAGATACTTTGTTGTGCGACGTAGAAGTGCCCCGAAAAGCTTCGAATGCTCCAATCCATGTTTTCAATGCGCTTGCTCATTGCCGCGATTGTATCTGCTCTTCGAGCAATGCTCTTGCACAGATACTCGCTCGTATCTTTTCTCTTCAATCTTTGTCTGAACGGTGCTCATTTTCATCAGTGCATGGAAAAGTATTGAAACAGTTTTCAGCCAGAAACGAAATAGTCACGCTATCTACTAACAATCAAGCTTTGCGCCCGATTCGTAGCTTCTTTGATGTATCATTCAATTAAGCAAAAGGAACACTTTTGCAGAAACCCTAAAATCAAATATTTTTTAAAGTTTCCCATTTATTTTGCGTAGTCTCTTTAATTGGTTAATAAAAACTCTAGTTTAAACAATATCAAAAAATCGTTCCACTAGAAAGGGTGACTTTTTAAGTGAGGTAGAATTTGAGGTCATGGTTAAGATTATGACACCAGCCCCCAAAGGGGAGTGGGAGTAGGGGGCATCGAAAGAAGGGGTTCCCTTTATGCTATGGCATAACAAGTTCGAAGCGGTCACGGCCCCATGATAAATTATGGGGGCTCTTCCACTTAAAAAAATGTTTATTTTGCCTATTTCCAGAGATCATATGAAAACGTAAAATTGATCTGGGAAGTAATTTTTCAACTTGTTTGGAATTCGTTAAAAACAAGCCGCGAGGTGCGACCCTTGAGGTCCACACGGTCAACTTCCCAGTAATATCTACATAAACATCAACAACATTACAACAATGAGCAAATGTTACAATAGCAGTAACAGGAATGAGTTAATATGAATCATATCGTCTACGGGAGAGTTCATTGATTATGTAAGGTTTTTGATCGATGAGGACAGATTGAATATTCACGCGGATCAATCGGTGGGGGCCTTTTTGGTGTTGAAATTTTTTGTTGGTTTTCAAAATTTAAGCAATTTTTTTTAATTAAAAGACTATAAAAACTATTAAAAATCTGCTCAAATTATGCAAATATCTTAAAACTTTGATTGAATTTACAACAATTTTTTTAGAATAAAAGATATAAAGTAATAGCACTCGTATGAACCCTCTTTACATGGTAACTTTGAATAATTTTTTTATTTTTAATTTAGTTTTTCATAATCATGAAATAAAATTTTGCCGGTTTCTCTCCAAAAACTGATAAGAATGTATAAATTTTATAAACTGGATCACTGTGCTGTGCAAATCAAGTTAAAAAATATTTTCTATGAAAAAAACCATAATTTTTCGCATTTTCTTCTATTAAATTAAAAAAACGGCTAAAACGAATTTTTATAATGTTAAAAACTTCACAAAGATGTTAATACACGTCAACTGACACCTTAATGATGCAAATATTATATCTGGTTCGTGAGATATAGTGAATGATAAAAATGACCTTGAAAATCATGATGACTTTTAATGATTTTTTTTTAATTTATTTTTTTACGTAATCATGAGAAAAATTTTTGATGACGTTTTTGCGAGCACTGTTTGGAGTACATAAATTTTATAAACATTGATTACTAAGACTTGACAATAAGGTTAAAAATTTATTGTTTTTGAAAAATACCTAATTTTTTGCACTTTTTTTTAAAAAATTTGAAAACCGCTCCACGATTTTTTTTAAAAATTTGATAGAATCACAAACGTTAATACGCGTCGATTGACACCTTGTTTAAAAAAATCGTATGTTTGGTTCGCGAGATATAGCGCATGACAGAAATGACCTTCAAACGGGCAAAACAGCAAACCCCCCCGACCGAAGTTTTCCAAAAACTAATCAGCTCTTAACATTGCAAAGACGCTTTGATTGACACCTCAACCAAGTCGATCGGATTTTGTTTACGTGAGTTATGCTCGTAGAAAAAAGTGTCCACGAACGTACAGACGTACGTATGGAACACACAAACACACACACACACACATACGTCTCCCTTTCTAAAAACACTTTATATATACTCTATAGACCTCAAAACGTAAAGAAAAGTTGAAAATTTCAATTTCGATTTTCGAGGCGATTACAAGAACTTCCCATATACTGGGAAGTTAATAAAAAAATAAAGCAAATATGTTTTTGTAAAAAAATAAACATAAAACTAATTAAAAATATATAAAAAATTATGCACTTCATTTTTACCGTAAATATATGTAATACAAATAGGAGTAACATTTCGGAGACACCGCCTAAGCTCCCCTCACCCTCCTGCGCGGGTGGGCTCATGTGATCTCTGGAAATAGGCAAAAAAAACCATTTTTAGTGGGGGAACCCCCATAACTTCTCATAGGACCGTGACCGTCGCGAACTTTTTATGCCACAGTAGTACGGGAACCCCACTCTTTCGATGGCCCCTATCTCCACCCCCTTCGAGGGTGATGGCCAAATCTCTACCTATCCCGAAATTGATTTTTTTCCATTTGTTAATCAAAACCAACAAGTTGCTTGGCTTATTTCAATTTTTTCAGGTGTTTATACATATAGTGTCGATTAAATCTTTCCAGGCTTTCAGGTGATATATTAATTAAACTTTTGTATGTAGATCATCAGTTGTATAGGACACGGGTTTTAAATTTCAAAGTAGTAAGCATTAAACATAGAAGAGAGAGCACCTTTTCTGGTGCTTTTACTAAGCAAATATTAAGAGTAATCGTCATTTTAAACCAATAAGTTTACGATACAGAAATAAATTGAAGTCATCATTGGTAATTCAATAAAAAAATTCTACGTTATTGGTTCGAAAATGTTACAGACACAAGTTGTAGTTAAGAAAACGAGAAAAGCAATATTTAACTTTCCAGTATATGTATAAAAAGTTTTTGTGCAAATAGCAATTTTCAAAAAAAAATCCATCTTAATTGCACTACAAGCAATCAATGCTTGTAATTTCAGATATTCTAAACAATTGTTGTAAAACAATCACTATGACCGAATTATATTACCTGATCTCTCTTATGATAATGACATTGTTCAAGTGCAAGTCAATCGAAGCGTATTAGTATTTGCATAATTTGAGCTGATTTTCAATAATTTCCGTACTGCCGCTTTTTATTTTAAATAAAAACTGCTTAAAATATGAAAAATATAATTTCAATCATATTTTAATTTGTGGTAATGAACGTCAGATTTTTTGAAGATATCTTAATAAACAAAAGCAACGTTTTTCATGATTGCAAAACATATTCATACCAATAACCCTGAATTCCCGATTTCACCAAACTTTTCGCTAGCGTCCTTTGTCTTCCAAACATCAATATGGAAATAACAAGTTACGTCAAAAAAACTTTGTTACCTGGCCCTCCCCCCATTTCTGCGTAAAGATTCTAACCAACCTTCGTCCCCCTAAAAGCGTTACGTAATGAACCAACGCTCCCTAAGATGATACGATTATAATTAACTAATTCCACTTTATAATGAGTTCTTATCATAACATTATTTGAAGTATGATTATTTTCATTATCGTGTTTAATATTTTTAATATTCATGTAGATATAACTGGGAAGATGACGTGTTTTTATTGAGGTCTTCTCTTCCCGATTTATGACTAAGCTTGACTATTGCTTCAACAATCAGAATTAGGTGAAAATTATTGACAACATGCAAATCGAAAACCGCGCTGAAATTCAATCCTGACGGTTCGAACAGCATTTTGGTAACAAATTCTGACAGTTCAAACAGTATCAGCAACAATCGGCTTTGCAAGTTTTGAGCACTGTCGCGTAGAAGAGAAACTAATTTGACAATCAGATTCTTTCTCTTGACCATTCTGTTTCTCTCAAACGTTGAAGTGTGCTCTATTTAAGGAGGAGGAAGTAAACAAGTTGGGCTAGTTTTGAAGAATAAGCTTGTATCGGGTCAGAAGGGCAGACTAAATTTTAGAGAGAATTAAGAGAAGTTTAAGACAGATAGGAAATACACGTGTTTAGCAAAGCAGAGCAGAGCATATGCTCACACAAATCGTTCCGAAAGAGGACCGCGGCTTTGAGAATTGATAGTCCACTTTTTACTCTAGGTTTAACAACTAGTTTATACATAGACTATGGTTTGGTCTTTGAAAAACTGTTTGCTGACTTTCATTGAACTTTAGTATCTCTTCCAGTAAAAAGCAGCAAAGTAGCTTCCCGGCGGCACGTGTACCGTCCGCCCCCCAAAAGCTTAAATCTACACACACTTCGTAAATATACCAAACGAAATTCCCAAAATGCAGCTGCGCTCCTTGCTCAAAATCTAAAGGAATCAATAAATTTAAATTGGCAACTATACGGGTACATACGCTGCGGTGAATAACACGCCGATAAAAATAATTTATTAAAAGCGGCCCACCTTTTTGGAGTGTCATTTAATAAGTTAACTGGGAACTATCTTGCTGAAGTTTTTCCAGTAAATATTCTCAAACAAATCTTCCTTTCCTAGCCCGTCGTCTATTATTTGTGGTCTACAACAATTAAAACGACACCTTACAACGGCCCCAAACGAGCTGTTGCTGCCATTCCTATTGAGAACTTCGCATCCCTGCGCTATGTTCGCGCTTTTACGCAAAATATTTTCCACGAACCCAATGTGGAGCATTTCCTCCAGCATCTAAGATCTCAGTTTTGGGGAATGTCCAGTGCTGGAACCAGAACATGGCGGGGTTTCAATGTTTTTTCGGGGGCATCAGCGCAGCAGGACGTGGCTTCTGACAGAGACTTGTTGCGCAAGCATTGGGCTTTCGATTTCTTGGGTGAATTCGCGCCCACCCCGACGGGCTGCTCGTTTCAATGTGGTTTCTACTGTTCGGACCTGGAATAGGATCCATTACGTAATTCTCGCTATCGCACGTCTCGAAATCGAATGTAGTAGTTATGTCGCGTTCATTTACTCGATGTGAGTTCTCCAGAGAAAGCTTTCTATGCTCAGAACACTATCTACGTGGTCAAGTCGACTCAAATATGCTCATTTGTGCAGGCATTTGGCCAAAAAGGGCTAAGAAAATCGAGGATAATAGAGCACATTAATGGATCCATAGCGACACTAATTGAGCTGTTGCGTGTGGACTTTGCCGTAATGCATTGTTTGATTGAATACTTTTAACAAATAAGTACAGCACGTAGAGGAGAACGGGGCTGAAAGTGCCGATTTTAACAAAACCTTAAATAAATCGGATAAGGCGAATGCTACGGTTAATAGTTCTATTTTATCTTAGGTAGAATTTAATCTGCATTTTAAATTTATACCCAGTTTTTGTACTTTTGGAATTGTTTTGTTTTGAGAATTATTTTTTTAAACAGCGGTCCTAAGGCACTACTGACCCCACGCTGGGGTAAGTTGTGCCGGAGCCGAGGTCGGTTGTGCCGTTCATAATTTTTGGCCTTTTGCTCTGGACTGTATTGGCGTGACTCTTGTTGCTGATAACCTGATGGACCTGGCTCATTTCCACAGTCTACATTGATTGATTGCTGAACATCTGAAGAACACGTTTCATTTATACAGTCAACACTGCATCGACAAGACTCAACTCAGTGAACCGTATAATTTGACTCATATAGATCTTCGGATGTCCTTGTTTGAAGGACCAGTGAATTATTGATCTTTTGTAAGGGTTAATTATCCGGCATGGGGCGATCGGTGCCGAAAGATGATGCAAAGTCTTCCTCTGTAAAAACAGCCGCACCATAGGGCCAAATATTAATCTTTTTAAACACGATGGAAATATTGATGGGTGTTGCTGCCAAGGGGGAAGCGTATTTTACTACGCCTGGTATTTCGTAAATTGAAATAGTCCAATAAATCCACTCTTTATTTTCTTCACATACCGTTGTGTAACAAATTTCTAATTGACGTGAAACGGTTTCTAATTTGCGCCCGTCCTTAATGACCACATCAGCAGCCATTTGTAGAAGATCCTGGGAAGTAGTTCCCCTTTGTGTTTTCCTCTTATATGTTCTCATTCTATCAAACAAAACAATATACGGTCTAAAAGGTTAGTTGGGGGATAGTTCTGCCTCGGCACAATTAACCCCGATTGAAAGGCACTTTTAACCCCGTTTCAAATACATTTACTTTTTATCGTATGCTAAAAAAACATGCTGTGCAGAGCGGTAAAATTGCATAGATTAATGTTTCCGGATAAATTACAAACAGATTAGTAAATTTCCTGTATCCGTAATACCAAAAATGCTTGCTTGAGACCAAAAAGTATGCTCGAAAAAATATTTACTCACGTGATGCTGAAGGAACGGTACACTCACTGCCACTAGGTCCGCGTCTCTAGTGCAACTCAAATAGGCGCCGCACATGTGATAGAGTGCCAGAGTGCCGGACATAATACGAACATATTGATATCTCTTTTTGTTTTTAGATATTTGCATCGGAACAACTTACCCCCGGCACTTTCAGCCCCGCTCTCCCCTACTAATGTATTGCACTGACATCGGAACAAATCTACAATATTAGCAATTCGGTGTAATTTTCAAACACCAATCCTCGTAAAGGACCATTTATACTAGAATTGGAATGAATGTTTCACCTTCCGATTGATAGAACAAATTGATTTTAAATTAGTGTAAAAATGATCCCAAATAATACGTTAATCTTCAAAATAGATCAAATCTACACTAGCCGTTGATAAATTTAATTCCAGAGCAGTTGATCATTCGTTTTAATTTGTGGAATTTATCGTATTTATTTCACTTAGGGGTAGCAACGCATTTCGCTTGAAAATACGAAAAAAGTTTTGTTTTAGATAACTTGCAATTTTGTATAAATTAGTATTGATTCATTAACTGCCAGTTCGTGTCCGAATTAAGTTCACTATCCATTAAATATCTACTATCTACGATACGCTTTGATCCAAAATATCAGCAGAAGCTTTAAATCTTAAATCTCCCAGGAATCTTAGCAAATAGGTATCAACTAAACAATTGTAGCTCTTCTAAACAGAAAATCAGTTTAGCAAACTGAGAAAGCATACAATGATTTCATTATGCACCATTTACGGTGTTGAATCCTGTATTTTCTACGAGAATAATTCTTACCCTTTTAGAAGACCATCAGTTTTATTTGATTTTTTCGCCGTAAATCATCAAAATTACACTAAAAATATGTAAATTAAGTGCATCATATAGTTGGATTAATTTTATATAAAACTATGATTCCTTCGATGTATTAGTTCCATTCAACCTGTGATCAATTTGACCCGAGTGATTTTACACATTTTATGCCCGCTTGAATCAAGTTTGCTCTAATAGCAGTTATAACACTTTTTTTAAAAAAAATTTACACCAAAATTTCTAACATTGTCCAAAATATGACCGACAATCTTATTGGCTTTGAAAACGAATTCGCTTTTCACTTTATTTTAATGTGAAGTATTCAATGAAATCCCGGTTGATGGGTTAAGATAAACAAGCACCAAAAATAGGACATTTTAGATGGTCCTAGCAGAAACCTAGACCGACATTGAAAGGCTCGAGTAGCAAGGTGGGTTTGCTTTTCATAATACCTATAAAGAGTCAAGCTAAGAATGTTGTCTCCGTCAAATACACAATAACAAATCACGTATGAATGAATTTTCTAACTTAATCGGTTCAGCGACCTTTTGTTTGCACAGAAGAAAACCATAATCTTACGAATTTTTCTAGTTGTGTGTGCTAATTGGCATATCATTTCATCTTCAAGTCTATAAAAATTCCTCATAGATTTTTGATGTGCACTTAGCATTTATAAATAGTGTGATCATGCGAATCGTCTGTGAAATTGATAATAGCGATCCGAAAAGCTAGGTATGCGTACATACGAGTATGTGAGTGGATCGTAAAGATCCAATTCTAAGATGAAAGGCAACGCAAATGTGGGTAACAATCTGGGGGATTTTGGATCTGGGGGACTTTTGATCCTGGGGGATTTAGGATCTGGTCGAGGCTTTGGTAGATGACGAAGGCGGAGACGTCTTCCACGATCAAATGGCTTTTATGGTTAAAAAAATATAATAATTTAGAAGAATAATAGAATATATAAACATAAATAATGAAAGCCAAATAGTTTCTTTATTCACCCCACTGGAAAGTTAGTCGTGTGGACCATACGGGTCGCACCTAGACCACATTTTTTACTTGGCATCTTCAATAAATTCTCCAACTAAACCTTTGAAGTTCGGCTGATACATATATGGAAGAATAAGAATGGATTTTATCTCGAAGGTTGTAAGAGCAGTGTTCATCAAATGCATGCATTAAACATATTATTCGATTCTGGTTTGCAAAGTCTCTTGCTTTTTAAAGGCTCAGCATTGGCGACAATCTTGGCAGATCGAATTTATTTCCATTGTTTTGGTGAATGCGATTTATGCCAATATTAATCAGTTTCAAAATTACAATACAATGGTAAAAGGCCATGTGGAATAATATGAATTTACTTACTATATACTTTACATTAGCTCAATTCTAAGTATTTAAGCTTTCGTTATGGTGCGAGGCGTGTTTCGATTACCCGAACAACATGCCTACAACCTAGATTTGTATACCTGGTTGCCGAGGAGATACGATTAACGTCATCCTTGCATCTTGTTGTGCATAGATGTGTGTTAACAACAGTCTCGTAACAAACATGACATTGTCCGCAATTTCGACTCAATCAGCATATTTGTGTGTTATACTCGTATGACGCTCATCTTTAATCCAATTCCAGGAAATCACAATATCAAACGTTGAATCACGTAACGAACCATCAGAAAATTAAAGCTAGCCTTGTTGACGAAGCGTGCATAACAGGAATAATTTGAAATCACCTTTAAATTTAAATCAAGGATAAAATGGCGTAGTAGTCGTTAGCCAACTTAAACGATTTTGATATTCTTTGCCGTGAGTATGTAGATTATTGTCGTTCAAATTTGTAATTCCTATTAAAGATTATCACTGCAAATAGTTGTTGTCTAAGATCAATTGATATTGTTATATATTTCTGAAAAATACCGTTCAATGCTCGAGCCTCTGCTTGATTTTAAGTATTAAAATTTGAAAGTTTTTCAAGAGGAAGCACAATTTGTGGTGATTAAAATATCGTATGACACAATCGTCTTATAATGATACAACGAAAAACATTGTGGCAATCGTATCACACAATCGCTACACAATATGTTCAAGCAAAATAATAAAGTAACTTCATTTAAACAGCAACACAGTTTGGGTTTTGTGAGTCTAGAAGCATGTGTACCTAAGTGTCATTAGTACTATATACATATTCTACAAATAGATTGTTCCTCCTGCAAAGCAAGTTTAAAATCAATTCATATTCTTAAATTATTCCAACGGGACTCGTGCACGCAAGAAAGATAATATATCCTTCATCCAGGAAAAAACAGTTTGCGTGGACTTAATATGGTTGACTTGCAGACGCTTTTCGTGATAGAGCAGTGGTGTTTCACGAAAAACAAAACTATTATGCATTTCGTTACTTTAACACATTCATTTGTTCGACTCAAAACTTAATTCCAGAATAGACTCGATACATCTGCATTTTAAATCACAAATACCAATCAAAAATATTTCCAAACAGGAGCAATAATTTTGGAATTTTGGTTGTGTCATTTTTATTAATAACTAAATTTTAATCAAATTTTTATTTAAAAGTATAAGAAACATTTGTTTTAGATACCAATATTTTTTCTGCTACTCTTCATTACTTTCGACAATCGATTACTTATATTTAAAAACAATGGGGAAAGGTGAAGAAACTCCCATGGCAGTTCGTCAGGTTGTTTCAAAAAAAATTATATGTGGAAAAAAATCGCTACGAGATTATAAACTCAATGAAAATATTGTTTCGATTTCTTTATATACTAAATTTATGCGAACAAGTTATTGAGGCAGAAAAACAATCACTTTATGTATATTAATATTGTTCGTGACACTTCTTTGGAAGGAGGTCTAAAATTGATTGAGAAAGGTAGTGTATGTTCATTTTAAAAAATAGCATAGTTTCGTCCAATTTTTCAAAACTATGACTTACTTAAGTACTTCTAGGGTATCCCCATCTTTTGAAAAAAAATTCACAGATTTTTGCATACGGGTTTTTAATCATTTCTTCGTTTCGTCGCTTATTTACTCGCAGTTTTCTTCATATATATTGTTAACTTCCCAGTATATGGGAAGTTCTTGTAATCGCCTCGAAAATCGAAATTAAAATTTTCAACATATCTTTACGTTTTGAGGTCTATAGAGTATATATAAAATGTTTTTAGAAAGGGAGACGTATGTGTGTGTGTGTGTACGTACGTACGTCTGTACGTTCGTGGACAGTTTTTTCTACGAGCATAACTCACGTAAACAAAGTGCGATCGACTTGGTTGAGGTGTCAATCAAAGCGTCTTTGCAATGTTAAGAGCTGATTAGTTTTTGGGAAACTTCGGTTGGGAGGGGGGGGGGGTTTGCTGTTTTGCCCGTTTGAAGGTCATTTCTGTCATGCGCTATATCTCGCGAACCAAACATACGATTTTTTAAACAAGGTGTCAATCGACGCGTATTAACGTTTGTGATTCTATCAAATTTTTAAAAAAAATCGTGGAGCGGTTTTCAAATTTTGTAAAAAAAAGTGCAAAAAATTAGTTTTTTTTCAAAAACAATAAAATTTTAACCTTATTGTCAAGTCTTAGTAATCAACGTTTATAAAATTTATATACTCCAAACAATGCTCGCAAAAACGTCATCAAAACTTTTTCTCATGATTACGTAAAAAAATAAATTAAAAATTAAAAATCATTAAAAGTCATCATGATTTTCAAGGTCATTTTTATCATTCACTATATCTCACGAACCAGATATAATATTTGCATCATTAATGTGTCAGTTTACGTGTATTAGCATCTTTGTGAAGTTTTTAACATTATAAAAATTCGTTTTAGCCGTTTTTTTAATTTAATAGAAGAAAATGCGAAAAATTATGGTTTTTTTCATAAAAAATATTTTTTAACTTGATTTGCACAGCACAGTGATCCAGTTTATAAAATTTATACATTCTTATCAGTTTTTGGAGAGAAACCGGCAAAATTTTATTCCATGATTATGAAAAAACTAAATTAAAAATAAAACAAGCCGCGAGGTGCGACCCTTGAGGTCCACACGGTCAACTTCCCAGTAATATCTACATAAACATCAACAACATTACAACAATGAGAGGTATTAATAGCAGTAACAGGAATGAGTTAATATGAATCATATCGTCTACGGGAGGGTCCATTAATTACGTAAGGTTTTTGGTCGATGAGGACAGATTGAATATTCACGCGGATCAATCGGTGGGGGCCTTTTTGGTCTTGAAAATTTTTGTTGCTTTTAAAAATTTAAGCATTTTTTTTTAATTAAAAGACTATAAAAACTATTTAAAATCTGCTCAAATTATGCAAATATTTTAAAACTTTGATTGAATTTACAACAATTTTTTAGAATAAAAAAATAAAGTAGAAGCATTCGTATGAACCCTCTTTAAATGGTAACTTTGAATGATTTTTCATTTTTCATTTAGTTTTTTTCATAATCAAGGAAGAAAATTTTGCCGGTTTCTCTTCAAAACCTGATAAGAATGTATACATTTTATAAACAGGTATTACTGTGCTGTGCAAATCAGGTTAAAAAATATTTTTTATGAAAAAAACTATAATTTTTGGCATTTTCTGCTATTAAATTAAAAAAAAGCTGAAACGAATTTTTATAATGTTAAAAACTTCACAAAGATATTAATACACGACAACTGACACCTTAATGATGCAAATATTATATCTGGTTCGTGAGATATAGTGAATGATAAAAATGACCTTGAAAATCATGATGACTGTTAATATTTTTTTATTTTTTATTTAATTTTTTACGTAATCATGAAAAAAATATTTGATGGTGTTTCTACACAAATTGTTTGGAGTATATAAATTTTATAAACATTGTCTACGAAATTACGCAAATCAGGTTAAAAATTTATTGTTTATGAAAAAAACCCTAATTTTTTGCACTTTTTTATCTTAAATTAAAAAACGGCTCCAACGATTTTTGTAAAAATTTGATAGATTCACACGAATGCTAATACGCGTCGATTGACACCTTTATCATGCAAATCGTTTGTTTTGTTCGCGAGATATAACGCTTGGCAGAAATGACCTTCAAAGGGTCAAAACAGCAAACCCCCCCGACCGAAGTATCCCAAAAACTAATCAGCTCTTAAGATTGCAAAGACGCTTCGATTGACACCTCAACGAAGTCGATCGGACTTTGTTTACGTGAGTTATGCTCGTAGAAAAAAGTGTCCACGAACGTACGTACGTACGTACGTACACACACACACACACACACACACACATACATCTCCCTTTCTAAAAACACTTTATATATACTCTGTAGACCTCAAAACGTAAAGAAATGTTGAAAATTTCAATTTCGATTTTCGAGGCGATTACAAGAACTTCCCATATACTGGGAAGTTAACAAGCCGTGAGGTGCGACCCATGAGGTCCACACGGTCAACTTCCCAGTAATATCTAAAAATATATTAAAAATATTAAACACAATAATAATTATGGAAATAATACTACTCCAAATAATAAAAATGTACTTTTCGTAAAATAGATTACGTATGGATTTTGGTGCATTGGTTTGATTGATTATTCACGCGGATAAATCGGAGGGGGGACAGGTTACGTAGCAGTTTCTTCATTGAAGTTAAAACATGGTGCTGTGAAGATTATTGTAAATCTTCTCAAATTTTGCAAATATTAATAAACTTTGATTGACTGATTGTATTATGATTCGAATGAACCCTTTTTACATGGTGACTTTGAATGATTTTTTATTTTTAATTTAATTTTTTTGTTATCATGAGAAAAGTTTTTGCTGGTTTCTCTACAAAAATTGATAAAATTTTATAAATTCTACAAACATTTATTATTACAATGTGCAAATCAGGTTAAAAATGAATCTTTTTATGAAAAAAACACTACTTTTCGATTTTTTTTAAATAAATTAAAAAAACGCTTTAACGATTTTTTAAAATATAAAAACATCATAAAAATGATAATACGCGTCGATTGACACTTTAATGATGGAAATATTATATTCAGTTCTCGAGATATAATGAATGACGTAAATGACCTTGAACGTTTAATGATTTTTTATTTTTTATTTAATTTTTTTTTGTAATCATGAAAAAACTTTGGCTGGGTTTTTTACAAAAACTATTTGGAGTATGTAAATTTTATAAACATTGATTACTTAGGTTTGAAAATCAGGTTGAAAATTTTGTGTTTTTGAAGAAAAACCTAATGTTTTGCACTTTTTTTTAAAAAAATTAAAAAACGGCTCCAAGAATTTTTTTAAACATTTGGCAGAGTCACGCAAACGTCAATACGCGTCAATTGACACCTTGTTCAAAAAAATCGTATGTTTGGTTCGCGAGATATAGCGCATGACAGAAATGACCTTCAAACGGGCAAAACAGCAAACCCCCCCCCCCCCCGACCGAAGTTTTCCAAAAACTAATCAGCTCTTAAGATTGGAAAGACGCTTCGATTGACACCTCAACGAAGTTGATACGACTTTGTTTACGTGAGTTATCGTCGTAGAAAAAAGTGTCCACGAACGTACGTACATACATACACACACACATACATCTCTCTTTCTAAAAACACTTTATATGTACTCTATAGACCTCAAAACGTAAAGAAATGTTGAAAATTTCAATTTCGATTATCGAGGCGATTACAAGAACTTCCCATATACTGGGAAGTTAAAAATCATTCAAAGTTACCATGTAAAGAGGGTTCATACGAGTGCTATTTCTTTATATCTTTTATTCTAAAAAATGTTGTAAATTCAATCAAAGTTTTAAGGTATTTGCATAATTTGAGCAGATTTTTAATAGTTTTTATAGTCTTTTAATTAAAAAAAATTGCTTAAATTTTGAAAACCAACAAAATTTTTCAAGACCAAAAAGGCCCCCACCGATTGATCCGCGTGAATATTCAATCTGTCCTCATCGACCAAAAACCTTACATAATCAATGGACTCTTCCGTAGACGATATAATTCATATTAACTCATTCCTGTTACTGCTATTGTAACATTTGCTCATTGTTGTAATGTTGTTGATGTTTATGTAGATATTACTGGGAAGTTGACCGTGTGGACCTCAAGGGTCGCACCTCGCGGCTTGTTTTGAAATGTTTTTATTGATTAATAATTGTACGCGAATAAATTTTGAGTAAATCTGGTCAAAAGAGCGGTGAATGAAGATGATTAGATAAATCATAAAATCCTGCGAAAAATCAAGTTCACTGCACTTTACTTCAAACTCTTTTTCAGGACATCAAGATAACGATATTTTATAATTGTGCACCCAATCAATTTCATTTAGCCAACACAACTGGAAGACATAGATCCTTATATTATAATACTATCACCAGCAGGAACCACTGTCGGTACCAAATGAATTTTCTCAAGCTATGTCTCTTTCTATACACTATTCTCCTTCATTTGATACTAAACATACAAAATTTATTTTCTTCTGAAAAAATACAGTCTTTCAGAGATCAGATAGCTTTTCAGCAGAAGGTAAACGTTTAATCGATTGATGCGTACTCTGACCCTATTGTTTTTGCAATTGTTATAAAAAATATACTGCCTATCCATGAGCTTATAATAGTTTTTCGTTTATGAAACACTTATTTCATTTCGTTTAACTTATTTTACTTTGGTAAGGTAGAGTTCAATGTCAAAATTTAAAAATGTGTGAAAACAATTAACTTGCAATATTTTTAAATTGGTTCAAAACTTTTGCGATTTTGCAGAAATACCCAGTATAAATTTTAAATTAGAAGATTTCCTTCATATATCTTTTTTTAATTTTTTAACAGATTGGTGTAGTGCGGCTGGGCTATTAATGGGGACGCTCATAACTCCTTAAACACATCTACGCTCATTCGGAGAACATCATAGTACAAGCAATTCCCTTAAACAATCGCCCATAAAAGCAATGTGAGCGGTAAAAGATCAAAAAATTAGACTTTCATAACTTTTAAAAAAAAGTTAAAACAATTTTGCATAAAATAGGAAAGGGGAGAAGAGATTTTGAACTTTAGGACAGGTTTTATCATTTTTTTCAACTTTGGGAGGTGGAAATCTTCAAAAGATACCGATCAGCTCCTGCCTCTCGACATGCCGGATTTCTACCGACTAAAATCACCTCCGTTTTCTTCAATCACTCTCTCCATCAAAATTTAGTAACTCTCCGTATTCAAAAATTTCAGTACATAGTACTTCCCAGACGACAAAAATCGGTATAAGGGATAATACGAAATTTGTAAGTTTTAGTGTCCTTTTAGTTAGATGATTAGTTCAGAATATGTGTTTATGAATTATTTCCTGTTGATTATATGTTTGGCTTTGACTTTATTGGAGCTGATTGTACTTGTTACTTACTTCGAAAGTTGGGTCCTGAAAGAGATATTTTTTTAGTGTCGTTTTAAAGGAAGTTGGGTTCGCTATGTTTTTAATTTTGTCCGGTAGTATATTGTAAAAGTTAGCTGCTTTGTTGAAAGGGTCTTCTTTTAGCCGATCAGTTCTAGCAACTGCGATAGCTATATTATTCATGTTTCTCATTCTGTAAGTGTTTTTCCCTCAATTCTATTTAATTTCACAGTGGTGTACTCATTACGGTGTAAATTTTTATGTATGAATTTAGCTCTTTCCACGGAAAGCATGCCTAGCAAATTCAATTCTTGGGCTTTTTCGAAACTTCGCTCGTTGGAATTGGCATAGGTTACTAGTCCAATTTTCCGATTTGCTAGTGATTTTAAAATAAACACCGGACTGTCAGTGTATTTTCAAAAGAACATAATATACTAGTTTTGAAAAAAATCAACTTAGTGCAGAAGCTTTCCTTTTATGGATTTACAGATATGTGTACCATAATGGAATTCGATTTATCCTAAACTTTGATCATGTTGCTTCAATTTTATACCACACAAATGGGAGCCATCCACGAATCTCAATTTTGAATGATGGCTTTCATTGTCTGAATAATGTAGAATAAATTGAGAAAACGAAACGAAATTTTACTAGAAAAATGGAGCTTGTTTGCATTATATTTTCTTATTATATATATCCGACCGCATTTTTTTGTGAAGAAAAATCCGAATAAGCTAATTTAAAAGCATATAACTAATAAAATACAATTTAGCATTTTTATGCCTAGCCCAAATATTGTTTTTGAATAACAAAAAATCCATTCCAATACAAACAGAACAGAACATTTACTCGTACTCTATAGCACATAATAATTTTTTTTTTGATGACGGTCCCATGAGTTCATGATTCTTCTATTGTAATCGAGAAGAACTACGTGGCTGCTTATTGCCTAGGTGTGGAAATAAATTCGCTTTGTAGCAGACAATCATTTTTGGCATCTTGCCAAACATTCGATTTGCTTGCAAGGTATGTAAATAAATCGATACACATCTATAAAAGAACTTACAATGCGGAGAAAACATGATGAGCAGTCTTCCACAATGGACTCTTATTTGTCCCTCCGGCTAACCAGAAAACTTGCCAGCATTCTGGATCCTAAATTATTTAATAGTATCCCATTTAATTGTAAAACAATTATTTGCACACCGTTGAGTTACAAATCATTGAAACATGTGATACAAATCTTCCAATATTTTCGACCGATGATGTAGTATATGTATATTTTGAAGGGCATAGTTTCATATTTAGCATTGCTGATTTAAATTTAAGTCAGTATATTTTTGGTATTAGTTCATGATCATCTGTTTTCAACCCTTGGAACGAAATAGTAATATTTAATTTCTAAAATATAAATGAATTGTATGTATTTAGTTTGACATATATGTTTGTTTATATATTAAGTTTAATATAAGGAATTTTCTTGTAAAACGATTAGAAATGAATAAAATCATAGCTACCTTTTACAGAATGCTTCGCTCTTTTCGGGAAGTAAATAAGTTTTTTTTCTTATTTATTTTTTCGAATCGTTATTGGCAACGCAATTCTCGGACGGGAATATTGCCATTCGTTTGGTCTACTTCTATATTTGTAACGACTATTGAATAGTCTTTCCGCAAAAAAAAGCTTTTCATCGATCAATCAATAATATTTATGTATTTACATATATGTACAGGGATTTTAATGTTTACCTGTTTTAATGAGCAAACATAATCAATAATATATCAGGTTTCGGAATCAGTGTAATCTTTCTATATAATTCTAGCAAATCGCGCTGCAACATTACGAACATGTGCATCAGCATTACATGAAGGAAAGTTTGCATTTTCTTACATACAGTGCTGTGCAAAACTTAAGCAACTCACTGCATGTCGGAATGAAAGGGAAAATTGCAATCAAAATATAAAGAATTTTTTTCCTTTTTGTTTTTAATTCACACGTTAGCATGTTGCTTAAAGCTCTGCAATAAAAAAAGTACATCAGTATTTTAACTGTTCTTTAAAAAAAACCAAAACAAAATACACTAACAAAAAGGCTGTGCAAAATCTAAGCAACTTTTATTAATATTTCGTGTAATAGCCGTTATTTTTTATAACAGCGGCACATCTGCGAGGCATTGATTCAACTAAATTATTAACTTCCCAGTATATGGGAAGTTCTTGTAATCGCCTCGAAAATCGAAATTGAAATTTTCAACTTTTCTTTACGTTTTGAGGTATATAGAGTATATATAAAGTGTTTTTAGAAAGAAGTATGTATGTGTGTGTGTGTGTGTGTATGTACGTACGTACGTACGTACGTACGTATGTGCGTTCGCAGGCAGTTTTTCTACGAGCATAACTCACGTAAACAAAGTCGTATCGACTTCGTTGAGGTGTCAATCGAAGCGTCTTTAAAATCTTAAGAACTGATTAGTTTTTGGGACACTTCGGTTGGGGGAGTTTGCTGTTTTCACCCCTTGAAGGTCAACCATGTTATGCGCTTTATCTCACGAACCAAACATGCGATTTTCATCATTAAGGTGTCAATCGACGGGTATTTACATTTTTATGAATCTATCAAATTTTTTAAAAAATCCTTGGATCCGTTTTTTAATTTTTTGAAAAAAAAGTGCCAAAAATTAGGGTTTTTTTCAAAAACACAAAAGTTTTAGCCTGATTTTCAAACCTAAGTAATCAATGTTTATATTATTTATATACTCCAAATAGTTCTTGTGAAAAAATCAGCAAAATTTTTTTTTCATGTTTACAAAAAAACTTAAATAAAAAATTAAAAATCATTAAACGTTCAAGGTCATTTACGTCATTCATTATATCTCGAGAACCAAATATAATCTTTCCATCATTAAGGTGTCAATCGACGCGTATCAACATCTTTATGATGTTTTTATATTTTAAAAAAATTGTCAAAGCGTTTTTTACGATTTATTAATTTTTTTTTAGAAAAGCAGTGTTTTTTTCATAAAAAATTCCATTTTTAACTTGATTTGCACTTCGTAATAATAAATGTTTATAGAACTTATTAACTTTTATCAATTTTTGTAGAGAAACCAGCAAAAACTTTTCTCATGATTACAGGAAAAATTAAATTAAAAATAAAAAATCATTCAAAGTCACCATGTAAAAACGGTTCATTCGAATCATTATACCTTAAATCTCTCATTCTAAAGACATTGTTGTAAAGTCAATCAAAGTTTATTAATATTTGCAAAATTTGAGCAGATTTTCAATAGTCTTCACAGCACCATGTTTAACTTTAATGAAAAAAACTGCTTTGTAACCTGTCCCCCCTCCGATTGATCCGCGTGAATAATCAATCAAACCAATGCACCAAAATCCTTACGTAATCAATTGACGCTCCCGTAGATGTTACGATTAATATTAAATCATTCCAATAATTTTTATGAGAGGTACATTTTTATTATTTGAAGTAGTATTATTTCCATAACTTTTATTGTGTTTAATATTTTTAATATCTATGTAGATATTACTGGGAAGTTGACCGTGTGGACCTCATGGGTCGCACCTCACGGCTTGTTTAAAATTGAAATGTCCATTTTTTTTTCGTCTTTTAGATTTGTAAATAATTGGTCCATGTTTGCAAACTGTACTGTTCCCATACGCCGTTTCAATATACCGAACAAGTTTTCTATAGGATTCAAGTCGGGCGGTTGTGCCGGCCAATCAAGAACTTGAATACTTTTAGAGCTAAGCCATTCTTTAACCAACTTCGATGTGTGTTTCGGGTCATTATCATGTTGAAACACACATCGAAGCGGCATATTACACTCTACATAAGGTAACACTCTAGATTCTAAGATGTCCTTATACGTGAATCTGTCCATAATTTCTGTTATTCTATGAAAGGGACCAATACCTAATGCTGAGAAACATGTCCAGACTATGACGCTTCCTCCCCCATAGTTCACCGTTTTCCTACAGAAGTGTGGATTCAGTTGTGGTCCCTTCTCACGCCTCACACGGAATAAGCCATCAGAATTGAAGAGGTGAAACTTGGATTCGTCGCAAAATAAAACGCTCTTCCATTTAGCAACTGACCAGTCAAGATGGTTTTTATCAAATTCAAGCCTAAATGATAGGGTAATGTGGGGTGATTTGTCACACGGGGTGATACGTCACATTTCCTGTATCACTGTAAATCTGGCAGCAACACACCTGTGAAATATAAAGAATGATTGGTTTTTTGTGTATGCTCATTTCTGTATAGACATCGACCCGTTTACACGCATTATTTTGTTCGCTCTTTTCCGATTTTTGAAAGTTTTGTTTGAGTTTACTTCAAACTGAGTAATTAATATTTTTGCGTGACTAGATAAAGGTGAATACATCCAAAATGTTTGTTTTTCATTTCACTTTCGAAACGAGAAAAGATTTTACATGAATTCGCATTTGCTTTGATGACGCATAGTTTTTCATCCTAAATGTCATCTCGGGGTGATTCGTCATAAAATGTGTGGGGTGATTGGTCACATGGAATAAAGTTTACTGAGGCGCTATGGAATTTGAGTGCATCTGTTCGTTGATTTCACAATAAAGGCCGATGCCGAAAAAACTCACCAAATTCAATTCGATAAAATGCATGGAGTACGAACGTGAAGTGCATCTTAAATGTGCCAATATGACCCAAAGTTTTTGGATTTGTTCTATGTGTGACCTGGAGTCGAATTAATTGAAGCTTTTTCTGTCATTTCTCATTATTAAATAAACATTTAGCATCATATAAATTGAAATTTTATTCGAATCTGTTGTTTCCTCCTATTATGACACATCACCCCGCCTTGTGACAAATCACCCCACATTTGTTAACTTTTTCAAAATCAAAAATGAACATTTTCTTACAAGATAAACAACAATCTAGTCATGCCAAAAGATGCGCCTCGTCTCAAGCTTTACGGATGTGCAAAAAATACCAGACTAAAGTTCTTTTCAACACATTTATAGACCAAACACCAAAACGTGTGACAAATCACCCCACAATACCTTATATAAAACGATATAAATAGTAAAATAATAAAAGTGTTGTTCGAGCAGTTTACCTTTTCCTTGCATGTCTTTTTGTGAGCAATGCTTTTTTTAAAGCTGTATAGCTTTTCAGATTGAATTCAATTGGCCGTCTGCGAACAGGGCTTGAGTTGACATTTAAGCCTAGCTCTTTCACAACTTCTTTTCACGAGATAAACGGTTTTATTTCTATTAATTTTTTAATTTATAAGCCATCTCTAATGGTAGTTTTTCGCGGCCTTCCACCAAAATTTACACTTTTCACACTACCCGTGTTTTCATATTTCGTAATCCATTTTAAAATTGAAGATTTGTTTATATTTAACGATTTGGCAATCTATATTTGCATTTTTCCGGAATAATATAGCGAAATTACGTTTGATTTAAATCTATTATCGTATTGATTACGCTGCATTTTAAATTTTATTTTTTTAGACACAACTAAAACCAAAGGGAAGACGATCTTTACTGATCTAATTGACACGAGCATCAGAAAAAAACAAAAACATCGGGAAATCCCCGTTATCTTTTGTTCTGACAGGGAATCGTAGCTGCATTTTGAAAGCTGCTTAGATTTTGCACAGCCTTTTTGTTGGTGTATTTTGTTTTGATTTTTTTTAAAGAACTGTTGAAATACTGATGTCCTTTTTTTATTGTAGAGCATTAAGCAACATGCTAACGTGTAAATTAAAAACAAAAAAGGAAAAAAATTCTTTATATTTTGATTGCAATTTCCCCTTTCATTCCGACATGTAGTGAGTTGCTTAAGTTTTGCACAGCACTGTATATGAGTACACCTATAAAATCCTTTCAATCGCTCTAAACTCCATAATCAATTATACAAACTGTTTTCTTCTACAAATAATAGAGATTTTCCTCCAACTGGAAACTATTACATCAAACTTTTGCGAGTCATATTACGCACAACAGCTTAAGTCATCTGCATCATACTTCATAATGTGTGACCTAAATAATGAGCATGATTCCTGTCTTTCAATATTTAATACAGGGAGGATTATGCATGCTTTTCATGGGAATACTTACACTAGACCTTTAGAGTGTCGAGCACTTCATTGGGGCCATAACATTTTAATTGCAGGCAAGTCGGATTCGAGTGAAATTCTAGCAGGATCTTGATAATGTTTATAGTTTCGCGGTCGATTAGAAATTACAATGGTGACATAATCGAAGCAAATTTCAATAGTGTTACGTTCTCGAGAATTGAATCTTGCAAGATTAATTTCATCACTGCACGTCATTTCATATTATGAGGTCTAGTCTGTTTTCTAACTGAATCATGCAATAACTCTTATAAGCTTTGATTGCACCTATTTAAGTAGAAAATCACAAGTGCAGGGTGGAGCCGTAAAACGGATCTATTATGAGCGGAATGTGATTAGCTCACCTGAAAAATGACGTCAATTCAAACTAGGTGCGTATTGTTCGCGCATAATTGAAAATATTCATAATATGGCGCTACCAAGTCAGTCAGACATAGGGAAAGGCTCTTCACTGTGTTCACGCTACTAAGCTAATAATAATGAACTGTTCGGAGGGAGCGAGTGCGCGTCAAAGAAATTTAAGGAACTTTGGAAGCTACTGAACTATTCCACATACATACACATAGTCACAAAATTGAAGGCACAACCATATGAATGCAAAAATTTTATTTTTAGGTAAACGTTAGTGACTAGGTGAGTTAAGTGTGTGTTTTAAAAAAAAAAATTAAATATTTTTACATAAATAAATAAAAAAAGCTAAAATGGATAAACCGAGAAAAGAAGCCACAATTGCGGAAAAAAAGATTATTATTAAGCTTGTTTGTCGAGATAAAACATATCGGGAAGTAGGGAAAATAGTTGGGACATCATTTTCTTCAGTAAGAACTGCATTCAGCAAGTGGAAAAATGACGGAACTTTAATTGATAAAACGGGACGCGGACGAAAAAAGTTAATGTTAGCTAACGATGAGCAATACATTCGACGAGAAATAGAAAAAATGTCCAAATAAGCCGATAAATTATGTGAGGGCTGAAGTTCCTCATATGATCCAAGGAAACTATAGAAGAACATTGCGAAACCATGATTTAAATAGAAAAATAGCCCGTAAAAAGCCATTTATATCAGAAGCAAATAGAAAAAAACGGTTATAGTTTGCGAAAACTTACGTAAATAAGGGTCCAGATTTCTGAAAAAACATAAAATGCAGTGATGAAAGTAAGTTCAACCTATTTGGCTCTGAGGGCAGACAAATAGTTCGGAGGATAGCGAATATCGAGCTAAAGAAAGAAAATTTGTGCGGAACCGCAAAGCATGGAGGAGGCAATGATGTGGTTTGGGGCTATATGTCTGCAGGAGGAGTCGGCTACATGGAATTTGTAGAGACCGCTATGGACAAATTTAAATACCTCAATATTCTGAAAAGGAATTTAAAATCAAGTGCTATTAAATTAGGACTATCGGATATATTTTGGTTTCAACAAGATAATTATCCAAACTATATCGCACATGTTGTAAAGATGTGGTTGCTTTATAATACCCCGAAACAATTAAAAACTCCACCTCAGTCACCTCAACCCAATAGAACATTTGTGGTCAGTACTTGAGCAACAAATCTGAAAATTTTCAATTGCGAATAAATCCGAGCTGAAGTCAATAATAACAAGGAAATTTAGCCCAACCATAACAAAAATGTAAGCGAAAAGTATGCCTAGAAGACTACAAGCAGTAATCAAAGCCAAAGGATATCCAACTAAGTACTAAAAATAAATTATTTTACATTTTTCTAGTGATCTTGAAGTTTGTGCCTTGAATTTTTGTTGTTAATTTTTTCTTGTTACTTATTTTTTTCAAATAAATAAATAATTTAATTAATTTTTTTATTCATTTTAACTTCCCAGTATATGGGAAGTTCTTGTAATCGCCTCGGAAATCGAAATTGAAATTTTCAACATTTCTTTACGTTTTGAGGTCTATAGAGTATATATAAAGTGTTTTTAGAAAGGGAGATGTATGTGTGTGTGTGTGTGTGTGTACGTACGTACGTACGTACGTTCGTGGACACTTTTTTCTACGAGCATAACTCACGTAAACAAAGTCCGATCGACTTGGTTGAGGTGTCAATCGAAGCGTCTTTGCAATCTTAAGAGCTGATTAGTTTTTGGGATACTTTGGTCGGGGGTTTGCTGTTTTGACCCTTTGAAGGTCATTTCTGTCATGCGCTATATCTCGCGAACCAAACATACGATTTGCATGATTTAGGTGTCAATCGACGCGTATTAACATTTATGTGATTTTATAAAGTTTTTAAAAAATTTCCTGGAGCCGTTTTTTAATTTTAAAAAAAAGTGCAAAAAATTAGGTTTTTTTGAATAAACAATAAATTTTTAACCTGATTTACGGAAGACAGTATTTAATTTTTATAAAATTTATATACTTCAAGTAATGATTGTAAAAATAACATTAAAACTTTTTCTCATTATCATGTAAAAAATTAAATAAAAAATAAAAAATCATTAACAGGCATCATGATCTTCAAGGTCATTTCTGTCATGCGTTATATCTCGCGAACCAAACATACGATTTACATTGTCAAGGTGTCAATCAACGCGTATTAAAATTTTCGTGAATTCCTTGAGTTTTGAAAAAAGTCGTTGGAGCCGTTTTTTAATTTAAGAAAAAAAAGTGCAAAAAATTAGGTTTTTTTAAATAAACAATAAATTTTTAACCTGATTTACGGAAGACAGTATTCAATTTTTATAAAATTTATATACTTCAAGCAATGTTTGAAAAAACGTCACCAAAACTTTTTCTCATGAAAGCAAGAAACATTAAATAAAAAATAAACAAGCCGCGAGGTGCGACCCTTGAGGTCCACACGGTCAACTTCCCAGTAATATCTACATAAACATCAACAACATTACAACAATGAGAGGTATTCATAGCAGTAAAAGGAATGAGTTAATATGAATCATATCGTCTACGGGAGGGTCCATTGATTACGTCAGGTTTTTGGTCGATGAGGACAGATTGAATATTCACGCGGATCAATCGGTAGTGGGCCTTTTTGGTCTGGAAAATTTTTGTTGGTTTTCAAAATTTAAGCTTTTTTTTAATTAAAAGACTATAAAAACTATTAAAAATCTGTTCAAACTATGCAAATATTTTAAACCTTTGATTGAATTTACAAATTTTTTTAGAATAAAAGATATAAAGTAATTGCATTCGTATGAACCCTCTTTAAATGGTAACTTTGAATGATTTTTTTTATTTTTTATTTAGTTTTTTTTCATAATCATGAAAGAAAATTTTGCCGGTGTCTCTTCAAAAACTGATAAGAATGTATAAATTTTATAAACTGGTATCACTGTGCTGTGCAAATCAAGTTAAAAAAATATTTTTTGTGAAAAAAACCATAATTTTTTCGCATTTTCATCTATTAAATAAAAAAAAGAGGCTGAAACGAATTTTTATAATGTTAAAAACTTCACAAAGATGTTTATATACGTCAACTGACACCTTAATGATGCAAATATTATATCTGGTTCGTGAGATATAGTGAATGATAAAAATGACCTTGAAAATCATGATGACTTTTAATGATTTTTTATTTTTAATTTAATTTTTTACGTAGTCATGAGAAAACGTTTTGATGTTGTTTCTACAGACATTGTTTGGAGTATGGAAATTTTGTAAACATTCTCTACTACATTTCGCAAATCAAGTTAAAAATTTATTGTTTATGAAAAAAACCTAATTTTTTGCACTTTTTTTTCTTAAAATAAAAAACGGTTCCAACGATTTTTTTAAAAATTCGACAGATTCATTTAAATCAAATTACGCGTACATTGAAACCTCTACAATGCAAATCGTATGTTTGATGCGCGAGATATAACGCATGACAGAAATGACCTTGAAGATCATGATGACTGTTAATGATTTTTTATTTTTTATTTGATTTTGTTTGTAATCATGAGAAAAAATTTTGATGGCGTTTTTTAAAAACTTTTTGGAGTATATAAATTATATAAAGATTTATTATTTGGACTTGACAATAAGGTTAAAAATTTATTGTTTTTGAATAAATCACACTTTTTTGCACTTTTTTTTAAAAATTAAAAAACGGCTCCAACGATTTTTTTCAAAATTTGACAGATTCACATAAATGCTAATATGCGTCGATTGAAACCTTAACCATGCAAATCGTATGTTGGGTTCGCGCGATATGTATAACGCACGACAGAAATGACCATGAAAATCATGTTGCCTGTTAATGATTTTTTATTTTTTATTTAATTTTTTACGTAATCATGAGGAAAAGTTTTTATGTTGTTTTTGCAAGCACTGCTTGAAGTATATAAATTTTATAAAAATTGAACACTGTCTTTCGTAAATCAGGTTAAAAATTTATTGTTTATAAAAAAAAACCTAATTTTTTGCACTTTTGTTTCTTAAATTAAAAAACGGCTCCAACGATTGTTTTTAAAATTTGAAAGATTAGCAAAAATGCTAATACGCGTCGATTGACATTTTAATCATGCAAATCGTATGTTTGGTTCGCGAGATATAACGCATGACAGAAATGACCTTCAAAGGGTCAAAACAGCAAACCCCCCGACCAAAGTATCCCAAAAACTAATCAGCTCTTAAGATTGCAAAGACGCTTCGATTGACACCTCAACCAAGTCGATCGGACTTTGTTTACGTGAGTTATGCTCGTAGAAAAAAGTGTCCACGAACGTACAGACGTACGTACGTACACACACACACACACATACGTCTCCCTTTCTAAAAACACTTTATATATACTCGTAAGACCTCAAAACGTAAAGAAAAGTAGAAAATTTCAATTTCGATTTTCGAGGCGATTACAAGAACTTCCCATATACTGGGAAGTTAAAAATCATTAACAGTCATCATGATCTTCAAGGTCATTTCTTCCATTCACTATATCTCACGAACCAAATATAATATTTTCATTATTAGGGAGTCAATCGACGTGTTTTAAAATCTCTTTGATTACTTTAACATCATAAAGATCCGTTACAGCGTTTTTTTTAACTTAATAGAAAAAAATGAGAAAAGTTAGGGTTTTTTTCATAAAAAATATTTTTTTAACCTGATTTGCACAACACTGTAATAAATGTTTATAAAATTTATACATTCCTTTCAGTTTTTGAAGAGAAACCAGCAAAACTTTTTTCATGATTCCGAAAAAAATTCAATTAAAAATAAAAAATCATTCAAAGTTATCATATGAAAAGGGTTCTTCCGATTGATATTACCTTATATCTTTTATTCTAAAGACTGTGTTGTGAAGTCAATCAAAGTTTCAAAATGTTTGGATAATTTGAGCAGATTTTAAATAGTTTTTGCAGTCTTTTAATTAAAATAAGCGGCTTAAATTTTGAAAACCATCAAAATTTCAATCAAATTTGGATTTGTGGTAATCAATCATCATAACCCATCCACCAAAAGCCTTACGTTATCAGTGGAAGCACCCGTATATGATATGATTAATATTAACTCATTCCTGTTACTGCTATGAATACCTCTCATTATTATTATTTATAGTATTATTTTCAAAATTATTATTGTGTTGAATTTGTTTAATGTTTATCTAGATAGTACTGGGAAGTTGACCGTGTGGACCTCAAGGGTCGCACTTCGCGGCTTGTTTATATTGTTATTTCAATTTCAATTTTAGGAAGAGCAGAATTGATAACATTTGCGAGAATCATCAGTAATATAAAGTTTTTCCTAGAATTTTATCGGAATATGATTTGAAAGATTTGTTCAATATGGACGAAATTAATCTATTTTTAAGTGCTATCAAAAAAACATTGGTATTTAAAAATGAATTATGTAACGGCTGAAGAAAATATTAGATGCGATTAGATGAGCAAGTAAAGTGTGTAACTTTTTTAAACTACAACGTAGCCATGCAGGAATATGAAGAAGTAGATTGTAGTTAAAATGCATTGACAATTTGTGATATCCAGAAGAAAAACTCATATAAAATAAAAAAAATTGTGTCACTGATGCTTTCTAGACGATGCTACCCTGAAAACAGAATTTTTGGAATTGTGAAACTTTATGTTTTCGCATCGTTAACACTAAATGCGAACAAAATCAATGTAAAGAACCCTACCCAACATGTTCTATGAAAAAATTGGCAAAAAGAAAAATTTACCTGGAATGGTTTAGTTGCGCCCGTGCATCCATGAAAAAGTGAATGTTTTTGTAAAATTCGAAATGATTCTCGTCGAATCAAACTAATTCAGAATTTAAAAAATGCGAACGATATTCGAAAACTATTTTTATTATACAAATTTATGAAGCTGCTGCATTGTAGTTGCGTTATTTTTGCCAAATTCTAAATGTTTCCAATTAATTTTCAAATTCTAAAGTATCTGGCGAAAATTTGGCTGCCGCATTTTTTTCTTCGACAAAAACAATACTATCTAAGGCAATTATATTTTTTTGCCACAGTAATATAATTTTCGCTATCTTAACTAATACAGAGCCAGCCTCTTTTGTTTTTAAAGTATCAGAAATTAAGTGGAAATGTGTTTATCCGCTAAAACAATCTAACTTTTTAATGTTTAATGAATAATTCGAAATTATGTTGATATGCGCACCAGGCTCTACCTATTTTTTGCCCAAAAATGCTCCAATCTGAATAGGCTTGAATTTTATGAACCATAAAAAATGGAATTTATTTTAAGATAGTTTTTACTTGAAATGACTTCACCTGTAACACACTTTTTGTTTTGGAAATAAAAAAATTCTCACGCAAAAGATATTGATATTCTCAAAATACATTCAAAGTTTTCTCACGTTAGCGTCTTGCTTACACTAAATTACATAAGAAAAATCATAAAAACAGGACGAAATTGCACAATTGAAGATTTTAAATAAATACTCCGGCTTCAGGACATTGTTATCTGACTCATAAAAATTCTTCATCAATTATCAATGGCAATGAACATTCTTCGAAAATCTAATTGTAAATATCCGTTGATTTCAAATATGCCAAAATAGGCAAAGTTCCACTTGTGCATATTTACCTAAAATTGTAACAACTTCTTATTGTTAATAACATTATGGAATAATATGTCCTTTCAAGAAATTTTATGCCTAATGAAATGTTCATCACACTTTTGATCATCATTTCCGTATCTTTCAAAAAGTTGAAAATAAGCTTTTTCGTTCTCAAATTGTCGATTTCTGAATTGAAAACAATTCAGCAGCTGAGATGATAAAAAATTATCACACAAGAAACAAGCGTCACAACTTCTCATAATTCAATAAAATTAAATCTATTTATACTCGGCATTCAACCGCATTAATGTTTTCACACCACCATAAACATGCTCGGCCCTGGCGTTCAATTTTAAAGAAAACTGCACACCGTTTCAATGTTGCTGCTCGGGGATCTATCAAACACTTTCGCATTTTAGAAGCTCTTCTATCTAGTAATTGAAATTCAAATAAAATTCATTTAATCTCCTTTCAAACTGAAAACTGCCCCCAGCTTTTCGTTGTCATCACTTTATTTAAATAATTGAGTTTAATGTTAACATTCCTACAAGCGTTAAATTGCCAATTGGCTAGTGGAAAAGTATTCAATGAAAACTAAACAGCAAAAAATGCGGAAACGGTTTTGAAATGAAAATGTATCTGTTCCTATTTTCAACTTTAAAAAGAAGTTCATTCGCAAAGTAAACTCCAGATTTCATAAGTTACCTGATAAAACCAAATTCACCAGGATATATTCTTGCTGTCCATACACTATTTAACATATGACACCAAGCAATTCGTCTCTGATGGACACAATTAGTCGTGGTAATTAGGACCAATATATAATATTTAATGAATTGCTTAGTGTTTGCCAACTTTATAGTCGTGGCGACGTTTTGTTTGAAATGATCTGGTAGTCGTGTTGGTTTCACTTTAATGCACCGAAAATCAGTGGACACATTTACACTTTGCAAGCAACTTGTTAAGTCGAGAATCGGAATAAAAAAATAACGAATCTATAAAGGAAAATCAATTTTCTTGGCAATGTTTCAGTGATGATGCTCCCCCTCCCCCCGGGATGTTACCGAGCAAAGGCTTTGGTAATGATGTACACTACGTATGAATTCAAATAATGTGGTAAATTTATCAATGAAAAGATATAATAAATAAAAGCGATATTCAGGCTATATGTAAGTGTTTCCTGCCATTCATCCAAGGTTTAACAAAGTCAGGAAACCTTGAAGAATATTTTGTTCGCAAAACACACATCAGGAGAATATCACAAATTTGTAGTAGCTGGGTGACTTCGTGATTAGAGCACTGGCTTCTTATGCAACGGGCATCAGGTTCGAAGCTACTTGGTGACAAGTAGTTTTCGGAGTTCATTCAGCTGTAAATAAGCAGTTACGAGTTTTCACAATATGGTTAATGCAGTGAAACCAATCCCAATCACAATTTCTTCACATCCATTGGGGCGCAAATCCCTAGTAGGAGTATACTTAATTAACTCGTGATTCGAAATCAACGATGTGAAGTGTGAGATTGTTTTGGCCGGGTCAGATTATCTTGCGTCTATTACTATTTGCTTTGTACTGTCGCTCCGACAACTTAGTGCATGTTCATATGTGGTAAACGCGCAAAGTGCAACAGCACGGTAGTTGGCAATTTCAACGGACTGTTGGGTTGCGCGACCAGGGTCAGTACAGGAGTTGCTGTTCTTGCCAAATCCATTTTTGTATCTGACTTTGGATCATGTGAGCATTTTGGTTAATGCGACTAAATCGGTTCATATATGCACATGTAACCGTTTTGGTCTGCCGCTGCGTTATTCCTTGAGCTCTGCGTCAAACTGTATTGCACAATTGCTAGCTAGTAGTTACTTGCTCGATGCTCTCAACGTCTGCGCCTTGCGATAATGAAGGTGAGTGAATTTATGTAACATCTTATTTTCATAATTGCGTAATAACTGAAAAGCAATAGGCGATGCGAGTTGTTGGGTGGCTAAGGCTGACGCGCATGCCTGTGTAGTGTTATATGCATTTTACTGAAAGTACATAATCAATCATCAATGTATTAACGATGCAAGCAGCTCGCTTTTAAAGCTCATTGCGATTGATTATGAAAAACACTTAAATTAGAGATACATGCAATATCTTGATTGAGTGATAAGTGATCGTTTAAAAGGAGGACAAATGAATCTTCAGAAATAGCTAAAGTCGTCTACTGGCATATCGAATATGAGCACTATGGTTTCAGAAATGATAGTTTTGGCATTAATTTAACTCAATCTTTTGGTTTCAATGTGGACTTAAAAGGTAGGTTAGAAAGACTTGATATCACGCAAAGAATCACAAAAAATGTCAAATTTCACATCTTCGCCATCAACATGACCATGTTTGAGTTTCGTGGCTGGGTGGTGATTTTTTTTGTACTATTATTACATGTATATGATCTGAAATATGTATGTACACCTGTGTGAAAAATAATAACAGTGCCGGTAAATTTGATTAAATTTACAAAAACAACCAGTTTCGTTGTAAGGAACAATATAAAATTTATTTATAAATTTGGCAATACAAATATAGCAAAGACAACAAAATGGTTTACGGTGGCCTTTGCCTCAAATTTCACAATTTTGATGGACATGTCTGAAATGAGCAATAATAGCAGTTTTTCAACTTATAACTAATAATGATGCAAAACATATATTTCATAGGGGGAAAATAGCAATATTAAATTTCTAAATTAATAGTTTATTGTATAGCGCCTGGTGGCTTTTACTTTAGCACATCGACGTGGCATTGACTCTACCAAACTTTGACATCGTTCCGTGGTAATAGAATTCCATGCAGACTCCACTACCCGCCAAAGATCATTCACTGTTTTCGGCTTTGCTTGAAAAACAGCTTGCTTAGCATCAGTCCATAAGTTCTCTATGGGGTTGAGGTCGGGAGATTGAGCTGGCCAGTCCATAATTTCTATCCTATTGGTCGAAATCCAATTCTTGGCTAAGCGACTGGTGTGTTTAGGATCGTTATCTTGCATAAGGACCCATTTCAGGGGCATACCTTCTTCCGCAAAAGGTAACATGACATTTTCCAATATGTTTACGTAAATTTTGGCGTCCATCGTGTGTTTGATCCAAAATATGGGGCCACGACCGTAAAATGAAAACGAGTCCCAAACATTGATTTTTGACCCTCTATGCTTAACTGTCTACTTAACTAACTAACGACGGTAGTGGCGAGTGTGGGACGCCATATTCCTGCTTACCAGCGTGGGGCTAGCAACCCTGCCTGGTATTACCCAATTGCTACGAACCCTGAAACACGGCCTCGGATTGGATTGGATAAACGGCAACGACAACGGCAACGAAAAACGGACTACTCTATTGGATCTTGGAACGTTCGAACACTCAATACAACAGGATCACTGCGAGAACTTCTCAAGGAAGCCTCGACATACAATATTAACATCCTGGCGGTTCAAGAAACGAAATGGCTTGGCAATGAAATAAGTGACTTAAGATCGCATTCAATATTTCAAGCGGCAAACTAACCGGAAACAAGGAATTTGGAGTCGCCTTCGTTGTAGCATCTTCATTTAAACATCTCATAACTGACTTCAAACCGGTGAATGAACGATTATGTGCGATCCGTATGAAAATGAAGTTCTTTAATGTATGGCTAATCAACTGTCATGCTCCAACTGAAGAGAAAGAAGAAATCGTCAAAGACGAATTCTACAACATCCTAGAAAGGACATACGATTCACTACCCTCAAATGATATCAAAATCCTACTAGGGGACTTTAACGCTAAAGTTGGACGAGAAGAAACTCACAGAGGGACAACGGGAGGGCATAGTCTCCATGGAAGTACCAACAACAATGGTCAGCGACTAGTTGATTTTGCGACCAGCAAAAACATGGTGATAAGCTCTACCTACTTCCAACACCGCGACATCCACAAACAAACTTGGATGTCACCCGATGGACGAACCTTCAACCAGATCGATCACTTCGTCATCGAAAAAAGAGCTGCTACAAGTGTGCTTGACGTTAGATCATACCGTGGTGCTAACTGCGGCTCAGACCACTATCTTGTCAAGACAAAATATCGCTGCCGCATAACAAGATGCACCACCAAGAAAAAGTGCAGGACTCCTAAGTTCAAGGTGGAGTGTCTGAAAAACGAAACAGTAGCAGCAAATTATCAAGCGAAACTGACGAATTACCTTGTCAATACACCGCCGGCAGGTACGGACACATCGCTTGAACAAATGTGGTCGCAGCTTAAAGAAGGCGTAACATCAATAGCGGAAGAAACCGTAGGAAGACAAACGACGTCGAAAAGAAACGATTGGTTCGACAAAGAATGTGAAGATGCTCTCAAAAGTAAAAAAGAAGCCTATTTACAATACATTGAAAGACCGACAAGAGCCAAGAAGCAAAAATATGACGAGCTAGGACGGTTAGCTAAAAAAATAGTCAGGCGCAAGCGTAGAACCTATAACAACCAGACTATCCAAAGGATCAATGACGATATGTGCAGAAACGACACACGGGACGCCTATGCAGCATTGAAGCGACTTAGACAAGGCTGCAAGCCGCAATCAAGCCTATGTAGAGACAAGCAGGGAAATATTTTAAGCGACCCAGACGACATCAATCACAGGTGGACTGAATATTTTTCTGAGCTACTAAATCCACCATCAGTAACTACATCCCTGCCAATAACGATTCCTGAAGATGCTGACCTATGCAGTCCATCTTCGTCAATACCATCTATTGAAGAGGTGCAAGCAGCCATACAACAGCAAAAACCAAATAAAGCACCCGGAATCGACAATTTACCAGCAGATCTCCTTCAAAAAGGTGGACCAATACTAACACACCGCCTCCACCAGATCATCTCCAAGGCATGGGTCGATGAAAAATTACCTGATGATTGATGGACGGCCATCATATGTCCCATACATAAGAAAGGAGATAAGCTTAGATGTGACAACTACAGAGGCATCTCACTGCTGTGTACGTCCTACAAGATCCTGACCAAAATTATTAATAAAAGATTGACACAGTACACTTCCACAATAATTGGCGAATACCAAGGCGGTTTCAGATCCGGTATGTCGACGATAGATCAACTATTCTCAGTAAAACAGGTGCTGGAAAAGTGCTGGGAATACAATATTGACGTGCACCAGATCTTCGTAGACTTCCAACAAGCATACGATAGTATAGATCGAAATATACTATATAAAATAATGCTCGATTTTGGGATACCTATCAAACTAATACGAATGACCAGACTAACGATGACCGACACACGATCTAAAGTCAGATGTCAAGGCGATCTGACTCAAAGCTTCGACACCATCTCAGGTCTTAAACAGGGTGATGGCCTCGCCCCCATACTCTTCAATTTGGCCCAAGAGTATGTCATCAGGACGATTAAAGTAGACAATGCGGGAACGCTACTCTTTAAGTCTACTCAAATAGTAGCGTACGCCGATGACATCAACGTCATGGCCCGATCTCTATCTCGTGCCAAAGAAGCGTTTACTGAGCTGGAGTCAGCGGCTAGGCAAGTCGGCCTAAGGGTCAATGTGAACAAGACCAAATATATGACCCAGTCAAGGAAAAAGACGCCAAATAGACAAAACATGACTATAACTAACTACAGTGTGGAAAGCGTTAACTCTTTTATTTATGTTGGTGTCAACCTCGCCAAAGACGGGGATGAAAAGGACGAAATTGAACGGCGAATTGTTCTAGCCAATAAAATATATTTTTCAGTCCTCTCGATGATTAAAAGTAACAAAGTGCACCGAAAAAATAAGCTGCGCGTCTATAAAACGATCATCCGTCCTGTATTGATTTACGGATGTGAAACATGGACTTTGACTCAAGCCTCAGAAAAAAGAATTGACGTCTTCGAACGCCGCATTTTGAGACGTATTCTGGGGCCCGTGAAGGACGGACCGGACTGGCGAATCCGGTACAACCATGAGTTGTACGCTCTTTATGACGAGCCACCGGTATCGATTCTGACGAAACTGCTACGACTTAGCGTATGGATGACAGGCGAATTCCCAAGCGCTCCATGAAAGGCCGAGCAACAGGAAGCCGCCCACCAGGAAAACCACGCAAACGATGGGAGGATGCAGTTGACAACGACAGCGAATCCTTGCTGGGACTCGCTAATTGGAGGACGCGGTCGCTGGACCGAGACAGTTGGAGGCAGTGTCTTCGGGAGGCCAAGGCTCGATTTGGGCTGGTGCGCCATTGATGATGATGATGATGCTTAACTGTCTTCGTGGTATAGCGTGGATCATGAGAACCATTTGGCAGTCTTCTTATGTATTGTCTCCTTCCCGGACAGCCAAATAATACAGCTTTTGATTCATCAGTCCAAAGGATATTCCTCCATTTGGAAGCAGGCCAATCCTTATGGTCTCGTACAAATTTTACCTGTCTCGAACGTGTCTTCCTTTTAGTAATGGTGTTTTCCTCGGACTTCTACCTTTCAATTTAGAGTTAATAAGGGTTCTTCTGATTGTACAAGTGTTGACATCCAAATTGAGTTCCTGTTTTATATTCGTTGATGTCAAAAAAGGGTCTTTTCGTACAAGCCGAACGACATTTTTGGCATCTCTCGTGCTGAGTTTCTTTTTTCTTCCACGAGCTTCAGGCTTTTCCACCCTTTTTTTGCATTCGAGACCATTTTACTTGAGCAGTCAAGTGTTTCTTCAATAAATTTGTAGGTTTTGCTTTTCAAAAGCATTTTTTTGATTAAATCTCTTTTTTCGCCATTGCAATGTTTAGAGCGGGTCATTATTCCTAAATGGTCTATTTTATTCTAAAAATAACAAAACTTTTAAAAGCTGTCAACTTTCTTTGCCCTTATCGTTTCCTACCTGTAAAATCGAAACCAATCTTTTTTCCGAAAACGAGTTTAGTTTACCTCCGCTGCTATTATTTTGCACATGCAAATGACACCTTGTCTCTGAAAATTAGGTGATTCCCCTGATCTTTTCTGACGTTTCAACAAAAAGGTTATGTAAAACACTTGGGAAATTATTTTCATAGATCATAAACAGATGGCTCTGGTATGCGATCGAAATTTATTTTGTAACTCCAAAAATATAACGCTTCGAGTGTACACTGCCATTATTTTGCACACAGGTGTATACCAATAAAAAAAAACAAAATTCAACTGCAATTGAATTTCATGTTTTCTTATTTTTTCATATAAAAACTACTGAAATTATTATTTTCTATGTGGATTCCATAACAACAAATGTCTTTAGACCCTAGACTGCAATGATGTTAAAAATAGCCATACGGCTTTTATATATAAGAAGTACGAGGATTAATTTTTAATATCCACAAAATTATTTTTTACGAATTCCCAGAATTGTTTCACATACTACCTGAAGTGTTTGTGCTCGAAACAGAAGTTTTTGTCCCCTGCTTTGTTGTATTTCAATCAACTATTGAATACTTCACAATATTTTGACGAAAACGATTTCAATCTCGTTCCAAATTTTGGAATATATATGAGGGCTGGTGATGGACCGAATTGATTGTGGTTCAACATTGAATGTAACTTATTTTTAACACTCGCCTGCATGTCAATTAGTACTTGAATAATGCAACTAAAAAAATACATACAAATTTCGTCGTGAAATATAAGTATTCTTTCAAATGTTCAATATGATACTTGTAGTTTATTTTGGCGTAATTTCTACGTTTGTGGTGCATATTTGGATTTCACTGGCTTTACACATATTGCTGGCATATCATTTTTATTTCCAGCGATCAACTTACATTATTTTAGTGTATGCATAAGTCCAGAATATTTACTTTCAATTTAGTCCAATGATTTGGCAAATTGTCAGTAAATGATTGTTCTTATATTTATAAAGCTGATTTTTATGATATAAATAGCAGTGAAAATGTTGAAATGAACGGTAGTTTTCCATTCAAATATTATGAATTTTGCCAGCTCGCCTTTCATGAGGTTTCCAGATTAATATACGTCAATAACTGCGGAGTGCACTTCCGCATAACCTATTATGTCCATGTGAATACATTTCACCGCATTTTAAATACAATGCATACAAGGAAGTATTTTCTTCTAAAATAAACATTCAATTCTTCATTACAATACAGCTTATTAGCATTTTTCATTGCGCTTCAAACCTATTGAATACTTTTTAAGCTTTAACACAAGCAAATAAGGGAGTAATAACTTCCAAAATTCCTATTATGAAATTTTTTATCAGCTCCATTTTACCACCAAGCTTGTTCGATACGGCATTGAACTTGTTTCATATGACTTATGACATGAAATATATGTTTGTTCAGCAAAAACCTACTTTCGATGATTGAAAATGTAATAAAAGTTACATTAGGTTGTAACAGTATATTTCACAGAATAAACAGAAATATATTATTATCCAGAAAAAACAGCAACAAACCTTGTATTTTACAAAATAATACAGGTTGTTTTGTATTCGGTGGCTTTAAATGACACCACGTATTCCTTAAAGTGTCACGAGAAAAAAATCGTATGGGAGGGGGGGGGGGTAAATCCGAAGCGGTTTCGAGATATAAGAGGGGGGAGTACCCCGCTCCATAACCACGACCTGGCCCGTTTAAACTCTTATAACTTTCTGGTTCATGCATGCAGGCCTTCCAAAAATAACGCGTTTGATAGCCTATTATTAAATATTTCTAGACGTTAATAAAAACTTGCCCGCAGTGGTGCCAATCTGGCACAACAAAATTCGAAAGTGAAAACAACCTGAAACAAGCCGCGAAGTGCGACCCTTGAGGTCCACACGGTCAACTTCCCATCTAGATAAACATTAAAAATATTAAACACAATAATAAGTTTGAAAATAATACTACTTTAAATAATAATAATGAGAGGTATTCATAGCAGTAACAGGAATGAGTTAATATTAATCATATCATCTACGGGAGCATCCATTGATTACGTAAGGCTTTTGGTGGATGCGGGTAGATTAATTACCACAAATGCAAATTTGATTGAAACTTTGATGGTTTCCAAAATTTAAGCCGCTTTTTTAAATTAAAAAACTGCAAAAACTATTAAAAATCTTCTCAAACTATCCAAACATTTTAAAACTCTGATAGACTTTACAACAAAGTCTTTAGAATAAAAGATATAAGGTGATATCATTCGGAAGAACCCTTTTCAAATGGTAACTTTGAATGATTTTTTATTTTTAATTGAATTTTTTTTCAGAATCTTGAAAAATGTTTTGCTGTTTTCTTTTCAAAAACCGATAAGAATGTATTAATTTTACAAACATTTATTACTGTGCTGTGCAAATCAGGTTAAAAACAAATTGTGTGAAAAACCCTAAGTTTTCGCATTTTCTTCTATTAAATTAAAAAAAACCGCTGAAACGGATTTTTATAATGTTAAAATATTCATAAAAATTTTAAAACACGTCGATTGACACCTTAATGATGCAAATATTATACATATCTGGTTCGCGAGATATAATGAATGGAAGGAATGACCTTGAAGATCATGATGTCTGTTAATGATTTTATTATTTTTATTTAATTTTTTAAGTTGTCATGAGAAAAAGTTTTGATGTTGTTTTTACAATCACTGCTTGAAGTATATGAATTTTATAAAAATTGAATACTGTCTTCCGTAAATCAGGTTAAAAATTTATTCTTTTTAAAAAACCTAATTTTTTGCGCTATTTTTTCTTAAATTAAAAAACGACTTCAACGATTTTTTTCCAAATTTGATAGATTTACAAAAATGCTAATAAGCGTCGATTGACACCATAACCAGGCAAATCGTATGTTTGGTTCGCGAGATATGTATAACGCATGACAGAATTGACCTTGAAGAACATGATGCCTGTTAATGATTTTTTATTTTTTACTTAATTTTTTACGTATTCATGACAAAAAATTTTGAACTTGTTTTTACAACCATTGCTTGAAGTATATAAATTTTATAAAAATTGAATACTGTCTTCCGTAAATCAGGTTAAAAATTTATTGTTTATAAAAAAACCTAATTTTTTGCACTTATTTTTCTTGAATTAAAAGACGGCTCCAACGATTTTTTTCAAAATTTGACAGATTCACAAAAATGTTAATACGCGTCGATTGACATCTTAATTATGCAAATCGTATGTTTGGTTCGCGAGATATAACGCATGACAGAATTACCTTCAAACGGGCAAAACAACAAACCCCCCGACCGAAGTATCCCAAAAACTAATCAGCTCTTAAGATTTAAAGACGTTTCGATTGACACCTCAACAAAGTCGATACGAATTTGTTTACGTGAGTTATGCTCGTAGAAAAAAGTGTCCGCGAACGTCCAGACATACGTACGTACGTACGTACACACATACATATACATCTCCCTTCCTAAAAACACTTTATATATACTCTATAGACCTCAAAACGTAAAGAAATGTTGAAAATTTCAACTTCGATTTTCGAGGCGATTACAAGAACTTCCCATATACTGGGAAGCTAATTTTCATTTTCGCGACTATTTTAAACGCCAAAGTGAAGTGCGAACTTAGAGCAGCTACTGTTTTTAAAGAAAGCGCTCATCAAGTTCTAGAATATTTTCAAAAACGAAGTGTTGTCAATTTGCCTTTGTTTCCCGTGAAAATGGAAAACTAAAAATTTTCGAAATCCCTCTTAATTAGCCAAACATCATAAAATTTTATTATCTACCTGAGATAATGCTAAACAGAAACGGTTTCTGCTTGGTTGTTGTTCGTCATGTCATTAGTTGCATATGCTTTGATGTTGAGGGGTTTCTAAGCAGAAATAATTAAAATCCGACTCTTAGTGAAAGTCCGAAATTCATATTTACTAATTTGTACCTGATAATGTAATGGGTTATAATTTATATTCAAAAAGTCTGCGTGACGTAGGTCGGGATGTGACCCATGAGCCATGGGTCGTCTAGATTATTAAGTTTACCAGCACTTTCAGGATGAGATAATAGTAAGTTACCAAATTCAAAAACTGTTTGAAACGGTTCTCAACAGCTTCCATTACTTGCACATAGGGCGCTATTTTTGTTTAGAATCGAAGTTACAAAGTTGTCTCTAATGAGTTTCTAGTAATATTAATTCAATGAAATATGTAGGTTAATAATGTTTGCGAAGAAAGAATGGAACCTTTTTTTTAGTTGGACATCGGGCTTTCTGGCAAATACTGGGTTCACCCATGTTGTACCTCTGAAAACAATTTCTTCTATGCAAATCTCCAAAGTAACATTCAAAACAATTGAAATTAATTTTGTTTTAAATTCCTGCTTATCTGCGATAGTTTATACCGTAATATACGGTTCAAATAACCAAAAGCCATCATGCTCTGTTCGATTTCAACTAAATTGTTTACATTTCGTAGTTGCAGGCGTGCCGTATCTCTATGAATTGGCCGCCTATTTATAACTGACAATTCCATACACTTCTCCACAAACTGTTAAGTACCTCAACAATGATTGCTATTTCGATTCAATCTTTAACCACTTTTAACGCGGGATATCCGGCATTGCTTATACATTTTAATATTTCAAAAATTCTTCACTAAATGACAACTTTAAAGTCTATTATGAGAATTTAGATTAAGATCCAAATATTAGTTCCATGGTTGAGTCGCTGACCGGGTCGTATTGGTATCATGTGCCAGATATTGCTTCCAATTAACAAACAGTACTTGGTTCACAGAACGCCCCTTGCCATAATGAAAAACACGATAAGAAAAGTGAAAAGTGTTTAACGGGGCAATTGCACTTTCAATATAACATCCACATTGAGTCAGATGTGGCTTTGATAACGAAGGTGCTCTTCGGGCTGGCGGCAATGGGAGCAGTCGATAACTTTGGTTTTGTGGATGTAACAGACCGACAAGCCGTCTTCTCGAAGAGATACGTTGAATTTTAAGATCGAACTGTTAACTCACACGAAACGCCGCTCACCAAGATTTGAATGTATTGTACATTTACAATACTAATTGTAGCTATCTTTACTCCCAATCTTAAAAGCTTGGCATCTAATATATTTAGAATAATTATTCTTACCGATGAAACCCTTTACAAATTGTCAATGCTTGTTGGGTAAAGTTTTGCTTGTAAACTAATTTAAAATTTTTGTAATTGCTCGATCCTAGGACCAACGCTATTTCTACTTTATATCAACTCCATAAAAAAAGCAGGTCTTGTTGCGAAAGTGGTTATGTATGCAGATGACACCGTGCTCGTATACTCAGGTAAAACTAATCTCGAAATTGAACAAAAAGTAAATATTGACCTGGACAAGTATTGGTATTGGCTTCTACAAAGTAGATTGGCAATAAACGCGGAGAAAATAAAATATATTATTTTCAAACAAAAGAACAGGACTGACATACAACCACACGTAAAAATCAATGACACAAGTCTCCAGAGAGTAGAACAAATAAAATATCTAGGACTTCTTATATACGAGAAACTAACATGGACTCCACCCATACATGATCTAAGGAAAAAACTGGCTGTCTTCATTGGTCTTCTACGTCGCTTCTACTTCTTTCCAAAGGAAAAAAAATTCCTACGGCATCTTGAATTGGAGCCAAACCTCTAAAGGTAACCTCATGATCATCTCCAGATTAGTAACGAGGGCGTATAAGACCATTTACAATCTCTCTATGTCACCTCCAACGAGCGAAGTTTACAAAACAGCCCAAGAATTGAATTTGCAATGATTTACATGGAAAGAGCTAAATTCATACATAAAAATTTACACCGTAATGAGTACACCACTGTGAAATTAGATAGAATTGAGGGGAAAACACTTACAGAATGAGAAACATGAATAATATAGCTATCGCAGTTGCTAGAACTGATCGACTAAAAGAAGACCCTTTCAACAAAGCAGCTAACTTTTACAATATACTACCGGACAAAATTAAAAACATAGCGAACCCAACTTCCTTTAAAACGACACTAAAAAAATCTCCTTCAGGACCAATTTTCGAAGTAAGTTACAAGGACAATCATCATCATCAATGGCGCACCAGCCCAAATCGAGCCTTGGCCTCCCGAAGACACTGCCTCCAACTGTCTCGGTCCAGCGACCGCGTCCTCCAATTAGCGAGTCCCAGCAAGGATTCGCTGTCGTTGTCAACTGCATCCTCCCATCGTTTGCGTGGTTTTCCTGGTGGGCGGCTTCCTGTTGCTCGGCCTTTCATGGAGCGCTTGGGAATTCGCCTGTCATCCATACGCTAAGTCGTAGCAGTTTCGTCAGAATCGATACCGGTGGCTCGTCATAAAGAGCGTACAACTCATGGTTGTACCGGATTCGCCAGTCCGGTCCGTCCTTCACGGGCCCCAGAATACGTCTCAAAATGCGGCGTTCGAAGACGTCAATTCTTTTTTCTGAGGCTTGAGTCAAAGTCCATGTTTCACATCCGTAAATCAATACAGGACGGATGATCGTTTTATAGACGCGCAGCTTATTTTTTCGGTGCACTTTGTTACTTTTAATCATCGAGAGGACTGAAAAATATATTTTATTGGCTAGAACAATTCGCCGTTCAATTTCGTCCTTTTCATCCCCGTCTTTGGCGAGGTTGACACCAACATAAATAAAAGAGTTAACGCTTTCCACACTGTAGTTAGTTATAGTCATGTTTTGTCTATTTGGCGTCTTTTTCCTTGACTGGGTCATATATTTGGTCTTGTTCACATTGACCCTTAGGCCGACTTGCCTAGCCGCTGACTCCAGCTCAGTAAACGCTTCTTTGGCACGAGATAGAGATCGGGCCATGACGTTGATGTCATCGGCGTACGCTACTATTTGAGTAGACTTAAAGAGTAGCGTTCCCGCATTGTCTACTTTAATCGTCCTGATGACATACTCTTGGGCCAAATTGAAGAGTATGGGGGCGAGGCCATCACCCTGTTTAAGACCTGAGATGGTGTCGAAGCTTTGAGTCAGATCGCCTTGACATCTGACTTTAGATCGTGTGTCGGTCATCGTTAGTCTGGTCATTCGTATTAGTTTGATAGGTATCCCAAAATCAAGCATTATTTTATATAGTATATTTCGATCTATACTATCGTATGCTTGTTGGAAGTCTACGAAGATCTGGTGCACGTCAATATTGTATTCCCAGCACTTTTCCAGCACCTGTTTTACTGAGAATAGTTGATCTATCGTCAACATACCGGATCTGAAACCGCCTTGGTATTCGCCAATTATTGTGGAAGTGTACTGTGTCAATCTTTTATTAATAATTTTGGTCAGGATCTTGTAGGACGTACACAGCAGTGAGATGCCTCTGTAGTTGTCACATCTAAGCTTATCTCCTTTCTTATGTATGGGACATATGATGGCCGTCCATCAATCATCAGGTAATTTTTCATCGACCCATGCCTTGGAGATGATCTGGTGGAGGCGGTGTGTTAGTATTGGTCCACCTTTTTGAAGGAGATCTGCTGGTAAATTGTCGATTCCGGGTGCTTTATTTGGTTTTTGCTGTTGTATGGCTGCTTGCACCTCTTCAATAGATGGTATTGACGAAGATGGACTGCATAGGTCAGCATCTTCAGGAATCGTTATTGGCAGGGATGTAGTTACTGATGGTGGATTTAGTAGCTCAGAAAAATATTCAGTCCACCTGTGATTGATGTCGTCTGGGTCGCTTAAAATATTTCCCTGCTTGTCTCTACATAGGCTTGATTGCGGCTTGCAGCCTTGTCTAAGTCGCTTCAATGCTGCATAGGCGTCCCGTGTGTCGTTTCTGCACATATCGTCATTGATCCTTTGGATAGTCTGGTTGTTATATGTTCTACGCTTGCGTCTGACTATTTTTTTAGCTAACCGTCCTAGCTCGTCATATTTTTGCTTCTTGGCTCTTGTCGGTCTTTCAATGTATTGTAAATAGGCTTCTTTTTTACTTTTGAGAGCATCTTCACAATCTTTTTCGAACCAATCGTTTCTTTTCGACGTCGTTTGTCTTCCTACGGTTTCTTCCGCTATTGATGTTACGCCTTCTTTAAGCTGCGACCACATTTGTTCAAGCGATGTGTCCGTACCTGCCGGCGGTATATTGACAAGGTAATTCGTCAGTTTCGCTTGATAATTTGCTGCTACTATTTCGTTTTTCAGACACTCCACCTTGAACTTAGGAGTCCTGCACTTTTTCTTGGTGGTGCATCTTGTTATGCGGCAGCGATATTTTGTCTTGACAAGATAGTGGTCTGAGCCGCAGTTAGCACCACGGTATGATCTAACGTCAAGCACACTTGTAGCAGCTCTTTTTTCGATGACGAAGTGATCGATCTGGTTGAAGGTTCGTCCATCGGGTGACATCCAAGTTTGTTTGTGGATGTCGCGGTGTTGGAAGTAGGTAGAGCTTATCACCATGTTTTTGCTGGTCGCAAAATCAACTAGTCGCTGACCATTGTTGTTGGTACTTCCATGGAGACTATGCCCTCCCGTTGTCCCTCTGTGAGTTTCTTCTCGTCCAACTTTAGCATTAAAGTCCCCTAGTAGGATTTTGATATCATTTGAGGGTAGTGAATCGTATGTCCTTTCTAGGATTCCTTGTTTCCGGTTGGTTTGCCGCTTGTGAATATTGAATGCGATCTTAAGTCACTTATTTCATTGCCAAGCCATTTCGTTTCTTGGACCGCCAGGATGTTAATATTGTATGTCGAGGCTTCCTTGAGAAGTTCTCGCAGTGATCCTGTTGTATTGAGTGTTCGAACGTTCCAAGATCCAATAGAGTAGTCCGTTTTTCGTTGCCGTTGTCGTTGCCGTTTATCCAATCCAATCCGAGGCCGTGTTTCAGGGTTCGTAGCAATTGGGTAATGCCAGGCAGGGCTGCTAGCCCCACGCTGGTAAGCAGGGGGTTAGTTGGGTATCCAGCGGGCACCACGAGGAGGTGACAAGGACAATCAGCTCCACTAAACTCAAAACCAAACATGTAATCAACAGGAAATAATTCATAAACATATAGTCTGAACTATTTATCAAACTTAAAGGACACTAAAACTTACAGATTTGGTACTATCCCTTCTACCGATTCTTATTGTCTGGAAAGTACTATGTCCTAAAATTTTAAATACGGAGAATTACTAATTTTGATGGAGAGAGTGATTGAAAGAAACGGAGGTGGTTTTAGTCGGTAGAAATCCGGCATGCCGAGAGGCAGGAGCTGATCGGTATCTTTTGAAGATTTCCACCTCCCAACGTTGAAAAAAAATTCGTTGGCATTCTTCAACAATATCGACCCTTTAACTATACTGAAGTTACGATAGATTTTTTCCTAATCATAGGATCAAGTTGATTGCAGTGTTTTTACCGCTGCTCCAGGATCTACTCCTAAAGTTCATTTTCTATTTCTGTGAGTCGAGGTGCATGGAGTGTTTTTTATTGGTAATTAAAGTCTAGTTACGTTCTACTCCAAATTATCTGGGTAGTGTATTGTTTGAAAACCTTTGTTCAACTATGAAAATTGCATTTGAACCTGACTAGACCTTTCGCATTGTGTTGTATTAATTTTAGAAAATGTAGGTACTCTGATTAAATGCCGAGCTATTGAATTACATTACATTACATTGTATATATAAACCAACAAAACTGTCTACTTTCTGCATAATTCGATTGAGTGGATTTATCTTTAATTGAAATAATCAGTGTTTCTGGCTTCAAATCTTTATCATGTTAATAATTTAACAAAAATTTGAAAGCATATTCAAAATCTGTCAAATGAAAAATACATGTATCAGGAAATTTAATATAAAAATCTATCAAAATTATTTCTCTTATAAAACGGCAATAAGACTTCACACGTGTAATTCACGTGGGTGCTTGGGCGTCATAGGGTCTGCAAAAGCTCGAGTATGATTCAAACTGAATCGTCTGGTTTTGCGCTGCACGTGCAATGCCCTTTTTGTTATATGGAGGTGGAGCTGGTGGTTCAATGCTCGAAATCTGATGCTTTCCATCGGCAAAACATGAATGAATTTTATTGGAATGTAGCTTTTTCATTTTAATATTCCATGTAAAAAAATCATCGATTTCATAAGGCGGAAGAAAATGCTACAAGCCCAATAACTGTAAGACTGTCCACTGAAATTTTAAGCAGCGAATTTTATGTTAAACTTCTATTATTCGGAAGACTTATGGTGATAAGCTTTGTGGATTAACTTGTACCTTTCCTAAGGGTACTTAATTTCAGCTTTGATGACAACAGCAAGTCGTTCATCCTCAAAATCCGAACAAATAATCATTGTTGCCGGCAGAAACACGTGAACAATGCCGCTTTGAGCAGCTAAATGATTAATGACGCACTTTCTGATTGTGCAATGCTGAGTCCACGTGATTTCGTCGCAAGTATCTACTGTTCAGCTGTACCTATGCATGGACGGAGCCTTGAAATAGCCAAATGCGAAGTAGGTGCAAAGCTAATTATTTTTGTTTGTTTAGCACAGCAAATAATTGCATACTAAGCATTCATTTTACTTTATCATCTTTCTCAATACATTGAGTGGAACGCCCCAAAGGATATTAGTCCCGAAATTGTCCTTGAAGCTATTACCATTTGTATATCGTCGGCCAAACCAGCAAATGATGTAACTTCGTCGTAGCAAATTTTACAGGAGCGAAAGAAAATAACACTTGTTTTTCTGATAAAAGTGAACATGATAAGGAAGTACATATAATAACAAAAAATTACTCCTTGCTACAATTTGGATACAATTTAGATATGGATAATAGTTCTCAGCAACCGTTGAAATCGCATTTTTCAAAAACCTGAAGGTATTTACACGGTTTCCTGGTACGATGTACCGCGGATCGCGTTAGATAGTCCTGAATTTATTAGCACTGCGATACGTTTGTGTAAGGCTGCAAATCGACATGCACATGCATACATACATATGTGCATAGCATGCATTAATTGTTTGTATAAGGGATTTCCCACATGAAAGGGCAAACGACCACCGCACGCCTCCAAGTCGCCTGCTCACTCCCACTTTGCAGCACAACAACAACAACGCGACCACGTGAATATATCTCACGTTTTATTTTCCACCCATCGCATCGGCCCTACTAACAATGGGTAAACACTAGCGTCACAGCAGCAATAGCTTCTTTGTTTTATCTTTGCAATTGGAATCTGATCGCTATATTAATTGACCCACAGTTATCAGCATTGGTAGTCTTGTTGCTGCTTTGTTTAATAACAATAATAAGGAGCTCCCAAGTGAAGGGTTTATACATTTTGCAGTACAGAAAAGTTCAAAAACAAGCGGTTGTGCAACATCCAGCATGTCCATGACTCACCAGCACGGCTGCTATGGTGCGCACGACTTCGGTTTTTGGGAGCATTTTTATGCGAATTTCACACGTGATTTGGTACAGGAGGAACCGTTAACAAAGAGAATGTGCGTAAAATATTTAGTTTTGTGCGTTGCCAAAGGAATTATATTGGAATTCGAGGTAGTTTCTTTGCCAAGCGCGTATTGTAGTGGAATCACATGTTCAACCACTTGTCCATCTGCACTCATTCATGCGTATTATGCCACGCATGCCCGTTCATCTCACTAATTTAAATTCAGCCACGCGTGCCCACAAGATGCCCACGAACAGTATTAACACATAAATCACAAGGGTCATTTAATATGAATTACATACGGAGCAATGCCATCCCAAACGTGACTAAAAAGTGTCAAGTAGACACGGCGCTCTTTTTGATGACCACTTGCAAGGCGTTGGAATCCTTGCAATGTGATTATGGGTCAACATGTGAAATACGGAAAACTAATGAAATAAATTATAGATTTATTACAAACATATGCATTGGTCCTGTGGGAAGATAGTTTTAAGTCAATGTTTAGTAAATAGAAATTAGGCTAAGATTTTGTATAAAAGGAGAAAGATATTTGGAATAAAACAACATTCATACAAGTGAATTTGGACTGCCTGCATCGGCACCCTTTCATTTGAGTGTTCATTGCGGCGCTTGCGCTGTACAGAAATATAGGCAGCTCACGCTTGCCATCAGCTTTGGCGCTAGACGCCGATATTTAGGTGAGTCCCTCCTTCCTCTAATTGTTATCATAATGGCCCCTAACGAAAACTTATTACATGGCGATCCTGCCAACCTATTTGCCGATATTTAGGACCAATAATGGAAGGTTTTGAGGAATTATGGGAACAATACTCCCCTGGTACACCAGCAAGAGCACCAGCATACAAGGCGACAGGACGAAAAGAACTCGCAGCAATCGGACCGAAGCCACTCACAATAGAGGACTACCGCAAGAAGATAGCGAAAAAGCAACCACCACCGCCGATCAACAAGGAGAAGAGGAAATATAGGGGTGGAAAGAAGGTGCGATTCAGGATCGAACGTGCGAACCTATACCGCTTGATAGCAATAGCAAAGGGCGTCAACAGGAGGAAGCTGTTCCAAAAGCTAAAACAACTAGAGAGATCGTATGTCGACAACATACAAAAACACGAACATGGGCAACTGCAAGTCGGTGAACCAGTCGACGTTTCAAGAATACGAGCAGGCAACGACCACGACCATAATCTTCATAATAATAGCAATTACATACAATAAGTAGAACAAATATTATGTTAAGAAACAGTCGAGTAGGAATGTAAATGTATAAAATCTTATAACGTTATGTGAAAAAAAAAAAATTTTTTTTTTGATTAGTTGATGGACAAAATTAAAGAATTATTAATTGAAACAGAGAAACTTTTGTCTAATGCAAGAAAAGGTTTAAAGAGATCATATAAACCAGAGACAATACAAGAAAAACTAAATCGTTTGGAAGAAATACAAGAAACCTTAAGGAAAGAATTCGCAAAATCAGATTCTGATAAATATTTAGACTTGAAAATACGTTTCGTCAAGTCATCAAAAGAACTAAACCATATATTAATAAGTATGCTAACTAATGGTGTGGACGATCAGACAAACGACGACAATATGGCTAATTTCGAACTTCATATGGCGATGAAAGTCATTCCATCCTTTGAGGGTAGAGCAAAGGAATTAAACGCATTTTTAAAAATTGTCGAATATATAAACAAGAAATTGAATGATGCATCAAAGCCGGAACTAATCGACTTCGTCTACAATGTTAAACTTGCGGACAATGTGCGCACTTCATTTAGCGCAAACATCCCTAACACCTTTGATATTTTAAAAACTCAACTTTTGGCTAGGTACAAACCCTTGAACTCTGTCGCGAACATTCACACCTCGCTAAGTACCGTCACCCAAAATCGTTCATCTGTTACACAGTACAAAGAACGAATTTTGTCCCTTCTTGGCGAACTTAATCAGCTCCAAATAAATGATTTAGGGACCAACGTATCAACAGAGCAGAAACAAACGATTATCAGTCTGAACGACACTTATGCTCTGACTATATTTAAGAATGGTCTGCACGACCAATACAGAAAAACCATTTTTGCCGCTAGACCACAAACACTAGCCGATGCCATTAACCTGACAATGGAGTTAGAGAAGAGCAATGCAAACACCGCAAGTAATATACTACATTACAATACGCGAAACGAGCGAAATATGATGTCAAATAACAGAAACAACACTTCGAATGGAAGACAACACATCCAGGCATATGGCCAGAGCAATAATAACAATAGAACGAATAGATTCGGTAATAATGGTAACAGAAACTTCAGTCCAAACAATTTTAATAATAATAATAGAAGGTACGACGCCAATCAGCGCAGTAACGGGAACAACTTCAATAGAAATAACGCGAATAACAGAAATAATTATAACAGAAATAACAATAATTTTAGAAACAGACAAAGCAACAATCGGTTCAACAATAGTAATATGAACATGAATAGACAAATCAACGTCATTCACGAGCAGGGAAACGAAGAGGCATCCGGAGAGGAATAACCAATAAAGAAGTAACAACTCCTACCGGATTAACAGGATACAAAACCACTAAAATTTACAAAGTATCCGCATCTAGCCCAAGTTTTATCAGGTTATTTTGCACGAATACCAAAACATATCTGACTTTTCTGATAGATACAGGAGCAGATATATCTATATTTAAAATAAATAATACAATATCGTACATAGATGAAAATAATATATGCAACCTTACTGGAATAACCAAAGAAACGATAAAGTCCATTGGTACAACTTGTTTAAATCTGAGTATTGGCGAATCTAAACAAATTAACACATTTAATCTAGTAGAAGAATCGTTCCCAATCATTACGGATGGGATTATAGGAAGAGATATCCTAGAGAGATATCAATGCAAAATTGACTACGAAACATACACAATCACATTCATAATCAACAATGATGAGGTCACAATACCAATGAATACGAAGCCATTAAAAATGTACAATTTTAGAATTCCTGCAAGAACTGAGGCTATAGTACCGATCGACCTAGACCGAAGTGAAGACAGTATAGTACTCAATGAAGAAATACAAAAAGGAGTTTACGTAGGAAATTCAATAGTACCGTCTAAAGGTATCTGCCACATTAAAATACTAAATACAAATAATGAACCATGCAACATCAAGAATTTCAAAATAGATACTGAACCACTATCAAACTATAATATATTAAAGAACAGCAAGGGATATAAAAATAATCCAGATCGTTTACGAGAGCTACTACAAACAATTAGGTCAGACTACAAGGACGAGAGAACAATGGGTAGCCTAATGAAAATAATCGAAGAGTACCAAGATGTGTTTCATCTCGAAGGCGAAAAACTCTCAGTCAACAATTTTTACAAACAACACATTGAACTTTCTGACAGTACACCCGTATACATCAAAAACTACAAGCTACCACACGCTCAACTGGAAGAAATTAATGACCAAGTGAAAGAATTAGAGCGAAATGATATCATAGAACCATCTATTAGCCCGTACAATTCACCACTTTTAGTAGTACCTAAAAAGTGTTCTAGTGATAAAAAACAATGGCGATTAGTTGTAGATTTCCGTCGTTTGAACAACAAAATAATAAACGACAAATTCCCATTGACGAGGCTAGACGATGTTCTAGACAGATTAGGTCGAGCTAAATATTTTACTACTCTAGATATGACCAGCTCATTTCATCAGATTGAATTGAATGAACATTCTAGACCTTTGACAGCTTTCTCTACAGGAGACGGTCATTTCCAATTCAAGCGATTACCATTTGGACTCAAGATTTCGTCCAACAGCTTCCAAAGAATGCTTACGATAGCACTGACCGGTTTAAGTTCAGAAGCATTTCTATATGTTGACGACATTATTATTTTTGGTTGTAGTGTCGATCATCATAACAAAAATTTAACAAAAGTACTACAACGACTACGGAAGTACAATTTAAAACTGAACGCACAGAAATGCAAATTTTTGAGACCAGAAGTTGTCTACTTAGGCCATCTGATAACTGATGAAGGTATAAAAACCGATCCTACTAAAGATGAAATCATACAAAACTATCCTATCCCGAATAACGCAGATGAAGTTCGTCGGTTTGTTGCTTTCTGCAATTATTATAGACGCTTCATCCCGAACTTCGCCGAAATAGCAAAATGTTTAAATGAACTGTTAAAGAAGAATGCAAATTTTGTTTGGAACGAAAAATGTCAGAAAGCTTTCGAAACTTTAAAGGAGAGACTTATCTCACCTCCCATCTTGCAATATCCCGATTTTGAGAAACCATTCGTATTAACAACAGACGCATCTAGTTATGCCCTTGGAGCGATACTCTCCCAAGGTGATATTGGTTCAGATCTACCCATCTCGTACGCAAGTAAATCATTAGGTAAACTTGACATCAACAAACCTATAATTGAGAAAGAGCTACTTGCAATACATTGGGGAATAAATTTTTTTAGACCCTATCTATATGGGAGAAAATTCATTGTGGTTACTGACCACAGACCTCTGGTATCATTATTCACGCACAAGAATCCATCATCTAAACTAACTAGGATTAGATTAGATCTCTCCGATTATGATTTCGAGATTGTGTTCAAGCAAGGAAAAATAAATTGCAACGCGGATGCATTATCACGCATCAAGCTAGACTCAGATATTTTAAAAACAATGATTCCTCCCGAAATAGACGAAAAAGTCAAAAAAGTGTTGGCAATAACAAGGGGTATGTCTACAAAACAAAGAACAGACAATATAAATAAAAATACTACGAAAGATGAACCCGATACACCAGTAAAGTCTGATCAACTTTACGTATGGGATTGCACATCAATATCAGAAGTAAGAAAAGTTATGAAGTTGAAATTTATATTGCGCAAAAATAATAAATTCGATATCGTCAGAACAAGCGACGAAGTCATTGTATACTGTAGTGATAAAGTTACCGAGAAATACGTTTCCGCTAACGAAAAGCTATCAGCGAGCTCAAATACAATTAGATCGAATGTTAGAATCTGCAACGATAAGTCCAGTGCGATATACGTATCCACCATGGAAAAGTTGTTAGATGGAATTCTCGAGATGAATTTATATGAATTAGCGTTATCAAATAACGATGATATCTTCAAAATAATAAGTAAAGAAGATTTCAAGAATATAATTAATATGTTGCAACAAAGTAAAAAATACGAAAGTCGCGCAAAACTAAGTATAATGTTATACGAACCCCCGAAGAGTATAAAGGATACAACAATACAGAATCAGTTGATACAAGAATATCACGACACGCCACACGGAGGACATTTAGGAGTGAGAAAAACCCAATTAAAACTTAAACAAAGATATTGCTGGAAAAACATGAACAGCATGATAAAAAACTATGTCAACAATTGCAAACAATGCAAAATAAATAAACAAGTACGGCACACAAGAGAACACATGATAAAAACCGACACACCTACCACCAGTTTCGAAACAATAGCTATCGATATCGTAGGACCATTAAGAATCTCGAACGACTATAGATACATCTTGACGATGCAGTGTGAACTAAGTAAATTCGTGATAGCATCACCACTAGAATCCAAAGACGCCAAAACAGTCGCGTACACATTGGTGAACGACCTTATATTAAAATTTGGACATTTCAAAATATTAAAATCTGACCAAGGTACGGAATTTACGAATAAATTAATGCAAGAAATTTGCAAATTGCTTGAAATTAAACAGATATTTTCGGCTCCATATCATCATCAGACACTAGGCACGGTAGAACGCAACCATCGAGTGTTAAATGAGTATTTTCTAGCTTTTACCGAAGATCTAAATTGGGACAAGTGGATCCCGTATTACACGTTCGCATACAACACAACTCCACATGTTGATAATGGCTACACGCCTTATGAATTAGTATTCGGCAAATTACCATATCTACCCAATGATATAGTCAGACAGACAGACAGAGTCTACGATACAGAAAATTACGCAAACGAATTAAAAATTCGATTACACCATGCGTTAAACAAAGCAAAGCAAATAATTGAAAAAGTCAAACAGAAACGTGTCGACAAGATAACAAAAACCAATCCAATTCATTTAAAAACAAACGATTTAGTTCTCTTGAAAAAGGAAAATAGGAGAAAACTTGATAGACCTTATATAGGACCTTTTAGAGTGATAAATACAAATAATGTAAACACAACAATAGAAGTTGATGGTAAACCAAGAAAGGTCCACAACAATAATTTAAAATTGTACAAGATGATTGACTATAAAATATAAATATAAGAGACTAACTAGTAGCAATTTAGAATAAGTCAACAATATTAATTATTTTGAAATTACGAGTATAGTAAATTAAATATTATATGTAATATTAATTATAGTAACAAAATAAAAACACATGTAATGAGACTAGATATAAGCTCACTGAAGTATATTTTGAATTATATAACAATGAAAAGTAACATACTTATCCTATCTTTAGTTGAAAAATCCCATGTAACCCATGCATATGCAGCGCGGATAGCAAAACATACAGATAATTATTTTTTTGTGTTTCGCACTAATTACTCAATTAGTACGCAACACTTCTAAACGGTGAGGGTGTAGTGGAATCACATGTTCAACCACTTGTCCATCTGCACTCATTCATGCGTATTATGCCACGCATGCCCGTTCATCTCACTAATTTAAATTCAGCCACGCGTGCCCACAAGATGCCCACGAACAGTATTAACACATAAATCACAAGGGTCATTTAATATGAATTACATACGGAGCAATGCCATCCCAAACGTGACTAAAAAGTGTCAAGTAGACACGGCGCTCTTTTTGATGACCACTTGCAAGGCGTTGGAATCCTTGCAATGTGATTATGGGTCAACATGTGAAATACGGAAAACTAATGAAATAAATTATAGATTTATTACAAACATATGCATTGGTCCTGTGGGAAGATAGTTTTAAGTCAATGTTTAGTAAATAGAAATTAGGCTAAGATTTTGTATAAAAGGAGAAAGATATTTGGAATAAAACAACATTCATACAAGTGAATTTGGACTGCCTGCATCGGCACCCTTTCATTTGAGTGTTCATTGCGGCGCTTGCGCTGTACAGAAATATAGGCAGCTCACGCTTGCCATCAGCTTTGGCGCTAGACGCCGATATTTAGGTGAGTCCCTCCTTCCTCTAATTGTTATCATAATGGCCCCTAACGAAAACTTATTACAGTATAAACAAATCTCTAGACAAACGATTGCTGAACAGCATTTCCATCAATTTTGGAATCAAAAGTATGGGCCACAGTATATGTAAGGAACCAGTAGGTAGTCCTTCATATAAAGGCACACTATCAAGTGCGTCCCGCGGTTCTACGGGACATAATCATATGCTCTACTCTGTCTAGCACATGTATTTGATTTTCTGTTTCGCATAGAAATCTTATTCTCTCTTAATTCTCTCTCTCACTGTCTCTTGTATACACTGTGGTATGGGCTCCGGTCAAAAGGGATGATAATGTTTGATTTTGCATAGCTGTGCTTTTTGTGTTATCTTTAACCGTGGGGCGTTTTCAACCCCATGCCCATTTAAATTACCATTTCATATCAAATTGTCAATTTTTGATATCCTGGAATTCATTTGTTACATCCGCTCGCAAATTTGAATCTCATATGATGTAGACGCGAACTTTCAGAAAATGGCTATGCATAATTTCCGAGTCTGTAGGGTCATTTTCGTTACAGCGAACTTTATTTTGTTTGAGGTACAAACAGAGGGTTGAAAGCATTCAAATTGGATTTGTCAAATATGATTTGCACTTGTATCAATCAAAACTTTAAAAGATCAAAGGCCTTAAAGACTTCTTATCAAATATAAAATATAGTTTATTAAATTTACAAAAAAACATTCCTAAAAATCAATAAATAATAATTAATAATAATAAGTATGGGGATGAGGGATTAATAACAACTCCTTTAACTCACTTTAATGGGTCATTATCGCTATTATTATTTCGAGTATCACAATTTTTTAATTAATTTCATGTACATACTGGGAAGTTGTTCGTTTGGACCTCGCGGTTTGTTTAAAAAGGTTTTTTTAACTTCCCAGTATATGGGAAGTTCTTGTAATCGCCTCGAAAATCGAAATTGAAATTTTCAACATTTCTTTACGTTTTGAGGTCTATAGAGTATATATAAAGTGTTTTTAGAAAGGGAGATGTATGTGTGTGTGTGTGTGTGTGTACGTACGTACATACGTACGTATGTACGTTCGTGGACAGTTTTTTCTACGAGCAAAACTCACGTAAACAAAGTCGTATCGACTTCGTTAAGGTGTCAATCGAAACGTCTTTGAAATCTTAAGAGCTGATTAGTTTATGGGAAACTTCGGTCGGGGTTTGCTTTTTTGCCCGTTTGAAGGTCATTTCTGTCATGCGTTATATCTCGCGAACCAAACATACGATTTCCTTGAACAAGGTATCAATCGACACTCGACATCGACAGCCATCATAATCTTCAAAGCCATATTTGTCATGCGTTATATTTCGTGAACCAAACATACGATTTGCATCGTTTAGGTGTCAATCGATGCGTATTAACATTTTTGTGAATTTGTCAAATTTTTAAAAAAATGGATGGAGCCGTTTTTTAATATTAGAAAAAAAAAGTGCAAAAAATTAGTTTTTTTTTCGATAAACAATAAATTTTTAACCTGATTTACGGAACACAGTAATCAATTTTACAAAATGTATATACTCCAAGCAGTGCTTGTAAAACCATCATCAAACCTATTTCTCATGATTACAAAAACATTAAATAAAAAATAAAAAATTATTAACAGTCATCATGATGACCTTGAAGTCATTTCTGTCATTCACTATATCTCACGAACTAGATATAATATTTGCATCATTAAGGTGTCAATCGACGTGTTATAACATCTTTGTGATTTTTTTTAAATATTATAAAAATTCGTTTTTTCAATTTAATAGAAGAAAATGCGAAAAATTAGGGTTTTTTTCATAAAAAATATTTTTTTAACCTGATTTGCACATCACAGTAATAAATGTTTATAAAATTTATACATTCTTATCAGTTTTTGAAAACAAACCGGCAAAACTTTTTTCCAGGATTATGAAAAAAAATAAATTAAAAATAAAAAATCATTCAAAGTTACCATGTAAAGAAGGTTCATACGAATGAAATTACTTCATATCTTTTATTCTAAATAATTTATTGTAAATTCAATCAAAGTTTTAAAATATTTGCATAATTTGAGCAGATTTTTAATAGTTTTTATAGTCTTTTATTTAAAAACTGCTTAAATTTTGAAAACCATCTAAATTTCAATCAAATTTGCATTTGTGGTAATCAACGCTTTGAATGGTAAAATGTTTTTAGTCAATACTTTGCAAGATCATATGCTTTAAAAAGCTTTCATCAGATAATTTTTTTTAGTTTTTAATAGATTCATTCTTTAGTAATCGTAAGATTTCAATTGTTCCTCCATCATCATTTGTAAAACATTTTACTTTTTACATGCAAATGAACCTATTTTTGACTGCATATTCAAAATTTACCAATAGAATGTTTAAAGTAATTATTAATCTCATTGATGTAAAATCGTGAAAAAATATATAAATTCAGTGATTATGCTGAAGTCATGGCAATTTTGAACGCAACTATTCAAAATGGTGATCACGCGACAAAATCTCTTCAATGAGAGTAATAACGAAAACTGCATTCATTTTTGCTAGCGCTCGTTTGTGCTTCAAGCTTCGATGTCAAAATAACAAATAACGTAGAAACGGTCCCCACCGATTGATTGATCAAATCAATCTACCCGCAAACACCAAAAGCCTTACGTAATCAATGGATACTCCCTTAGATGATATGATTAATATTAACTCATTCCTGTTACTGCTATGAATACCTCTCATTATTATTACTTAAAGTAGTATTATTTTCAAAATTATTATTGTGTTCAATATTTTTAATGTTTATCTAGATATTACTGGGAAGTTGACCGTGTGGACCTCAAGGGTCGCACTTCGCGGCTTGTTTCAATTTTCAAATCATTCTCGATAACAAACCGGTCGCGACAACTGCACCGCATTGTAAGTTCGCGATAAATTGTTAGTTATGAATTGCAACTCTACTAAATCAAAAAGAAAATGTGCGCTCTTTTCGATTCAACTGCCGGTAAAGCAGTGTAGTCGACAAAATTTTCACGAACTCGTCAAAAATACACAAACATTCCTTGCACTCCTTTGAAGGAAATAGTTACCGCTGGACTTATTCAGATTCGTCCTTCCGCCTTTCTATTCAGTAAGAAAATTTCAAGAGCTAAACTACATTTCTCGCATGAAAATATGTGAACTGCTGCCTGCTCGAGCAACACGTAGCATGTTCAAGGCATGACCAACAAATTGTTAGCTGATACCCGAAATTCTTGCCAAACTAAGAATCCCAATAATTCAAGTGTGAAGGATGATGTCTAAGCACATTTCAATAAGATGTTTGAAAGCATTGCACGAATTTGAAAAGGTCGCTTGTTCGATTTGTGAGTGAGGCGCAATCTAAAACTATCAGTGCTCCAATTTCCTCATGGCGTGCATCGTTGTCGCCGTGGTATTTACAATTTGTGTCTCAATTTATCAAAAGCGAAATTTGTCGAAAACAAAAATAAAATGCGGTGATTTCCCTCTGTAATTAAATTCATTTCTTATCTATTTATTTCAGTAAGCACTAAAGAGCTGCCAAGCGGCGGTCGTAGTGTTCTAAATAATTTCACATCAAGCGAAATCTTCACAAGAGTTTTGTGTGGTTTTGATGCGTTCTGGAAGTGCCACTAGCAAGTTCCTTTAGAATACGCTGGCATATCTAGTGTACACTGCAAATTTGCAAACGCTCGTTCTGCGTCGGCTGTGAGTTCGTTCGCCTTTGATACGTGAAAATTAATAAGATGCTCGAAGAACTCACAAAACTTTCTTTGATTCGACTGCCATTGACTCGTTTTTAGCACATGCTATGACCCCATTAGATAATTTACACATTAACACATCTCATTTGAAAGTCCATAAAAACTCGGTGGGATACGTCGCGCTGAAGATATAAATTCTCGTGTTTCCTGCCGTCAATTTAGCTCGTACGACAGGTTCAATAGCCGCCCATTTTTGGAGCTAAATAAACACCGAAATTTCACTTTAATCAAGCAAGAACTTTCAATTTGCGTTCGCGTTGCATACTGTTTAGCTTTGGGGTGGCCTCCACAACAGATATAGAGCGCTGAAGCTCATGGCTCCACGCTGTATTTGTGGCCCCGTTGAATTGCTTTTAATTATGAACATCGAAAAAGCTGTGTGACGATTGATGGCGATAAAAAGATCATCATTTTTTTATCACACTTTAGATTCCTGTTAAAACATTGCGGGTTGAGTGCTGTGATGTGATATTATGTGCTGAATAGACGGGACCCCAAGGACGGCTACACAGCATGAAAACACGCATCTTTTATAAAATGATATCATCTGAAAAATATTATATTGACATGGTTATTCTGAAGGATGCAGATATACCTATGTACATCCTTCAGATGAAAGTGTTTAATAAAATTATGTGTGCCTCACACACAATGTGTAGGAAATCGCTAATTTTCCCACTAAACTATCTATGCACGCATTTCAGGCGAACACCAACGTTCTCCTGGAATCATTAATCTTAAGTTTTTGGTAATCGTTAAACAAAAATAAATAAACACGAAAAATATTTCTGGATCATACGGAGTTTTGATTGAGACTAGATACAACCAAAAATAATAATATCTCAACTGCAAATATTGCCACCAGGTTTTTGGTTAATTTGTGATGATGAATTGTAGCAAATATTTTAAATTTTAACGCATTTATGAATGCTGCAATTTTCTGATTTTTTCTTCAAAGTCTAGTGAATATAATTTATAAAGGGTGTGAATTTTTAACTTCCCAGTGTATGGAAAGTTCTTGAAATCGCCTCGAAAATGGGAATTTTTTCTCTCAATATATCGTTGCGTTTTGAGGTCCTTAGAGTATATTTTAAGTGTTTTTAGAAAGAAGTATGTATGTGTGTATGTACGCCCATACGTACGTTTGAAGAAAGTTTTTTCTACGAGCATAACTCACGTAAAAAAGTCGTATTGACTTCGAAGCGTCTTTGGAATATGAAGAGCTGATTAAACTTCGGTCGGGTGTTTTTTTTTGTTTTGACTCCTGCAAGGTCATTTCTGTCATGCACTCTCACTCACTATATCTCGCGAACCAAATTGCATCATTAAGGTGTGAATCGATACGTATTAACGTTTGTATGATTATATCGAATTTTTTAAAAAAAATGTTGGAGCCGTGTTTTTATTTAATGAAAAACGTGCAAAAATTTAGGGGTTTTCCATAAAAAATACATTTTTAACCTGATTTGCACAACGAAGTAATGAATGTTTATAAAATTTATATACTTGAAACAGTTTTTGAAAACCCAAGTAAATTTTTTTTTCACGATAACAAAAAAAAATTAGAAATAAAAAAATCTTTGAAAGTCACAATCTAAAAATGGTAATACGAATAATATATCTTATTCTATTCTTTGTTATGTCAATCAAAGCTTATTAATATTTGTATGATTTAAGCAGATTTTCAATAGTTTTCACAGTGCAATTTTTTCTTTTAATGGACTGCTTAAATTTTGATTTTTTTCAATCAAATTTGCAACGCTTTGAATGGTTGAATGCTTTGTAGTCAATACTTTGCAAGGCTTCCATCAAATAAAAAAATGTAGTTTCTAGTAGTCGCGTGAATATTCGTGAATATTCAATCAAACTAGTACAATCTCCCCCCGCATCCTCCAAAAGCCTTACGTAATCAATGGACGCTTTCGTGCATGATACGATTAATATTAACTCATTCCAATTACCTACTGTTATGAGTATTTAAAGTAGCAATATTTTCATTATTATTTTTGTGTTTAGTATTTTTAATATCTATGTAAATATTAGTGGGAAGTTGACCTTAAGGGTCGCAGCTCGCGGCTTGTTTGAAATATTTTTAGTGCTAGCAAATGTAGTTATAGTCAAAACATTTCATATTTTTTTAACTGGCTTTTTTGTTTGGTTGGATAGAAACAAAAAAAATCATGGTTGTGTGCAGACATCCGCCGTACATATGACACATGCTGATGGCAATATTGTGAAAATATAAAATTATCCGTCTTTAAGTTCAGTCAAAATTGTTACGGGTCTCTGTTTTTCATGTATTAGTAAATCTTTTTGTTTAGTTATTATTATTCATTCGCAGAAAACTGTTGTTGCTTGAAAGTCGCCGACTATCTTGTGAAATAGAATGTTAAGATAGCCAAGCAACTTATTTCGAAAAAAACTATTTAATGGATACTTAGCTAAAATTAATAATAATGGTTTTTATTGATTGAATCTGAGTTGAAAGCATTTTTCAAACGGTAGTTAGATCGAATTTACTTTCACCATCCAACCAAGCCCACGGCTCATCTATTTCACACAGAAATTCACTTAAATAAAAATTTGCACTATGCAATAAATACAAATTTCTTGAGATTATATTTGTCACCTATGTTTATAAAATAAATAAAGCTACCGCTCGCATGGATCGTGTATCGTCAAATTTTTAATCCAGTAAACACGTGGGTCGCATTTTCCGCACCAGTGAACATTTATGTCATCGACCGGCGAATATAATTGCATGTCTAAATATTTAAAATTAGCGTTGTCTTCTGTGCGTGCATCGCAGACACATCCAAACAGATATTTCTCTGAAAGTTTGTCTTGTGAGGAAGCCGTCATATTTTGCAGAATATTGCTGATTTTCCCACGGTTTGACACAAATGTTTTCTTGGCTGCCAATCCCCATCATTCATTATGGGGACAATTAGTACGACACCTGGCGCATGGGTTTCGCGATGTAATATATACCACGTGGGCTTACAATTTTTCATTTGGGCTGTCACCGATCGATAGCGTTGACAGCAACATTATGTTTTTTTTATTTTGAAAATAAATATTTTCTCTTCTTTTTGGAAACAAATATTTTTAATTTGTTGATGTTATTATGAAAATACGTATATAGAAAATATTTCCCATTTTTATTTAAAACCCTAAACATATCTAAGGGACACTGAATTGTTGAGAAATTAATTACTTGGTGTTGAAGCGTTTGCTTTTTCATTTCGGCGAACAAGGATTCGTCGGAAGAAGTAATGATGAATGAACCGAACGACGGAAGAAAGTCTTTATTAATGGTATATAACACAATTTACCAAATAACTTCAGTATTTATGGTGTCAGGTATGCAAATAGATTCAATTAAAAAAACCGCAACATTTGCAACGTGATAGTCCTCGAGAAAGAATCCATCTATGTATTAAATCAAATGATTGATTATTATTCATTGACAAATATTTTCCATTTTTATAGGCAAGCAGTTTATAAAAAGAATCGCTTGGAACGTGACAAAGCAGATTAATGCGAATGGCAATTAAAAAGCATCCGTGGGAAGCGAAGAATACATTTTACACAACAACAGAATACGTATTTCAATTGTTACGTAGCACTGTCGTCGAATACAAACTGTTAGTAGATTCTAACGAAAATATTTATCAAGTAGGTGTCAAATTTACTATCAATTTACGAGACCAAATGATATTCCGGTAAATTATACGTGATGTTCTGAGAACAGTAGTTATGTTAGAGGGCAGTCAATTGGTAATTGAACATGTATACACCCATATTTAAATGTGTGCCATCAAGCAAATTTACATGTTAAACAAATAATTCTTTTGTTTTCCTTCAGCGCCACATAATTACACCGATCTTAGCATGTCACACCAATATCGTGATCGGAACAACTATAGCAGGTAAGTCAACAATTCAACGACGGCGAAACAATTCTTTAGTTAAGAGTAGGTTAGGATAGGTCCAAGTATATGGAAACCCAGTAGGTAATGTTCCATATAAAGCCACACTATCAAGTGCGACCCCAAAAATTCAGAAAAGGACATCGAGTCCTGTTTCCCAACCATTGCCAGAGACCAGTATACTCCGCTTTGTAAATGATTATATATGATAAATTAATGAGCTTTCGCCAAGAAATGAAATAATTTAGGTAAAAAATAGCACTTAAAATGTAGTTGGCAACGGGAATGACTTCATATGATTTGGCCTTGGCAGCGAATGGGTTAACTTGCGGTAGGCTAAGTAGCTGTCAAAATGTGGTCAAATCTTGATCAAACATAAGTTCAACGAAAACTACTTATTAAGTGTCTTCAATATGACTGTCATCGATGACAGCAGCTGTTGCATTTCAAAAAAATATATTTTTTGTAACTGTCAACATAAAAGCAGAGGCTGTGAAAAAGGATAGTGTCTTATACGACAAAACGCATCGGCAGTACATATTTCAAAGTTGGCCACAAGAATTCGATTTGAGCTCAAACTCTTCATGAGTTGCCTCGGATCATTTTCTTTAATTTGTAGAAATGTAGCTTGAAAATATCCTAACGTGAAAGAATGTTACGGTACCGTACGATCTATGTATGTCTTCAATTTACTTCGCTCACTTCATTCACTAAATCCGCCAAATCCGTCAAATTTCATAAGTCTCGTAAACTTTCACAGTCCTCCATATTGAAAACTCATTATCTTCTCATTTCGAGTGAACACATAACCTCAATAAAAAATAAAGTTTCTCGGGTCCGGACCGTTATACTTAATAAGGAGTTGATACGAATAATTTCACCTAATTTTACTTACTCTCGATTCGAATGCATCTGTGACTGGTGAACAATCAGGGTCCTATTCTGCTTCATGACAATAAACGACCGCATGTTGAACACATGATGAGTTAGGATCTGTAGTTTTGCCTCGTCCACCGTACATTCCTGACCTTTGGTCTACGGATTATCATTTTTTCCAGAGCTTGGAAACTAGCTAACAACGCGAAATAAGGAGTTTGTCCGTAATAGACGTGTCAGCTTTGGAAAATCGTTGGTAACGAACCAAGGAAGTCTATGAAAATTATTTTGAATAACAAAGTTAGTTATTTAAATTTAATTTTCTACCCCACAGTAAAGCTTCATAAAAATGGTTCTCAGCATCGGAACGACAGTATTCTTATAGTTTTTCTTTGTGGTGTCAGAACGGATCAACTGAGAAGTTAGTGAGGCATCTCTATAAAATAGGGCAGCTAAACAAACTACCCTCTTTTCGCATGATTGTCTATTCGTTCAAAGTAGCCATCGTTCAATCAATTAATTAGGAAGTTCTTTGAATTAAGGTTATGTGATAGCTGTGACAACCATTTTCCTCAAAACAGTACAATATATAATTACTTTTACAGTTTTTCAAAATGTCTCAACAATTTTGATAAACTCGAACTGGATTTATTTGAATATAAATATATTCCACTTCGTTTTAGGTTTGCACGGTCTATATTTGTAATTGCATTTGCTTGATGAAATGTTAAGTGACCCATCTGTTGTATGGGGCATGGCGGTTCACATTAAGTTACACATTGCAACGTGATGGTCTAAATGGTCTTTTTATTTGCATAAAAGGTTTTCAATGTGAAAAAATTTCTAACGTTTTCTTTGTACTATTTTATTTATAAAACATATGTCTTTCATAAGAAAGCGAAGAAACGAAACTGTGTCTTTTTTTCGATTTTTAAGACCCTGGACATCCATCATGCTATTAGGATGTTTTCATTTATTATCTTTATTGTGTAGGTGGAAAATTCAGCATAGATCCTTAAACGGAAAGTTTGACTAACCTTGCCAGGGAATAGGCAAGTAACTTATTTGCTGGCCCACCGAAAACAGCAGCGCAGGCGACAAAAAAAAAATTTTATTGAACACACTGAATAATAATAATATTTGAGCCAGGATCATATTGCACACCCATTGCATCTTCATTACGAGACATCGTTTCATTTGCTGTGCTTCCAAATGCATTAGATCGATTTTTCTATTGTTGTTAAACAACAATCCGTACAAAAGTCACTGCTGTCTTCTCGCACAAATAGCTTGGCATTACATACCGATTATTCTAATATTGTTAAATAACTTCGCAATAAAACGGTTACACAACGATTTGCATTTAGCCAGCGAAGCGAGTTGCGGATTACATATCGCCCAAAAATGGCTTAAATTATTTGTCGGCTCCGAATCCTTATGACTACGAAACATGTACATATGTATGTATGTATGTATGTATGTGTCCCGGCATTGTATGAATACCTTCTGCTTCTGCGATGTATGCCAGAGTAACTAACAAAGTTTGACTGACTGCTACGAAATCTTTTGAATCTTCTTCAATTATGGTAAGTGCTTGAGAGTAAGTTTCAGCTGAATTGGAGGAGGTTACCCCACAAAGTTGAGACACTTACAAATGAGAACATTTCGAAAGGTATCACCCAAAATTGTCTGGAGGAATTCATGAGAATGATAGCATATTGGTTAGTCACGTATGAGAACATGCCTGAGACATTGTGCATGGTTCGGAAAGGACTTCGATGCTTGTATTTATGTACATATAAATACATTCGACAGGTCGCTGACATGTTTTTAATCGCGTTTATTTTATGCATAGAAACATTCAATGGAAATAATGTCACATCTTGCACACGATATAATCCATTTTGCTGTCCATGTGTCGTAATTTCCATTTCCAGAAAAGCAAAAATATTGACTAACTGTGCGATACATAAGTTCCGAATAGAAATTTGTTTTATATTTTTCTATCTTATGTACGTTTAGCATTTTCGGATAACGTTTATAATATTCTATGGTTGCGTAAAGGTTACGGTGATCGAATAAATTGTCTGCGAATATTATTTGTTACATGCTGTAACATTGTTGTGCACTCTATTCGTTTGTTTACATAGTTGCAAACATGACTTTATCCCCGTTACGTCGCAATTGTTTTGCTCCTGTTGCTCTGCAGACGCGGGATCTTTTGTCATGTTTGTCCAGTCAAATTAAATGAAAATTTGTGTCCATAATGCGAAAGTCCAAAAACCGTTGATGCTTATAAAATATAAGTACGAAACGTTTTTCTTTAAAACTAAATTTTTCAATATTTAATGTTTGAACCACATGGCCTCAAAACTTGTTTGAACTGTAATTTATTCATTATAAATCAGAAATTGTTGAATTGACCGAAAATGGCAGTGCTTTGCAGTTAAATATTCTAGCAAATTTACTTGAGATGTTTTACTGTAGGATTGATTGTTCATAATGTACAGTGCGCCAAATGTCTCAATTCGTTGCTCGCGTCATGAATTCCCAAATTCAGGTAAATCATCGAAACAGTTTTTCGGCAAATGTCTGCATACATTCGGAAACATTTGATGCAAACGCTGATTGGTGTATATGCGAGGAAATAATTTTTTTTGAATAAAAGTAAATTCTATTCGGAAGTCAGTGTAGTAGATTTAGCTACAATCAACGCCCGATCGTACCAAAGCAGAAAAGGTAATATCTCGAAGGAGTGACTGGTACGACCGGCAGTATTTATCATTGAGGAAAAAAGTAGAACGAACGAACGTCAATCTGACCACAGCACGGCCGAACACTAGAAATTTAACAACAAGCAAAATTTAAAAAAAACGAGGAAATTTGCTTTTAATTTTGAGAAAAAAAGTGAAAGTAAAGCTATGTGTTGTATATGATAATAAATAATTGTAAACAAATTTATATTTTTTTCTTGTATCTTCATCCCTTAGATCAAACAGATTAACTCGAATCGCTCCATAACACAATTTTTTTTTGAAACATGGTTAGCAAAACCTTTTCGTAGGACAGTCGGCAATATGCGCTCGTTAGGTAAAAGGCAAGCACTTTGTTTCATCACAACCACATCATACTCAATGCGGGTGTTACCTATTTATAACGCAGTTGACCCTTCAAAAATACTTCTTACATTCCTTAGATACACTCAAATGTGTGATAAGTACCATCTGCTGACATTGAATGTTGCACATCGCCAGTTTTTACATTTTTCCGTACCGCGAAAGTGATGATCAGCCGCGAAGAGAATAGAGAAGTTAATGGAAGATGGACGCTGTAGAAGTACTTTGGACTGTCCATCTCGAATAATTGCATCTAGAAAGCGAAAACCACATTATTCTACTTAAGGTCCGATGCACCATCAAAAAATAAACAAGCCGCGAGGTGCGACCCTTGAGGTCCACACGGACAACTTCCCAGTAATATTTACAGAAATATTAAAAATATTAAACACAATAATAATTATGGAAATATTACTAATTTTAATAATAAAAATATACTTCTCATAAAAGTTATTGGAATGACTTAATATTAATCGTAAAAGTAAGTAAAATATATGTATTACATGAAGGAAGTAACTGAAATTTTACGAATACTAAAGAACAAAACTCCTAAAAACTACAACTTTTTATTTGATGAAAGCTTTTCAAAGCATATGATCTCAAAAAGTGTTGACTACAAAACATTTTACCATTCAAAACGTTGATTACCACAATTGCAAATTTGATTTGATTTGTATTGGTTTTCAAAATTTAAGCAGTTTTTTTATTAAAGTTAAAACACGGTTCCGTGGACACTATTAAAAATCTTCGCAAATTATGCAAATAACAATAAACTTTGATTGACTTTACAATAATGTCTTTAGAATAAGAGATTTAAGGTATAAAAATTCGTATGAACCCTTTTTCCATTGTGACTTTGAATGATTTTTTTTATTTTTAATTCAATTTGTTTTGAAATCACGAGAAAATATTTTGCTAGTCTCTACAGAAATTAATAAAAATTTATAAATTTTATAAACATTTATTATTATGATGTTAATTTTATTAATTATTAATTAATTTTTTTATGAAAAAAACACTAATTTTCATCATTTTTTTATTAAATTTAAAAAATGGCTACAAAGATTTTTTTTTAAATTTAAAAACATTATTAAAATGTAAATACGCGTTGATTGACTTCTTAATGATGCAAAGATTATATTTGGTTCTCGAGATATAATGATTGACATAAATGACCATGAAGGACATGATGACTTTTAATGATTTTTTATTTTTAATTTAATTTTAATTTTAATTAATTTTTTTTAATTTGGGTGGGTTTTTTACAACAAGTGTTTGGAGTATATAAATTTTATAAATATTGATTACTGCAACATGAAAATAAAGTTAAAAATTTGATGTTTTTGGAAAAAACTCCAATTTTTTGCACTTTTTTTGAAAAAATTAAAAAACGGGTTAAACGATGTTTTTAAAAATTCGATAGAGTCACAAAAATGTTAATACGCGTCAATTGACACCTTGATGAAGCAAATCATACGTTTGGTTCGCGAGATATAGCGCATGACAGGTTTGACCTTCAAAGGGGGAACCACCCCCCGCCCCCCCGCCCCCCCGACCGAAGTGTCCCAAAAACTAAGAAACTCTTAAAATTGCAAAGACGCTTCGATTGACACCTTAACGAAGTCGATACGACTTTGTTAACGTGAGTTATGCTCGTAGAAAAACTGTCCGCGAACGCACGTACGTACGTACGTACATACACACACACACATACTTCTTTCTAAAAACACTTAAAATATACTCGTAAGACCTCAAAACGTAAAGATATGTTGAAAATTTCAATTTCGATTTTCGAGGCGATTACAAGAACTTCCCATATACTGTGAAGTTAATAAATAAAGAAATCAAATAATTGATTATTATTCATTGACAAATATTTTCCATATTTTTTGGCAAGCAGTTTATAAAAAGAATCGCTTGGAACGTGACAAAGCAGATTAATGCGAATGGCAATTAAAAAACATCCGTGGGAAGCGAAGAATGCATTTTACACAACAACAGAATACGTATTCCAATTGTTACGTAGCATTGTCGTCGAATATAAATTGTAAGTAGATTCTAACGAAAATATTTATCGAGTAGGTGTCAAATTTACTATCAATTTACGAGACGAAATGATATTCCGGAAGATTATACTTGATATTTGAGAACAATAGCTACGTTAGAGGGCAGCCAATTGGTAATTGAACATGTATAAACCCATACTTAAATGTGTGCCATCAAGGATGTCAAACAAATTATTCTTTTGTTTTCCTTCAGCGCCACATCATTACACCGATTCTACCACGCCACACCAACAACGTGATCGGAACCATCGGAACAACCATGGCAGTTAGGACAACGATTTTGTAGCTAAGACATGTTAAGAGTAGGTTAAGATCATAGCATAAGTTGCCTAAATCTACAGATTTTGCGTAGATGGAAAAGGAAAATTTAAGGAAAAAAGTGAAAAAAATAAGATTTTTCATAAACAACAAATTTTCAACCTGATTTACGGAACGCAGTAATCAATTTTTCTAAAATTTATATACTCTAATCAGTGCTTGTAAAAACATCATCAAACTTTTTTCTCGTGATTAGAAAAAAACATTAAATAAAAAATAGAAAATCATTAACAGTCATCATGATCTTCAAGGTCATTTCTGTCATTCACTATATCTCACGAACAGGATTTAATATTTGCATCATTAAGGTGTCAATCGACGTGTATTAATATCTTTGCGATTTTTTAAACTTTATAAAAAATCGTTTCAGCCGTTTTTTCAATTTAATAGAAGAAAATTCAAAAAATTAGGGTTTTTTCATAAAAAATATTTTTTTAACCTGATTTGCACAACACAATAATAAATGTATATAAAATTTATAGATTCTTATCAGTTTTTGAAAAGAAACCGGCAAAACTTTTTTCCATGATTATGAAAAAAACCAAATTAAAAGTAAAAAATCATTCAAGGCTACCATGTAAAGAGGGTTCATACGAATGATATTACTTTATATCTTTTATTCTAATGAGATTGTTGTTAATTCAATCAAAGTTTAAAAATATTTGCAGTGTTTCTACAGTCTTTTAATTAAAAAAAACTGCATAAATTTTGAAAACCAACAAAATTTCAATCAAATTTGCATTTGTGGTAATCAACGCTTTGAATGGTAAAATGTTTTTTAGTCAATACTTTGCAAGATCATTTGCTTTAAAAAGCATTCGTCAAATAAAAAAATTGTTGTTTTTAGTAATCGTAAGATTTCAATTACTTCCTCCATCATCATTTGTAATACATTTTATTTTTAACATGCAATTGAACCTATTTTTGACTGCATATTCAATATTTTTCAAGACCAACAGAAATTCAAAATTAATTATTAATCTCATTGATGTAAAATCGTGGAAAAATACTAATTTAGTGATTATGCTGAAGTGATGGCAATTTTGAACGCAACTATTCAAAATGGTGATCACGCGACAAAATCTCTTCAATGAGAGTAATAACAAAAACTCCATTCATTTTTGCTAGCGCTCTTTTGTCCTTCAAGCATCGATGTGAAAATAACAAATAACGTAGAAAAGGTCCCCACCGATTGATTGATCAAATCAATCTACCCGCATCCACCAAAAGCCTTACGTAATCAATGGATACTCCCTTAGATGATATGGTTAATATTAACTCATTCCTGTTACTGCTATGCATACTTCTCATTATTATTACTTAAAGTAGTATTATTTTCAAAATTATTATTGTGTTCAATATTTTTAATGTTTATCTAGATATTATTGGGAAGTTGACCGTGTGGACCTCAAGGGTCGCACTTCGCGGCTTGTTAACTTCCCAGTATATGGGAAGTTCTTGTAATCGCCTCGAAAATCGAAATTGAAATTTTCAACATTTCTTTACGTTTTGAGGTCTATAGAGTATATATAAAGTGTTTTTAGAAAGGGAGATGTATGTGTGTGTGTGTGTGTGTGTATGTACGTTCGTGGACACTTTTTTCTACGACGATAACTCACGTAAACAAAGTCGTATCAACTTCGTTGAGGTGTCAATCGAAGCGTCTTTGCAATCTTAAGAGCTGATTAGTTTTTGGGAATCTTCGGTCGGGGGGGTTTGCTGTTTTGCCCGTTTGAAGGTCATTTCTGTCATGCGCTATATCTCGCGAACCAAACGTACGATTTTTTTACACAAGGTGTCAATTGACGCGTATTGACGTTTGCGTGATTCTATCAAATTTTTAAAAAAATTCTTGAAGCGGTTTTTTAATTTTTTAAAAAAAAGTACAAAAAATTAGGTTTTTTTTCAAAAACATAAAATTTTCAACCTGATTTTCAAACCTAAGTAATCAATGTTTATAAAATTTACATACTCCAAATAGTTTTTGTAAAAAAACCAACCAAAGTTTTTTTCATGATTACAAAAAAAATTAAATAAAAAATTAAAAATCATTAAACGTTCAAGGACATTCACGTCATTCATTATATCTCGAGAACTGAATATAATATTTCCATCATTAAAGTGTCAATCGACGCGTATTATCATTTTTATGATGTTTTTATATTTTAAAACATCGTTAAAGCGTTTTTTTAATTTATTTAAAAAAATTCGAAAAGTAGTGTTTTTTTCATAAAAAGATTCATTTTTAACCTGATTTGCACATCGTAATAATAAATGTTTGTAGAATTTATAAAATTTTATCAATTTTTGTAGAGAAACCAGCAAAAACTTTTCTCATGATTACAAAAAAATTAAATTAAAAATAAAAAATCATTCAAAGTCACCATGTAAAAAGGGTTCATTCGAATCATAATAGCTTAATCAGTCAATCAAAGTTTATTAATATTTGCAAAATTTGAGAAGATTTTCAATAATCTTCACAGCACCATGTTTTAACTTTAATGAAAAAACTGCTATGTAACCTGTCCCCCCTCCGATTTATCCGCGTGAATAATCAATCAAACCAATGCACCAAAATCCATACGTAATCAATTTTACGAGAAGTACATTTTTATTATTTGGAGTAGTATTATTTCCATAATTATTATTGTGTTTAATATTTCTAATATATTTTTAGATATTACTGGGAAGTTGACCGTGTGGACCTCATGGGTCGCACCTCACGGCTTGTTTCATTTGAATTCATGACAAGTAATTTTGTAAGGAATCCAATCAAACAATTAATTTATGGATTATAACATTAAGCGTTTTGATGCTAAAATCACTAGTTCCATTATGTATTCAATTCAAGTGCTCTCAAGACGAGACGTGGGGCTGTGTCTGTGGTTTTAGACCCCCTTGACCCGGCGCTGGCAGAAGTGGATCGCTTGCCTGTCTGTTAGGTCAGATTACACAGATTTTCAATTGTACTCGTTTGCTTGCATAATTGGATGAATTTCAATGCTGAAGCAAAAATGCGGAGACGCTGCTGAATGCAAACAACATTTCCACGCCCGTGCTCGGTCCAAATCACAACAATTCTGATGTCGTCGCCAGATCAGAGTATCTTGATCGAATATGTATGTATCTTGGCTTCGACCTTGTGAGCTAAATCTTGATTTCTATCTCCATTTGTAGATGATGAAAGATGCTTCCTGCCGAGATCTTTGCTGTTGGAAGCGAAGACCCCAATCAAAGCATTGGCTGCCGACTTTTTTCAGTCGAGAATGGGCCAACACGCAGCTTTTGCCGAATTGGCTAATCGCTTGCTACAATGCGTTACACAAGTTCTCGCTGGCAATTGACATAGATAGATGCTTCTGCGGCGAGGCGACTTCCAGCGCAATCGGGCCATGTGTGGATCCATATGTACACGTAACCACGTTGATCTTGTAATCGCGCATAATGTAATGTGGCGTGCAAAAATCCATAATCCAAATCTCCACCGGCGCGCCTAACTTTGGGGGCCGCGTTGTGGCCGCTCTCGGCGAAGCGGGTCGCTCTTATGTAAGTGGCACAGAGCGGTCGGAACGAGGTCACTGGTTGATCAATCTCAATCTCGGGCTTAGTTAGACTAATTGCATAATAATTACGCAAATTTGTAAATGAGATTGCACAGGCCCAGCTTCGGCTCTAGCTCAGTCAGCGTTAGAAGCCGCGCTGGTCGCACTCAGTGCCGGCGGACCACGCGGCTGCAAGACAATTACGGCAATGAAACGTAACTTGGTCGACCGCGTAAATTGCTGGCTTGGATACAGGTAGGTGGGAAAGTAGGTGATATACCACGGCGGCCACAGAAGACTGAGGCCGCTAACTCGCTGGGTTTCAAAAGCGGGTTGGGTAATGCCGACGCTCGCTCTTGCAATGGTAATGAATAGTTTGTTGAGTTTACGATATTGCACAGGCAAGTAAGAAGTCCGGCCGCCGCAACGATCAAAGTCCCTTTTCCGTAACGGTCGGTGCGCGCTATTGCAGGTGACCAGCGCCAGGTGATATTTTTGTAGTTTAGCTTCGGCCTTTACTACTGGAAGGAGAAATCCTCGTCTAATAAAACAGCCCCAGACCATTATACCTTTCGATTTGGGAGGTAGTGCCTGCATGCACTGGTCACTGAGCCTTTCTCCCGGTTTTTGACGTACACAGATCCTTCCATCGCCGACATGAAGTTTAAATTTGGATTCATCTGAGAAGATGACCTGGTACCACATCTCCTCAGTCCAATTTTGATGTTCCTGCGCCCAAATTCTGCGAGCTCGTTTGGCCGAAACACTAAGAAACGGCTTTTTAGCACAGCGTCTACTCAAACCGGCTTTTATGAGCCTTCTTCTCACTGTGCTTGAAAAAATTGTAATGGTTCAGGATCGCCATGTAAGGTTTCTGGATCGCCATGTGATGGTCCTTTGATGAGAAGTTCTTTTCCATCGAAACTACAGATTTCCATAGTGAAGAAATCCGGAAAAGAAAAGTAAAAAAAGGGAAATTATAATTGAGGAAAGGCCGGCACAGTTTTGATGCCACTGGCCAAGGTAAATTTACATGCCGATTGTAGGCATTACCTGCAGTGCCGAATGATAGGCACAATTCAAGGATAGTCTAAGAAGCTGTGCCGAGTAAGAAAGGCACAAGTAAAACTAGTTCGATAGTTGTCCAAAGACTATATTTTCTTCAATGCTTACTTGCTATTTATACAAATTCTTAACACTAAATCAAACTCTTATGGCCTAATAAAGTATTCTAATTTATGTATTTCAATAATTTATCTCTAATCGTTCCACATGGCACTCACAACCAAAAGGCGATGTCCATGCGCGCAAGGATCACGAGGTGATAAGCACTATCGGTACATTCATGAAGCGATGTATTTATTGGTGATAAATACATCACTTTGATGTTGGAAGGATAGCCTTTCATGGAATTGAAGTGATGTATTTATTGGTGATAAATACATCACTTTAATGTTTAAAAGATGTTCTTAAAGGACACCACAAAATTTTACCTGTAGCATTGACTAAATCGCTCCTTAAGTTCGAAGATGGTTTAAAACAATTTCGTAGGCTTTGGACCTTCAAAAAACGGTCATCCACTGAAGTGGTCTTCCTAGGCCTTCCGGAACCGCTTTTTCTTTTTGTTGTGCCTGTCTCGCGATATTTTTTCAATATCCAGGCCACCGTACGTTGGGAACAACCCACTCAAGCTGCGATAGCTCGAGTTGATAACTTATCCTTAGACATCAACAATATATTGCTTTTTATATCAGCACTAACTTTTCTCATTTTGTGCACTTGTAGCTTCAAGTAACAACCTTAACTAAACTAAAAAAAATCGTCTAAGACATCAGCTATTTATAGACTCTTAAAGGACCTAGGTAATACGAGAAAGCAATTGAAGGTCATTGCTTTCTTGGAATTTATCAAAATATGGACATTTCCAAAAATTTGTAGGGTGAGCAAAATTTTTTGCACAGTACTGTATGTGTCGGAGCCCACAAATTCCTCGAAAGAGGTTTTAGTGACTGCAAGGTCGCACTTTTAGTCTAGTGAGAATATCTTTCAGATCCATGAGAAGTTTGCAACTTTATAAACGTAAAACATAAATAAAGGCCTCTTCTATAGAAAGTTACTTTTGATATGAAAACTCAAACGTTACATGACATAGCTGGCGAGAGTTGGTAAGAATGTGATTTAAGTGTTGCATAAAATATTGGAAACTATCCTGACAAATAATTCTGTCATTGAAATTCTGTGTTGCTTCAGAAAATTAGCTGTTTTTAAGTAGCTAATATCAAATTAAATTCTACAAGCCTGTGCATTTTGGGAATTGTTATTAATTTACATACATATATTACAAAGAAAATATTGAGTTAGCACATCATACACACAACATTGCGAAAGCTCATGTTCAGCAATATAGAGAAAGATTTCTGGAAGCGGTGGTATCCATTGTGCAACTACTTAGATACTATTGAGTTTCATGCACTACTCCTTCCTATTTGGGTTTCATAAAATTTGTACCTCATCTCTCATTTCGCCCAACAAAAGTTGAAGTCATTTCATTATTTTTCTTCCACGTTTACTTCAAATAATTTTTTTTGAAACTTTTGTACAATTGATTTTATTTAAAGAATGAATGGAAAATGGTGGATAAATGATTCCGAAGCTGAAGCAACTGTCAAGGCATTAATGTGTTTTCAGCACAGCCGTGCAACCAGTGTTCGCGTTGATTATAAGTAAAAAAAATGATCTAAATATTACAGTGCAAAAATGGTAGCAAAAAATTATTAAGTACAACAGATGCAAAATATGGTCAAAAAATAAAAAATTCCTTTAAAAATACCATAAAGAAAGTTACACCGTTATTTAGAAAGTCCGAAGTTTGTTCCGAAACTGCTTAATTTTAACCCAAAAAAAATCTTTGATTGTGAGAGATTTTTTGTCCAAAAACAACATGAATAGTTTATAGGACAAACAGGTAGGGGCTTTAAAATTAGATACAATGAGTACATCAATGCAACTAGAGAGGTAAATCCAAATTCTGGGATAGCCCAACATATTTTAGATACAGGTCATAATTTTACCATTAACAATATTAGCATCCTACATAAAATAAACAAAGGGAAAAAGCTAGACTACCTGTAATGCCTTGAGATTAGGCGGGCCATAAAGAGCAAGGAAAACCTACTAATTGATATTACCCTTCCCTTCCAATTACCACTCCTTCAACCATTAATTACTTAAGAACAAAACCAAGAAATATTATACATTGTATGTAACCTGAAGCTGATCTAAGGATCGAAACGCGTCGTGCTAATAATAAAGTTTGTGAGTAAAAAAACCAAGTGATGTTATTCTATTATGGCTCATCAAGAGAACACGCAACTTTCTATAACTGATAAAAATATTGACGAATAAATAAATATTTTTTCCTAAAAATACAAAGTCATCTCTCTTTTTGAACACACCTCGTATATCATCAATTTAAATTAATTTTTGTATCATGTTCTGCTACAATTTTTCAACTTAATCCTGTCGCATTCCTTGCACCTTCTAACTAAGCCTGAGATTGAGGCAGGTGTTTGCAGGTGCTCTGTGGGGACGATCCACTTTGTGCATTCGCTCTGTGGGGAGGTTCCACTTTGTGCATTCGCTCTGTGGGGAGGTCCCACTTTGTGCATTCGCTCTATGGGGACGTTCCACTTTGTGCATTCGGCGCAGCATAAAATATGCACACCAATGAAGTGCACCACACTTTTCATGCTGGGGAAGTGGTGCGCCCAACCAGCGGATATTCAGACCTCTTTCTACCCGCGACACGAGCACTTTCCAGATGCAACAAACCCGAGACTCACTGCTGAATCGCACTCAAATAAACTGTAGTAGAAACAAACCGTGCTACAGCTCATACCTCATCGGTGCTGAATTCATAACATTGCATACTCGAATCATTCGTGGCCAAGGCTGCCAGATTCGGCGATAATAACTATTGCACGCCATATTTTTTCCTTTGGAGGAAAGTTTTAAGTATCATTATATTTATTAGATTGCAATTATTCCAAAAATGCAAATTTTTCGTTGCTAATTTGTTGTAAATAGATTTTTAATACTTGAGTTGTTTCTTCTTTGTTTTAATCCTTCATATAGTTGTTTGAAGGATTTGAAGGATATTCCTTTTCAGCAGCTGTTAATTGCATCTTTCAGGCTTATAACATTATCATATTGCTTTCCTCTAAAGAAAACTAAATGAGCCTTCTGCCTTGTGCAATATACGTTTTAATGATATTTAGTTTCGTGTCGGCTCCTTTAGAATTGGATCGTTGTTGAATTATTGTATGCTGTATGGAATGTAGCTTATTAAAACAAAGCTCTATCTGTGATACGTAATGACTGGCACTAATTTACTTTTGCGTATCAGCGCATTTTAGATTATTCGCTCCACCAAAAACAACCTTGAGTTGCATCTTTCCATGATATTCAATTCCAGCCAAAATCACTACAAATCCTCTATCCGTGTGACGACTATTCGACATTTTTTCCATGGAAATCAAAATTTCAACCAAAATCTATTTCATTTATAATTGCAAGACCATTACGTTGCTCAATAACTCTTATCTGTTATTTAGCTATAATTAATAAATAAATTGCAGTTAAATGCAATATTTGAATTTTGAACTTGAATAATATCAGTGTTTACTCATTTTGTAGAGGGAACAACAATCCTGTTAGTAACTTCGTACTTTTTACTATTACTGTATACCTCGAAATTACGCGATGGTACAATCGGGTCAACATTTTTCATAAAAATCTATTCAAAAGTTGTTCAATCGGGATTGAAAGCTAACTAAAACATCGGTATGTAAGGAAAATATATAAAGGTTTTTTTAAATTATTTTGATTTATTACTGCGGAACCACATCAAACTTGATCAGCAACATTAATCGCATTTGTTTTGGCGTAGATGCAATTTAACAATAATAAAAATCTCATTTGAGCACTATGGAAACTTTCAAATGAACTAGAACTAAGAATTAGAGCTATGCGACGTGTAATCTCGAACTCTGACGAAATTATTAGATAAACTGTCACGAATCTATCGCGTTTATTTCATGCATAGAATCATTCAATAGAAAAAAAGTCAAATCTTGCACACGATATAGTCCTTGTTGCTGTCCATGTGTCGTAACTTCCATTTCCAGAAAAGCAAAAATGTTGACTAAATGCAACACCATGCAGCAGCTGATGTTCACTCCGTGCCGTGGAATGCGTTCAGTTCCTTTAACCACTAGTAGTCCAGTCAATTGGGAGTTTGACCGTGCATTTTGGGTAGGCAGAATTTTTTTTGATGCAATGCGTGGGCAATGATATAGACAGCTTAAGTTCAAGTTTCTGGGGCCGCAGCTGTTGTCCTTTGGGCTCCATCTTCAAAACAAAAGAAGTTGGGGCTCCCTCATATCTCCGAAACCATGGCTCCCACAAGAAAGTTGTGTATGGCAAACTTGCCTAGATTAAAATGTTTAGCAAGTCGTTCATACATCACTTTTACGTTGGGTCAATAGTAAAAAAGTTACAAGCCAAAACCCACACACAAAAAGGGGGGAACATTTTTCAGGCGCCACAACTTTTTTAATTTCACGTTTAACGCGAAACACATTCAAATATTTTTCCAAGACAATTTTGTCACAAATCGTTTGCGGTATTGATTGTTGCAATCACTGCACATTAACAGGAGTTATTTCATCCCAAAGGGGAGAAAGTCGCGTGAAAAACCCGTTTTTAGGCGAAATAATCGGCTTTTGATGACAAATCCCCGTTGCGAAACTCGCGGAGCATTTTGGTAGGCAAGCAGATTTTTAGTGCAATGTGTGGTATGCCTTACTGGCAGCTTAAATCCAAGTTTCTGGGGTCACAGCTCCAATCCTCTAAGCTCCATCTTCAAAACAAACAAAAAGTGGGGCACCCCTATATCTCCGGAACCATGGCCCCCACAAGAACGTGGTGTATGGCAAACTTGCATAGAATTAAATTTTTAGCAAGTCGTCCATACATCACTTTCACGTGGCATCAATATTTAAAAAGTTATAGGCCTAAAACGACATCCAAAAAGGGGGGGACATCTTTCGAGCGCCACAACTTCTCGGTTTCCCCTATTACCGCGAAATTCGTTCGAAAATAACTTTTAGACAGTTTTATCACCAAACGTTTGCGGTATTGCTTGTTTCGATCACTGTACCATGGCGGGAGTTATTGTGGCCCAAAGTGGGCAAGTCATAGGAAAAAAGCATTTAACACCTGTTTATCTGGTCCTGGTCCTGGTAAAGCCGATTATTTGGCCTAAAATTCCTTTTTCACGTGAGTTTTTCCCCTTTGGGATACAATAGCTCCCGACAGTGTACAGCGATCAAAACAATCAATAACGCAAACGACTTGCAACAACATTGCCTTAAAGTTATTCTCCATGCGTTTTGGGGTTTAAGAGAAAACAATGGATTTGTGGCGCTCGAAAGATGTCCCCCCCTTTTTGGATGTCGTTTTAGGCCTATAACTTTTTAAATATTGATGCCACGTGAAAGTGATGTATGGACGACTTGCTAAAAATTTAATTCTATGCAAGTTTGCCATACACAACTTTCTTGTGGGAGCCATGGTTTCGGAGATATGAGGGAGCCCCAACTTCTTTTGTTTTGAAGATGGAGCCCAAAGGACAACAGCTGCGGCCCCAGAAACTTGAACTTAAGCTATCTATATCATTGCCCACGCATTGCATTAAAAAAAATTCTGCCTACCCAAAATGCACGGTTTAGGTAAAAATTCGGACGCTTTGACTGTACTATAGTAAGGTGCTTCATTCTAACAGCGGCGTCTTTGCCAATTTTTTTTGCTTCCTTTCAGCGCCATATGATTACCACGAACCGGCAGTTAAGAAAATAATTGTGTAGTTAAGATAGCTTAAAAGTAGGTTAGGATATGTTAAGTTAGGATAGAAGATGTTCCTAGTTGTTTAAAGTGGTGGCCTGACATGGTTTGGTTAAGTTAGGATAGATAGGATTAAGCAGTAGGTTGGTGGAATAGCCAGGGTGGGTGCTCTGTAGTTGGGACCGCAAGGCAAGCCACGTCGTCCCGACCGTCAAGGTGATTGCATGTGTGCCCACACTGTCTTTGAATTGGCGTCGGGACCTCAGCGCGACACACAACATCCTGCATGGAAACTCTTCGAGGCTCAGCTACAGCGCAAAAACTGCGGCCGGCTAGCTGGACCGAAAGGCGAGGGATGCGGTCGCGCTGGCACGCTGTAGTGTCAATAAGCCGATGGTCCTACCACTAAGTCTAAGGACCTTCTGTTGTGCCTTGATTTCAGGAGTGGAGTTCCATTATAATTGCTTCAAACTAAAAGTATACCAAAGAGACTGTGGAGAATCAATTGCAGTGAACGCTATGTGAATAATTGTACTTGACTCTATTTTAGTATGGCGAACTTTGTCTTGACTCACAGACTTTCTCCATGTATTTAAAATTTGTAGATTATTATTTTGACATGCTCAAACGAGAATAAAGAGAACATTTAAATTAGATTACTTACATGTATTGTACATATAAAAAGTTATCAAAGTTGCTATTTTTTAATGAAAAGTGCTATTGCAACCAACCCCATGTAAATTAATGCGAACCTTATTGCAGTTTTCAAGTGGCTTTTTGGCTGAGGCTTGATAAATGACTGAAGTTAGACGTGGTAACAATGTTTTGACTTTGAGGCCACATATGATGTCTGCCACATGACCCCTTCCACTGAACACATTAATGTGAAAACTGATTGCTCGATTTTTAAGTATTAGAACTAGGCTTTAGAATTCTAACTTAAATAACGAATTTTTCATTACACGAAACACAAAACATTTATATATTTGTAAAATATCATCATTACCTTCATGTCAAATGAAACTCATCATTACCTTCATGTCAAATATACATATCACAAGAAAATACTCAAAAGAAAGCTTGTCCAACTTTTGGAAAACTGGTATATTCTTGAGTGTAGCGTGATTATTAATTGATTGATTAATTTGTGGAAATATATTCGGTGTAGTTCGGAACCAAGTGGATACAGACTTACCCCAGCGTATTGACACTGCGATTACGGAAAATTTATTTGGCCTAGCCCTCCAACCCCTGTATAGCGCAACGATGCCGGCTAAAGCTCAGGGCGTGGGTGTGGTTCTTGAGGAGGTAAAGGCTAGGCCCGTGTCGATCCATTCTACTTTATCAGTGAGAAGACAAAATAACATGAGGACATGGGATGGGAAATCAGGATTGGGTGTTGGTACTGACCCTGAAGAAAAAAAACAAACTTAGGCCATAATACGATTAAAAGGAATAGATATATTTAAAATAATTCAAATAAAAAAATAACATTATAATAAAAATATAATAATACAAAAATATAATTCGAAATAATAAGAGAAAAAAATAATGTTTTAAAGAAAACTATAATAAAGATAATAATCGAAAAAATGACTATGATTAAAAGAAAATTATAATAACAAAATAATAATCAAAAAAATAATTATGATTAAAAGGAAGCTATAATAACAGAATAAGAAAAAAAAACGAGGGAGTGAAGTGAAGGCAACAAAAAAAGGTTAATTTTACTCTGAATAATTTGTTACTCTGTCTGATGATGAGCGCTCTTCACCGCTGGTAGTTGTCCTGAAAATCAAAAAATATATACGGTGACCGAACTTCACTCACTAGACTTTCTTTTCTTGTTTGTAACCTTGACTAAACATTTTTAACGTTAAGCATATTTTTTTTCTTTTTCATCGAAATATTCGCACGTTCTTTTATCACTTTTATGATCTAAAATGACGGATCTTTACAAATGCATTGCCTTATTCAACTCAAAATTTCATTCTTCAAAATTCAATTGTCCTAATGCAAATCCTAAATGGGAATTATTTGTTCTAAATGTTTAATTCATCAACTTTTCATGCGTTCGCCTTTTTACAAAATAAACCAATAATTTATAAAAGGATCTTATTGTACAATTGCACTTATATTTGCGTGATCTGAATTTCAATTTCTTAGAATTATTGTACGAGCTTATTGAAATTTCGTTTAATTGTTCTCGATATACACTGGAAAACAAAGACGGCAGGCAGTTCCCATCATCAACACGCCGCGCGCCAACGGTGTTGAACGTAGCCCCACACACAACTCTTTGATCCACTCCTTTCCAAATCCATTCGCTTTCCAGTTTCGCCGTGAATCCTTCACTTCTCATTAATTAGTTCTTTTTTAAATATAAAACACTTTTTCCTTTCACGTAAGCTCGATGCACGCGATCTTTTTTGTGTTTTTTCCTTTTCCTCAACACTTCGGCTTCCTTTTTCTTCACTGTTTTTCTTCTTTTCATTCCTTCGCTTCACTTTTCACAATTTTCGTTTCCTTTTTTCAACACTTCAGCTTCTTTTTTTTCACTGTTTCACGTGATCTCTATTTATTCAAAATTCAAACTCGCCTTGCTCCATCCTTCTTTCAAAATCAACTGGGAAGGGGAAAAAATCCGAGACAGCTCTGGGGATAGAACCGACTTCCTTATGGTTCTGAGGCAGCGACGCTACCTGAAAGCTATTGACTAGTGATAATAGACGCGATGCGGTTGTTTGAGCTAAATTTAAAGGGGCATGTTGCAATTATTCGCAACCCTTATTTTTAAACCGTGGATAACTTTGACAGATGACAAAGGGTAGCAAAACGTTTTATCATGTTTGAACAAACTCCAAAATAGGTACCTCCTTTAATTCAAAACAAATATTATATTTATTATCAACCTATATTTCACTATGCACTGTCAAATCAAACCAAAAATTTAAAACAAGTAAAACCATAGCATATTACATATACTGTATTAACATTGCTTCACATTTGCTGTTAATATAATTTCATTACAGACCACTAGTGTGATTGGTATTATCATTAGCTTTTTGACTAGTTTCGTTTCGAATACAGCCACTAACTTAGTATTTCTAGGTGAAGTTATTATCATTTTAGGCTCTGCATGTTTCTTTCAACGTTATTTAACGACATTATTCCTAAATATGAACGAATGTCGGTGTATGCTACGACTTAGCAGGCTGACCCCAGCTTTTGAGCTAACGATTTTCTTTTTCTATTGCGTAATGTTTTATTCTACAAAAAAATAGCTTTTACATAAAGTCAGTGGATATAACTAACCTTGTAACATTTTCGATCACTCGTGCTTTTTTCTCCAGTGACTATATTTTCTTTATTGACAACAAACGACATGTCCTTGACAGTGTCATTTCGTGCATGTAAATTCTTTACCCAAAATATTTCTTAATGTTTTATTGAAAATCTAACACTTACTAACATATAAATTCTGTGAAAGCAAATTCCCGATTTAATGCCACTGGGGCATATATTCTCCAAATTATAAATTCCTTAAAGAAAAATAGGGGAATCATATCTCCCATAAGTCATTTGATAATTTCAAAGGAATAATCAGTCGAAGGACGTATTATATTTACATCACTTCACAAGTAATTTACACATCGATGTAGTATCTACTAATTAATATTTTTATTTGAATAAAAATAAGTTTCCGCTTGCCAGCAACATTATATTTATATCTATTAAACATATGGTCTTATGTTAATCACTTACTTCTAATTTCATTTACAACTTACGCTAGTTCTCGACAACTAAATAACAATAACACATAGCGAGACAATTAATGGCTTCAACAGCACAAGATTAGGCACTTTTGCTTACATGAAACAAACTCAAAACGAAACAAAGACGAAAGTATAATGCGCAAAATTTTTGTATCGAAAATTAGCAAGTTTTTAGTTTATCTGCCACAAGGGGGTGAAGATAGTAAATTTTAGTTGTCGGTTTTTCATGCAGTAAAGAGTAGGCCTTCAATTAATTTGCGTCCATGAAGCAGCATCAGTTGGGGTAAACTATCAATTACTTAGCGTCAGTCATCTATTCGTATTACATTTTTGCTATCCTTATGATTATTTTTCATCTGGAAGAAATTTGGTAGCTAAGAAGCGTGGATTCTTAGTCGAATTGTCTTTTTCAACTACATTTAAAAATCCCAAAAAATTCACATCCAAAGCCTAATCAAAAGCAAATTTATAGAGTACGCAAATACATAAAATACATAACAGTTTGTAGAAATAAATGAAACCCAAATATGTTGTAATTAAATAAAGTAGATTTGGAAGGTTGAAAATAAAGTTGGGAGACAAACAAGCTGGCATCCTTATATGGATGGGACACAGGATATACAAAAGAAGAACGAGGTAACATTTAGAACATCATGTTTGACGTACTGTAAGAATCGATGATAATGAAAAAAATTGAATAAAACACCATCATAGAACAGCTACTAAATAAGGGCTTCCTATTAAATTAATGAGGATAGAAACCAATAATCTTTGATGAAAAAATCCATGAGCACAAAGTCATTGTTGTAAAATGACGAATTTTCGGGGCAATATTTTAGAAAGAAATGAACGTAATAAATGTAATTCAACCTATGAATACACTGGTGTGAGAAAGTCTTGCACCACCTCGAAATAATGCGCTATTGGTATCACGTTCAAAGTAATGGACAATTTAATAAAAAAACATGTAAGGTAGAACAATGAAATGCTTGAAAATGAAATTCCCGTAATTATCAACTTACCTACCCTTAAAATTATGCTGTGCGCATAAAAAAACGATGTTTTTTATGTGAAGGATGTGAAATTCTTCATCAATGAGTAGCTAAACAGAAAATGAATTTTAAATTATGTTTTCTAAACCAGATCAGTACAAAAGTAGATGAAGTTCATGAAGAATCCCCACTTTTGGATGAAACTGCGTCTGAGAAAGAATAATTTAGAATTGTAATTAAAAACCACTTAACAGAAAAATGCGGCCAAGCCATCTTTTAGAATGTCTCCAAAACAGCGAAGCAGTGAGTTGAATATGAAAAAGCACGACGCAACCATGACTCTACTGGAAGAAGGTAAGCTGAATTAAAAAAAAACATCGAACCTCAGTCTACAGAGGAACAGACTTGTCAGAGACATGCAAAAAGCCTAGGAAATTTTTTCCATAGCTAGCTCTAGGCGACTTAAAATGACGTCACGCTAAGAGGACAAGTTATTATGGTTACTTGTAAAACAGCGCCGGAAATTCATGAATAGTTGAATGTGACACTGAATGTTTCGATATTCTTAATAGCAGTGTAGTCCTAATTATTAGTGGTTGAACTTCAAGGACGAGTGGATGCTGAAGAATCTAATGTGGTGGCAACAGACTCGAGCAAAAATACTTTAATGAGCCCAGAAACTCAAAGATTGAAGCTTCGGTGGTTGAAGCCGCGTTCTCTTCACGGAATAGTCTAAGTTCTAGCCTTTTGATGGACAGCATAGGCAGTAATAGCATCGCTTGCAACGAGAAAGGATACCTCCGCAATGTGTAAAGCCCACCGTGGAGAATGTGTGATGATGTGAATTTTTTGGTTGTTGGTTTGGTTTTTTTAAGTGCATGGCGAGCAAACAGAAGTACATCCGGTTACAAGGGGCATCATTGAAGATGGATTTATTCTGATGAAAGTCAACAATTCATAACATGTTTCTAAGCAATGCTTCCAAATGGCGAACTGTCATTACGTTCACCATTAGGAAGAGTATGGGAATAATCTCATTGCAGGACTATGGAAACTTTCAAATGAACTAGAACTAAGAATTAGAAGTATGCAGCATGTAATCTTGAAGAGTTCTCGTTTGCAAACACTTTTTCAACCTGTAACTCTGAAAAAATTATAAGAGAGAATGGTCACGAATCTATCAGCTGCAAACGTTACTTCGAAGAATCTAAAATATATACGTAACAGACTATTCAATATTCATCAGCTTCAATATACTTTTAAAATGTTAAAAATGATTTCATTCAAATGAAATGAATTGTTTTCATAATATGTGCGATTCGCTTGGTGATGCAAGACTTTGGGACGGTAGATGGATACGAGTAAATGGAAAGCATTAAAAGACAATGTACAACATTATCTGTAATTAATGCAAGTTGTTGTTCAAATGTAAGTAGTTTCTGTTTATTCTGTAAGATAAATAATGTTTTTTTTTGTAGAAGCGGCGCAAAAAGCTCATAATAACATACATTGAACGCCCAATAGAAATGCAGAAAAGGATATATGATTATATCATGTGTAATTCAAGGACTTCATTGGCGTCGACAACAGCGTAGATCTACCTGCATCTTAAAGTCAACCAAAATAAAAATAGTTGTTAAAAAAACCATCTCCTCTTTTACACTTTTATTTTAAAAATAAGAATATCTGCCCTTCTATTTATTACACAAAAAAATACAAAATAAAAAGTTATTTGCTTCTCATATTACTACTCCAAATCTACAAGTATCTTTTTTTATTCTTCTTTTGCTCATAATTATAACAAAATAACATTTGCTTGTGAAATACAAAAATATGGGTAACTGGTAATAAAAATCACTGAACATTCGGTATAAATTAAATGTTAAAAATACAATTCAATCGAAATCCAAATGAAATTCAATTAAATCACATAAATAGTGCTGGCTTGAAGAAATCAGATCATCTCAATCAAAAGCATTTAGAAACAAAAATGCCGCTCCGAAGGCGACGTGGGTTAGCATTAAAAGAAAATTGAACAATGGAAACTAGAAAACTATTATTTGATAACATGTTCACTGCGCTTGTAGCGCCACTATACCAACAACTACATCCTATAAAATGTTCTATTTTAAAAAATAACAATATACTACTAAAAGTCTATAGTTTCAATCGCATTCTTTTTAACGTTTCCAATTTTTTATTTGGAAATCATTTGAATCTACATTGAGAAAACAAATAACTGAATTGCGGCGGTAACATTGTTTTACAATCTAACTCTAAGTCAATATCTACAGTTTTCATTATTAACAAATTGTTTCGTGTGAGTTGCTTGTTTTTAACGTTGATTGCTGGGGTTTAACCTTTTCGTAGTATGCATTAGGAAATAATTCTACGATATATTTTAACTACTAAATACTAGTTAACACATTTTTTTCTATAATATGAAGAAATAAGGGCACCCTTAATCCAAAGAAAAGATCGCAATGCACAGTTGGATGTGTTTCGGCATGTATGATTGTTTCTCATGATTATACTTATACCTTGTAAAAATTAGCTTGCAAATTCAAAAGCACGCGTAAAAAGTGCCCTTAAGCTTAGTGAAATGAGATACACCATTGGCCGTTCGTTCATTCAATGAGAATTCAAGTCGAATTGAAACTAAATTTTAAATGAAGTGTGGAAAATATATTTTGTCTGTAACATAATTCAATGAATGAATGGCCGTTTAAAGGAAAACAAACATTCACGCTTACAGCAATACACAATCAGTTAGCTCCGCAATTAACAAAATCAAATTTATAAGGTGATAAAGCAATACCAATTCAGTAATATTCGAAACACTTTTCAATAATTATTCGTTTATGAACACAGTGCTAAATTTAAAGTTGTATTATTTGAACTAACAAGACTACCGTCAATAATAATTTATTGTTAAAAATTCACGTTTCACCACCATAAAATGATTTCTACCGAATGCGGGCAGCATTCCAACTGTTTTCGTGTACACAAGACTACCGCTTATTTTTAACAACTCGAATATTATTTTTTGGAAAGAAGACAACAACGACAATATTATCGGTTGGCGCCATCTAAACGTATGCATTTCGGTTAAAGTGAACTTAGTTTTACTAGCAGATCCATTCCAATGCTTGAAATAACGAAAAAAATATGCTTTTAGCTGCCACAATATGTGCAAAATTTTAACAACTTTCTAAGAAGTTCGTTACCATACGTTTTATCGTTGAATATTGTTTTATTATTTCCGCTACATTTTCGGGTTCAATATGAATGCCAACCCTCTTCTCATACTATTTGTGTGTGTTATGTTTGTTGTTTAAGTCTAATTTAGGACGGGAATTTGGTTTTCATGTAAATATCCTACTTTTGTTTGAAAACGACATCTTGTTATTCTATAATGTAATCACCCATTCATTGTCTGGGTCCTACGCTATCGATGATTTTAGTGCATATGCATATGTCCCGTCAAAAAAAAATTCAATGAATCTTGTTACAAATGCATAGATTCGTATATTCTAGATGTTGTTGTCATCTCGATATTACATCTAGGAAAGTTCCCGAATAAAATGTAACGATTTGTGTTCAAATAAAAACAAGTAGACAAAATGGCCTTCGTTTTTGAAGCCATAAACGCTACAATATGTAACAGTTAGTGTTTTAATTTATCAATTGTGTTCGATTATTAAGTACAATTTCATAATTCTAGCCAATGTAAATGGTTAGGTGGTAATAGCTACCCTAATTCAAGTTATGCTTATTTTCTTTATGGATAATCTCAAGGATCGCTATCCTAATAATTGATATAGTTATTCCTCACACAGTTGTTATTGCCATCGATTTTGTAATCAATATGAGAATATTAATGTTTCAAACATAAGAAATAATACATGTTTGTAGTGGTTAAAAGACTTCAGTTCGGAGTTCTAGCTTGATTCCTATACGGTTTTGATTATTAAGCTATCATGGCATGACAAAGTGGTGGATACGAATATGGTGAACATTTCACTTCGCTGTTTCATCAGTTAAAAAATAATGTGGTGAGTAAAACTGAGCTTGAATCGGAAACTGCTGGTTATAACAACGAATGAGAAAACAAATCGGTTTAAAAGAAAAGCATCAAGCAAGAAACAGTATTCATATGTTTATTGTAGTATCAATTTATAATTTTCTAAATAAAAGCACAAATGCTTCTTTTCCTGAATGAAAGTAAAATATCCTCAGCTTCATACGCTGTTCAGCTGATACAAATAGCTAGTGGCTTATCTTCATTCACGTATACCTATTGACATAACGAATTCGGCACAACAATAACTCGCTGCTTCAATGAATCCTCACATGCAAAACTACATTTGGGTTGAGCTTCACTACTCGATGGTAACTTAAAAATCTAAAAGGGCATCTTTTGTTCATTATGAGTCAGCTACCAGCATATTTATGTTTTTATGAAATTTTATATTTTCATTGAAGATGTTTAGATTCGTCCTATCCGAAAGAAAACAAACTTTTCTACGGAAAATATCTCCCCTGTATTAAAATTTTTATGTTTGTTTTCGTAATGTGATTCATGAACAAAATTTATGTTATTAAAAATGATATTTATATATTATCATCTTCTCAGAAGCTAGAACAATCTTTTTAGTTACCATCCCAGTCGAAATGTTTGCGCAGAAAAGACTTAAGCAAAAGGATAATAGGAATAAGCATGGAAAGTAAAAAGAACAGACTAATAATTTGCGCTACATAAATAAAGTTCTAATAAATAAAAATTTTATTGAAACCAAAATAATATAAAAATAGTAAGTATAACAGTAAACAGAACAATAAATCTAACCATTCTAATATAAAGTTACTCGTTTTCCTTAAAAAGAAATCAATACAACTTGAAAGTCAACAAAATAAAAACACATTCATAAATATCAAGGCAATAACACCTGTAAACTTTTGCAAATTATTTCAATACAAAACTATCTTTAATTTACAACAAAACTAATAACAATCAAGCAAAGTAGCAACAATGTGGTGAAATTAAATTTAAAAATAAAAATAAATCTTTTTTTAAGAAGCAAATCGTGTTGACTTTACTCTGGGTTAGTAATTGTCAGAAATTTTCAAACTTCAACCATGTTAGATTGGAAAAAAAGATTTTCATGTTAACTTGGATACATCGAAAAATAATGAAGAGGGTGAACAATTAAAGAGAACAAACAAAACAATGAATGGGCGGATATCCGATTGGCGTCCCCCTTCAAAGTGTTTACTATTTTCATAATTATTGCAACTACTGTCCCTATTCGCGGAAATGCTAAAATATTACTGTTGCATTTTTGAGAAAGCTAATACAGCTGCTGATTCGTTTCGTGACCAAGCAAATAAATTTCTCTATAGTCTTTTGATGCGTGCTCAAAGCTTATACATTTAAACGGTCTACCACTAAAAATAAAGTAAAATCTTTCGATTTTGGTTCAACTGACAGATGATTTTCCTCAAAAATGCGGATAAGTTAGGATTAAATATAAAAATTTAACACTTCATTAGGCTACCACTTTCGCTATTATCTACATGCATAGCTGCAGTTAAATATTATTTTCTTATAAAAAAACTGCGTAAACTGATCCTACACCATGAAGCTTCTTAAAGGACTGAAGTTATGATACGCATAAAAACGTCTACGGGATGTTTTGCGATACATCAATAGAAAAATGAGAGCTGCCGCGAAGAAACAAGCATCGAATTAGCAAAAAAATTATATTCAGATTGGCAGTGCGTTGATTTACAACTAAGATGCGTCGTGTATCGCGGAAAATATTGAGGGCGGGGCATTTACATTAGCAAGAAGCTATAAAATTGTATGATACGCGTCTGCTTCGACAACGCCATTATAATTGTTTGATTAACGCGTGCACTAGAAGCATCATCAACTTTCGCTTTACATCGAAATAACATTTTGTTTTTGCTGCTCCTCTGCCGAGGATAAAACTTAACGTACGAAAATATTTGCTCTTATTTTGTCTTCGCTAGTATATTTATATACATTAGTTATGCTTATGCGATGCGCGATCAATTTGCAATATTATATTTTTGTATAGATTCTAACGGTACTTTCTCATTTATCTTCGCTTGTTTTATTTTGCATTACAACTAAATTTTGAAACGTATCTTCTGCGTTGGTTTACTCTAATTTATAAATATAACAGTATGTTTATTATAAAGAGTTTTTTCCACTTTTCAGCTTGCTCAATCACTCATGTTGTCTGTTTTTGCTTTTCGTAATTGGGATTATGCAATTTTCTCCGTTCTCGTGTACTTAATGTATTTTTTTATTATGCAAATAAATTGCATAGATTTTAACTTTATTTAAACTTTATTAACAGTAACAGCCAGGATTACACTTCTTGGTATTTTGACAGACGTGCACGCAACTCCATATTTTCCTGCTTTAACTGCTCGACTTCTTGATGTAGCGTTGAGTTCTAAAAGAAAAAGATTTACAAATTCAGTTAGTTCTTAGATAGTTAAAAAATCTATTTAAAGAGTGTGATAAGGTGGATGCATGAATTTGGGTATTTTTTAAATGAAATCCAAATCAGATTAGAGCTTTTCCAACCCAGTTGATATCAAATAAGCGCCAATTTGATTTTGAAAAGCGCTCATTTGATTTGTAAAATCACAAATTTGATTCGAAACAGTTCTTAATTGAAGAGCAAATGCAATGCTATCAGAAAGTGCCTATCAGAATGCCATAAGAGCCAGAAAATATGAAATAGACTAATAACCGTGCTAGAAATCGAAAAACTGTTGCAATTATTGAATTTTATTGAAACTGATCCGAGTCAAGATTTTCGAATGTCTGCAGCACGTCCGCATCACATTGGAGCTGTTGGTTTCCAATTCGAACATATCGTTCTTAGGTTCAGTCCCCAATGACAACACTTTCAGAAGACGAATGGATTTCTGCCGGCGGAAAGATGTCCTCTCAATGTGAATCACATCAAATGATGTGTCCGTATGTCTATTCTAATATTAGTAGTCTATCATTTCATGTCTAATTTGAAGAGATTCACTTTGAGAAGGCATCTTTACTCCTCTCGGAATCCATTTGAATCGTGTCAAGGTGTCGTCATAGTGGATTGAACCTCAGGCTGCTGGTTTTCTATTCAAGCATTTGGAATTGGAACGTTTTAGCTTTTATCATCAACGGAACATTTGATAACTGAAAAGTCGAACGACAATGCATCTATCTGCCGGAATTCCCGATTAATAAACGTTGGAAAATATCCACCAAACTAAAACAAACTATAATATTTTAATGTGAAAAAAAAAATTAAATTTTTTTTGCCTGTTTGTCTGCAGCACGACCACACTGGTACGTGAAAATGTCACGGGTAACAGGTGTTTAGCCATCGTTATCGTATAGAAGGGGTGTGATCGTAGTACAGAACAACGCAATTTCATTAACATAGTGCAAACGTGTTGCGGACTATAAGGAAAATTATCTTCAAGTGCGGATGCGATGCAAACGTACGGTAAAACGTTTTGTTTTCGGTGTGCTGCGAACGTGTTGCAGATCTGAAAATTTCGATTCGGGGAAACTCTACACTGTACTAGCCGAAAGCTCTACAGCTAGGATTTCTGTACTATATCACAAGAAAGAACACGCAATCTATAAGGGACTTTTTTTCATTTGGAAACATATTCCACACATTCTAATTGATATTTAATATTGTATCAGTTATTTTTGAGGGTTTCATATTTGATTCCTCAAAGAATCGAAAAAAAATTCGACCAAACTCGAATTATACAAATTTAAATGCGTATCAAGAATCAAGCATCCACCAACTGAAACTTCTAAGAACATTTGAAACATCGAATAAATAGTTGACCTCAATCAGAAATCGAATGTATGCAATTCGGCTGAATATTGAAACTGTTTTAAAATTATTTTTACTTTTTTAAGTGGCTCAAAAATTTCAATATTTATTATAGGATTTAAAAACTAATTGGCCAACAGCGTCCCGCAATATTCTGAAAAACATTCATCTTGCCGGGTTGAAACTTTGTGATGGTTTTATGGTCGGCTCTCAAAACAGACACATAGCGCGTTTATAAACTTCCAAGAAAATTTAAATTTGTTGAGAGTGTTTGAAAATATATCTCACCTCCTTTTCCAAATATCTGGCGCGCATCGCAATCTGATTTTCCTTTTGTCGTCGGGCGTCGCGTGACCGTTTTGCTGCGATGTTGTTCTTTCGCCGCCTTGCCCAATATTTGTCGTCTTTCAGTTCTTCTGGAACGAATTGTTTTCTAGATTTTTTTATCATCGGTTGGGGTTTCAGCTCCTCATCAGAGAAGGCGCGTGTGCGCGGATCAAAATCACGTCCAGAAGAAGCAAATGAAAACGCTGAAATATCAAATACTAAACGTTAACGATGTTGGGAGGATTGTCCAAAGCATTCAAAGAAAAAACCATAGTGAATAACACAGCAGATAGCTTTTGAAAAGATTTTAAAAACAGATCTATTGGCCAACATTACTCTTTTCTAGATTTTGCCCAAAAGTTTTGGCAAACTGGCAATGAAATATTATGTAACATTCAATGCAAATTTATAAGGGGAGAATGAAGTTCTAAATGAAGAAAATAGTTTGCAAGGACTTTATTCTCCTGCATGTATATTATCTTTGATTTGAGTTATCTGCCAATGATACATGGTAAACATAACAATTTACACCAATCGTTAACGCTAAGTTTCAGATATTCAAACTTTACGATTGATTTTAGTCAATTATCAACGACAACTTGTGCATGACCGAAAACCGCGATTTCAGCGCCATCATTTCCAATCTGTATTTTCAGTATTTTTTATTTGAAACAATCTATTGAGTCATTTCAAAAAATGCAATGCTGCGTTAATGTGTGAGCATCGTCAACACACTATTTGCGCAACATTCCATAATTTATTAATGAATCAAAAACGAAAAGAAAAATTTCCAATAAATTTTTTCTACACATACTCGTATACTCACTTGACTCCGCAGGTGATGGTGGGTTGATTGTATCAGGACTAACGCAATCTGACGGTGACGGAGATCGTTCACGTTTGGTTGTTACATGTCCTAAACTCAAGGACAATCCAGTTGAATGTCCCAGAGAATCGGACCGATGGCCCAAGCCTGTTGAGTGCCCTAGGTGGGTCCCTGGCAATCCATCCGGAATATTGTTTTCTGATAGGAACTCGTCCAAATCTGCATACTGTACGGAGGAAGGATACGTTAATATTGCTCCTTGGATGCTTTTGTTTTTCACACAAATTACAAAGCACACGTAAGCTCTAAAATGATCACATTTATGAAATAGATGATATGGTTATATTTTTAAAGGAAATTTAATTCATACTGTCACAGTATGTGGTCACGTTATGCGACGCGTTGGTTTATAATCTGACTTTGCATCTCTCTCGTTTTCCAGACATACTTCTTTTATAAATTTGCTTCATCAAACAAAATATATAGTTAGGGGTATTTCAAAAGCTACAAGTAACTATTTTCGGAACACTTACCGGCCTGAAGAAACATTATACGTGTGGTATCAGCATCATCATTTCATAATTTACACTGCATCCTCTTAAATAATCCTAAAAGATATCTGTTTTATAATTGTAAGATGGACATCGAAAGGACACGCGAGTCCAGCATTAGTTCAATTTTTGTGAGAGATCTTTGAACATAATTGGAATCTGGTGGGAAAAAACTGTGAAAACTGCTTTTCCCAAAGTGGATCGTCGATCAGAGAAAATGCTTGCATGGAGCGAATTCATGAGATTGAAGTAATAAGTCATATATGTACATTTCATAAATAGTTGTGATATGTTTTTGGTAAATAAAAACATCTTTTGTATTCTTGTAGAACATCACTAAAAATTTCCTACCATATTATGTAAAAAATGTGTTCAACATCATGATTATTTGCAACGCATCCAGGAGCACCTATGTGTAATTGTTTAGTATCTCAACGCAGAGTTCCTTTCAATCTTACTTGCAGAATAAATCAAATTTAACTAGAAATAAATTATTTTTTATTGCCATTTTCATTTGAATGCATGTGAATAATTGCTTAACTTAATCGGGTTATTGACACCACTCCACTCGTTCGAAAGTATATTCATGAATTGAAATAAAAAACCAATGAATACATTAATTATTCAAAACTGCGTTTCACTTTCCAATGACTGCTGAATATCTACTATACATTGAAAATGGTGGAGTTGTAAAATCAAACAGCCATTTTGAATTTTCTGATAATGAAGTGTGGCTCCTGTATGAAACTAATGGAGTTATCACACTGACTCTAAGTAATGAAAATTTCGATTTCCCAACGAAAGTATCAATACGAATAATCGACACTCCAGTGTCAATTGGTTTTGAAATCACGTGTGGCTTAAATGGCAAAAAAGGTTTTCCAATTGGGATGCATTCAAAACCGAGCATTATTGGCGAGTGAGAAATAATTAAGGAAAAAATTGAGCGTATTGCTCCCAGTTCTGCATATATCAATGTGGATGAGATTGGTTCCCAAAATAAATGTTCTTCAAAAAAAAAAACTAATCAAAATTCATCAGGATGAAAATCCATCTAATTTAGTAGGTACTCGCCCTTTCAATGCAGCCTGCTCTTATTTTCGCACACATACACAAACGCATATACACACCTTAGCCAAAGTTTCACTTTTTATCTCGAGTGCCGCTTCCTCGAGTTGGACACTCGAACCTGACTCAAGAAAGTGAAAGTATCTCCCAAAAAGAAGTTGCACGCATCGGCAACCAAATGAATTGAGAGGTTTTTTTCAGTTTCGGTGTAGCTTAACGTGCATTCATTCGCTCCCGCCAACTGACTATGTCCGAAATTAACGACAAACTGGCCTTACCACTTTTGGAAATTTCCAAGACAATTCATTTGGTTTTTTTGTCAGTTGGTGAATATCCGGGAAAACGTTCGAATTCAAGCAGCATCACATTCTCAACAATACCGAAGACACGTGAGCTGATGACGCACCAAGACGTTTATTTATATTATATATGTATGTAGGTACCTATTGAGCCAATAAATTTAGATAATGCGTGCGCGAAAACGCGTGGAGCCAAGAAGACAGTGAGGATTATGTAGGCCTCTAAATCGAGTTCCAAATTAAAGTTGGCTAACAATGTGTTCCAAACAGCTCCAACAAGCAATAAATTGAAGTAAGGTTTCGTATGTAAGACTGAATTTATTTCCGGATTAAAATAAGATACGCATGAAGACTGCACACATGAACATGTCTATTTTTCACCATAAATCACATGACCGTAGAAACGGAAAACGACCATCCCTTATAAAACCATTGCAAGTACATAGTCACTTCAATAAGTGGGTTGTCCTCTCCAAATATGAATGTATTTAGATATGTGAAGACATCGGTTCCAACGTCACACTCTGCTCTGTTTTACTATTTGAACCCAAACAATCAAATCGAATCTTATCTTGAAATAAGATATGAAAAATCACGGCAAGCTTATTTAATTTTGTTTGAAAAGCTGTTGTACATTGTTTATACATTTACCTACAAGTAGATAAAACATCTATGTTGAAGCTTGTCGGCAGATAAATTCGAAGAATCGCCAGTGATAGCTAATATTACAACTTTGGGAAGAAAATTTTGGCGATTTTTTGGCAATATTTGAACAGTGATTTTTCAATAACTAATCCAACATTGATATCTTACGATTGAAGCAGAATCGTAAGCTTTCGTAAATACATATTTTCAACTTAAACAATCCCTTGCAGACTTGCAGAATAATTGTATGCCAAACAATTCATAATGAACATCATTATAATCCTTTCATTTTCAGTTTTTATATGCTCCAGTTTTACAGATTTACCTTGAAGATCAATAAATGGACTTCGATCCCATTTAAATGGAACTCCTTGTGTTTCTATCGCGTCACTCTCTGATCAATGCATTGTTGTAAAAATTTAGTTGGCGTGAAATCTATCCACCGTTTCAAGTGTTTTTTCTAGAGGATGGGTGTATTTGAGAAAGCTAATCAACGTAGTCGCCACTTTCAGATTGTAATAATATTTGCAAGACCTTTTTCGAAACGATAACAACTTCTTGCCGTTAATGCCATGATATTAGAAAGATTCCTTCGCATAAACAGTCGCATCTGCATCTAGTCATATTTCTCAGCGATAGAGAAATTTAATTTAGTGAAAAATAACTCGTGATATTAGTTTGTTAGTTTTGTTGATTATACAACTTATTTTTTGGCTTTAAAAGCATGATTCAAGTCGATACCATCTACATGAAAGAATATCTCACACTGCTTTCCATTTCGTCAAGTCCGAGTTAGAATATATTGAGTACGCTGTCGTGGATTGATTTAAATTTAAGGTCTATGTACATTCTTATTGACTAGTAAGTTATAAGAAATCCATAATGAGATTCCAATCACTTTTCTTTTAAATGAATCTAGAAGCAATAAACAAGCATAGCTTTGCCTATTTCGGAGTGAAATAGATGTTAAAGTTTGAATCAATTTTTCAATGTGAGTTAATAATGCATTGAAATAACCAATCCTCCAAAAATATGAAGATACATACATATATGCTTCTTATATGCTCATCAGGGAATACAAACTACTCTTGTTAAGTATAGGATGTTTCTCACCCAACGTTATTGGTTCTAATTAGGAGAAAGACATACATATCTGGCTACAATATGAGCAACAGTAAATCATAACAGAATATTATTGTATATTTTAGAAGTAGACACTTTAAGAGAAGTGTAGAAGCATAAAAGATAGGTACATATATACAAAATTTCAGATGTTTGAAACTTATAATCATCCCTATATTCTATGCAAAACTTTTAAGATGTTATTTAATTATGTACAATTCGTACTTCTCACCCAAAATATCTCAATGCATTTATATACACATGTAAAGTGAATCATTAGAAACTTTTTGAAATAAATAAATATTGGAATTTATATACTTACAATCGAATGAATGTTAAAAGATTTTCTCGATCAATTTCCCTAAACTCAGATTAAAATAAATTTCCTGAAAAAATATAACTTACATCATGATAACTGTGACGAATTACGTATTATGCAAATGTAAATGAGAGTGCCTTAGTAACTGGACGGCCACTTAAATAATTCCAAAGGTATATCGAAACCAAAAATGCCACATAGCACATTTACAATGATTTGTTAATTCCAAAGGACTATGAAATTGGAAGATTACTAACTTGGGTTACCTTAAGATCAGCATCGTACGGCAATGTCTTATCCCAAAGATTGGGTCCAAGGAAGGCAGCCTGCGCTTCAACATTCCACGGATCTCCGTCTTCTTTGTATTTGTCGTCGCCGCAGATATCTTTGCTGTTTCCTGATTTACCTGAGTAAAGAAAAACTATTTTTAATTATAGACATATGTTACTTGAAGGATATTTAGGTGGTGACTGTAGGGATAGTTTTATAAAAGTTTGGCTGTGATAGGGGTCGTGAGTGATGGCATAAGTGCATTGCTCGATACATCAGTATAATAGTTGACGTGGTTCCAAACGGATTGTTCATTTCACCCATACTACGTCTCTGGAATCTAAAAACAATTTAAATTATATCGAATTTACTTTCATTTGATCGACACATGTTGTCAAGAGGCATCTGGCAAGTCCACCTATCATCCACCGAAATGAATTGTCTTCATTAACGAAATTTTCAAAAAGGACTTTTCTTTTTACACTATGGACTTTGTCGTAATGTTGCAGCTATGATTGAAAAATATAATATAATTGTTTCAAACAGAATGTGGCTCCACATCATATTCGCATGGATGCAAAGCAAAAGTATATGCTGACTTCACATGATTACAAAAGTGGACAGAAACGCTTCTAGTATAGCTCTCCGATACACACATTACACAGCATACGACTGAACTAGTTACGCCTCACAATTAACCACTCAACATTTCATGCCTATCAGGAGTAAAATGACTCTGCAAATAAGTTATACAGGAAGAAATGGAACACTTATAGGAAGTAGACACTAAGTCCCGTGCAGTGAACACGACAAAAGGTAATGGATATATGTAGCTCTTTCGTGCAGTCATTGCAGCATTGCTTCCTTAAGATATATCTATGTAGGTATCTATATAACTAAGAAAAAACACTTTTAGTTTTTTCTAAAAAATATATTATTTCATGAAACAATGCTGATCTTCAGCCGTGCAACTTACTACTCGCTTACTTATTCTCTAATCTTGACATTATATTGTCTCGGTTTGCTGACTCATCGTTCTGTACCGTGAGAAGATATTCGCGAAATTCTCGGAACTATGATGATGTTTACACAGCTGCGGATGCAGCTGTGTCAACATAGTAATAAAAATGCTGACTATCGAAAGCATTGCGATCTGGATATGTAACCTCTCCCCCGTTTAAATTAAAATTCTCCGGAATTTTTCCACTTTCTGGAATTTTGTTGGAAGTGAATTTCAACATTGATTTTTTTTTATGCCTCAAAAACATCGCAAGTAGTTATTAATAAAATCGTTAGAATCGATGAGCCAACAATGTAGTGTACATTTTTATGGTATCTTATATTATTGATATATTTTAAATTGACAGTATTTGTAAGTATAATATTAGTAAAATTGAAATGTTTGGAAAAAATGTACTTAACATTGTCCGTGTAGAAAAATCTATCCACAAATTTTTCGTTAGTATTACTGAATGTTTGGTCTAAGTTTTGAATAGAACAGTTACTAACTGTTATCAAATATTTCCATTTAAATTTATTTTTTTTTTTGGTCGTCACATTATTAATTAATTCAATGTTTTTTCATATTTTCACAAATCAAAATAAGTTTTTCTTATTTCTATTACATCAATTTTAGTCAACATACAGTCATTTCTCATAAACAATTATTTAGAGGTTCTAACTCGTTTTTGTACTGCGATGTATTTTCAGAAACATACATTTTCTTCTTTATTTCGAGAATATATTCGTCGTCCATTATAACTTGCAAATAATTAGTAGTGGGTAACGCTGTTATCAATTTAAAATCAACTAGTTAACATAAGTCTTTAAACTGTAATAGTCCTGTTTGTACTTTTTTTTTGTTTGTTTGTAAAAGTCAAGTTTTGTTTCGATTGGTGGTAGCACTAGAGTTAGTAACATCAGTGTGGGTAATACTAATGTTATCACCTGCAAATTTACGCGGTCTTTTAGTATTCGTTGGATGCTCTTTTTCTTTAACTTTTATTCTATATCTTGGTTGATTCTTATAGTAATTTCGTTTATAATTTTTAACTGGAATTATATTTCTACTTTCTTGATAGTCTTCTCTACTTTTATTTAGGTTACTAACAATTTTCTCTTTTCTATTTTGTGCTAACTGGACCAGACGTGCAGGACTAGCTTGCATAGCTTGGTCAGGCGTCATTCGAATTGTTGTATGGTACCTGCCGTTGTAATTTTTCACCGCTCTGTGAATTTTTTGGACTATACTTAAATCTAACTTACGCATTGCTACTAACTTTTCCTGTATGGTACTGTGGAATCTATTTATATCGCTGTTTCCCGTGTGAGTGTTAGGGGTAGTTAAATGTAGCTCTACTTGCTGTTCGCTTAAGAAATCTTGCAAGTTTATGGAATTAAATTCATTTTCTCCTACTAGTTTCTTTGGTTTCCCGAATTTAGAAAAATGTTCTTCCAGTGTTTCGACTTTTTTCGTCCAATGTCTATTTGGTAGATGATATGCGTATACTTTCTTCGTAAGTTTGTCTATCAAAGTTAAAAATGGCTGTTTTAGGAAGTAATAGACATCCATGTGAAGAATTTGGTTTGCATCTTTTGGAGTTTCACTGATTTTGTATTTTAATTTGATTGGTTTTCGCTCGTATTTAGTTTCCAGACATGTTTTGCAATTGTTTATTATTTTTGTGATTTCTTTCGAGAGGTTTGGATAGAATATCCTGTTCTTCAATTGATAATAGGTTTCTATTATTCCACTATGTAAACTTTCTTGGGTGTGATAAAGTGATATTTGCCTTTGTGCTTCTTCTAACGTTCGCATTTCAGTCGCGTGAAGAGTAGCTTTAATGAACTTTATATTCTTTTCTCGTCCAAAAAGCTCTATTAATAATTTTTGTATTTTGTGATATTCATGATACGATAATTCGGTGTAAATACCGATTTTACCGGGTACAATAAATCTTCTAAATAAACCAATCCAATGTTCTCGATTTTTCGTCATATCAACATAAATTATTCTGCGATTATGCAGTGTTTCCATTTCTTGTTGTACATCACAGGTTAAAATCAGCTGAGTTCTATATTTATTAACAATAGTCTCTTTTATAGGTATGTGATCTAATTGCTGTTCTTCTTGAGAATGAATCGTAGCGTCATTTGTTAAGGCGTTTACTGATTCGTTCGTCAATTGGCTTTTATCTTTGTTTTGAGGAATCCTACTCAAGAAATCGGCAACCTTATTTTGTTTTCCTTTTAAATACTCGATATCAAATTGGTATTCTTGAAGTTTAAGTAACCATCGTTGGTTCCTCTGACTAAATTCTTTTCCGCTATATTTTTTGTTAAGGTATTTAATGGGTAAGTGATCGGTGATAATTTTGAACCGATTACCCCATAAATATGGTCGAAAATACGTCACAGCCCATATGATGGCTAAAAATTCTTTATCAGTTACTGAATAGTTTTTTTCATGATCGTTCAGAGATCTTGACGCGTAACAAACTGGTTGTTCGTTTTGTGTTAAGACAGCTCCTAAAGCATAGTTACTAGCATCAGTGTATAAAGTGAATGGATTCGAAAAGTTTGGAAATTTGAGTATAGGATGTTTAATTATGCTCAATTTTAGCGTCTCAAACGCTTCGATGTATTCTGGATCGTTGGCATTTATATTTTTTCCTTTTTTTAAGTATTTGATCATAGGAGTGGCAATTTTTGCATAATCCTTAACAAATTTCCTGTAAAATCCCGTAACACCTAGAAAACCTTTTAGTTGTTTGTCTGTTTTAGGTAAAGGGTATTCTTGGATACATTTTATTTTATTAGGATTTGGCTTCATCCCTTCTGACGTTAAAATATGACCAAGAAACTCTGTGTTTCTCTTCATAAAAGAACATTTATCGAATTGAATTTTAAGATTATGTTCTGTAAGTTTATTGAAGATAAGTGTGAGAGAATTAATGTGCTCTTGTAAACTAGTTGAGAATACTAATATGTCGTCTAAATAAACGACACAAATTTTGTTTATATGTTCCCGGAGTATGTCATTCATCAGCCTTTGAAAGGTGGCTGGAGCATTCTTTAAGCCAAAAGGCATTCTGAGATACTCATATAATCCAAACGGAGTAACAAACGCAGTTTTTTGGATATCGTTAGTGTGGACCTTAATTTGATGGTATCCCTTTGCCAAATCAATGGAAGTAAAGTACTGGGCTCTGCCGAGCTTGTCCAGGATACTATCTATGTTTGGAAGGGGGTACTTGTCGTCTAAAGTGATTTCGTTCAGTTTGCGATAATCAACGCATAGGCGAAATTTTTGCCGTCCCGAATTGTCAATTTTCTTAGCGACAACTACAATTGGAGAGGCGTATCTACTATTGGATTTTTGAATGATTCCCTGTTGTTCCATTTCCAACACTTGCTTCCGGACTTCTTCTTCGTGTTTTGGAGGGAGTCGATAGAGCTTAGCATGAATAGACTGGTCTGTACTGGTTTTTATTTCGTGGCAAATAGAATCTGTCTTAGTTAGTAGATCCCCATCTTTATAAATAAGATGTTTGAATTTTTTTAAAAGAGTTCTCACTTCGTTTTCTTCTTCTGCGTTCAAGTGACTTAAATCTACATCTCTGTTGTTAGAATGAAGCTCAAAACAGTCGAAATTTAAGCTATTTTCTGAGGAATAAATGGGAATTGAACTACCATTGTTCAGAGTTAACGTTTTATTCTCAAAATCAATACTTTTACATATTTTGCTCAACACATCCATACCTATTAGTATATTGTATGGTTTATTCCCTAAATTACGTTTATACCATTTAATTGCTCCTTTTGGATCATAGTTGAACTCTTTTGGGATGCCTGTACTTATGAGATCTACAATTTCAGTTGTTACATTGTTGATCGTTTCTAAGTTCATTTTTATTCGGTCTAATACTTTAAATTTACTACAGTCAACGCTACTGGAGTTGATAATACTCATAGTTGAGCCCGTATCGAATAAACATTTATATTTTACTCCGTCGATCGTAAGATTAGCAAATATTTTGTTTCCGAGGCCTAGTTTATAAAAAACGCGGGCTCAATATTATGAACCGCTTCGTTCCTTGCACATTCAACAGGATTTGTATTAATTTGGCCTATATCCATTGGTTCGTGATGCTGAAGTGCATTTCTGAATTGCCCAGAAGGATTAAATGTGGGTCTTTGATATTGACCTGGATAATTGTTCTGATTTGTTCTAAAATTATTACGGAAGTTATTGTGCCTATACTGTCCCGAATTATTATTATTAATCCTTCGTTGACCGGAGTTAGTATAAATTTGCCTGAATTGGCCGGAATTATTATTATTCTCATTATTGAAGCTACGGCGATTATGATCGTGAAAGCTAGAGACATTTCGATGAATATGGTCGTTTTGTAACCTGTAATTGTCGCGTCTGTAATTAGTATTTTTAGTTTGTGGATTGTGTCGAATATCACTTGTCATAAGGCTTTTATCTAAGTTATTGTGATCATATCCCACATATGAATATAACATGGTTTTAAGAGTATGGAGGTCGAATATATCCTTTACATCTCTTGACAGGTTTCCTGACACTAATTGTTTAACACGATTTATGAGTAGACTATGAAACGTATTCTTAATATCACTTGATTTTGTTTCGTAAATCGCGAAAGCATTTATGTCTCTTACAATGTTTTCTATTTTGAGGCTTAAATCTACAATTGAACTTACTTTTAAGTTTGTAATTTTCCATGAGATTTCCTTGTAGTTTACGCATGGTCGAAAATGTTGCACTAGGAGGATTTTTGCTGCTGCCCAATCTGCAGGATGATTATTTAGGAGAAGATCCTTTGCTCCACCGATTATTTTTCCGTTGAAAACTACTCGCCAAAGCTCGGGTCTCAAGGATGCCGCTACTGCTTCCATGTGTGTGTCCACCGCATGAATAAAGTTGGCCAGGTCGTTAGCATCTCCTTCAAATGGTTTTAAATATTTAATTTCCGCCATCATCCTGGCTGCCATGCTTGGAGGTGGAGTAGCAGGAGTATTGAGAGAAGACAGTGATTCCAATGCTGCTATGAGTCTGCTTGTAATTTCCGTGTCCATTGCGTCTGGTGTGATGATGTTCCCCCAAAACTTCAGGAGTTTATCCTCGATTTTCCGTGGAATGATTGGTTGATTGAAACCAATCAGGAGTACAAAGTTAAGAAGTTGGTGTTGGTAACTTTGATAAGTAGGTGAGTTGTTTTAGTTGGGCCCAATGTATAGATCTTCGATAGATCTTTAGAGGTGCACAATTTGATTAATTAATCAAATATTTCACTTTAAAAGGCTCACTGATTTTTAGCTATATCGCGCCCGATTATTCTGCGTACAGGACTCTTCCCAGTCTCAAGAAGGTTTTTAAGGCTTTCAATACTTTTGTGCCTCCTGACAAGAATAATTTACCGGATTGGTTATTTAATTTATTCTGATTAAAAAACACAACGCGTATTTTCGTTTATTGGATCCTGCAAGTATAGACAGGATCCTACCGACTGCGCCACTAAGAAAAAACACTTTTAGTTTTTTCTAAAAAATATATTATTTCATGAAACAATGCTGATCTTCAGCCGTGCAACTTACTACTCGCTTACTTATTCTCTAATCTTGACATTATATTGTCTCGGTTTGCTGACTCATCGTTCTGTACCGTGAGAAGATATTCGCGAAATTCTCGGAACTATGATGATGTTTACACAGCTGCGGATGCAGCTGTGTCAACATAGTAATAAAAATGCTGACTATCGAAAGCATTGCGATCTGGATATGTAACCTATACCGCCAACGCTTTATTGGATGGAGGTGCCATTTTCTCAGCCATGCCCGTTCAGATTGCAGATATAAATCAAACGGGACCGATCCAATGTTTTCGGAGAATGTGAAATTTCACTTTCGTTTCCCGTTTCACGATAAAATGAAGTTGTGCCTAGGTAAATGTATGTAAAGACAGCCCAGGTGAGAGTGCCGAATGAGTAGGCGATATACATATTCGATTACCGAAAGTTCATTGGGTTTGATATAAATTTTCAATTATTGCCATTATTCGATCTGATCTTGAATCAGTTAATAAAGAGTTATGTGGACATTAAGGTTTCTTCGAATGAATCCTCTTTTCAGAAATTCTCCTAAGACAAGTAAACTATTTTTTTTGCTTCCAAATAATATAGAAGTAGTAGTAGTGAGCCAGACTATTCAATACCTTCCTAGGTAATTAATTTGTATACAGAGTGAAAAAATAATCCATAATCTAATGGACAGAGCTTGCTTTTCAAAATTTGTCCAAACTTCGGGGGAAAAATCAGACTTCAATCAATTCACTGGAAAAAATGTGATAAAATTAATGTCTGCTTCCCTGACACCGGGTCTCCACTTATGCATTTGCCAACTTACAACTAAATGATCAAAAAATGTCCCGTTACTTTTACAAGCGACAGAATAATGTTTTTACTTCGTTAATTTTCCTTACTCCTACAAACGCAAACATTTGGTTCATTACGTGATGGACTGGATTTAATAAGTATCGTCCCTCAAAAGTTCTTATAACGCTATGAATGCTTGGTATGAATTTCTACAGTCAATAAATTGCACAGTTCACATGGAACCTTTATGGAGAAACACTTGATATCGAAAAAATTGGACCTGTTTATGAAACCAATACAAAATGATCACTGAATTCATTTGCATATGTTTCACTTTTAATACATATTTATTATGTTCAAACCTGAGGAGGTCTCATGACAAACACTACAAAGTGCAATCCAGGGACGATGCTTGCCTTGAGACGTCCTTGCTCGGAGGATATGAGTAAAACAAAATTAAGCGCCTTTTATCAATCGATCATTATCGTTCTTACTTTCGTTAATCAAAGACCGTTCCAAAATCGGGAATCTTGTTTTTTTTTAAATAAGGGTGGTAAAGGACTCATGTTAGTGATAAACCGAACTGATTTTGCAAAAAGTTTTAAGGCCATAACTGTGGTAGCAAGAACAAGAATTTATTGCCAAAAACGAGAGCATCAAGAACAAATCAAAAATATGACCAAACGGCGAGATATTAAGAAAAAAAGATTCTATTTTTAACATAAACCTAGGGAAGATTAGCAAAACTGAAATGAATAATGAAACTAATATAAAAAAGTTGAATGACATGTACGGTTTGTTAAAAAAAATAAAAGGAATTTTTGAATTTCACAGATCTTATTCGTCCGATTCGCGCCATTTTATTTGTGCTAGTAAACATGCCTGAAAAGTATCTGTACATTAATAGCAGTATCAGATGTGTAGTCTGTTGACAGCTGCTGAAAACGTTAAATTTATTTTACTACGTTCCGCAATTTTTAACTTGTTGAAATAATGGATCGGAAAATTTGCATCGAATTTTGCTATAAAAGTGGAATAAAGTGCAGAAAGTTTTTAAAATTGCTAAATGATAGTTCCTTTAATGAGTGTGCTATGATGAAAACAAGGGTTTACGAGTACAAAATGACCGTGCTGATGTCGAGCGCGCTGGCCATCCTAGAACATCATCAACCGGTAAAAACGTGAAGAAATGAAGGAAATAATTATGAACGATCACCATATCCCCATGTGATGTTGACATATCAATTGATTTAGCTGATGATTTTTTCCCAGATATTTTAGGTATGAAACGAGTGGCAGCAAATTTTGTTTCAAATTTTTTGAACTTCAATCAATAACTGCGGCGAATGGAAATTATTCAGGAGTCACTAAATACAGTCAGAACTACTGACATGAGTGATAAAAGGTGATGAAATATGTGCTTGCAGATATGACATCGAAAATAACGCTCGATTGTCTCAGTGGAGGCATTCTGGATCATCGAAAAAAAATTCAAGTTCCATCGAATGTCAAAGTTATGCTTACTGTGAGCTTCGATTTCAACTGCATACCAGCACTATAAGTTCTTGTAACAGGGTCAAACCATCAATAATGAGAACTACCTACAAGTTTAACGCCGTTTGTGTGAAGCAATCCGAAAAATGTGGTCTAAGTGCGACCCTTGAGGCCCACACGACTAACTTCCCAGCGGGGTGAATACAAAAGCTATAATTTGTTTTTATTATTAATGACTATTATTAATAATTGCTATTATTAATAATCACTATTATTAATAATTATTTTTCTAAATTATTAAAATTACTTTTATTATTTTTATTAAGTTTTTATCTAACCATAAAAGCTTTGGTAGAGGAAGTGGCTTCACCCACCTGGTCGTCCTCTACCAAAGCCTCGGCAATCTTGTCCTCCTCATTGTCGTCCTCCTTGTCCTCCTCCTCGTTCTCCACCTCGTCCTTCATCACGGCCCCGGAGTCCACCACCATTATTGAGGGTATTTAATTATTATTAATAATATCTAATCATTCGTTGTTAAGAATGTTTGATCGTTCCTGAATAATTATAATTGACTTTATATTTCCAATATCAAATTACAACTAATAATATTTGATTAATATTACCAAAATTAAATTATTTATACAAATATCCAATTATTATATACATTAGCGTCACACATCCCAAACCTCATATATAAGTTTGGAATTCTATGAATTAATCTTGATTTGTTTTTGAATAATATATTTTACAACATTGATCAAAATTTTGCTAAAACACACAGTAATAATAATATAACTATAAAGGTATTTTGAATATGCACGAATAAATAGTGCGTTTCAACAGTTAAGTAATTATTTGTCTTTTTTAAGTGTTTTCGTCCTAAATAAAAAACGACTGGACCGATTTTGCTGAAAACTCCTTCAGTTTTAAGTTACGTAATTACGCGTCGAATGAAACGTCGAAGTCCCACGTCAATATGGTCTTTGGTTCTCGAGATAATCGAGACGAAAAATAATTCCGAACCCACATACGTACATACACACACAGACATCGGTGGATTTGGATTCTAGGGACCTTAAAACGTGGAGATATGTCAAAATTTGGGATTCGCATAATCGACCCCATTACAATAACTTCCCATAGGAAACTGGGAAGTTAAAAAACGAAACAATTCATGGCTTTTTCGTGAATTTTTGGCTAAATATGACTTTGTAATGATAATTTAACATCCATATTCACCAAACATGACTCCGTATGAGTTTTGGTTTCCAAAAATAAAGAGAACCTTACGTTTTTTTGGGGGAAGACGACATTGAAAGCTATCCCAAAGTTCGAAAAATATTTTGGGATTTGCAGAAGTGTGTGTTATATCTAAAGGAGACTATTTTGAAAAAGATAACATTTATGTTAACGAATAAATAAAATTCTCGCTATTTTTTGAACACACCACTACTTTGAGAGTAAAGTTAGCTATTTACAAGGGTACATAGGCGTAAATTTAAGTTCTAATTGTAAAAATGCAAGACTATCATAGGATGTTTTTATTTTGTTCATCACTAGTTGCATTTAACTCCACCTCCATTGCTTCGTACAAAAACTCGTCGACTCATAATGAATGATCCTCAATTAAACAAGAATTATCTCACTGTCAACGCTGCCTCATTGACGAATACCACAAGCCAGCCTATCTTGTGATCTGACGTATGAATGGAAACACATGTAAAGAAACGTTTGCAATTCATATGGTAGTTCCAATTGACTGCAACCGCCTTCAATCCACAAAGTGACTACGGTACAAGTATCTATCTATATGCATATGTACGAGTATGAAGAATTGCAGAGCATTAGAATAATGCAAATGAAGCCGAAGTGCATAGGAAATGACTTCACTCTATTTCATTCCATTCAAAATAGAAAAAGCTACTTGTATGGCCGGATCGGGACGTATGTATGTACGTATGCATGGCATGAATTAAGTACATGTATGTACAATCACATGTCTTTTATATTGCATCGCGTGGGTTCTTCATTCACAATCATATGACGGGTTTAGTATTAGAGGCGATAATCATATGAACTTGTGTAGAACGGAAAATTCTAAACTTTAATTGGAGGCCAATACAAGGTCAAGGTTATTGATTTGAAATTGCCGTTTGTGCTTTCTGAGCCAATAGGCACATAAGAAGTCGTCAAATTGAAATCAAACTGCTGAAAGATGAGTGTCTCATACACATATAGGAGCGAAAAGTCTTCAAAACTTCAGATGAAATAATCTCCGCAAACTAATATGAATGAAAATAGCTTTCTCAGCTAGCGTACATAGGAAGCTCATTTGCTTGACAACATTATCGAAGCAAACTTATGTACATAGCTTGGAACAATGATTTTTATTCTCGGAATAACCGTCGAAACGAACAGTCAGTTCAGTACCATCATCACCCCGACTATGTTTGATCAATCAAAGCGAATCAAGATCACATAACATATTTTTCATTCCACTAAATTGAATTAAGAATTATCTTCTACAACTTCTTTTCAATGGACTTTAGTTTAAAGTTAAGTATAAATGAAGACTTGATGGTTCGACAAACACTTTAAAAGCTATGATCTTTTAATTGCAGTTGCGTTATTTAGTTTAACAGCAGACGATATCACTGGCTGCCCAATACTTGGAGCCACTTGACTACAAATATCGCCACTGGTACTTTTCTCGCAATCGGTAAAATTTTGCGCACGAAACTCAAAACTAGATATATATGTACATGTAAAAATGTAAAAAGGATCCTCAATATCGACCAAGAATATAAGCTATCAGTATGCAAAGTTTCATCAAAATCTTTTCAGTAGTTTTCGGTGATGGGGACACAGACAGATAAGCCGACAAAAGTCTTAGAAATAGTATTTTTAGTTGCTACTGGTTCCATATACAGTCTGTCAAGAATGAGTTTATACACTCAAATCAATTTTAGTTTTTCACTTCCAAAGCCAAAAATAAAGCATTCCTATTTCTGTACACAAACTTTATCCGTCAATTGTAGTTGCATACAATACTAAGAAACGTTTCGTAGAAAACAATTCCAACTTCGATTTCCGGAAAACGAGAAATACAACAGTGTCAAGAAACTCTTTTTACAAATGGTTAACCGTTATTAATGCTCTGCATTGTTCATTGTTGTGATCTAACTAGTTAATTAGTTGGTGTCGGTTAGTGGTTAGTAAGTTCTGTACATATAATATTATCCTTAAAAAATGACAGGCAAGAGGCTATCTTTTGACATTGTATAGTTAGTGTACTATAATTACCAATAGGGTAAAAGTGTACAGGAGCATTCAAAAATGTTCTCGGCAACACGACAGACAATATACAACGTCATAAACCGAGCTCGAAACGAGGGTATATTGGAGCCAAAGCGTGGAGGTGGCCCTAAAACCCAAAATAACCACACGTGTAGATCGCGTTTTAATGAGAAAAATTCATCAAAACCCTCATGTTTCAACCAGAACATTTGCACGGGAGATCAAGGAAGAGTGCAGTAGTAATGTTTCCCATGAAACAGTTCGACAGGCCATAATTGCGAACAAATATTTTTCAAGAGCAGCACGAGAAAACCGCTACTCTCTTCACAAAATATCGAGAAGCATTTTTTTCTTCGCGACGATACATATTTCTAAACCGACCGACTACTAGGACGATGTCATATTCTGTGACAAGACCAAAATAATGCTATATTATAATGATGGACCAACCAGAGTGTGGCGAAAGACCTTAACATCGTTGGAAAACAGAAACATTATTCCCACTGTCAAATTTGGAAAACTTTCGATAATGGTTTGGGGGTGCATTTCCAGCAAAGGAGTTAGAGACTTAGCTTTTATTGAGTCAACCATGGATGCGCGACAAAATTTGAGCATTCTGAAAAACCAATTGAACCAGTTTCTCACTCCCTTTCGATCCTCCTCTTCAGTTTTATGATAGTATGGATTTGTTCTGACAAAGTTCTATAAGGATACAAAAACAAGATATTGTTTTGTTTTACCCTTACTGTATTTCGTATTGAAAACTCATAGCTCAATTGATAAATATATCAGTTTTCACATTTTCAGTTATAAAAAATTAAAAATTTGAAATACAATCTTCAAACGCATCCTTGCTAATGATGCTACAATGGGGAATGATTAACGATAAATAGATAAATAACCAAGCGGATCTAAATAATCTACAGTATGCAGCATTCGTATTCATACACTGAGGTCAGTTTATAAAAAGGCTTGATAAACAGATTATCTTACATATTTCAATTATTATTTAATTGTATTAACTTCTTTGAAGGATTCCAATTAAACTACAACATCAATATTTGATCATAATATGGTTAAATAAGTAATAAATTCGAGCTAACAAATTTTGAACAAAACTTAAAACAGCATTCGGATTGATATAGTTAAATTTTTGATTGATCATATTAATAAATTCAAAGATTAATATTTTGTTGGATATCCTTTATGTTTGATAACTTCTCGCAAACGATTTGGCATAGATTTGGCTAAAGTTTCTGTATAGGAAACTTGTATTTCGTTCCATTCCTTTTGAATCGTATATTTCAGATCTTGTATATTTTTAATTTCATAATTTTTTAATCCCCTCTTAATTTTTGACCATAAATTGTCGATAGGATTAATATCAGGCGATTGTGGTGGTGTCCTTAGAACTTGTCCTTTTGGACAATTGTACAACAGCCATGAGCGAGAATTCAGGGCTGTATGTTTGGGATCGTTGTCCTGATAAAAAATAAAATCATTTCTTACGCCTAGTTTTTCAGCGCTGATATGTAAATTCGTCTTCAATATTTCAATATATTTTGCTGCATTCATTATTCCATCGATAAATGTCAATTGACCTGTTCCTGCCGCTGGAAAACACCCCCATAGCATCAGCGAACCTCCACCATGTTTAACTGTTGGTATTAAGTTGTTTAGATGAAGGCTGGTATTCCTTTTTCGCCAAATTTTCGTCGCTCCATCCCACGAAACGATGTTGAATTTACTCTCATCCGTGAAAATAACTCGTTTCCAGAAGTGATAGTTCTTGCTAAGGTACTTTTTCAAGAAGTTGACACGCTTTAACCGATTCACTTTGTTGATGTATGGTTTTTTGCTAGCGATGCAGCTACTATATTCATATTTTTTCAAGGTCCTGCGAACAGTATCGACAGAAACTTTTATGCCCAAATGTTGCTGTAACGCTTTCACGATGTGTGGGCCACCTAGTTTAGGACCGTCTCGTATCATACCTAATATAAACCTTTCATCTCTTGGTTTTAATTTATTATGGTTTAGATTGCGAGGCATATTTTCCACTCAATTTTCCTGTTTGTACCTCCAAATGATATGCTGAATAGTTGATTTTGGCCTGTTTACAAGTTAACTTATTTTACTGAACGATTTGCCATTGATGCACAGTGAAATTATTAAGTTTCGGAGTTCAGTTCATGTTTCTTTACCTTTTCTACCCATTTTGGGAAAATTAAAACTAAACGCAACTAAAATGATAAAGAAACAAACTTTATTCAACTGACGCTGCACTAGTTTGCAAAAGAACTGCGAAAGGGAATATCCATTGTGAACTAATTCTCGGAATTTAGATAAGTGTACGAATACGAGTACGTCTCTAAAATTCCTAGAATTCTTTTGCAATTAAAATTTCTTGGAAAAAATGATGTTCAAGACGAAACATTTTCTAAACAAATAAATATGTATTCTAGTGCAAAATAATATATGATGTAAATTGTATTAATTATGGACAACATATCCTTTTATCAACTTATTTACTACATCGGTCGAACGAAGGAACAGCATAGATCCTAGAAACTTTTTTATACTTCAATCTCTCAACGTTTCTCATGACTTTATATGCATTTTTACGGTTTTTGTATCGCACTGTTTTCAATGAAGACCTCATAAATATATGCGAATATGTATTAAGAAAAGTTAGGAATAAATGGTATTTTTTGCTTTAAAGTTTAAGAACAGTTAGAACAAAGTAGTAGAAAAAGCTGTTACGTGGCAGAGTAGTGATATCTATAAAATGAAGCAGATCTTCTTTGAATTGAGTAAATGTCTGTGACTGATAGAGTGCTTTTACATATTCATGAATATTTTTCAAAACTTCGGAAAGCCATTTTCACAGTCACCGAGCGTTCTATGTAAATGTAGCTGTAATTTACGAGTATTTCATTTGAAAATAAAACTCATTTCAATGAAATCAATCATAAATCAACGCACGTCATGCAAATGACACCTTAAAGCTGCGTGAAACTGCTAAAATATGTCATTCAAGTGAACATCACGCATCTTTCGAATAAACAAACATCGAACAGAAGTTCGCAGATTTACAAATTAAATTGCATTTTCTTTACTTCACTCGACATTTCGTCTTAAGTGCTTCACATGTGTACGCGCTGGATTTGTTTATTGGAAAATCATTTTATTGGTAGCCGCTCGTCAGCGGGCACCAGAATTTGTTGTGAAAATTGAGCAAGAATGTATTTAGGCTGATTGTTTATTGAAATATTGTGTTTAGTGTGAAATTGGCATTTCAAGTCCATCAAAAGAGCATATATTCGATCGAGAAGCTACCATAATTTAGACAATAGTGCCTAAAGTTGTTTTGAATGTCAAAATTTACTGCACGTAAAAACTGTGACAACGAATGAGCAAGTTGTAAAGGAAATTCCAGGCGTTTATTCTCAAAACCTACACAAACTAATTTTTCAAAAATTGTACAGAAGTCGTGAAAAAGCCCCACTGATAGACGTTTTAATTTATATTAATTGGTTACGGGTTGTTCGAAAGAACTTTGGGCTAAGATTATTTTGGTGTGCTTTTGGTTTTCATAAAGCTTATAATTTTTTACAAAATTTAGTTTAATTTTTGGGTTGACCTTGGTTTGATGTAGATTTTGAACTATTTTCGGAAAACTTATATATTCAATTAATTGTTAGTATCCGAATTTGTAAGACCTATAATTAATTAAATGCGATTTTTATTTTTACACTTAAAAACTAACCAATTTTTCACTAAGCGTAATAATTACATGAGTAGCTTCGTTCAGAACTATGGATTCAAAAAATAAATTTTGCAAAGAAGCAACCTGGATCTACCCTGCTAGATGTATGCGAATTGAATGAGCCTGGAAGTCAATTTGATTAGAACAAATTTGAGAAAACGTAGTATTTACAATTGTATGTGCTTCTTCTTTGCCAGTAAATTGCATATAATACTAACTGCCCGACATTCAAATGAGTTAATTTTGTTATAGTATAAAGTCATCATTTTATTCATCGCGATATTGTTTGCTTCAAAATAAAAATCCAAATAGATGCAGATTTTCAAATATTACCACAAAATTGTTATAATTTTTCATGCTACAGTTCCTCATTGAATCGAAAAGTGGTGCTTTTTGTTCTATTCTCGTGCAAAAACTTATTTTCGACGCACTGTGATTGATCATTACAGTTTTAAATTGATATTGTAATTGCTCTGGTATCTGAAAACTCATTTTACTAGAAAATTATCATTTGATTGCTAGTGACGACTCTTCCACTCATAATACTCGTATTTCGCCTATCATCTCCAAACAAATGTTTGTGGTGACTTTTTCATAAATTTATATTTTGATGATGGCTCTGTCAAAAATTTCCCTTTATGATATTCAATAAACTAGTAAATAGTAATTTGAGTCAAGAAAACTATTTTGAATCTTCCATACAACTTATTAAAAAAACTGATAATTAAAACAAAATTCTATATTCATTTCAAGTGACCCATCGAAATTCTTAATTTTGATTGAATTTAATTGGCATAAATATTTACCTGAGAAAATGGTGACATAACAGGAATATCAAAAGGTCATATTATTAACAACAAGAATGATATGATTCTTTTCAATCCAATCACACATGTTATTACTAATACGCGAGGTCATTTTTAAGATTTATTCGATTTTTGCCTCGGCAATCAACTAAACAGGTATTTTAATCTGAAAGGGCAATTAGCTTCTACAATTAAATTTTGTTTTTTAAATTATTCACGGCCAATTCATAACTGTTTCTTGTAGTTTCTTAAGCATAGCAAAAATGCTTGTAGGCGAAACTGTGCATCATACAAATGCAATGCAAATAATTATTAATTGAATCAAAACTGCACAAAATCCGTATCGACGCAGATCAAAAACGTGGTCATTGAATTAACCATTTTGCTGTACACAACTATTTACAAATGCTTGGTCAATTGAAAAACAATTAATTTGGAAACAGAAAACTCAGTTTTGACGATCTAGAAAAACTTTTGCTTTATCTATTTTTCATTTAAAGCAAACTTAAGGGGGCATCTCTAGTCTATCTTTTTGGAAAAGTCGATTTTTCAAAAACACTGATTTTTCGTTCAGTATACATTCAGAAACAGAGTACAATAGTATATTAAAGTCAGCGAGCTGTAAAAAGGTATTTACACCGGATATTCTGAGAAAGGTGCAACGGGGCACACACACAAAAAATTATTTGAAACGCGTTTTTCTCAAAACAACGTTTTTTGACCTGGTTGACACGATTTTTCAAAAAATATTTAACCGATCAAACTGAAACTTTGAGGGGTTATTCATCACATATATGTTTATAGCCCGTAGAAAAATCATGAATATCCATTGCCATTTAACCACCTTTTTAAACAACATAACCTGAAGAAAATAGGTCAAAATCTCGAAAAGTCCGCCATTTTGTTATTTTTCACTTAAAGTTCTTGATTTTAGTACGGGCTATAGCGACTTACTTATACTTAAATATGCATTTTGAATTTTTGATTTCAAAGGTTCCCGAGTCGAGAAATCATGTCAACCAGGAAAAAAGCAGGCTTTGTTTTGGCAGCCTTATCTGGGTCATATTAGATTGCAAAAATTTAAAAAAAAAGATTTTTTTTCACTTTATTATGTATTTCTGTATTTGTGCAAAAATTGTAGTTTAATAATGAAATTTACTGTAAAAAAACATACTTAAAAATATGTGCAAAAGACTAGAGATGCCCCCTTAAGTTGTGAGTTTATCCTGCTAAAAGTTTCAGGTATTAATGTTAGAAGTTTCGCATAATATTCACAGTCGGAATGACACACAAATTTTGTGCGATGTAAAAGATGAATGCGAATTCTAGACGGTTTGTCAAGAGTTTTCATACCATTATCAGATCATCTGGTCTATCACATTCACAAATAAAACCAAAATTAACTTGAACTTTACGATTTTAAATAAACACACTGATGAGACACATTTCATTCTGCACATTCTCAAATGAAGTATCTACGAAATATACTATTGCACAGGACGTCCTGAGCCAAAACCGAAAATTTTGGCATGGTTTTGAAGAATGACGATGAGGCGGTTTGTGCGAGATTTAATGTGCCACAGAATAAATTAGTGCAACTCAAAATAATCTTGCCAAGCACTTTTCCCAAAACATGAACGATTGTTTATTTGGTTTTGTTTCCTAGCGAAATTGGAAAATGTGAGATGATTTATATCGTCGATGATAAGTCAGCAGAAATATGTGTAAATGATGAAATTCAGATGCAATATTCAAAAGATTTATATGAATGTTAGACTGCTGTTGTAAGTGGGATAGCTGTTTATGGCTAAAGATAACATACATTGTTGAAGGCTTGCTTTCAACTTTCCATGTTTTCAAGAATGCATCTTTTCACGCAATTAATTCACTTGTTGATAGGCACAATTGTCCAAAAAAAAATTTACAACAAGCAAAATAGAAACCTAGAAACGTGTATTTGATCGACATCGATATTCAAATTGGGATAGACTCTCTTTGAAACATCATCCTTGTTGATTACCGTAGAAAAGCTATCGTATTGACATATTATTTTTACAGCTTTTATTTAGAGTTGCTATTTCATCCACGTGATGTTTTCAATTAATATGATCAAACATGATAACGGACAGAATAGGTGTTTGTTGAAAACTTGATAAATGTTTTCGGTTTTGCGAATTGTTTTATTAATAATGATTTATTAGCAAGGCCGGGTCGTGAATAAAAACATAGCTCCATAGAAATTTTCATCTCTGTTTTCAAACCGGGAAAGTGTTGCTCAATTTGACGAGCGAAATTTCACGGAAGAGTTCAATTTGCTTAATTATTGTACCTAAGATAGTTAGATTTTGTTTATGTGTTACAATGAATTTCACGAATAAAGTACGAATTTCGTCTAACCCTTGGTAACAAGGGCGTATATAAACTACACAGCACAGTACAGTACTTGAAAATCTATGTTCCCAAGAGTTAATGACCTAAGAGCTTCTGGATTTAAGACCAAAATATAGTATAAATAGAAGCATAACCAAAAAAACGTAGCATAAATTGAAAGGAGCTGTAGGCTAAAACAATTTTTAAGAATCAGAGGTTTTCAATCTATTTCCACTACTGAAAGAATGAAAAGTGTTCAAGAATTTTCTATTCAATTCATTGGAGCGTCAAGGAAAGACATCAAATTAACAAATGAGCGCAATTTACATTTGTTAAACCATCCTGGCCATCAGTCAAACCAAATTTAGTCGGCATTAATTTACTTTGCGAATGATCCTCTGACCGTCAATGAAAGCCTTCGCTTTTCATTTTGCTTATTATCATTTTTTTCATGTTATCCGCATTTTATCCAGTGACCTATGTAAAGTCTCTAAGGCCAAACAACATTTTACAATTGCATACACGTTACAAGAGTGGATTTGCTGTTGCTGCACTCGTATGCACCGTAGTGGTTTTTGATATGCATGTTGAGTGGGAAAATGAGATAGCTTTCAGCGGAAGGCCCGTTCAGCAAAATTCGCCGAAAAATGGAAAGTTTCAGTGGCAAAATAAATGGAATCATGTGACCAACCTTTTTGTGGACACCTACTTACGTTATTCCCAAATGAAAGTAACTATGAATAGATGGGAATATTAGAATGGAAAATAAAAACTCATATTTAGAAAGCGCATTAAAAGGAGACTAAATGTAAGGCTCACTAAAGGAATTATTTGGTTGGACATGAGTTTTGATGGAAAACGTTCGCTTTCCCATGCTAGCCCCAATATTTATCAAATTTTATCGCAAAATATACGCGGCAGCCAATTCTAGCATAGCTGCTTGCTTAAACATGCAAGATAGGAGATTTAGTTCAAACTGTTTTTGATTCTATTAATTAACAACGAAAAACAATTGATTTTCATCAATATCAACGATTTTTAACACGTTATTTTGGTCATGAAACGCGGTATGATAGTTATGAATTATGTATATCTTACATCAAATTATTCCATAGATTTCTCATAAATAAATTTCAAGAAATTAAGTAAATAAAATCTTATTTGCCCAGCAAACTATTTTTATAGTCAACTTATTAACTATTCCATTAAAGCGGATATAAAATTGATTGATATTCAAAATTTATGCCAATATTGTATGCATTTAAAGTGTTTTTAAGTTACGCAATCGCCGAAGAAAGCTTCCACTGGACAACTTTGTTTATCTAACCCACATTAATTCTTCCGTTTTTACTGATTTGCATGCATAAAATGAATTGTCATCCAAAATCATATATATATATATATATATATATATATATATATATATATATATATATATATATATATTTCTAACAACTTTCCCTTTTAAACTCAACCAAAATGTTGGAAAAGTGACAAAAACATTCAAAGCTATGATTTACACTGCTGAAGTTTTTTTGGATGAATTGTTGCATGTGGAACTCGGAAATATGCAATTTTTCAGAAGTTAAATATTCGAATTGTATACGATGACTAAAACAAGGCTGTACAAATTTGGTAGCAAAATAATTGCTGATAATGCGTACAAACATAAGGACATGTTTATTTTGAATAGTACGAATTGTCGAAACTATTAGTGAAAACGGTTTGTGCAGCTATTTGGGGATCCGAAAATGATGAAAATGCATCCCAATCCGTTATTGACTGTATGTAGAAGCAAGTTTTCAATTTCTTTAAACGATAAATCTGTTTCCAGGCGGTATCGGTCGTAGTTCACAATGTTTGGAGAGGAAAGGCAAAATAAAATAATCCAACATTTACTTTTGGATTTCCTCTGCAGAAAATCGACAGCTTCATGGGAATTGGATGTAAGTACAAAAGAAGCCTGAAAATTATGGGAAAAGCAGCAAACGCGACGCAATAGGTGATAAAGAGACTATTCGTGGTGATTTGAATGTACACTTGATATCCTTGAAACGCATTTCTTTTGTTAGGTTAATTTTATTTTTAGGCTTAAAAGGATAAAGATGGATGAAATACATTCGAATCCATATAAATGTTCATTTCGAAAATCGATAAGATTTGCTAGATCCGGCAAAGCGGAAATTCCAAGTTGATTAATATATTTCACTATCCAAACTAATTGGTTCATATTTTCACTGGTTAGTTGATGCACTATTTATTCAAAACAAATTCGAAAATCAACATTTCTTTAGTTAAAAAATTAGGGTTTCACTTTGATCATCAAGTTATACTGCAGCATCCAAAATAAGAAATCTATTTTAATTTCCGGAAAATATTCATGAAACATATCAAACATTCAAACAGACAAATTATCTCAGTCGATTCATCAAATTCAAAATATCAAACTTCTTGATGTGAAATATTTTACTTTTCCTCTACTTTTTGCAGATCCTCATTGAAAAATTCAATAACGTAGCCAAGACAAGCTGTACAATGACTCCTTTGATTTATTTCCTAGAGAATATTATTTCTAATCGACAGGCAAACTAAATTCGTTTTATAGTCTAATGCTAATGTGAGATGCCCAGTGTTATACCCCGCAATTAAGTTTTAGTGATAAAAAAAAATGATCTCCGTTTAAATCGATTGAGCTTGTCTTAAGTTTTCTTGCGAATTTGTTTAAGTTTTGCACCGCTGTAGGAACAGTAGTAGATACGAGAAAAATTGTTAGATATCCGTTTAGCTCAAACTTGTCACCCTCGTAAAAACTGCAAAAGTGAGTTTTTCATGATTTTTGAGATAAGCCGCGCTGCACCATGCTTGCTGGTACTTCAAAAATATTATGTCGAAAGTCGCCAAAGTTGTTTGAAAAAAAGTTTTATGAGTAAAGGAGGTTCCATATTTTAAATTGCTATGGTTCAGATAATAGTCAATGTCAAAGATTTAAAAAAAATTAATAAAATTGTACATATGATATTTTTATAATTTGAACCTCACTTCAAAACTTTTGCAATTTGGGGGAAAACCCCTAACTGCAATACAAGAGCTCAATAGTTTTTCAAAAAAATTCGTCAACTCCCTTCATTTTTTTCAATTTAATTATCAGTGTGACGTGGCAAGGGTTACTTTAAAAACCACGGACACGGTTTTTCAGGTTCTAAAGGAGGTGCTCATAACTTCAAAACGATGCTAGATAAATCTATGGTCCTGCAGATTTTTTTATAAAATAATTGGTTTTCTGAAACTGCAGTGGTATGTATTATCTATTAATGTTTAAGTAGCAAATATCCAAAAATTGCAGTAAAATAATAACTAAAAAAATTCCCAAAAAATATGGAATGAGAATCTTTTGGTCATTGATTCAAGCTATATCGATTTAAACAAAAATTAAATATTTTCGATCATTCAAACGTTTTTGCAAGCAATTTTGAGATTAGCACTGAACTGGAAACAGAAATTATGAATAGCAATAAAAAATAATTCATGTGAATATTTTAAAAAAAGCTCGGGTGTTACATTAAAAATCATCGATTTTTGGTTAACTTCAAATGATAAATTCTGATATCTTTTTGATTTTTTTTAAATTTTGATTAAACTCGCACAAAAGCGTAAAAAAGCGAAGCACATACAAAGCACTGAGTTTTGATAACTACGAGTATCAACCGATTTGAAGAACGAAAGGATTTATGACATTTCTACATCAAGTTCATTAGTTTCCGATGTAAATAAACAAATATCTGAATCGAATAAAGGAATTTCCAGTTATGAAAATAAATTTTCGAATCAACTTCAATTATTTCTAAATGAAATAAACGAATTTTCCTATTTACTAGCATTGAGACATTTGTTTATTTGATCCGAAAATAAGTGAAGTTGATTTGCAAAATTATACATTTGATTCAAAAATATCATAAATATTTCATTCGGACATTTATTCATTTGAACCGGAAATTCGTCAACTTGAGGCGGAAATATTATGTAACATTTAGTTACATTAATACCAAGTGCATAAAAATATAGGCAGATACTAGGAAGGAAATATTTTATATTACTAGTATGAAAGGTAATATCATTTGTTTGTTGCCATCCCCTCAATATTTTCAAATTTGATGAGCGAATACCAATCATAAACCAATCAATTCACCATGAACACTGATCCAACAATGAAAAATAGCGAAATATAATTTATTTCCATTTGATATAACCTTCGCATGATTATAAGAGAAATTTCAAACCAATGGGGCGGGCGACATACAATAACTACGCAGAAAATCACTAATTTTAATTAAACTGCAATAAATAAATAAAAATATTCACGCTCATATGTAAGAATATCTTTTAAGTTTCCTTTGTACTAACATCAAGCCAAAACTTCATATTCATGGACATATGCACCAAAAAATTGAATCTCCTTATGCGTTACGCTCCCTCGCACACTACACGCTACAACAAGTTCGTTTCGAAATGAAAGTAAAAATCTCCCGAAAATTTTTGCAAGACAATTTTAAAAGAAAGTGAAAATCAAAACTACTCAAGACATGATGTAAGACGATCCACGACAAAAAACTACGCCAGTGTAAGCGAGAGGAGGAAGAAAGATCACAGATAGACCTCCCAAAAACTGCTTCAGTTCAATGTTTACCACTTTCACTGAAATTTAATTTTGGCTTTTATTGTTAAGGCACAATTCGATGCGCTTTGGAGTATTCGTGTTGGTGTGCGTGTTGCTTAGTGAAACGGTTGGCTTGATTTGGCGAAGATTCATAGATGGAATGATATTATTTTTTGGGGTATTGTTCAAATTTTCCCACGATTCCTTGCTGAGTGGCAAGCGACGAACGGAAGGAAAGCAATGTGAATATGCACGCATTCGGTAAGTTATGTTCGAAATAACAATACAGAAAGTGTTAGTCTTAGGCCCTAGGCGTTCAAAATTTCATCCGAACCAGATAATAACAGAATAAAATATTCTTGATATGTTCCGAAAAGAATATTCAAATTTAAGTTGTTTGTTTAATAGTATGCAAAAGAATTCCAGTTTTTAGTCACGATCAATTTAAAATTCGAGCTGAAAAAGGGAATTAATCGACTGACAATTGAAATGGGAAGTTTTCATGCTCACCAATAAAATATACAATTTTCCTTCAAGTGCGGTCAAACTACCAGAATCTCTACCAATTATTTCGCCACACAACTTCAAATTCGCTCGTTTAGATGGCCAGTCTTTCTAACAATCAGTTTTTGAGTGTTACTCTCTAAATTCCATGTTTCCTGGTTTACTTGAAATTTCCATTTTAATTATCAAACAATCTCTTCATAAAATCCGCAACGGTGTGTAGTCCATAAAACTGTGAATTCCTCTCTAATTAACATACAAAGCCCCCTAAAATACCAACACAAAGCTCCACTAGCGTTGTCTGCAGCCAAGCTGAAAGTTTTGCAAAAAACAGATTCACTTTCTTGCAGACAGCTTAGAGACTTCTTAGGTACTTATCTTCTTTTCATTTTTCCAAACAATTCGCATCAGATAGGTTGCTAGAGTTTGGAAAAAGACACAGCAGAAAGAAAGAAGTCAACATTTTCTTTCCGCGTATTCTTCTTCGATGTGATAGCAAAACATTTTATTAGTGTCTAGTATCTTTTCCGTATATATATATATATATTCTTCGCTTGCAATAGTTGCTGCAGCAAAGAGTATCCAATTGATCGCGGTACCTTAAGGGCACACCGTGTTTGCAAACCGTTCCGGCATACGGATCGTCGAAGGACGAGGCTGCATACGAGTCGATCTCTAGATATTTCAATGTCTAGCCAACAATCGTCGTTTCCGATTCTGCAGAGCAAGACTCACCTTATTTGCATAGCATCGCCGATATGCCAAAGTCGAAACCAGTCTTCGAAAAGGTGTGTACTCGCCTGTGAATATCTTTTTGAAGCATCTTTTTGTTGTCTTTCCACTTTTCGATTTAGCCAGCCGCACCAAGGGGCGATCCAGCAAGTGAGCATGTGTTAGCGCTGGAACTCAGAGCTTTTTGCAGGAACTTTCTCCTCGCGATCGTTCAATCACAAACTGTTATCATATAATACCCGGCGTATATCTAGTGTTTTTTAGCTATGCACATACGTACATGAAATGATTGCCTAGGTACATAGATACATACATACATACATTCATGCGTGCTAAGCCATGCGAAATGTTAGCTGTTGGACGCTTGGCTTCGACTTGTAGCTAGTTGGATGGAGCCTCCTTATTGTTAGCGATGGTTTGCGGTAGTCTTGTGTTTATGTTTGCACGTAGCTTATGTGAATTTCTAGCCTAGCATACTGACTTAGTTGGGTTCAAGATGATCGCGCATAATTTTCTGTGACGAGCATGTACTGAGCAATATTTCGATTCGATTCGTGAGACATGCGAGCAACACACACGAACCATCGTTGGATACAAGATGTTGGCTTCAAATACCTTCCGCCTTTTGGCTAGGTTTGGTTTGGCCTGGCTCGACTCCAAGCTCATCTATTCAGTTTCAGTTTCAGTTTCATTCAAGAGATTTTCGCTTACTTTGTGCGAGTTGCCTATCCCTACTGAATGTTGCGGAAAGATTTCAGATATACTTTAAATGGATAATGTTGCGGATTAGGAATTGAAAGCTGTTGTAACCGGTGAGGCGATTATATAAAAAACTTTATAGCATCGAGCGAAAACAGATACTGGATATGTGAGAGCTTATTAGTTTAAAGAATCTGTAAAGGAAATAATTCTTCTCTGATCATGTGCGCGATAGACCATAATTTTTGCGGTATTTGTATACCTATGTTTGTATATATGTATGTACCTATATAATGGAAGAAACTCGAGGATTTAAGGTTGACTTTGATATTGGTTAGAACAGTGGGTGAGAAGGGTGACTGATTTGGATTCCAGGGTTTGCCGATTTAAATTTTGTAACTTGGATTACGGTGTCAAATATTAAGCGGAACAGTAGATGATAGTTTATAAAATCGTAGTTTTGAATCACAATGAAGAAGAAAAATAAAAAATGAAAATGATTACTGGCGCTAAAATGAAGATATGAACATTTATTCTAGAGTTTTTAGAAAATATGTGTAGATATTTCAATCAAATATCGAAGCATCTGAATGAAAAGTGTAGAAAACGAAATAAATACGCTGAAGAAGTTAGTAAATAACTCAATTAATTAGATAGATCTGATTTTTAGTTGCAGATTTTTCAATATTTTATTATTCAACATGTTTTGTTGGAAAACATACATGGCGTGCATTATTAATTAACGAAGAATGTTTACTCAGTGATTTATGTTCGAATCGTTTGGATCGTTGTTCCGTTCCAAACTTTGAAAAGATTTAATATTTTCTATATGATTGAATATTTTATAAATGCATTTCGAGACCGTACTAGAATTCAATAGATCTCAATTCATCTTCATTAAACCATCGGAACAAAAATTGCCGCCATTGTAATTTTCGCAAGAGTTCAATTTCAGTTTAGCAAAAATATGCAAATCAATTATATTTGCAAGCAAAAGGTCTCAAATTTTTATCTCCTACATGCAAAAAAAACTAATTGAAGAAAAGCGTATATCAACGAGAGTTTGCTTACATTAATTTTGCCACGCCGCCAGCTTTATTGATTATAATTCTACAATCGGAATTGTTGAAGACGGCAAAGTACAAACGTATAGAAGCAACACATGAGCAAGTTGAAATCTCAATAATTTATTTTAGTGTCAGCTGAGATTCAACCGGTTTTCCAGTAACCGGCCTCTAAGTATATAATGTATAACCAGTCAACAAAAACTAGAATTTCTTCTCGCATCAAATATTTTTTACATTGTTATTTGTATGTATAATAACATGTGAAATCATCTTGAAATATAAAGTATAAATTGATTTCAAATCAGACTGTGAAAATCAGTAAGCTTTGAATGAGATTCTATCAGAATAATCAGTTGCAGTTTTAAATATAGTTACCATATTTTGATTTTTTGCTAATTTAAAGTACTCTATAACTAGGGAACAAAGCTTTTTGCATAGCAAAAGCCCAAAACTTAATTGGAGGTTTAAGCTGAAAGTACGAGTCACGTACTATAAGAAGTTACCCCGCCGAAAATAGGTATAAGAGTAAAAAAATTATAGCAGCTGTTGGATACATATATAAAATAATTTTTATCTTACACAAGTACATTTTAGTTTCATAAACAATCTAAAAAAACAGAACAAGAAAATAAAACATGGTAAAGACATCAGTCGCGAAGAACGATCTGTTTCAAAAATCGTTAAGGATGGTGAAATTTTTTCTGGCAGGCAAGGAAATGGATCAAATATAGCATAGGGAATGAATTTTTATTTTGTTTTGTAGAAATGACAGCTATTTGAAAAACTTGAGTTTTGAAAAATTATAACAAATAAACGTGGCTTCCAATCAAAAACACCCTATGTGTGCTTCTGCCTTTCTGAATGACGATGTCTGACTGAAAATAAATCCAACTTCGGCAAGGATTAAGGCCTACTTAACGGCTAGTATCAGCATTTTTAACTTCCCAGTATATGGGAAGTTCTTGTAATCGCCTCGAAAATCGAAATTGAAATTTTCAACTTTTCTTTACGTTTTGAGGTCTATAGAGTATATAAAAAGTGTTTTTAGAAAGAAGTATGTATGTGTGTGTGTGTGTGTATGTACGTACGTACGTACGTACGTATGTGCGTTCGCGGGCTGTTTTTCTACGAGCATAACTCACGTAAACAAAGTCGTATCGACTTCTTTGAAGTGTCAATCGAAGCGTCTTTGCAATCTCAAGAGTTGATTAGTTTTTGGGACACTTCGGTCGGGGGGGTTTGCTGTTTTCACCCCTTGAAGGTCATTCATGTTATGCGCTATATCGCACGAACCAAACATGCGATTTTCATCATTAAGGTGTCAATCGACGCGTAGTAACATTTATGTGATTCTATCAAATTTTTAAAAAAATCGTTGGATCCGTTTTTTAATTTTTTTTAAAAAAAGTGCAAAAAATTAGGGTTTTTTTCAAAAACACAAAATTTTAAACCTGATTTTCAAACCTAAGTAATCAATGTTTATATTATTTATATACTACAAATAGTTCTTGTGAAAAAATCAGCAAAATTTTTTTTTCATGTTTACAAAAAAAAATTAAATAAAAAATAAAAAAATCATTAAACGTTCAAGGTCATTTACGTCATTCATTATATCTCGAGAACCAAATATAATCTTTCCATCATTAAGGTGTCAATTGACGCGTATCAACATTTTGATGATGTTTTTATATATTAAAAAAATTGTTAAAGCGTTTTTTACAATTTATTAAATTTTTTTTAGAAAAGTAGTGTTTTTTTCATAAAAAATTCCATTTTTAACCTGATTTGCACATCGTAATAATAAATGTTTGTAAAATATATAAAATTTTATCAATTTTTGTAGAGAAACCAACAAAAACTTTTCTCATGATTACAAAAAAAAATTAATTAAAAATAAAAAATCATTCAAAGTCACCATGTAAAAAGGGTTCATTCGAATCATAATACCTTAAATCTCTTATTCTAAAGACATTGTTGTAAAGTCAATCAAAGCTTATTAATATTTGCAAAATTTGAGCAGATTTCCAGAAGTCTTCACAGCACCATGTTTTAACTTTAATGAAAAAACTGCTTTATAACCTGTCCCCCCTCCGATTGATCCGCGTGAATAATCAATCAAACCAATGCACCAAAATCCTTACGTAATCAATTGACGCTCCCGTAGATGTTTCGATTAATATTAAATCATTCCAATAATTTTTATGAGAGGTACATTTTTATTATTTGAAGTAGTATTATTTCCATAACTTTTATTGTGTTTAATATTTTTAATATCTATGTAGATATTACTGGGAAGTTGACCGTGTGGACCTCATGGGTCGCACCTCACGGCTTGTTTTTTGGTTTTTTCATTTGTTTGTTTTTTAATTGTTTAAATATCTGCAACCTATAAAAATTATTTGACATAAATAATATTTTTTTCATTATTTTCATACCAATTTTTCGGAGCACCAGAGTGGAGCTACCTCTTAAATATAAGAGTAGCCAATATTATGATTTAGTGAAAAATTTAACATCTGAGGGGTCAGCATAAAAATGGACTATTAAATTGCAGCGTACACTTTACACTTGCATGCTTTGCTTTGTTAGTAACCACAAGCAACAAAATGTAGGATAACTTTAATGAGCTTAATAAGTTGATGTTTCCACAGATAATAGTAGATATAAATTGAAGTTGGGTATAGTTGTTTATTCCCAATTGAAATATATATATATCATATATAAAGGATGACAGCCCAACAATACCAACTTGGATTAACTGTTTTTGCTATAATCTTCGAAAATCATTGATTCTACGAAAAATAAAATAAATAAAATAACAAAAATAAATTTACTATGTACTTATAAAAACAAAACAAAAGTTTATTCAAATGTATTTCAAAGTTTGTCTTTAAAATATTTAACTGATAATTAAAACTTCTAACAATGTACTCTTTAGGATTTTCCATAATGCAGCACCCTCAGTACGCGAGTCCAGCTCAATTTTTTAGTGTGTGAATATTCTTTAGTTTTTGGACTACGAAGAGTTTTTTAAGTGATCTCTTCATTACATATTACAAAATATTGCTTTTACGGGATTTTTTTTTGGGTAAACGTTAAAGAATGCTTCACCATCAAATTCACGAGTGTTTTGTTGTACGAGCAATATTTTTCGATGTAGAACGCATCAAATAACGCCGACCGGGAAACAAGCCCCTAATTTCTAAATAAAATCACCTGTTCCGATGACACTCAAAAATGATTTTGGAAATGTATGGCATGTGCACCGATTGGTGTAATTTGGCGCGTTGTTAATCGAAAACTATCAAACGCACAACAAAATACTGTTGAAAAAGACTTTGAGGCCCCGTTGTTCAAAAAGTACAGATTTCACAAAGAAAAATATTGAATCTAAAATTAAAGGAACTTTAGTTGTAAACAATAACGTCTTACAATTTTTTTCGAAGAATAAATCGTTTCCGAAATATAAATAGGACACTTTAATCCAGTATGTCGGCTAACGCTGATCATCTTCAAGGTCAAATTTTCGGTATTACATTTTACATGAACTCGTCTATTAGCTACTTGTGCAAATTTTGAATGTAGTAATTAATTTAAAGGGACTAATGTGCGGAGGTTTCATTCCTCTAATATGACAAACGTGATTTTCACGCGGCAAAGGCCTAATTTTTTCATATAGACATAGTAGACTCGCAATTTTTCTGTTACACTATATAAACTAACAGATTTGGAGTTTGCTACTGAATCTGGAGTTAAGATAGTATTGAACCCACTAACTCGAAAAAAAATTTGACTGTTGAATTCTTTTGATTTGCAACTCTTCGATTTTTAATTGTTCATCGGCTTATAATATATATTGTTTATTGTTTATTGTTGACAAAGCTACTAAACAGAAGAGTTCCAATTACATAGTAGCGATGAACTAAACTAAGACTAAGATAACTCTAAGAGTAAATGAATTAATTAATGAAATAAGAATAGAAAATAAGAATAAAGAACAGTCGTGAATGAATTAAAAAATTTGAGAACTAAAATTAAGAGGAAAATATAAGATTTCTTAGTTTGATCTTATAAGTATTTAAAGAGTAACCGAAGGAACCAAACTGCATAAGGTCATGATTTCGTTGTAAGCGAGTCAGGGGAGAATTATAATATAGGTTAGACGTGGTGAAGGGAGGGGCGAAGATCGTAAGGTTTCTACAAGGGTGAGAAGAGTGACGGAAGCGAAGTTCATTGCAGAGAGGAGTGTCGAGGATATTCAGAAAAAGCTTGCAAAGGAGAGATTCGTCTAAATATATCCTACGTTGTTGTAAGGTGGCAAGGTTGAAATGTTTGCGACGAACATCGTAAGAAGCATAGGGAATATTGAATTTGTAGAATAAAGTGCGGGTAAACTTACGCTGAATAGATTGTGTGGAGACCAGATCGGGGAGCAGTATTCGACCAAGTTACGTACGTGAGAATTGAAAAGTTTTATACTAGTTTCGGGTCTCCGAAATGCAGTGGAATTTCTAAGTAAGAGTCCACAAAGCTTTGATGCTTAAAGCACACCTGCAGTTTTATTAGTCGAAAAAATACTTCTAAATAATTGAGATAGATATTGAGTTTTTTCATGAAAATTAGAACATCGAATTTTTAATAAATTCAAAGAAACATAATTTCACTCAAAGCTCACATTGTTCTTCTTTTACATAATATTAAAGGCGCTAAAAAAATTATGATATGATAAAATTAATAAAAATTTAAATCAAGACTTTAATGAAACTTTAAAATTAAATTTCCATTTAAAATACAACGATTGTACAACCAAGTTAATTTTCGTCCGAATTGTCTAGTCTCGGAATGCATAAAAATAATAACACACTTTCGTTTGACTTTACCCATTAATAACAATGAGTTTTTAAATTACTTTGCAACTTTGTTGCGCTCGATTACTCATGTTTCTAAGTTTCCATCTCGTAGCCAGTCATATAATTTTCCAAACTCAATAAGGAGGCTCAACTTCTGAATAATATTTATACTACATAGGCTGATAAAATGCACTGGGATTAGACTTAAGGTAGGCATCTTTATGGATGGCTACTTAATTCACAGTAAGCTTCATGCGACTTTTAACAGGAATTCGATCCTGTCGCAACATTCCCCTAAAAATACGTATGTAAACTATGCATAATTTGATCTTGAAGGCATTCGAGTTAAGCTCGCTTTTGATGAGCTCACCTTGCATAAGACGTAAAGTAGACGCGAAAATTGCAACCCAATTCCGACCTACCCCTAATCTAGACATTTGAGTCGAATCCAATCAGAGACTACCGCAACTCAAAGCACTTTATATGTTTACTGTCTGGAACGTCCAAGCCATTTAATTAATTTTCACATTTATTTGTTTGTTACGCAAACTTAAGTCAAACAACATTCATGTCATATTGTCATATTGTATATTATCAAATGTTCAACCTGCAGCAACATTGTTTCTAATCGTTTTTCGTTTTCTATTCGAAAAATTCTGTGTTAATATCATTTAACTAATACTATGTAGTACGTGCTTGAATTTGAATACATTGTGGTGTAATTGTGCAGTAGACAAGAAAGTTTAGAAGAAAATGATTAGGTAATCCCGTTAGTACGCGATCAGACAACAAAACCATAAATTATTATCGACACATGCAGGATTGAATGTTTACAAATGCTTTTTTGTAACGAAACTGCTATGTTTATGTATATAGATTATATAGGGACAATACCTTAATTATTATCAAAAGAATGCCTTTCACATGTTTTGGATAGATGTTATGAATCAATACATGGGTCTCATGTTTAAATTTTTTTTGCATTCGATAGGATTGACTTTTTTTGTTAACTGTCCAATTATTCACAATGATAATCAGCCGCAGCACAAAAATAAAAAAGTTTGCCGATAGCGAGAAGCATCCTTACTTATTGGTTTCTAATACTTAGTTTGAATTTATTCAAAGCTCGGGACATTGATCCACCAAGCATATCAAGCTTACCAAATCCCGTCACTATAAATTGATTTTATTTATGGTCCGAGACTCATTCTTGATTTTTCAAACCCCCACTATTTAGATCATATTTAATCAATTAAGTATGTAATTCAATAACCGGTTAAGCTACCGCCCTTTTGTGTAACGCTAAGTTCAAACCCATTGATAATAAAAGTGATCTTGATATGTATGTATATGTCTCAAGTTTATTTACCAACATAATTTGAACACTCAACAAACTCTCGTTTTCAAACCTTTCCGATTTACTTTCGTTGCTTGGTCAGAAACTTTCACTTTTTCGGCTGCCGCTACTACAGTTGCTGCCACTTCAAAACTACAAACATTCGAAAGTGAACGCCAAACTTTTTCATCCGATTTTTCGTTCAGTCTCACGAATGTTACAATGAGTAACGAGTTTGTTGCTTGGTACCGCTAAACTATTTGTTGATAGAATGTCATAAGGAAAAGTATTCAACGCTCTTGAGGAAGAGCGAATATCTATTCAAACATGGTTTTCGTGTGCTTATGATTACAATAGCATAGACTCAACAAATCAGTTAGTTAGTTATATCTAAGATTGTTAATGGTTCTCACCAAATGACTTTAGTTTGAAGTCAACCAGAGTCAGGCAAAGTTTTGGAGGCTAAAACGTTAGAAACGCACAGTCAAACACTACAAAGTGTTTGGAAAATAAAATTTCACATCTTTCGAAATTATTGAAAAATTCCAGTGCGAATCCGGAATCATAAATCACATGCTTTTCTGTTTTGCAATATCATCCGACATATTGCCTCGACCTTGCAAAGCCTACTCACTTTTCGAATCTATATTTTGAAAATCAGATACATCTAACTGACTTAACTTCATAATATCGACCACTTGAACCAAACTGGATTCATTACCTATTCTACTTTCAGTATATTTCGCAACTATTTCCAACGCACTTTCGCTTAAAGTAAAGTCAAATGGAATGAATATCTTAACGAGTGCGTTCTTCGTCAGGTAGTGAAAAACTTGTTATACATGCATTACCCGTAATCGAAGACAGTAGCTACACATACGGTATGTGTAATGAGTTTGAGACGAACCATCTAAAGACGATCAGTACATAGCAATCAATGCTGCCTGCTAACACATTTCTTCTGCATGTGCATATTTCGAATTACGTAAGCGAAAATATAAACAAAGCAAAACAACCACAACTATTCGCACACTTTTCCCATGTGAATAGATTCAAACAAAATGCAAAAAGATACATAGATGCAACATGTACCACATAATAATGTGTTTATGCGCGCATCATAATACCGCATTCGGCTGGTAAGTGCATGGTATGCGATCGCTAGTGTAATAAGAGAGAATAAACTAAAAATTGCTTCACTACCGTTTATCTTTGATATAGTACTTTTCTATAAAAATGCCTATGATATTACTATTAAGTTTCTCACATGAGTTACATTTGATGGAGCATATGATAAACGCATCGTTCCCGTTTCGATCACGATCACAATAATTGACGACCAGGATCAATATGAAAATGATTTACCACGCGGTAGAATTTTCACGTTTAGAGGAGTCGCAAACGTTACTATCGCTTTCTTTTCTTACCGACACGATCCGACCAGAACAGTGCGATTTTTTCCCTTGTCGCATTCGTTCCGATTTAGATCGTGTTGTATCGCAAGAGCCATCGTTTTCTCTGGAAAATTTGTCATCTTACAAGATTTACCACAATACGATTTAAGACTGCGTAAAAAAGCGACGCTTTTTTCTCGCTCGCTCGGAAATAATCGCTATACGATCGAAGCGCACGGCAGCACATCATATGTTCATCGATCGAATCCACGTCGGTCCGGTAAGAAAAGAAAGCGATCAACAAGTTTGCGTCCAGGCTTAGAATTGGTACCATCAATTTCGCTGTTAGAATCTCTTTAGCTTAGAATGATTGAAATAAAATAATTTAAACAAAGACAAGCATAGCTAACTTTAATGATATAATTGCACGCAGAATGTAAAAACAAAAAGTTGAAGTTTGTCGCCGCCTGGTATTAAATTGCTTCGTTATTATTTTGGAAACCGTCGATCTTTCAAAAAAATATTCCGAGCCTTTTTTGTTGAAAATTATGTTTCTTGTCTATTTTGTTCGACATTTTTCATTGTAAAATTTGCGGTTTTTTAACTACAGGACCTTAAAGATTTTTTGAACTGGCTTTTCTATCATATAACATTTCCTTCTCAAATTAAGTAGTTTTCAAAAGAAATTGATTGTTTTTGATTCAAATTGGCACTTCTCCAAATCAAATAGGAGCCTTTTCGATTGAGTTGGTGCCAATTTGATTCGCAAAATTATTAATTTGAATTGGATAATCACGAATTTGTTGAGCGGAACACCAAAATTGAAGGAGGATTGTGAAAGTTGAATCAAAAATTGCCAGGGAAAGAATTTAGACTCAAAGCTGTGGAACGATAAATTATCTATCAAATTAACTTTGAGTGTTTTATTGTAAGATTAATAGTGAACAATTTGCAGGGTGCCAATATCGGCAATTGCGGCAAATTCCATCACAATTTTATGGTTTGGATACCCTGCCCTGGTCCAGACGTGGCCCTAATCAGGAAAGTCTCAAAAGGCTATCTTAGTCTGGACGTGAATTGTTCCGAGAAGACATATCTTATAAGACATGCCTGATGAGGACCTGACATTTGCTCTGGTTCTTCCTGAGGTTATTTCTAGTCGGGATGCGCATCTTTATTGATACTGCAGATATGGTTTTTTGAGGCTTGAAATTATTATAAGTCAATTAATTTGAGGAAAAACAGTTAATTTTTAACCAATAAAACCACAACTTTAATTTTAATTATTAACATATATATTTCGGGACTAACTGTGTCCCGAAATATATATGTTAATAATTAAAATTAAAGTTGTGGTTTTATTGGTTAAAAATTAACTGTTTTTCCTCAAATTAATTGAGACACACAACGAGAAACTCAGACCATTCTTTGATTTATTATAAGTCACCAAAAAACACAAATTGTGTCTCACATATAAAATTAATTATGAATTTATAATTAGTCAAAAACTTGTTTCATATTTACTTCCTAAACGGGAAATAGGAAACATACTAAAAATATGCGTCTCTTGTTTTCTAGAATTGTATAACTCATCACAAAAGAAAGTCAATCCTAGTCTTCAAAGGAAGAAGATTACGGTTTGCATTAATTCAGACATGACCCGTAAAAGTGGGTTCATCACATTAACGGTGGAGCACCCTAGAGGGTTGGATTAAACCGCCTTAGATTCCGTTTACATTTAATATTACTTCATGCAGGCAGCGTGCTTGAACTTAGGTCACAACCAACATAGTCTGACCGACACACATGAAAAATCTACTACTTACAACCATGTTTCTTCGCAACAGCAGTTTAGCGCATATTTCTCATCGACAAAAAGCTGTTGCGCATTCGACTTCAACTGCTGTGTATTGTGCACTTATTTTGCTGTGAATTACATGGGAAAACTATTTCCTTGAACTTAACCATTCGACGTGTTATATGCAATGGCTGCGGTAAAGTATTTGCGGTGTTCATATTAGCTTGTAAATTATTGATTTTTATTATGGCATTTAGAAGTATTGATTTTTATAGCTTCCAGACGATAGAGTATTTTACTACGTTGTAATTATGCACATAAATTTATTTGAAGTTTTCGGGTAATTGATTTGGTTCAAGCGAGTACTTATCTTGGAGAAACATTTAAAATTATTTGAGAAATTTAATTAAATTTAATTTTAAAAATTTCAAAACCTTTCATCAATGAAGATTTAATGATATTTGTTACGTGTGAGACGTGAAAATTTAACCGATAACAAAAAACTTATTTTTCAAATGTTCCTAATTTTTATGCAGTTAGTGTAAAGTAAGCCACAGATTTGAACAGTTCACGGTCAATCAACAGAAATACATTGTAAAGCTTTCGCAACTCTTTTTGATAGTAAACAAATGTAAGCAATTAACCAGAAAAATTGAAGAAATTTGGAATGGATAACAATAGCCACGCATGAGTCAATCTATTATCACTACTTTAAGATGCTTTCAGAGAAGATACATCGCTTCCTGCTGATAGATCAAATTCCTTTCCGAGTCAAGTTGCAAATTTGCAGTTAATTTTCGCGAAAGGTTTTTATACAAAATATGTTCCTGATGGTGAGATCAGTTGAGGCAGTATTCAAAACAAAGTCCCAGAATTTTTCGTTCTATGACAGCAATATTGGAACTACCAAAACTGTAATTATAGGTGAGTTTTTTTGGAAAATAATAGCTCTGGCATATAAATTTGAGTTTTAAATAACTCTTTTTAAAGAATTTACAATTGATGCTCGGTCGGACTTTTTATATTAGATTCTTACTATTGTCTTCGCAAACTCATACGACTTTCAAGTCCTTACATGCGTAATATTCTAGGATTTCTTACAGTCGGTTAGTCATATGGAATTTTCGGAAGCAAATTCATTCTGTCTTTGCTCCAATCATAATATAATGCAAACCTTTTCCCTACCCAATTAGAAAAGAAACAAAAGCATTACCATTTAAGTAAGCATGATGCCGCCACAATTGTTGCACTTGAAATTGTGTCCATCGTGCATTATCATCAGCACCGTTTCCGCCGTTGCCACCATTTTGTTGCTGCTGTTGATTGTTGGTGGTATTGTGGTTGGGGGTGTGATTGTTGTTGTTGTTATTGTGATGCTGAAGATGATGCAAAATTTGACTGGGCGGAGGGAGACTCTGATTTAGGTGATTGTTCTGGGCTTGTGAAGCGTTACCGTTATTGGTATTGCCATTATTTGGATTGGCCGCGTTTGTGCCACTGTTCGTATTGCTATTATTGCCATTGCTTAAATTTATAGACTGATTGGCTACTCCATTGCTACTGGCCACCAAATGCGGCAAATTGTGGACCACTTGAAGGGGCAATGTATTTAGTGGTGGCAACGGTGCAGGTGGTTGCATGGAACTCAGAAGCTGCTGTTGCTGTTGATGCTGCTGTACATTTTGCAGAATTTGCAAGTGCGGTGAGGCGGTTGGCGTTGGAGGACCAATAGAAATAGTCTGTTGCGGTGGTAACTGATATTCCATCCTCATTGACGCGAGTTTCATTCATAAATGTCCTGCACGTGATTATCACACTCGACTTGTTCGCATCAATATCACGGCAAGCGTCTTCTCTCACCGACAGTCACACTGTGTCCACACTACAAGCACATTACGCGTGGATGAGTACGATCTTAATGCATACGGGGCTGTGCAATCAATGCACGTCATTCAATGCCGTCCCAAAATAAATAATAACATCGCCCGATCGATTTATTATTTCCGCGAATTCAGTTCATTCTGCACGATGACAGAAACACACTTCATCATAGGCTCTAGTACTCCGCGACAATAATGCTCACCGAAACAGTGCAATTCATATATAACACATGTGAAGCATCGAATGCGAAATGCGAAGAGTGAAAAATTGAAAACTGAAAAAAGTTTGACCTTGTACGTGTTATCCCAAGCGTTTCAAATGATCACTTTGCTTAAATACAACAATATATGCTATGTATGTACACGTAGTGCGCTTCGTCTGCTGCGACTACTAGCAACTTTAGCGGCGAGTTAGAAAACTTAGAATCGTGAAATAAAAGTCAGCAGCAAAACAGAACAGCCAAGCAGTTAAAGCAGATACACCACACTGTCGAAACTCACTATACACGCGAACTATGCGTACTACTCCAGCACAAAGTCTATCTGTAGTTGAGTTCACGAAGCTTTTTGCACGAGAATTAGAATTTTAATTCGTTCTGTGGCGATGCTCAGGCGAAGCAACCGTTCTAAAGTGTTAACAGACGTTAGCCTACTGTATATTTTATAAAGCCACTGTTTATATTTATCAGAGCGATCACTTTCCACGCGAAATTGCAAGATCGAATGGTAAACTGATTGAAGGAGCACTAAACCAACAGTCATTCAACACTTTGGCGGGAAAAAGTCCTTTTGTTTAAAAGCGAACGCCAAATAGAGATACCCGTCACAGAAGGTTTCGTTCAGTTTCAGCGAAGTTAATCCTTTTTAGAGATGCACGCAACTATCAAGCAACTCGTGCTACGAACACTGGTGTTATTTCGAGGATCGGTTTCAGTCTAGCTCGAAAAGGAAGGATGTTGACTTCATTTCAATTGTTCTATTGAATTCAGTTTTTCGCTACAGTAAATGCGTACAAAGACGGAGCGAGCAAACGATATAATTGTTACGGAAATACAAAAGTGCAATGCGGCAATGTCACCGAAAACGTTGCATTAACCCAAACAACTCGAACCCGAATGAAGTGAGAGTTAAAGCTGATAGTTGCAAAGTGGAATCTGAAATTTCTTCTTCGTCGTCTTCTTCTCTACTATCGTATGCCCTCAACTATGGTCGGTGGGGGCTTGAAGGCACCTCTCCCAGCTACATGGATCGCGGAAAATATCTACATCTCCAAGTAACCGCTGTCGGACTTCTTTTTGCACGGTTTCTGCTTCACCATCTCTATACTCAATGCTCGCTACAATAAACAATACATGGAAGCTACCCAGCGACCTGTTGTGTTTTTGGTTATGTATCTCAGCTGGTCGAGCCGCTCCAGTGCTAGTGCTAGTACCAGCGCGAGCTTTAATTTTCTATCGGACCCATCCGCTCAACACCACAACCGGACAAGCTTTATCTATTTTAGAATCAAAGCGCGATGTGCTCGCGAACCAGCTACATACATACATATGTTGGCGAATAGTTCTCGCACATCACATGGCTTGGACGCGTTTTTCGCCTTTTCACCCACATATGCACTCACATTCGACAACACTCCCCCCCCCCTTCATCGGAATTCGCGCTTCAGGAAGCCTGAAGCCAAGCTCATCAGCAGACTTTAGGTACATCTATCTATCACCAACTTTCCTACTATCTTCTTCAATCAGTTAATGGAATCATCCCATCATCTGTTCAAATCGTCAAGCTTTCCAGCAGCAATTACGGGGGGGCGGGGGACTAAGAGGTATTTCGCGATTCCCTCATGTATGCTTAGTTTAGTTATGTTAGAAAAAGAAGAAGAAGAAAACATAGTTTGGGAAGCTTTTTAATATGCCCGCAGGTAAAATAGATGCAAAAAATGATTTACCTATTGGATCTGAGAAGGTTTGTACGATTATTCAACTTCAATCATGAAGAACTTGATGTTAATTTGCAATATATTCTCTCCAGTGAAATATTATCCCCAGATTTTACTACCAACTATATTCTGTTGCTTCACTTCTTTCTTTTCCGTTTAACAAGTGCGATGAAATATAGTATGAATAGGGAAGTATAGAAAAATAGTTAGTTTACTTCATCGTAATCATATGAGCCTAGTTTTCATTTATATATTATAGCTTATGCAAGAAAGAAAATAGAGATATAAAACTAAAAATTAGTTGCACACTCCAATTTACTACTGATTGCTTGATTGTGTTTTGTACTCTTCCATAATACTTTCTGTTGAATTTTACGACAGCAAATCAAGATTTAAAGGATTCTATTAAATACTAAACAAACCGCAGAGCATTGTGATCGCAGGAGTTTATTTTAAACTAACTTTTAAGAATCTTCTTGGAAGGACTGACTATCCACGAATTTATAATATGCTAGCATAAAAAACATAATCATGCCATATTTTTTGACAAATTATTATTGATGACAATGAGAACGATGTTTTAACATCTTATTTTGGTATAAAATGAGATTAATAATTTTTTCCTACTATTAGCACAACTTTCGCAGAACCATATGCATGCATCCTAAACAACGTAGCTCCTATAGTAGTGAGAATGTTTTTAAACGAGATCAATTTAATGAGAATACCTGGAGCAACACACTTAGACCAGTGCTGAAATGTAGGATAGTCTGCTTATGAATCTGGGCCAGAATTGAAACTTACCTGGAAAATAAAAGAAATAAAAGTTGACATAAACTCATAAATAAATAAACTTATGTACTTTGAAATCATGAAAAAATACATTTTGAGACAATTTAAAATCTTAATTGCATTCAAAACCAAGAATAAGTACGGCGTCAAAAATAATCAAATTTATTCCGAAATTATCTGAATGAGAGTAATCAACAATACAAAGACAAAAGTAATAGAATTTGTTCAGAAATTAATTATAAATAATTCTTTTGCCAAATCAAACATATTGAAAATAAATCATGTTTCAATTAACTCTATTTATTCAACACAATGATTGCAATAAAATCGAAAAACATACCTCATTCAATACGTAGAAAACAGTTTAAATCATTTTGAAAACGTTTTATTTACCTTTATATCGTATATCTGATTCAAATCTTACGATCGATTTTCAAACTAACTCAACTTAACCGTATCTTATGAAATTTTGCATGCGAACTCAGTTCCGATGGCAGTGCAACATTTAGACGATAGTTTTTAAGTATAATAATAAAGTAAAGTTATAAGTATAATAATAAAGTAAAAGATTCGAGTATTGGACAATGCAAGGCTAATGTTTAAAATTATAAACCCGACTGTGGGGCAATTATCGATTGGACAATAAAACTGTTTACCTTAAAAAGTTGAGGCTCCCTATTTTATTAATTATTTTATTAAGTTTCCGACGTTTGGCTTATCGAATCATAGTGCATTTGAATAAAGTTCATGTTTCCCAAAAACATAGCGGACGTTGTAATGCAATTAGAATATCGTGAAAAAATTCCCGAATCAAAAATGTTTTCAATATCTGCAGTGCCCTCTACCAAGCATAGTCAATTGTAAAAAGAATTGTTAATAGTGCCCACCTCTAAAAATCAAATAGGAAGAAGTTTTTATGATGACCAGAAATTGTCTCAACTTAAGTGATCGGTAATGTGGAAATTTCATCATTTAGCATTTAGTTTCATCCGTTGATACACTATGGGGTGTACGATACTTTCAGCTAAGTTTGCGGCTCTGTATCTCAGAACAGCTTATTAAGAAACAAATCTATAGCACCATCTGCAGTAGTTCAGGGGTGCCACCAAACATTTACACAGGCTGTACGGGTCTAAAAGGCTTCAGTCTTTTTGTACATAGCGGTTAATCCAAATTTATCCCTTCAATCCTCAGGACACATTTCTTTAAATTTTAATATGAGAATATTTTTTTCTCGAAAGCAAACCATTTCATAAGTACAACGCTAGATTTTTAGCTTAAAAACTTATCAAGTTAAATAATATGTTAGTTGTTATGTGGGAATTGTCAAATTTTCGCTAATTATTTTGTGACGATTTTTTTAAAGTAAAATCAATACTAAATTAGCGCAAAAACGATTTGGCTGTATAAGAGAAGCCTTGAAATATGTCGAAGAATTATGGTAAGAAAATATTAGCTGGCCACTAAACAGTAACTTATTGTAAATGTTGCACTTGTAGGTTGGGATTGAAAGAAAATTTTAAAATGCATTTGAATTATTTAATTACGTAATGGACGCTACCACCGCTCCGAAAAAATAACCGTTACTTCTTGTTGGTGACATGTGGCATCAATCAATCACCATCAATTATAATGAACTATTGGGTATAAAAATGAAGTTAAATTTAAATGAAAATTAAAAAATACCTGCAATTTTGTTTTTATTTTATATATAACTAATTTAGTATTTGTTGATTAAGTACAGGCTATGCTTAGGTTGGTACATAGCTTGCAGCTTTTTCCTCTCCCTGTTTGCACCCCCTTGAAATAACGTTTTTAATAAAATTATTTGTGATTTGCGAGCCAACGGTTCACATACTATGCGTGTATTTTGATTCGATATCTCATTTTGTATAGGGTTGAAAAGTCGGTGATATTCAACCCGACACAGTTGCCACAACAGTAGGGCTCCGTCAGACTATAGTATGGATGCATTTTTCCTCCGAATCTGATAAAAATGCGGAAGATAAAGCGACGTGAGTGGAAATTCAATCCATTTGGATCTGGATTAATCCGACCACGGCAGTAAGTTGGTTTTGTAGATCGTGATTGTGAGAAGCCGCCAGCTCTTTAAATACGTGGAAAGTGGACAATAGTTACACAGCTGCTTTATTCGTTAATTTTAAGTCCTTCAAAACCTGTTTACACTATATAAATCTAAGAAGTTAGCAAATCATGAGCATACGTTTATGAATATGGTTTTATATGCCGCTGCAAATAGTATTAAGATCAGGTATGCTTCCTATTGCATGTTTTGTAGCTAATTCAAAGAGCAATAAATTAGCTCTCACTTCATTGTTTTTTTTTGTATTTGCAACCAAAATACTGGAATTGCTCTCAAAATGTCCAGCACAAAAAAACGTCTTTTGACTTTCCTTCCAAATCACAAAAAGTCATCTAAAGGTGCAAAAACAATTTTGTCTCCCACATTTACTTTATACCTTTCCAACTGAAAAGCTCTAGCCAGGCCCCTTCACCGGCTGCCACTCGAGGTACTTCTCGTGGTATCAACTTAAACCTATGGTACTCCGCTTGCCTAACTTGTATAAGAAACTGTGGAGTTATTGCCTCTCCTTCCTACATCTTTCGGCCATTTCACTTTTTCTTTCACTTGACCAAGCTCCACCACGATCAACTTCTGCAACTACCTCCGCGTTTTACGATCTCTTTCGCGTGGTACCAGAAGACGGTAAAGGTGGTATATACACATAAATTTGCACACTCATTAGTTCATAGGCGGGTGGAAGAAAGATTGAAGAAAGACTGAAGAAACGTTGAAGAAAGAAGCAAGTAGATAGTCGATAGACGTCTGTATCTGTCGGATTTTTATGTGATCTAGAGTTACCTGAAGACCTGAAATGAAATCGAAAGCATTTTACCATCCAATCGTCTTGTGGTTATATACTTCCGTCTATTCATGCCATCTCTTGCCACCGCTTTATATTGCAGTGCATCCATTTCGTCGATAGTAGTTACTATACTCTTTACACTTCGCCAGTTCTGTGTTTCACTTTCGTTATGAAAGTGGGTAATGAGTAAATGAGGAACTCAAAAATACGGCTGTGGATTTGTGATTTACACCATGTATTTCCCTTTTTTGATATTCTTCCTTGGAAGTATTGTTTTACATAAGTTAGAATATGACGAAATGTTACACCAGATAATTTTTATAAAAGTCATAGTATTAGCTCCGAATCGTAAGAAGAGGACAACACCAATAATTATTTTTGGTTTTTGTATCCATTTTTGATTTTCCCCTTGGCTGACTGATATCAAGCAGTTGAGTATTTTGTATTAAAAGCATAATTTTGTCACTTTTCGCTTAGCCACGATTCAAGGAAGAAGATCTTTTCACTAAACATTATGAATTTTCATTGTGCTACTTCAATTTTACTTTAAACAATGAAAATAATGTGCGAAAATTTAAATGAATTATTTGGGAAAGAAAACTTACACAATACAAGTATGTGGACCGAACTTTTGCTTAATAATCTTATTTAGCATCCTTTCAAGTACAAAATTTTGTCATTCTGCCTAAAATTTGATTTTAATAAAGAATTAACAACAAACCAAATACTTGATTTTGAATATCGTCACTCAAAATGCAAAAGGCCGAATGTCGAAAGTTATGTTTTATTTTCGTAATAATGCAGCGTGTGCCTCATTAGTGCCTAAATTATTGTTTCACTCAAAAATATAATAATGAACTAAGAATAAAATAGAAAGCATATGGCTATAAAATAAAATCATAAGAAAAATATCAGATTTTTTTTTGAATTCCTTAAAATGCAGTTTTCAGACATACAACTGTTGCACTTTGAGGACGATATCATAATAAATTGATTCCCATTAGACTAGTTTTCGAAAATAAAAATACATATTATGTAAAATTAAATTACTTTTATTGAACATCCAAAGCCTGGAACGTAAGAAGCTACTCAAGATCAATAAAGATCTTAGTATTGCATGTTTCATAAGCGTAAAATTTGAGTTTACGATTCTTTTCCAACTTGAAACTATCGAAAGAACATATAGGCACCGTAAAGTTACGCAACACAAAATTCATTATTCATCGCATTTCATTAAATTGATTAAATTTACCCAAACACGTGCATACATCATATGGCTACAAATTTTATACTAGTCTAATCATTATAAACTTTCGATTTCATTTCGGAAGCTTTAAAAAATTTCTATTTCATTTCCGCCACATGAAATAGTGCGTACTCTTTCTTTGATCGTTTAGCGAGTGGGCAAATAGATATTCAATAATTTCAGAGATAAAAGTGAAATGTGGAAAGAAAAGATTTTTTTCCGTAATATTAGGATTGGCATCGAAGCAACCTTTAAAATTCCGTTTCAAACAGTTTACAGGTGTTTTGAAGTGTTCAGCTTATTTTAAATGCTGCAATGATTACATTAGCTTTAGTTATAGTCTTTATTATCTTCAATGTGGAAGTTTAATCAAGAAGCGATAAAATTAGAATTAGGAATAAATGATTTTGAGTGGTAAGTTTCTTCGATTTTTTTTTAGCATCAAGCTTTCGTCGGCTTCTATGATACTGAAATGTTTTAACTTAGACTAAAAACCAAATTGTAAATTTTCTTCATAGCTACGAGCTTAACAATAGGCCAATTGTAAATTTTCTTCAAAGCTAGGAGCTTAATAATGGAACTCTATTATATTCTAGAAAGTTTTAAAAAAACTAAGCAAAATCAGAATCTTAAGTTTTTATTTAAGATTTGTTTGCAAAGTAGAATTTTTAGAACATTAAATTCAATTTTTCAGAAGCTTCAATTACTCTTTTTCAAGCTGTAACCAACATTGAGGATTACTTTCTATGTTGCATGTCCAGAAAATTCCTATCTATATTGATATGGACGGTAATTTACAAAGATTTGGATTTGGAAACGACATAAATTTTCTTATGTATGTATTTAGGAAAACTCCGAAACATCCCCCTTATGCCAGAACAATGAATGTGCAGAATCGATGATTTCGACATAAGTAAAGAGCTTTGATGACTTTTAAACTTTCTTTGTTATGCAAAACAAATTAATAGCACCAATATCTTCGCCGATGCTGAAAATGAAATTACAGAAATTACTTTTGGAAGTGTTACATTCCCTGAATTATTTGTCCCACTCGAAACGATAAAGCCATACCATACAGTAGCACGTCAAACGAATGATTTAAAGCAAAAAAAGGTGATAAAATCGAGGATTCAGATAACAACACCGAAAAAGCAGTAATAGGCGCTGAAAAGACAGTTGAGATTGGAAAAGGTAGCACTAAGAACAACAAGAATATACTGCAAAACAATCAAAAATCTAATGTGAAAAGAGCTAATATTGCATAGACAGATTCCAGTACAAATGAATTAGAAGAAGATACATATTATTATTTTTCAAATGACACGGATTTAGATTGAACAGATGATAATGAAATAAATGGAGAAGTCTTGTTCGTGGAGATTTTCATTTAAAAGTTTAATAGTTACGAGATAGTATGATATAAAGATATGTTAAAAAATTCAATTTCGATTTTCGGAGCGGTTCCCATATACTGAAGGTAAGTAGTTTTCAGTTTTATGTTGGTAAATATAATATTTTATTTTCATCGCCCTCTTCACTGAAACTATGAGTTACCACCCTTAAGTTCAGATTCTGGGTGCGTCATTGAACTAGCTTCGTTTCATTTGCAATCCTTTTGCGAAAGAAATTTATAAACTTCTTGAAAACCTATAAATTTCAATATCGAAGCGTCTACTTATCCAGGGACTACGACGTAGACGAGTTAGAACCGTTATGTAATATTTTTTAGTTATTAGAGAGAATTTTGGAATTTCTACCATGTTTTAACCGAAAATATTTTTTTTGTAGCTTTTCATATGCCTTAGATTTATATGTGCTATAATGTGCTATAATTATGTGCTATAATTATTCGATTATGAGTTTTCCATGTTAGATCACTTGAAGTTTTGAAATAGTTTAAAAAAAGGAATATCTTTTTTAATTGGTTATGTGACTGGAATTTTTTTTGGTATTGAATAGCTGTTGATCAAATTTGTTTGTGATTTAATTAAAAAAAAAAAACAAAAAAAAAAGTCAGTCAGTTCAAAATTCCCCATTGCAAATTCAGCGTTCATATATGTATAGCTTTTTTCTTTTCTTAGAGCATGGAAGTTGAACATTATAGACAAAAATAATATAAAAGTAGATCAATCTCGCAATACTTATATAAAATATAAATTAATATAAATTTGAAAGTACAACCATTTTTCACCAATTCATCTTGTGCCTTTCCTATTTTGTTGAACTTTATATACAAGATAGCGTTTTGATCCTCCATTTCGATAACTTCGACATTAAATATAAATAAAAAATAATAATTTCACTTGACCACTTGAGAACAATTCAATTGAAGGGAAGCATTCGGAATCTGAAAGTTTCTATCTTTTTCTATCAGATCATGTTTTCATTTTTGCTGCATTTCTTAGTCAAGCTTCATAGTGTCAATCCAAAAGACGAAGCACATCCGAAATATGTTATAATTTATCCCCATCAGCGGAACTTTTCAGGTATGTATACTTGAAATTTCAGTGCGCTCAATGATTTTCTGGACTGAATTGAAACCCAACAATAATTAAACTTTCCATTTGAAAAACTACGTTTTCCCCCGTTCTGTTCTACTGCTTAGTTCTTTATTTCATGGGAATTTTTATAGCATTTCATCTGTGAATCAGCAGTCACGTGTCTAGGATTGTGAGTGAGAGACTATATTCGAGTCGAGTGCCTGGTGCACATGTTCTTCAATAGCGAGCTTCGAAGAATAAATAAAAGTGTAATTCATTATTGTCGGAGCTTTTTGTTCTTGCTGTTCAAGAAACGTGTCGCTCCTATTGTTTTGGATGCCGGTAATATGGAATTTGAATAATAAACTAAATTTTACTTTATAATTTACAACCGCCGAGGATATCTTCATCACGTGTGTTTATTTGGCAGTACAGCTACCCTCTACACACTATGCTAAATTTTGCTATTTCTTCTATTCTTCGACTGACCACCCAAGTGAATAGCATGCTATTCTGTGGTAGCCACATATGACGCGATATCGTGTTCAATAAGCATTAGATCAATTTCCCATGGGAACGGTTAGCGTTGACTAGGGTGGAGAGTGCCCGAGGGAAGATCCACTTTTCTTCAGTTGATTTTGATTTCGTTCGCATAAACAAGCTACAATAACGTTGATTGAATTTTACAAAAAATCAATCATAGTGATTAGACAATTCAATTAATGAGTATAAGTAAAAAGGAAAATGAAAGGTATTCGCTCTAAGTACTCGTAAAATTTTTCGGCCAATATATCGCATGCGTATGAGAGCACAATGTTAATCATTCATTCAACAGTATGAATTCTTCCAATTCAAATTGTATTCGAATGCAAAACTTTATCCACTTTCAAGCGCAATTGAAGCCTTCTTTTGAAGCTTTGAACGTTAACCATCATTTGATTAAAAAGTAAGCTAATAGATCTTAGCCATTTAACTACTCAACAGCATTTTAAAAACAACGATTCAAATGGCATCTTTGAAACACTTTCGCTTTCTTTATTTCAGCTCTTCAACTATGTATTTTCATTCCAGCGGCTATTTGAATATGAATAGCACTGAATCAAAAAATACAGCCAATTCACATACAAACAACTCAACAATCAACAATATGAAGTTTATCTGCTCACAAAAAAAATCAATTCAAACATTGCGGATGCAAACTTGTTTCCTAAAAGTTGTCCACCGTCCAATGTTTTTCAATTTTTCGGTAAAATGCAGTCATTTGAGTTGGTCAAAACCTTAATACAGTACGAAAAATAAAATAAAGATACAAAAGTCAAAAGCCGCGCACGACCAAAACTTTCACCCTCAACGAAATTTACTAAAAGCAATTGATTCAAACTAAGCGGAACGAAAATCGAGATGAATAAACCAATGGATGCTTAATAATAACAAATTCGGCGTGTTTTAATTTTTCCCAATGATCTCAGGAGATGAGCTTAATAAACTTGTTTGGTATGAACGAATAGTGTTGTTGCTCGCATGCAGGATTATCTACCAGATAAATTTCAACTTACACATTTACTTCCGGCTGATGATCAGTAAGAAATGGGGCTTTCCTTTTGTCAATTCAGTAACATATGCGGTAATCGCATTTAGCTAGTATGGAATCTTCTAGGGGCGCAGCATTGCATAAGCGAATATTAACTATGGACTAAAAGTCGTGATCAGGTCTTGTTTTGAATAAATAGTATTTAGCGGAATTCGGGAAAACGATTGATTCGTTTTTCAGTTGAATTGCTTATTATACATCAGATGTGTGTCACTACATAGTAAAACTCGAAGATTTTCACAGCTAATCACGGAGCCATGCAAATATTAACGCGTAAGATAATGTTTGCAGATGAGAAAAATTGAGAAGCTGGATCACATGTGACAGGAGTGGCCTGAGGGATTGCCAGTGTGATGCCAAAATTACAATTTTTTAAATCTGTAATTTTTCGAATATAGTCTAGGTGCCTTAGTGGTTAGAGAGCTTGTCTCCTATACAGCGAGTACCAGGTTTGACACTGCTTGGCGACAAGTAGTTTTCAGAAATGGGATTTGGTGCCGGACTGTCAGTTCAGTGATTACTTGAGTCAAATCAAACTAATAATTACGGACGAGCGTGTTGCTGACCACTTCAACTCCTATTGATTTGTTGGTCAAGTAAATGAGGTAACACAACACTAACACGACGCCCTCGTTTATTTGGGTCAATTATTATTATAAACTTTCGTTTGATGAATATTTGTATAATTCAATTTTCTATGTATTTCTATATGCGATAGATCTTTACACCACCTATAATTTCTTGGAATAAGAAGATACACATATCGAAATTGACAGACATCAATTACAAAAAAAGTAGCAATTCGTTAATTTTTATTTGATTTCGTCACAGTCACAGTACGACCTCATTCTGCAGGAGAGGGCTACAAAATGTCACAAAAGGGTAGACAGAAGGACTTGCATCTTAATTTCCAGTTTATTCGAGATGTGTTACATCATGTTCATTATTTATAGCTAGCAAGGATACAACTATTTTTAAGAACTAATGAATGTTTGGCGAGAATTGGAGTGCTCCTGGTGAGTTTACAGAAGCTCAAAAAAGTTGGTGAAGCCAATTACGCTGCCGATCCCGGAAAGAAGCTATGATTTGACTATTTCATTACGCATGAACTTGCCATATAGTGGGAAGTTAAGTTGATTCAATGATCAGCAGACAATAAGCGGCTCTCGGTTCATTATTAAAGGTTTTTTAAAATCACAACAGAATACACACCTGAATGACTTCCACACCGTTTGTGATGGCTGGGCTGCTGCTGGCGATTATCAGTATTGTTTTCATTTGTACTGTTCATATTGGACTGCTGATTGCTACCACTTAAATGATTACTGTGATGGTTGTGATGCGGATGGTGATGTTGAAAATTGGGGTAGTGATTCTCACTATATATTCGCTGATACGCTGCTGACACGTTAGGAATGTTCCAAGGATTGGTTCTTTGCTGTTGGTAATTTACACTAAACATATGCAGGTTATGGTTCCCCGTAGGATGCTGATGGTTTTGCGGGGATAGTTGTTGCTGCGTCGATGACACCGACGACGAGGACGAGGAGGAAGATGAGGACTGTTGCATTTGGTGATGTATTTGTTGCTGTTGATGACTTTGTTGCTGCGGCGAGACTATGTTCCACTGACCGGATGATGAATTATTTGAGCTCGGTGAACTCGACGATGGGTTTGAACTGTTTGTGGAGTTGTTTGACATTTGGCTAAAATAATTACCCAACGCCGAATTCGCACCTTCCGGATAGTAGCTACTTTGCGCTACCGACTCTGTACCCATGACGAAGGATTTCAAAACGTTCTCTTTTTTTTATGTGCTGTGTTCGATTCTTAGTCAATTTTTTTCACTATTGTATCTGCACTGTTTAGCTTCTGTTATAAAAATGACGCATTGCATGAGCATAGCAGTGATAATTTCGAAATTTGGAGGGGATATTTTTCACCATTTTTGGGTATCAACACTGAATGTTCACCATTTTTTTGCAATATTGAACGTATCTTTTTAAACGAAAAACAATTTTTTTTATTTTACACGGAATCTCAAGAATATCTCGTTTCAACTTCTTATTTTTTCCTTACAATTCTTAGTGTCTTTCGTTGAATGAAGCTTTTTTCAATAAACTCCCAAAAGCCTGAGTGTAAGGAAAAACAGCGAGAAATACGAGGCAAACAAAAAGAAAAAAACGGACTAATGTTGCTGTATATGCATTGACTAAAAGAATGCTGTATACGCATTGCCTAAAGAACATTACAACAATTGAGATTTGTGGAGATATTTAAGTATGTTCTTGATTGAAAACGGTCTACATTCTGATGCTCACCGAAATCGAGGGTAGAAAATTTTCACCTAAGCGAAAAATTGAAATGACATGTTGCTGTCGAAGCTGATTTCTTAAAAATGCTTCGATTGTGTTTCCACCTGGGTCGATATTTGTAAATATTTCCTATTTGTCACGAATGCCGAATAAGATGGTTTGCGCGAAAACCACCAGGAAAACCACCAGGAAATATTGATTTGTTTATCTACTTTAGAAAGAAAACTTCAAATGTAATGTACAGAATACGACCCAATGAAATGGAATCAACATGCAACCTCTATTTTTCAGAAACCAGGGGTAATTCAACCTAGGATATAGTCCATAGAAGTTTCAATCTACCCTCGTACGTCTTAGTTTTTTGATCTTCTGCTGAAGAATTGAGTCATAGGAAAAAAACTTTGTACAGTCGTAAAATCTCCAATAATTTTAGGAAATGTGTCTCACACCTTGAAGAATAAATTTGTGGATTGAGATCAGCGAAATGCGAATGAGAAAGAACACAAACCCTTCTTGTCTGACCCTGAATCGCTGAATCACCAGGAAAAAAGTTGATTAGCCTTTAAGTTAACCATAGCCTTTAAGTTTATCTAGCTGCTAGTTACTTTCACAATTCACTAACTTTTTGGAAAATGTTCAATTTTTCTTAGGATGCGAACTAGTCATTTGAAATCTGGATTGAAGTGGGTCTTTCTAACACTCATGAAATCACTGAAAACTTTTCACTCGAATAACAAAATTATCTTAACAGTTCAATTCAAATTCCGCGACTGACGAGCCGAACATTTTAAGTTCTTTGATCGCAGATTTATTATTGAGCTACAATTCGCGTCTAAACCGACATACCACGCAAAATGCCTGGGACTTCGAGTTCTACTACTCCGGATCGCACAGAATCTACAACTGCGGTTTAACCAGCTCCCTGACGATTCGTACTAATGCTGCCGCGATAGACGTCGAAGAGACAACCTTTGTATATTGTAGCAACAGTGGCAAGTACGTAAAAAATAAACAAGTATTGACAACAAGCAACACAAAATCCATATATAATATTAAATTCCCAAGACTACACTCTCCACTATCTATGAACTCAGTACACTATAGAATATACTGCACAGCTTCTACTTAAGGGAGGAGTCTAATACATACAGAAAAACAACATTCAAGCGGTGAACGGCTCACATTGCCATAGTGCAGAGTCTCTAGGTCACGCGGATGAGGGTATGACTCTGATCCGCATGCTAACTCACAGGAGCACGTGTCAAACCACGAACCTGCAATTTCTCTTTTTGTAGAAATGTATCATTGCTAAGTGCTTGGTTGACTAGAACACACACACGGGGGTGTGCTGCAGCGTTTTATTCCGCGGAATTGTTTTATAGACCCCCGGAACAGCAAATAGGGACAACGCTACCTCTTTGCGAAAGCGAAGCTAAACAAGAATTAGCGTCAGATAATGAGCGGCACCACGGCAATTGTCCGCCGATAAGGACCTTGTCGCTAGTGCCTGGTAGGCCCCAATCAAAACAACCCTAGTGACTGTCGCTGCAGCCTTGCTCGCAAGGGCGGAAGCAAGCATCTTCGAACAGTGGAGCCAATAATGAGTGTTCCTCGATGTTTACTGCAGCCCTGAAAAGCTGTTTCGGCGTTGCATCTTTCCCTGCACACCCTATTGCAATAGCAAAACTAATCAGTGCTAATAATTGTTTATACATTTCCGTCCGTTTTTCGCAAAGGGTGCCTACACGGCGACGTACGGTGTTCATCGACACGACTCACTTATCAAAGTCAACTTGCTTACTTGCTGCAGCAGGCGATGAGGAATCTTAGATGGGCAAGAAATTGGAAACACATTCATAGGTGCATGCGTTGCTGCCTATCGGCCGGGACGATGCATCCGCATGGACTTCTCCGACTTCAGGCCACGCGCCGTATAAGCAGGAGGCATCCGTTGTTTGTTTTCATCTTTTGATGTATGGAGCAATGACGGCTCACGTTTGCGAGCCACGTGCTCCAGTCGTCAAGCACAACAGCGTTCGCGCTTATTTTCCAGCTTGTAACTGTGTACGTGAAGTGAACACATTCTGCAAGCAGTGGTGCTTTTCCCTGGCTCTACCCCCGGCCCGGGAGCTTCTAGGCAGGACCAATCTGTTACTGTTCCCCTGGCACTAGCTCTAGCCGCCTAACGGCTAGAACGCCGCGAATATTAGCTTGACCAGTCAAGAATAATGGGTTAAGTCCGAGCCGGCCGCAAGCCCGGATTTCAGATTCGCATGTGCTGAGTGAATACACGTAACGAGATGTGTGTCCTCGTCGGTTCGTATCCTTTCCTGATTGGAAGTGGATCTCGTCGTACGTTGGGGGCGTTCGTTCCACCTGACAAGGTTGTCATAGAATTTTTGGAACAGCACGATTGCGGGGGAGTCGTAACCTAGGCGCACCCCCGATAATGGCGAATATGTAAGTACATCATTGGCAGGACACATACTAGCGCACGGCAGCGCGAAATGTAAAGTCGCACTTCATTCCACGTGATCCGAGTCATGACCACTTGCCACGTGACTTGCATTATTGACTCGCTGTTCACTCCGTGTGTTGTTAAACCGATATAACTCGGCGAAATAATAATGTGACGTCGTGATTAGCTCCTGCAGAACCATTTTACTATTTTGCCCTGCATAAGAGTGTGCGAGCTGAATTCGGACCCCGGTGAATCTGCGAGAACATTGTCCAAGTCTACGATATCTTCATCAACGGCAATTAAATTTTTTCAAAGTAAAATATCTGTCTAAGCTATTGCTTGTCGTTCTCTGAAAACAAACTGTGTATTCAAAAAAGGATTCTCAAGAATTGTCTAGCTATAACAAAGTTGGCTTTGTGTTGGCTTAACATTATATTTCCTTATTCCCGAGGCAGTCGGGGAATCCGATTAAAACAATTGGACACCGTTTCGAAATACCATGATGACATTTTTGAGTTAAATAAGCAAATCAATAAAATAAAGTAAAATACAAATGCATTCTAAACAAGCCGCGAGGTGCGACTACTTTACGTAATAACAATGAGAGGTATTCATAGCAGAAACAGGAATGAGTTAATATGAATCATATCGTCTACGGGAGGGTCCATTGATTACGTAAGGTTTTTGGTCGATGAGGACAGATTGAATATTCACGCGGATCAATCGGTGGGGGCCTTTTTGGTCTTGAAAAATTTTGTATATGCAGTCAAAAATAGGTTCAATTGCATGTAAAAAGTAAAACGTATTTCAAATGATGATGGTTATTGAAATCTTACGATGACTAAAGAATGAATCTACTAAAAACTACATTTTTTTATTCGATGAAAGCTTTTCAAAGCATATGATCTTGCAAAGTATTGACTACAAAACATTTTACCATTCAAAGCGTTGATACAAATTTAAGCATATTTTTTAATTAAAAGACTAAATCTGCTCAAATTATGCAAATATTTTAAAACTTTGCATGAATTTACAACAATTTTGTAATAATAAAAGATATAAAGTAATATCATTCGTATGAACCCTTTTTACAAGGTAACTGAATGATTTTTTATTTTAAATTTAGTTTTTCTTCATTATCATGGAAATTTTTTTTGCCGATTTCTCTTCAAAAACTGATAAGAATGTATAAATTTTATAAACTGATATCACTGTGCTGTGCAAATCAAGTTAAAAAAATAATTTCTATGAAAAAACCATAATTTTTCGCATTTTCTTCTATTAAATTAAAAAAACGGCTAAAACTAATTTTTATAATGTTAAAAACTTCACACAGATGTTAATACACGTCAACTGACACCTTAACGATGCAAATATTATATCTGGTTCGTGAGATATAGTAAATGATAAAAATGACCTTGAAGATCATGATGACTTAATAATTTTTTATTTTTTTATTTCATTTTTTTTGTATTCATGAGAAAAAGTTTTGATGTTGTTTTTACAAACATTGTTTGGAGTATGTAAATTATATAAACATTGGTTACTTCAAGTTGAAAATAAGGTTAAAAATTTATTGTTTTTGAAAAAAACCCAATTTTTTGCAACTTTTTTTTTCAAAAAATTAAAAAACCACTCCAAGAATTTTTTTAAAAACTTGATAGAATCACATAAATGTTGATACGCGTCGATTGACATCTTAATCATGCAAATCGTATGTTTAGTTCGCGAGATATAATGCATGATAGAAATGACCTTGAAGATCATAATGACTGTTAATGATTTTTTATTTTTTATTTAATTTTTTTACGTAATCATGAGAAAAAGTTTTGATGTTGTTTTCACAAACATTGTTTGGAGTATATAAATTATTTAAACATTGATTACTTGGACTTGACAATAAGGTTAAAAATTTATTGTTTTTGAAAAAAAACAACAATTTTTTGCACTTTTTTTAAACAATTAAAAAACCACTGCATGAAATTTTTTAAAAACTTGATAGAATCACAAAAATATCAATACGCGTCGATTGACTTCTTGTTCAAAAAAATCTTATGTTTTGTTCGCGAGATATAGCGCATGACAGAAATGACCTTCAAACGGGCAAAACAGCAAACCCCCCCGACCGAAGTTTCCCAAAAACTAATCAGCTCTTAAGATTGCAAAGACGCTTCGATTGACACCTTAACGAAGTCGATAGGACTTTGTTTACGTGAGTTATGCTCGTAGAAAAAAGTGTCCACGAACGTACAGACTTACGTACGTACACACACACACACACACACATACATCTCCCTTTCTAAAAACACTTTATATATATTGTTTAGACCTTAAAACGTAAAGAAATGTTGAAAATTTCAATTTCGATTTTCGAGGCGATTACAAGAACTTCCCATATACTGGGAAGTTAATAAATGACCTTCTGATTACCACATCATGCCAACATTGCAGAACACAAATCCAGTGTACGAAAAATGATGCTTGCAAGAAGGATTTAATTTTTTTAAATTTAATGCTTTGACTCGCCTCAAATCGCAATTTTATTTCTTTATTATTTTTTTTGCGAGACATTCATCTTCTCCATGATATTTGTCTTACAAATACTTTCCTATACAGTAAAATTTTAAGTGCACGCATTGAACTTTTTCAACATTTTGCTGGCTTAAATTTGGAATTGTGTGAAATTTACAACAATAAAGTTGATAGTTCGCTCTGACTCACGTTTAAAATACAATTAATCACAAATTTCCATCATACTATATAGATAAAAATATTCAATCGTAGAAAGTTTTTTGTCAGGTGCATCTCTACTTTTGAAACTAGCTGAAGTTGACTTTAAATCAAAATAAACGTTTTAGTTGAAATTTTTAAAAACCAAATTGCAGAAATTGCATTGTAACTCATCCATAAAATTATCACAATGGACCTATTGTGGCCTAAGTGAGCCATCTTTTGATAAAGAGGGCTGCCGCATAAAGTTGGAAATTTGTACGATAAAAGTAAATTTCCAAGGACTGGAAAAAAATTCATTTACACACAGAAAATTAAAATTTTTATATAAATAAAAAAAAATTCAATTAAATTATACACAACAAACAGAGATTACTCCCATCTTGACGATGCACATGGCAATGTCAACTTCATTTCCATCGAAAGCTGTTCCACTGATAGATATTCTTAAATATTCAAATCAAAACAATTTGAAACTACATACTTAGTTTAAGACTGACTGATTTCAATTGCTACCATAGGATAATTTTCTTACGCTTGTCCTATCGTTTCCCCGAACGCGTTTCCCCGAATCGACATTTACCCGGAAAAAAACCCTCGACTAATCTTTTCCCCGAATAGACATTTCGCCGAATGTATGATCCCCCTAATTGTGCAATTGTTCATCAAGGAATTAAAAAAGGAGCAAGGAGACACTGAAATTGCAGTAGTCGAATTATGCCTCGGAAGAAAAATCAAGGCCGCGCCGAAAAAAGATGGGTTGATATACAGCAGCGATTGAAAAGTGTTGTTAATAATTACGAAAATTACACATATTTAGAATATTTGCAGCAATTGGTCACTTAATAATATTGTAATTGTATGTGTACATGTAAATCGATTAAGTATAAAAATAAAACAAACGTGTGTGTGCATAAAAAAATTAGTGAGTGCTGAGAAATTTTATTCGGAAAATAATTAAAACGGTATTCGGGGAAATAGTATTCGGGGATTAACTGATTCGGGGAAATAGTATTCGGGGATTAATTGATCCGGGGAAATAGTATTCGGTGATTAATTAATTGATTCGGGAAAATGATGATTCGGGGAAATGAACGGGAACGTTGTCCAAGTGTTGTCGTTAGAATCGAAACACTTCTTCACATCTGGACAATGCATTTTAAAAGTTATTACAGAAATCCCACAGTGAATTATACATTTCCCTACAATATGACAAAACAAAATGCCCATTTCAATTGATTGAAAAGCCTCATTTGATATTCTTGGCTACGAAGAATTATCATAAAATATCTTACTTTATGGTTCGTAGGGGAACCAATTTTTTTCACTTATGTTTCTTTTGCAAAAATTTGGAACTGAAAGCTAAGATTCATCCACAAATACTATACTAGTAAATGCAGCAATGAAAAAATATGTTAACACATAGAAACGAATAAAGACTGCCAGTTTTCCATACCGTAGTTAAAAACCTCTTAACGGAAGATTTTATTCCAGAAGGGAAGCACGATTAAACTTAAAATAAAACAAGCCGCGAGGTGCGACCCTTGAGGTCCACACGGTTAACTTCCCAGTAAGGTTGATTGGATCTTCACGCGGATCAATCGTATAAATGTAAGAATGTGTTTGGAAAGTAATAAGAAAATGAAGAAGTTTTATTTGACTACTCGACTTATTTAACTAAATCATTTAATTTAAAGGCAAACTTACTCTTCTTTTGAATACTTTCATTACAAAATGAGGGTACTATTACTTCGGAAAAAATATACATTGCTCCTATTAAGAATATTGCTTCGAAATGTGGCATATGATATCAAGAAATTATATTAAGGTATTAATTAAAAAAGAAGAAGTTTGAAAACTAATAATAAAATAATAAAATTCTTTACATTTATTCTAGTTTACAACATACTGTTTTTTGTTTGATTGCATAGTATGAGTTGTATTTTAAATATAATTAACAGCTTCTCACTTTTCACAAAATATTTATACAAAACCGCGATTTTGACTTTGATTTTTTCAAAAAGTATGTTTATGCTCTGCTTGGAAAGTTCTTATCATCGGTACCATATTAAGAATTGAAATAAAATCCTCCTATCTCTGTTTGCGCCCTTCCAAATGGTTTTTTTTTGAAAAAAAATTTATAATTTATTAATTTGAAACACATTTTGATTTTTTAAAAATAGTTATTTTCCAATGGTAAACTTTTTTAGTTTATAATCTAAGAAAATCTACAGTATTCGAATTGTTTAAATCCGTTCAATATAACTGTGTTGCATGATTTTGTTCATGTATAATGATTAAATGCACTGGACCAATTATAGTTTCAACAAGAGTTATAACGGAGCGATTAACCCTGCCACCACTTTGAAGATATTTCGATAATTTATGGTCATTTTTCCTTTCAAACAGCTGCAACAGTGTAAAGCATTAATGTTGCTGAGAAATTGCATAGTAAGCTCAACGTGAGCCTTTTTTTGTTTATTAAATGTTTTGAATTGCATGCACCTTCATATCGCAGGGAAAATATAATAGTAAAGTTTCGAACCACATTTTCACTCAGTAATTTCATTTAAATCATTGACAAATATAACCATAAACATTCAAGTTCAGAATAGAATATATAATGAAATATACGCAGTGGAATAATCTGAATATGTGGAGCTTGAAACAAGTACTGAAGGGAATACTCATAGAAATAATTATTTAATGTTTTAAGATAAAATTGATAGCAATGCTAAAACCAAGAATATGAATTATGTTGCTTGTAATTGGCTAACATGTTTTCGTCAGCAAGACTGACTAAAATTGACTATCATTTTCCAAGAGTAGATATTTGATTCATTAGCTGTGCATATATACATTACTGTGCACAGAAATCTTTCAAAATCAAGTGCAAATCAAACACTTTCAAAGTATCTATAATTTACCTTGAATTAAGGTACTATGTAGTACACAATAAGCTCTTAACATATTTTGAAAAACTTCGAACGTTAGAATAGTATAAAACGGTTTTAAGTGCGTGCACGTATTTGGCTTGGATTGTGTATCCTCTCTTTCTAAAATACCGATTTCTTCTAAAATTTTCGTCTACTTACACGTTTCAGCATTTATTTTGACGTATAAAACCGAATTTAAAAAAATGTATAGAAAAGGTACTAAAAAACGAAGCCAAACTTTAAACACAATTTTCTCGAAATAACGTTTTTTCAACTAGTCGCTAGTTAATCTCCGGACCTACTCAATCTGAATGGGTTTTATTTATTTACATATTCCGCAAGACAGATCACCTCAATTAAGCCACAAACTTGGGGGGAAAAACATTTGGCGTGCAAAGTTCCGCAACTTTTTTTTAATCAATTTTTCAAAAACAGTAAGAGACCTTAGTCCTTAAACCCCTATTTGAGTTTTCTGTATTAGACTTGCAAATATTGAGATTAACTGTCGGCCATGCGATGGGTTGCTTTTCGAGGTGTCAATTCTGGCGCCCTCTATAAACTAAGTTTATAATGAAAATTTCAAAAAAAATGTTTTTTGTTCTCTCAAAAGATAGATGTATTGTTGAAAAGAAGTTGCATTCCCATATTCAATGAAGGAGCTGAGAGAAAAATTGATAAAAATTTGCTATTTTTTGGCCTTCCAATGTGTACCAGTACCTTAAAGTGACATGTTTTTTATATGAGTGTTATTATCACAACGGCAAAGAATTCTTAAATAAATTGGGTAGGTTATTAAAACAAACCCCATTCTGTAGAAAGTAACGGATTAAACAAGTGTTTTCTTAAGTGATTTAATTTGGAACATATATGTCGTTACAGTTTGAAATAAAAGTTAAGTAATGAATAATGTTTTTTTTTTAATATTCACATGACTGCAAAAGAACATATCGCCACTTGAATGCAAGAACTAGGTTACTCCATTTTTCGGTATTTTTAGATAGGTACATGTATATAATTGTAGTTAGCACTGTTCACAGTTTAACGACAAAACTAGGTGTCTTACCGAGATAAGCTGAATAAGAATATCCAACATGGTTATTGTCATCATTCACATTTTTGGCAGAATGCTTTTAAGAAAACCAATAAGACTTTTCTCGCCAATATTTTAACCTTTAGAAACAAATTTACCTAGTTCTTGCATTCAGGTGGTGATATGTATCTACTTTTATATAAACACATTTCATTTTTTTTTGTTTTAAAAGGTAAAAAAAAGCTTTATAAAAATTTCAATAAGTTTCCATACCGTTTTGTTTATTTTGTACATTAATATTTGCAGTGTTTTCTGATATTTGATGAATACAGATAGAGGAATTAAAGTCGGCTCATCCCGATCTTGATTCATCTTAAGCAGCACGAGTCACCGGGATATCGTTACAAAAATATGGCTGCAACATCAAATTAAAGTAAACACAATCAGGCGTAAAAGTTATATCTTATTAAATTATAAAAATATAGCACCACACAAAAGCAAAGAAGAACTAGTTCTCCCAGGAGAAAAACACGTCGAGACGATCGATATTTCGCTGACAAACAGAAAACCACGAACACTAAGTTATTGAACGCTTTTTGTACGAAACTATAAAATTTTATATCCAGGTTCGCTGTTCCCCATCGTTTAAAGAAAGCAGGTATTCGAGCCTAGTGTTTTAGAAGAGTATAAAGTGAAGATTTCAAGATAAAGATGATTTCAGTGTGGTAATTTGGTCAAATGAATCTCGCGCTTGCATGATTTCGGACGGACCTTAACGGTGTCTCCGACAAAAAGAAGGGTTTCTGGACGAATGTGATCAAGGAATGGTAAAATAAAAGTGCGATATGCCTGTTTTACTCGGGAAATGGTTGGAGAAATTGTCAAAGTACCAGGAGAAACGAAAATAATTGCGACTGAGTACATCAAAATACTCAGATACATAATATAAGACATATGACAACGCGCTTTACTACAAAGCAAATACTGTTTCTTCGTTTTTCCAGGAAATGGTATAATTTTGGCAGGCCTAAATTTAGAGCAAAAAATTTTTTTTGACGATTTGGAAAACATATTTTTGATTGAAAAAACGCGAAAAACTGGATAACCAATGTTCAAAAGTATACCAATTTTTTGAAATGGCTTTAGGGCTCTAAACTTAGGCCCGTGCAGTCCTTTATTCTCAAAACTAATGTAATATTTTTGGCAATTTGTTCACAAATGCTTATTTTGTCCAGGAATTTCCGTGGCCCAATTTGCTTTTTTAATTCGGCGGTGCTAATAATTTTTTTCCAAAAAAATGTTAACTTTTAACCTCAATAAAGATGTATATAAAATTTCAAATGATATCTTGAATAGTTTTTTTTGGTAGCTGTTTAAAAAAATCATTTTGAGCAGTTTAACGACTAATTCCTTAAATCGAGATGCTTACAATTATTTTTTCGTGGAACGTACGTTACAAACGCGAATAAGTATTGCATGCAATGTTAGCAAAATTAGAGTTTTCAGTCTAAGAGTTTAGAATATAGGTTCCTGTTTGGATATTATGCACACACATTTTATATCGTTCTGGTGTAACTTCAATGCAAATTTTCCCATTTAAATTTAATTTAAATAATGGTTGAATTATAAAGGAGATGGAAGAACTATAAACCATTTTTTATAAACGACGAATCTTACTTTGAATTCGACTAAATCACATTATCGGGAATCGAGTTCTTAGATTAAGATATCAAAACGATGTTAGTAAAGCAAATTCTCACTGAATTCCAAGATTTAGCAGCCTCCCCGTTTTTCCACGAGAAAATCAAGGTCAGTAATTTGCACCGAAAGTTTCAAGTAATATTTATGTATTATATTTAGAAAAGCAAAGTTTGAACGATAGAGTATGAAAATCAACTCTAAGTCATGTTGAACAAAATAAATTAGTTCAAATTAAGATGATTCTAAAATAATTCAAATATAAACCAATGTGCAGTAGCAATCATTGGTTGTTTTATCAAGAACTATCACGAATATTCTTTCGACTGAATATCAACACATAAAAAAAATTTAAAATACTTGAAACTCTTTGACATAAAGGTTATACGCAACCAGCTCAACACTTAATCACACTCACGAGCCACTAGGCATTTCATGCTAGGCAAGCATTTTTTGTAGGTCATTTTAACACTCTTAGATCTTTTGGGGCATCCTAGAATTAAATCAATGCAAGTATCTTACAGAAGTAGAAGAATTTTATTACCGGTCATCTTGAAAGGAGCATTTCAATGTTTGTTGTTCAGAAACCTTCCTTGCAGTTTAGGGTTAATGATGTAAACTATTATATTTTAAATTTTAATACGTTTCAGTCCACACACCACACAACTTACTTTTCACAAATCAATATTATCAACTAAATGATGGAAAGAGCGGTACAAATAAGATGTCATTTCAGTTTATCCAAGTTTCATTTCAAGGCAATCTTAGCTATTCAAATTAACGTCATGTACAGCATTGAAGTAAATTTTAACAAATATATTGATGTTGTGATATCCTAGGATTACGAAATCCTTTTTTGTTAAATTATACCTATTGCTTATTGAATAATTTGTGCCGCCGAATCAAGGATTTTTTTATAGCGGTGAACAATAGTATCACGCAACCTTATCTGTTAATTAAATTTAAAGATTAACCGAGCCTTGCATTGAAAATAAGGCCAGAAAATACCATGAAAAACTGGGCTTTATATGACAATAGTAGTTTTCCATGAAGTGAAAGCAACAATTATGAGTGAAATTTTTAAATACTTGCATATCCGTCATGAATTCAATCAAACAAACAGTGTGAAAACAAATTCATAATTTTATCGGATCGGAGAACTGTTGAACTTTTTCAATATTCGTCCATCTTGCTCGACATAATTACTTTATTCTATTATTACTTTTACTACTCTTTTGTAAAATTTGCAGAGAAAAAATGTGGACTATATTCTTGCTCCTTGGTTCTTGTTGATGATTTTTTTATGAATATTAACATTAAAATTTGGTTTCTCCCTATCGCAACACACACGTACGCTAAAAGTTTTACTTGTTTTCATTTATTTACAACTTGAACATGATCTAGACAGCAGAAGCGAAGCAGCTTATTATTTACCTTTAATTTAAAACATTATTTTGCAGTTGTACCCAGGCCCGAACGATTAATCAACACTTGTGATAATTTTTGAAACACTGATTCTTTCAAAAATTAAGTAAGATTTTTGACAAATATTTAATTGAAGTACGTAACCGAAAACTGTTTGTTTCATTATTCTCCAATTTTATTGTTTTTTATGCAACACTAAAGGAAAGTTAAAATTTTCTATATCAGAATATGCTCAACAAAATAATTTTAAATAATTTTTGATGTTTTACAGAAAATCTCAAGCACAAGCACTTCCGTTATGTTTTAAACAATTGTAGAAAAATATAAAGTTCAATATTTGATAATTGGTTTGCTTTGCAACAAGAGACTGTTTCAATTTAACCACAATCTGAAGATTGCTTATAATTGACAAATTTGCAGACATTATACATTTTGTTTATTTTTGGCTGTTTCCGATAAAAGATTTGTATTGAATACTACAATTGGAACAGGGAGTAGCTACATCATTTTCGAAATGACCCTGGCCAAACTGAACCCAACGGATTCACATCAATAATTTTACAGTTATCTTAGTTGCTTGAACAACGGAACACTAGGAGATGATGTGGCCACAAACATCTTGTCTATGACTACTATCTAGTCATGATTTACAACTCAGCAACACAAAATCCCACTTCCGAAATCTACCTGTCCCTAAGCAGCCTCGAACCTAGTATTCTCTGCATAGAAAGCAAGCGCTCTAACCTTTAAGCCGGACTGTTAGTATATTAAAACATAGATCAAAACGCAAACTGCGTGCAATTATCGGTTAGATCATACAATAGGACTTTATAGTAAAAACCATACATTTAATAAAAGCACGTGTTTGTCGAACCTTGGTAAACATTGATAAATATGGCTGAAAACGTAGAGTGGCCGACGCAAAATCTCGTATCAACTGTTCGAACCTCCATCATAGAGGATTTGGTGGATATAATAGATTATGACCCCGAAATATCTTAGCATGATGAGATACCACTCTAACGTCGGAGAGAAAACTTTCAACAGCACCAAAAAACAGGCAACCCGCATTTTTTCATAAAATCTCATATTCTCTTGATAGGAAAATCGATACCAGAATAGGGTTCTGAAGATTAGACAAATAATTTATGGACATTTACATCGTAATTGTATTCAGTTTATCCTAAATTTTGAACCAAGTAGGGAATATTGAAAATTTCAAGTAGGCATTTCAATGAAAATTCAATTTTTTAACATTTCATTCAAGAAACGCGAAAAAGTCTATCAAACTTTGTACGAGTGCCAAAAGGTTCATGACAAATCTGTAAGCATCACCGACATACAACCACCAAACGTGAGACTTAAATCGATCTCTTCAAGTGACATTAAAATCAAAATACGAAAATGAAAATATAAATCATTAAACCCAGACAACGTCACTAATGACAATAATTTTGCTAAAATATGTCCCAAAATGTTTTCAAATTATTACACAACGCACTTAAATTGCTAGCTTCGGTATAAACATGGAGCCACGAGGCATCCAAAGCGTCGATCAAATACGTAACTTTATAAATATAGAAATATCGTAAAGTAACTTTAGAAGCTTTTGAGCTCGAACAAGAGCCTTCTTGCTTTATTGATCCCTGCACGTCTTGCATACAGAATGCAATTAAAAATTAGATACACCGTAAATATCATTGGACTATGCAGTAAATTGCAAAATGGTCAAAAGGATCTAAATAAAATTACGAATGAATAAGACGAGCCTATCCGTAAATCTGTCCAAATTAGTTTGGAGAAAGTGATCTCCAAAAGGTTCTGGCCATAAAGAAGAAAAAATTATTTGCTATAAAAACTGCGTCGCGATATTATCGAGTGATAAAAGTGACTTACTATGATTTTTTTCGCAACTTTGGAAGTTAGGAAATCCAGCGTCATATGCAAAGTAGGTATGAAAGAAAAAGTGTTGAACAGGCTCCAAAATAACATCGTTCGGGGATCTTACTAGCAAATAAATTACGAGATTTTAAATCCACCTGCGAATTTTGGTATATACGCAGCCTTGTTCGCAATACTAATTACATGAAACTTTAAACCAAAATGCTGTAGAAATATGGTCGATAAAATCAACACTGAACGTATCTAATTGCAGAAATGTCAGCCAAGATATCAATTTTGGGAGTAACTGTGAAACGTTCAGTTCGATAATACCCAAAAACAGATTTGGATGCTGCCAATAGCAACAGAGGTTAATTATTGTCGTCTGTAAGCTATTATAGTTCAAGCAATTCTTCGAGCAGCGCATTAATCAAAGCATAGATAGACTTAATGCACAAACTAGCAAAAGAAACTGAAACTAATTGGTAATGTATCTTGCATTAAGGAGTATTTCCCATTTTTAGGGATGAAAAAATGTAAATCAGGTATTTCTTTACCAACTTTGAAACAGCACGAATTTCAATCCGAACTTGAAAAGCTCGTTTTCACAAACTTGTCGATGTTTTCCAACGAAAACACCTGTCGCTTCGGCAGGTTTTCACCGGTATCAAAGCACAAGCAGCAACCTAAAAGGCTAGGTAGTACATCCGCTCATAGATGTCGGTATACTCGTTAAAGGTATTTTTTGGGGTGATATGTAAAAGCTCTAACATTTTCATATTTCCCCTTGCAAACGGAACTTCAGTTAGTATTACCATCGCTATCAATTCTAAATCTTTTGGCAGAATTTATTTAGTATAGTCTTTTCATGACGTATTGAAAACCGTTGGCTTTACGGAAAAAAATCTCAGATCAAAATTCTCTATCAAACTTACTCGGGTATTTTGCTGTAAGATTGATAGTTGACAGTTTAGAGCAAGTCAAATGTCGTCATTAAGTCCATGGCACATTTCTAAATAAAGGCAGGTGCTTGCCAAAGAACTTGTTTCGATAACTTTCACCATAGGAGCCAAAAATTAATTTGGACAATTGCAGCTCGTCCACCACGACATTTAGGGCGAAGTAAATCGTAAACTATCGACGTAACAGCAAAATATCCGAGTAAGTGTTATAGATAATTCAACGCTCAACCATTTTGACGCCCGATTTTTTCCGTTTAGTCAGATGTATAATAAAGAAACTAAACTAAAAAAAATGAAGATGCTGTAGTTCAAAAACTACAAACTTAACAAAGATAAATATTAACTTACAAAGAATATATAATTTAATATTGAACAAGAACATTCTGCTTAATTTTCCTTATAGTCAACTGCTTTCGAAATATTAGCAAAACATATAGAAACAAGATGGGAACCAACCCTGATCTTCTACAAGGTCGGATTTTTAGTTTCATTTCCAACACGTACGTTTCTAATAATTCCTCATGGAAAAATTTGAGTGTAGAATTTTCACAAACAAACTTTTTAATTCTACTGGACAGCATTCAGAATGGTGTGGCAATATTTTTCCTGTATAGATTTGGTAATCAAAATTAAATTTAAATGTATTAAGGTTTGTAGTTAGTCTCTCAAGATAAATTTACGATGTTTTGATCATAGTCATATATATATATATATATATATATATATGGTATATATATATATATATATATATATATATATATCACCGCGGAAGTAAAATTTCGTAAATTAATGAATAGCAAGCGCAGTCAGGAATTTTTTCGGCCTGCATAAGATATTCTGATCAACAAATGCGCTTGTGCTCATCAGATATATGTACATATAAACTTGGCAATGAATATTGTTTAACGCTGGTCATGCCTAACAGCTTTAATGACCTGATTCTGGTGAGCACTCTACATGTGAAGGGAAGTGATAATGTGCGCTAACGTTAACTCGGAATAAAGTCTGAGCTTAATCAAACACATTGCAGGAATTTGTTATGTTTGAAGATGATAAGATGCAATAGAGACTTAGATTGCTGCAATCCATTTAACGCTGTGGCAAGGACTGATGCAAGCTGTGCTTAAGTCTTAAGTCAATGGATAGCAACAGCTTCGTAGCAGAAACGACTTAGATATGAAAGACGTTTAATTGATTTCTTTCATTCCAACCAAACAGGAAGTACATAGAAACCTAAACAAAATTTTATGGCATTTTAATTGGATAAAAACTTTTTTCAGCACAATTGAATTTAAAATGTAATTTTTGATCAAACATGGAATGCCATGCGTTTATTCTAATTTGAATCAGTTTTCGAGCAACTTCGGCCGTATTTCACGCATAACATGAATTTTTTGGCTTCATGCTGAAGATACACCCAACAAGTCAACAGCGAATTCTGATTTTGATGCAACTCAGATACGAGTGCTCAATAAGAACGACAATAACGATACTTAGTACCAATTATGGAGACGAAAATTATTGATGATCAAATATTTATTTATTTATTTATTTATTTACAGATTCATCTTACAGACTAATCCAATAACAAGATGAAAATGAATAGTAATAAGTATGACTAATTTAACAAACAAAGTTTAAGCTTATGCTTGAAAGTAAAAAGTGAGTGGGGAAACGAACCAAGCTGCAGAACGTTATGGTTTCTGGGAAGGCGTAACATCGGAGAGTGAAAGAAAGTTTCCGTTCTAGCAAACGGTAAGGCAAATAAATCATCACATCTAGTAGGACGTTCTGAAGAACGATATTCTAAGCAGTCGCAGAGGCTAGAATATATTAGACGGTGGTGAAGTCGAAAGAGGAAACATTCATCTAGGAAGAGTCTACGTGATTTCAGGGTAGGAAGATGAAGCAGGGACAATCGCTCTTCATAGGATTTGTATGGAAAATGAAATTTAAATAGAAGGAAACGAGTAAATTTACGCTGCACAGATTCAAGCATAAAGTTTAGGTATTGATGACGTGAAGACCACACTTGTGAACAATACTCAAGGATGGGACGGACGAAGCTAGTGTAAAGGCAAATGCAGGATGAGATGTCAGTAAACGTATTCGAATGCCTAAGTACAAACCCAACGACACGAAAAGCACGCGAGGTGATTGACTCAATGTGAGCATCAAATTTAAGCCTAGGATCAAAAATTACTCCCAAGTCACTAAATTGGACAACTGTGGAGAGCGGAATATTTTGTATGGCATAAGTGTGAGTAACTGTACTAGGTTTCAGCGAGAAAGACATTTTGTGACACTTTCTTATATTCAACGAGAGACAATTACATTGACACCAATTATCTAGAGCAACTAAATCCAATTGGAGGGCATAACAGTCCTTCTGAGAGCGGATGGCTTTGAAAACTTTTAGGTCATCGGCATATAGTAGGCAATGGGACTTAATAACGAAGGGAAGGTCATTAATATAAAGAAGGAAAAGAAGGGGACCTAGAATTGAGCCTTGCGGAACTCCGGAGGCAGGACGGAAAGGAGTTGAGAACGCACCGCAGACACCAACTTGGCAAGAGCGGTTGCTAGAATATGATGAAAGCCAAGAAAGCACAGGACCATGAAGACCATAGTGTGCTAGCTTTTTGTGCAGTATAGAGTGATTGGCGGTATCAAAGGCTTTGCTAAAATCAGTATAGACAACGTCAACTTGATTGTCAAGAGCCTTCGCAACTATTTGCGAAAATTGCAGAAGATTTGTATTAGTGGAACGGTTTCGAAGGAAACCATGCTGTACACTAGAGAGTCTACAATTCAGTGCTGAATAAATCTTATTGTAGACGATACGCTCTAGGAGTTTGGGAAAACAAGAAAGTAAAGAAATGGGACGATAGTTTGTGACATTTGATGGAGAACCAGACTTGAGTACTGGAAAAATGTTAGCTTGTTACAATTAGGAAAGACACCCGATGATAAGCTAGAATTGAAAATATAAGAAAGAGGAACGCATAAAGAGGAAGATAAGGATTTGATGAAAGTATTGGGAAGTCCGTCAGGTCCAGGACCAATACTAGAATCTAAAGAATCGATTAAGATTTGGATCTCCGTGGGGTTAGTGGAGATAGAATCAAGTGATGGAGGACAGAGAAAAGGAGGATTAGTATAATTTTGGGGATCCAAGGGAGAGTAAGTTGAGGAAAAAAATATTGCGTTCAGGAGAGGAACTATGATTTTGGTTCCAAGAAACAGTGTTGGGAATGTTGGGAGACGACTTGAGCGAACATAAAACCAAAACGGTTTGTTTTGACCGGAAAAGAGGGATTGTTCTATATTAGCGAAGCGAATATTGCTGATCGTAGCGACTAAATGATAAGAAGGATATTAGACATATGGTACATACATATGTGCATCCAAATTCAACAACCAGATACTACAAACTGATATAGTTCTTGAGATCCAAGGTATTTCGAAGCAAATAGTCCAAGGAATGGCACTGCAAAAATGATACCATTTGATCGGAACTACATATACCATACATGTGTATATATGTTTAAAACTAGATTTTTAAATAAACCCAATGGAGCAGCACCCATTTTTGCATGTAATGCGGCACATACATATGTATATATATATAGAAACCCCCTTGGGTAGATATCTGCCCAAAAGAAACAATTTCGCTCTCTAACAAACCCACATTCATCTAGAATGGCTTTCTCCAATGGTTAAATATGTGCACTTTCAAATAACGAAGTCATCGGAATTAAAAGAAAATTTAGATACTGATAGATCCTCAAATATGAGTGTCTTGAAACTAATTTGAATTTATAAATCAAATATCAATACAAAGAATAACGGCCTTGTTAATAGCTTCGATCGCAAGTTGCTTATATCGATAAAACTGGAGAATCTACACGTTTCTGCCAAAATTTATTTTTACAGAATTTTTTCAACTGTTCAAACCATCAACCTCTCTAAAAATATTGAATTTGTCTTTGACAAACATATTTTTCTAACGCATTTCAAGCGTAAATGTTTCAAAATGTATTTAAGCATGTAAAATCTTAAAAAATAAGAATAATCAAAAATGTTTACTCACCACATTCATCGAAGAGCGATCGCTTACCTGTGAAGAAAACAATAAACATTAGAGCCATTTTGTTTTAAGACTGTTAATGTAATTTTCAATTATTTTGACAAATATTACTTGTCAACAGCTCTTTTTAATAGCTAATATTTGAATTTCGCAAATTATCTTTGTAGGGACACTATTGCTGTGAAAGCTTTGTCTATCTGTCTGCCACAGGTTTCTAACCTCTAATGAAAATGAAATTGATCATTGAAATTCAAATATAACGTGCATACCCTTGGCTCAAGGTCGAAAATCATATTTAAAGTTGTAAAATCCTTTATCATGCATTCAAAGAGAGGAAATTCTATTTTAATTTCGCGTATGAAGTTTCATTGGAAATAACATAATAGCACAGATATAACACTCGTATTTTAAATTCATGATGAGTTGAATTTACACTTTGAGAGTTTGCCAAAGACATGGTTTTTAGAAATACTAATAATTTATAAACTAATAAAAAAAATTGTTATAATTTTTTTAATTTAAAGTTATTTATTGAATCAATAGGTACCTAACTATAATCAATGGATTCCATGTGTAGTAATTCGCAGCGAATCGCTTAACATCGGTGTTAGCCTCATTTCGTTACAAAATTAGTCAAAACAATTTAAAATTTCTCTTTGAAATAAACAATTTTAAATTTGCAGGATCGATCACTAAGTTGAGATAGTTTCTGATCATGATTAAAACCACTTTCTTTACCATTTTTAGAACTTTGCTTAGTACAGAACCGTCAAGGCACGAGTCTGGCTCGCAATTGCTCAAATATTTATTTCTCAAATAGAGTAAAAACCAAATCGACCTTTTACTTTTGAAGCAATATTTGGACAAAGAGAATGCTTTCTGTTGAATTACCTGTGAAACTAATTTTTCATATTCTGTACAGAACCGTGGCCACTGTTACTAGTGTATTTCGATTTAGCCACAAAGATTAAAGTCTCGTAAGTTAATGATTGTGGCAAACCTAAAAAAATATTTTTCGTGATATTAACGAAATGCATTTGGCACCAATTTTCCGTTGTTGCAACGTATTTTTTAGTTAGAACAATGGAATTAGTATTGTATCTTTAAATTACGGTGTTTGTAATTTCTTTGTTTTGATGAAAACAAATTTTTCAACAATGAAACGGTGATTTTTTTATGTTGTGCATATAAGGAATCCATAGATGGAACTAAAGTAAATTTTCGTTGAATTTTTCTTTGACGAAATTTTTCATTAAATTTCTCAAGGTTCACAAGTTCAAGGAAATGTCTTGTCAATTAACGTAGTTACTCGTCAGTTTTAGTATTTTTTTTATATCTTTTAATATTTGCCGAATCTATGCTTTCATGATCTTACCCTGGATGAATGCGTAGACTGGCTGACATTTAATTCTCACATAGGCGGTTTGAAGCTCTTTCGTGACACTAATTAAAGTCACATTCTAGAAATATAAAGTATTAGGTCAAGTAGTAAATCAGCTCGAAATGATGCAACATGAATGATAAAAAATGATGGCAAAAATCTCGGGACTGCCAGAAAAAACGCAAACTGAAATTTTTGTTTGACTAACTTTACTCTATAAATTATCAATGAACAATTTTATTCAGACGACGTACGTGTTCGACAAGACAAAAATATTAATGTTGATTACCACGGGGTTTCGATGTGGTAATGAAACGATTCGTTGGAGGGTTTTTCTTGAAAATGCTTTGCTGGTGAATTGGAATTGGTGAAACAGGATCGAAAGTGTGAAAACAGTATCAGGTGTACGCTTTGTAAAATTGTATGCCGAGGCATTCTGGGTTTGCGAAATCGTTTCAAAATTCAAAAGCAATTAATGGGAAACATGTCATTAGCTCGAAAAATGTTCGATGAAGACTGAAAAACGGGGAATTATCTGCTAGCGGGCCATTGGCAATGCGCCAAAATCACTTAACTTGATGACACTAATCTTATCCAGAATCAACCTTTTGGGTAATTTAGGTGAAGTTTTGGAGTTTGTGCCGATTCGGCACACTCGGTTCAGAAAAAGAAGAACGCCCAAATTCCACACACTCAGCTCAGACATAGAAGAACAGCCCACCGGGTTCACTTCCATTTATATCGTTGATCAGTCCTGTTCGCTACTATGACCGGTGAACCCACTGGTGAAGTTCACCGGACTCATTCCGCTTCCTTTCGCACCACTGGTAATGACGTAACAATCTGCTCAACTTAAGTGCAAATTAAATTTATTCTATTCAATGCTTTAAACTAGATTCATGTATTACCTACATAATTTGAATTACGGAAAATCTTCAGGTGTCCACAATAATGTGGCCATTACTATATCATATACATTGCCTGATATGATTTATTTTCATTGATATAATCATTACGATCGAACTTAAGGGGGGAACACCACTGTAGGATTTTCAAAGAATCAAAATCTTTTTTTTGCTCCAAAGTATACCTTATCATCATAGAAATCATGTAGCAAAGTCTCATATAGTGGAAAAATTTGTAAGTGTTCAAAATTTTAAATTAGCGCGGCGTCTCTCACTGCTCTTTCGGAGCGCAATTCGCGCGTATCCCCGGGCACTGTTGGTATTGAAATTTAGAATAATTTTAAATATAAATTTCTCAAAACTGTACACGTGCTCTGTTAGTTGCACGTTAGCAGAGAACGGTGAAGTACGTATTCTGCAGACTAGAGGTATATCAAATTTATTAATGATTTTTCAATAACTCAAACTATAAACGCGTTTATCTCGGAACAACAGGCCGGACTCTTTTCTCGAACAGTTTTTGTTCGATTTACTTGAAATTTTTAAAATATGTTCAAAACTAGTGTCTGCATGGAAGTACGTAGGACTTTTTTATATGTTGCATATTTCAATTGTTATTAACAATTTTCGAGCATTTTTTCCGTTATTTTACATTTTTTTCAAAATGACGCCATTTTGTCAAAAATCAATTTTAAAAAAAAATCCTACGTACTTCTCTGGCTGTTATTATGCTTTATCGGCAATTATTTGTTTGATAACCATAACCTTAACATGCCAGGAGAAAACGGTCCGGCCGCGAAGCCATGAAAATATAAGGCGTTTCTGGAGAAATGCTAGGGAGCTGCCATTTTGTTTTTTAAAGTTCTGAAAAAATTCAAAGGGGATGTCAAATACTTGTACAATATAGATCTTTTTACCAAATTTCGATATATTGTTTGGTTTTTAAGAAACAAATTCCCAAAAAATGACTTATTTTTTCACCTCTACAGTGGTGTCCCCCCTTAAGTGAAAGTGGGCCTTGAATTGCAATGAGCTTACACACGATCATGGAGAGGCATCAATAGTAAACGATTTGGACGTTTTCTTCACGAGCTTACCGATTTCCATATTAGATTCAGAAAATAATTTAGCATATTTATTTCATATGTTATTATTTTTATTCTATCCTATATTTATTTAAGGTACGATGAACTTGTGCGTGAAATAAGTTATCCTTTAAAATATTTGTTTTGTACAAATAGTCCAACAGTCTTGAGAAAAAATACCAAGTTTCATTCCGTCTTTTAGTATGGATTTTTATTTCGGATATGACTTGAACATTGTACGATTATGGTTAGATTTTAACAGTTGGCTTGGTAGTACCGAATGCGTTTTGATTATCCATTTCATATTTGCTCGGGTTATTTTATGAGCCCAAGGTGTGTAGTTCCATGCAATTCAGTGCAGCCACACTGCATCTCCACATGGTTCACTACAAGAAAATGGAAACTCAGCAACTATTCAATCTACTATCTCGCTTACGATTCCCAACGTGGATCGAAAGCTAGTTCGCTCAATAAGAGATTGTTTAGCACAGCAATTAACAAGAACATGGTAGCTTTTTCGCCGTCATCATTTTATTACTATGTATTTCACAAAAAATTTCTTGAAAGCTTCTCCATTTGAAACATCATTGTTCCACTCTTATGAATGCTTCGTGCGTCTGAAAGTGTAAATAAAAATTACCTAATTCCTTTCAGCATTGTTCTTCGATTGCGTCAAGATATGAATGCAGTAAAACCTCGGCAGAAGCATTTCTCGTAACTCGCGTACTCACGCATACGCAGTTGTTTCCTTTTTTCGGAAAAGAGGTGTAGCTTAACGTGTTATCATGGACTTATCTAAGATATGACGCGCATGAGATATTTGTAAGTTCATTTCGCTTAAATCATTCACTCTCGTTCTCATGCACGTTTTATGAGTTCACAAGCAGCTCCTTACACTGTTGCCATTCGAATTGAATGGCCGACAACGCGACTAAATATTTATGTATGTATGAATTACGTATTGTGTATCTGCAAGTTATCAATTCGCGAATGAAGCGGAGTCGGCGCTTCGATTGGAATTGACAGTATCCTTGTAATCAACATCAAGTCTAGGATCTAGCATTGAGAAATGCGAATCCATTCACTAGTGTCATTTGAACTTCAAGTGGCGCGGGTATCTTGGGCTTCCATCGGCGGGACCAATTACTAAGATTACGAATATTGCGGTATGCAGAATAAATAAACAATGGCCATTATGTTGGAATATGATTTTTGAGTTTTGCTTGATGAACGGAATTATTTTGTATGATAGCTGTTTATGAGTATTACGAGGATACTTAGTGATAGACATCTCAAATAACACTTGAAAACTTCGAAGATTAACTTCATTAGCATCATATTAGCAATGGAGAACTTTTCTAGATGTTATTGTTGGAAACAAATTACGTGTGAATTTTTAAAGTATCTTTCAACAAAAATGGTTTGGTGACATATTCATTGTTATTTAATTTGCAGAACTAAGATTGATACTTCTCTAAGGATTACATACAGTCTGTCAAGAATGAGTTTACACATAGGGAAAAAATCAATTTTTGATCTTTCTAATTATAACATACTACTTGTTAACTTCCCAGTATATGGGAAGTTTTTGTAATCGCCTCGAAAATCGAAATTGAAATTTTCAACATTTCTTTACGTTTTAAGGTCTATAGAATAATATATAAAGTGTATTTAGAAAGAGAGATGTATGTGTGTACGTACGTACATGCGTTCGTGGACATTTTTTTCTACTAGCATAACTCACGTAAAAAAAGTCGTATCGACTTTGTTAAGGTGTCAATCGAAGCGACTTTGCAATCTTAAGAGCTGATTATTTTTTGGGATATTTCGGTCGGGGGGTTTGTTGTTTTGATCCTTTGAAGGTTATTTCTGTCATGCGCTATATCTCGCGAACCCATCATATGATTTTCGTGATTTAGCTGTCAATCGACACGTATTAACATTTGTGTGATTCTATCAAATTTTGAAGAAAATCTTTAAAGCCGTTTTTTAATTTATTAAAACAAAGTGCAAAAAATTAGGTATTTTTCCATAAACAATAAATTTTTAACATGCTTTGCAAAAGACAGTAACAAGTATTTATAAAATTTATATACTCCAAACAGATTTTGTAAAACAACCAGCAAAAATTTTTCTCGTGTTTAGGTAAAAACTCAAATTAAAAATAAAAAATCATTAAAAGTCATCATGATTTTCACGGTCATTTTTATCATTCACTATATCTCACGAACTAAATATGATATTCGCATTATTAAGGTGTCAATCGACGTGTGATGTTTTTGACTTTAATTTTATAATCGTTTCAGCCGTTTTTTAATTTAATAAAAGAAAATGCGAAAAATTAGGGTTTTTTTCATAAAAAATAAGTTTTTAACCTGATTTACACAGCTCAGTAAAAAATGTTTATAAAATTTATACATTCCTATCAGTTATTGAAGAGAAACCAACAAAACTTTTTTGCATAATTCTGAAAAAAAACTACATTAAAAATAAAAAATCATTGAAAGTTACCGTGTAAAACGGGTGGGATCATACGAATGATATTATCTTATTTTTTTTATTCTAAAGACTTTGTTGTAAAGTCAATCAAATTTTTATAATATTTGCATAATAGTTTTCACGGTGTTTTAATTTTAATAAAAAAAAATGCTTAAATTTTGAAAACCAACAAAATTTCAATCAAATTTGCATTTGTGGTAATCAACGCTTCAAATGATAAAATGTTTTGTAGTCAATTCTTTGCAAGATCATATGCTTTAAAAACCCTTTCATCAAATAAAAAATTGTAGTTTATTGTAGATTTATTCTTTAGTGTTCGTAAGATTTCAATTACTTTCTTCATCATTATGTGTAAAACATTTTACTTTTTACATGCAGATAAACTGATTATTGAATGCATATTCAATGTATTTCAAGATTTACTGAAAACAAGAAATAATTATTAGTCTCATTCATGTAAAACCGTAAAAAAATACAAATTCAATGATTATGCTGAAGTCATGGCAATCTTGAACAAAATTAATTAAAATGGCCACCTCGCGAGAAAATCCCTTCAGTGGGCGTAATAACAAAAACTCCATTATTTTTTGCTGGCGCTCTTTTGTCCTTCAAGCATCGATATAAAAATAACAAATAACGTAAAATAACGCTTTGTAGCCTGCTCCCCTCCAATTGATCTGCGTGAATATTCAATCGAACCAATCCACCGCCCCATCCACCAAAAGCCTTACGTAATCAATAGACGCTCCAGTAGATGGTATGGTTGATATGTATTACCTCTCATTATTATTATTTAAAGTAGTATTATTTTCATAAATATGTTTGATAATATTTTTAATATTTGTGTAAATATTAGTGGGAAGTTGACCGTGTGGACCTCAAGTGTCGTACCTCGCGGCTTGTTATTTATGCAAATGAATTTTTTCTTAATTATAGTTATTTACTTTATTTCCAACCGATATATACAAAAAAAGTACAACTTCAATGCAAAAAAAGAACGAAAAGAACAACGAAAACAATGATTAAATTCTTGAAGTATCAACAAATTCTTAACACAAATTATTATTGTATTTAATATTTACATATTTTATAGGATATTTAAGATTTATTATTTGGTATATTTAATATTTGGTATGGCCACCATGGCATCCACCACGTATTGCAACCGATTTTTCATTGAATAAGTCAACTTTTGCAGGTCATACTTGGTTGGTATTTTTTTGCCATTCTTCGAGAATCGCAGTTTTGAAGACTGTTCGGTTTTTGGGTTGCCTTTTAGCGACTTGTTTTTTTAAGTAGGCCCATAAATTCTGGATGGGATTTAAGTCAGGACTCTGAGTTGGCGTATCCATCACTTTTCCGCAGTTGTATAAGAGCCACATTCACACCATGTGCGCCTTATGTTTGGGATCGTTATCCTGGTAAAACTTAAAAATTGGTTTGTTGTTGTGCATAAACCCGAATTTCTGCGCACTGCCTGTCAAATATGTTTTAAGGATATGCAAATATTATTGGGCGTCCAAAAAAATCATTTGCATAAATAAAAAGTAGTATTTTATAATTAGAAAGATCAAAAATTGAATTTTTTCCTATGTGTAAAACTCATTTTCAACAGACTGTATGTAGTTCAATTGAGTTTCCCTTGCTCCGAAATTTCAACATTATTCATCGTGACTATAGCAGATTATAACAAGGGTGAATTCGGTAGCTCTTTCAACCAGGACCACGAAGAATGATGAACCGATCACATATTTGGTTTACCACAATTAAAGCATATGATATCGTTGTAAGCTATCTACGACAAATTCCATGGCAACTTTAACTAGTGTTTGTCTTACATTCATCGTATATTTATTATCGAATCCACCCATTAGGGATTGAAAAATGGAAGCAAGTATCCATTGCTGATGGAACGTTTAAATCTCAAATAGGCTTAAAGTTTCTTTGAAACAAATCACGTGTGCACATTTGAGTCAAAAAAGATATAAAAAACAAAAAGCTGCTTCAAACGACGGTTATGGTTGACAAAAACAACTCAAACTGGTTTTTTAAATTATCAAAGTCAGCAAAGAAGCAATTTATTTTAGCACCTGAATTGAAATTGGTAGCCAGCTTCTATTTACTATAATCAATTTCATGTTTGGCCAAAGTCACGAGTTCAGCTATTGTTTTATTCATATGTATGGTTATATTGAGTTTGAATGTAGATACCATCATGTTAGCTGGAAGCTATATTCACTTACGATTTTCATTTAAAGAATAATAAAGGTAAATTGAGCTTTTGCACGCATTGCAATACAATCAGCTGGAGACCATATGAAAAGGCATAATTGATCAATTGTGCTGTATCAAAGCAAGATAGTGGATTGAGGCGCGATTTACTATTACTCACAGCTAAGAAATAAACAAACACTTGCGTAAGTTATTCAATCGTGTGGACAACGCAATATGAAGAGGCCAAGCATCAATGTCTTCAATTCACTTAGGAAAACGTCTAATTGATCACAATGACTTCAACACGACGCCATACTTTTAAGGCGGCTCTTCTGTAAAACTTCAAGGGGCGTTTCTCCACTAACTAGCCTACAAATATTTTTAGGCACTAATTAATGGAAAAGTAAAAATATTGCTGAGTTGAATTTTCAAGCCGTGAAACTGTTAAACTCATAGCTTTATTTTAAGAGTGAGGTCATAAACCGTAGATGAGAAATGTTGTCTTAACACTGCAGCTCTCTATCTGGCAACCGAAAGACGCGCAGCAGATAGCCGATTCAAGAGACCATTGTTGAACACCTGCCAGCATAGATAATGCTAATTAATCTTACCAAGCGCTCGCTTAGCTGAACTATTTATAAACTTTTAGTTACTCTAAATTCTAACACAAATTGCATGTACACATGCACCTACATATGTGATGCTGCTCTTTCATTCGTTGCTTCCTCAAACCAATTCATTGTTGCATATAAATGTGAAGTTTAAATGTCGCGAGTCCGATTGTTGTCTTTGCAAGATACATCCAAGAATTTTTCAGATCTATTTCATTGACAAACAATTTCTAAATCGGTCCTAGGAGTAACACGCTTACCAGAGGGACTCGCAGCGTGATTTCAAAGATAAGATAGCAAGAGGCTAGCGGCATGTGCAAGAATGCTTTTTCAGAGAATCTTATAACGTTATTAAATTCGTGGGTAATTGAATTCAAATTACGCAGTTTCATTTTTGCGCGATTTTCAATTTCCTACCGAAATTCGCGATGCGCTTCCTCCGTTTATGTGAGGTAATTAATTTCATTTTCTCCTTTCAAAAAATATACATATTTTCGGTTGTCTTATCTGTCGCATTTTGAATCTATTAGCTTTCACATATTGTCCTTCAATCATTCCATTTTGTGTTAACCGTAAACACCATTTATCTTCCAATCAACGAATAGTACAATAAAGTCGTCTGTATTGACTTAAAGCAAAGCACAAACAAGTCATCATTGGAAGAATTAAAAAAGTTACCGGAAATATGAACAAATAAATAGCAAATCGGAGGACATTTTCCAGAAGTGATAGACCAGGAAATTGAAAGTAAACGATATCTTCCCACACGAATTTAAGATATACTCGTATACAAAACTGTTATTTAGTGGAAGCTATTGCCAAATAGCTGGTTTAAATTTTTATTAGAGATTTCTTTAATTTGACAAAACTCACTGGTAAATAAAAGTTCATTCCCCCCCCCCGTTATATCGCTTTTTGCGCGGTATGTAAATTTTGTGTGGGTAGAAATTTGGTGTCGGTGTAACCATGGCTTTAGACACATTCTGTTACAGATCTGCCAAAACATCAGTTATCGTATCAAGCTGCAGGTTATGTAGAATACTATCCATAGCCTGTAGTTAAACAACAACAATATGCTTAACAGGAGTAACGTTTAATTTTTCCTTATGCGACGTTTAAAAACATTATTTCTTCTGGTTTTATGACTCGGACGATGATGTGCAGCCCACAGAGAACAAGATATTCGAAAAAACACTAAGCTTTTACCTTTGACCTTGAATAATTCGCAGCGTGAACATGAAAAATATTCATTAGCATTTAATTATATTGCATTCACCGGATTAATATTGACAATCTAAATCGTCGCACTTTCAATGTATATATAAAAAACAAATTAGCTTTGCTATGGAAATCTAGTAAGAAAGTCTAGAAAGTCTAAGTCAGCAATTACTCAAGACTGGTTCAAAAGTCGTTTTTAAGGAGAAATGAGAGCCTTCGTTATTGAAAAGGAATACGGCTTTTAAAATATTTTTTATTGTAGACAATGCTTCACGCCATCTTATGAACCTCAAAAGTTTACACCGATACATTGAAATCTTCTTCATCACATTACCATTCAAAATGGATTCCATATTTTTATATAAAGCTCTTGTCTCGGTTTGCGAGGTTGCAAGCTGCGTAATAATAACTGTACTTTGCCTGGTATCTTCACAACACGATCTGTTTAGGAAATCAAGTCAAACGAAAACGCATCCGCTTTTTATAGTTTCAAGTATCGAAAAAGTTGAAAATCTCTAATTAAATGGAAAGTGTGGTTTCAGGGTGTCGGATGGCATCCTCTTCACGGTTAGGCTTGTTGATGGGTTAAGCTCCTTATATTTCAACTATTTTATTATTTGTATCTGCGAATTATAAACGACTGTCAATTGGTTCATATATATGCTTACGTTAGCTATTCTCTATAAGTTAGTTTATCATGGGTTAGAACCCCGAAACCACACTTTCCATTAAATTAATGATGAACCAGCAAAAAATCTTGAAGCTAAGAAACCCCCATTAATTGTGCAATAATAGTGTTAGTGAGTTGCTAACCAAAAGCACAACTAGAAAGACGAAGTTGTTGACTAGACTAGGAGGTTCTAACCCATGATAAACTAACTTATTGAAAATCTCTGTTTTACGAAAATTCAAGTTCTAGTTGAATTTTTGTCCTTTTCTGAATTTTCTACTAATATTGAAGAATTTTGGAAAGGATTGAGTTTTGTAGAATGAACTAGTTCTGTAATGCTCTATACTACAAAATATATCCAAAAATTTCTTTCTTGTTTCTTTTAAGGACGAACTGCCAAACATGGAAAAATCGTGAAAAGTTTATGTAAAAACAGTATAAACTTTAATGGTATATAAATTAAAACAGGTGTCCCGACAAATAATGTTGATTGTTCTTTGAAAAGAAAAGAACGATAAATCTATTTATTGTGGTCCTTGGGTACTTTGCCAGGCTTTTCATTTTTTTCAGCAATCCCATTCGAGGCAAGCATCTCTAAATTACTTACATAAATTTCATAGGAATAAATTAAATTTGATGTCCCCAGGAAAAACTTACAGGTTAAAGTCTCAAAGATTTAATATGCTTACTGGCTATTAAGGGGGAAAACCATTGTAGGATTTTCAAGAAATCAAAATTTTTTTTGTTGCTCTAAAGTATACCTTATCATCATAAAAATCATGTAGCAAAGTTTTATATAGTGGAAAAATCTCTAAGTGTTCGAAATTTTCAATTAGCGCGGTGCCTCTTACTGCTCTTTCGGAACGCAATCCGTGCGCATCCCCACGCACTGTTGGTATTGAAATTTAGAACAATTTTAAATATAAATTTCTCAAAACTGTACACGTGTTCTGTTAGTTGCACGTTAGCAGAGAACGCTGAAGTACGTATTTTGCACACTAGAGGTATATCAAATTTATTAATGATTTTTCAATAACTTAAACTTTAAACGCGTTTATCTCGGAACAACGTTTTTTAAACTGACCGCACTATTTTCTCAAACAATTTTTGTTCGATTTACTTGAAATTTTTACAATATGTTCAAAACTAGTGTCTGCATGGAAGTACGTTGGATTTTTTCCCGCGAAGCTATGAAAAAATAAGGCGTTTCTGGAGAAATGCTGGAGAGCCGCCATTTTGTTTTTTAAAGTTCTGAAAAAATTCAAAGAGGATGTCAAATACTTGTACAATATAGATCTTTTTACCAAATTTCGATATGTTGTTTGGTTTTTGAGAAACAAATTCCCAAAAATGACTTTTTTTACATTTACAGTGGTGTTCCCCCTTAATACACAAAACTCATTTTCTGAACTTGAAATCCGGGAAAAAATCAAATCACTAGAAAGATTGACTTTAAAGTCGAATCGCATCATTGGAGAATTGTATTTGGAGTTCTGCAAAGCTAACAAACAGAAGTCTGTTTGCCAGTAGTTGTGGGTAAAAATATGGAAAAACGGTAAAGAAATCAATCAGTTTGATAATTTATTTCAGATTTTTGCGTGAAATAAGTACATCGTGGTGAGATATTGTATGATTTAACCAAACACTCACTTTCCAGATTCAGATATCAAAGAAGAGCTGTTGGTTTGAATTGTTGCCATCACTAGCTACCATGTTTATTTTAAGTATCTACGAAAACATTCAAAGGTGTGAAATGTAAATGCAAATGTAGAATTTGGGGTTCCCAAACGAAAAAAATATTTGCAATTTCAAATAATTTGAAATAATTTTTTTCCAAACCGAAAATTCGTCAAGGTAAAGAACATTAATTTGTTTCCAACGCAGAAGAAAACTTTTAAATTTTACTGAATTCAATGCACATAACAGGGCACCTTATATCTACCAAGATGGTCTGTTTGATAAGTTGCATCGAGTTCGTGATGAAGTTTTTAGCATTTCAATCTTAATTGATCGTGACCATGCAAGTGTACGACTTTGCCAGAAGCATGATGATGAAACATTGACAACATCTTTAGAAAATCAAACTATATACCACGAGACAATAGATTAAGACATTTACTGCAAACAATTTCAATTACAATAAATTCACCATAAAAGAAATTTTTCTATCATCAAAATACTTTCAGACGCTGTGTTTTCTACATTTGATTTGTGAGATTGATTTTTACTAGGCTAAAATAATTGAGTTTGTTATGGGCGTTTCAGTTTCTTACCGTTTCACAAATAATTTACATGTTTTCAAATGAAATTTGACTAAATCGGTTACAACACTGGATAGCTACACGGGTAAATATGTTCACCCCACCAGTTTGGATAAAGAAATGAATTCAATCTCATAAATACGTCGAAACTAACATAAAATATCTAAAATACTTTTAATTGCCGTCAATTTTATTTGATGCTCAGGAGATTCGACTGAAGTGGTGTAATATACAACTCATCGACACTATCTGATCCACAACTACACAACTACAAACAACCATCAATATTTTCAAAAATATCCCTCTTAATCCATTCTCACTGAATCTTCGTCCAAGAAAAACCAACTATTTTTAGTTTACAAAAACCTTCAGCCCAAATACGTTGTGAGGTGATAAAGATTGCATTTATTTTGTTTGCCTTGGTTTTGTTAATGAAATATTTACAACCAAGTATACGTATAGAAAATGAAAGAATGGAGAGAAAACATTAAAAAGCGACTAACCTCTGACTAGAGACCCTCGAAAAAAAATTCAATAATTTTCGCACCTACGCTTGTATTTTTTCTTGAAAACAGCACAACGGAAACGAACTTAGAATTAGATATTTTCTGAGGTTTGATATTCTTTCGACGAACAGCAAATATTTTCTACAAAACAAAATGCGACGTCGAGTAATGACTGAAAAACAGCTAGTCTGAATCATTGCTGAAGAGCTTTACGATACCGAAGCCGACGAAATGAGGACTATTCTTTTCTATTTCCATGGGATCAGGAAAAGACAAATGGAGCATGTGATTAGACAATTTTCAGAAAAAGATAAAGTCTTTTGACTTGTTTAATGTCGTATTAAATTCGTACACTTACAAATCTTTAATTCATCTAGATTTAAGATTTTTAATACGAATCGAAAAATTGATTTATACTTGTGGTTCGAAAAATTTTAAAAAAAAGTTAAGGAAAAGTCGAAAATTCAACAGAAATTCAAGAAAGAAGAATTTATTACACATCAAATATTTATTATGATTTTCGCACTAGCTTAGAACCGACCTTCAAACTATTCTATATGTGTTTAAATAGTCGTAAAAATAGAATGGAGCACATTTGGTTTTACATAGTGGCGTGAATTTTCCGATACGACTTTGGTTATTCGCCCTATATTTAATTGTTTTCAATACAAGCCTCCGTAATGTGAGCCTTCAGCATTTCGGATTCGCAATAATCCGGATCAGCAAAATGTTTGATTGATTCTATTATTTGGATTATAAATGCATCAAGAATTCGAATCTGAGTTTATTATGGAAAATATTAAAGATTTCTATGAAGCAAAATAATTAGGAGAAGTTTTCGTTCTTGTTTCACGCACTGCATAGCCTTATTTCGTCAGAGCACGTTTGCTGCTGTGTTTACGTTTAAACCAGTCAAGTAAAAGCAGTGATGGCTACAGTTAGCAAATGAAACCATACGTTTCTAAATTTGAAAATGAAATTTTAGATACGCTGGAAAAGTGCGGAACAGCAAAACAATTTTCAATAGAGTATACCGTCAGACCGTCGACAATATCAGCCAAAAAGAAGGACAAAATTAAAAGATAGGTTTTAGCACTTATGCATGTACATGTGTAAATAAATTCGAGCATATAAGGCTCAGGCTCCACGTCCGATTCCAAATCGGTTTCGGTTTGTTTGTATTTAAGAATAAACGTCATAGCGGCGCGACCTTATCTTATGTTGCATGTTATCTATAGGAGAACCGGGCGACCCTGCCTCCACGTCCGATTTGATCAAGAACGCCGGTTTTACGACCCGTCCGGTTCAGAATGACTCGGGTCGACGTTCCGATTCATAATCAGAGCGAAGGCGCTTCCTTCTCCCTCATTTACACGCTTTCGCCATAAGATCGGATGGCATCCGGCTCCACGGACGGTTTTCAGAAACCGATTTTCTGTATGCGCATGCGTTGTGGTCATTCGTTAAAAGGCAGTGAACGGAGAAGACTGATGGCAAGCCTCATATCGGTGTCCTGTTTTGTTATTCTGTTCCGAATTAAACATAGCAATTCATACAAAAGCCGCTCCTAATAATTCAAAATCGAATTCATCCATTTTAAGATTTTAGCACTGACACTATCAATAACACAAGACAGATGTTTTCACGATGAGCACCGACACGAGAATGAACACTAAACAAACAATCTGATTAAAGGGCCTCGCACGTTCTTATTTCAGATTTGGAATCGGACGTGGACGCAGACGCACGTCGTTCTTATTGTTTACGCATTCCAAATAATAATCGATTTGGAATCGGACGTGGAGCCCGGGCCTAAAAGCATCGAATCGAAGATGGTGCCACTATGACATGGGATTGATCGCATTGACAGAATCGGTACAAAGAAGCGATGAGTCCATAAAACAGATGAGCATCCCACAATGGTGAAAGGCTCTACGTATTTACCAACGGCTTTATAGTGGTGACAACTTTCCCTGACTGATACAAAAAATAATTATGCCAGAAGTAAGCAACTAAGAATAGCTGAAATCACTTTAGTCAAGTCAAAGAATCCAAGGACATTGAAAAATGTACAAGTGCCTGTTGAAGAAAAATCAACAAGAGCGTGAATGACATCATTGTTTGAAGAACGGTTTCTTAAGTCCTTCGTTCCGCAGGTAAAAACTTTCTTCACAGAAGGGAAGCTGAATAGATTTTTAACTATATATGTACATATGTATACCGTGCCAAGATTAAGAGGGGTAAATACACTTAGGGGTAATGAAATAGTGTAAATTTTGACCATTCAGTCTGAAATTAAATTTATTCAAAAATTATTGACTATTTTTTGTAGTAGAGAATTCGACGTGAAATTTTCATTAAAAATATTGAAAAACGTGGCGTGTAAATGCAATTCCCTGGAAAAAATGCTAAATCAAAATTAATTTTGACAGTTACTTCGTCGCAGAATGTTTTCAAATTACAACTTTTTGAAAAATGGTGACCTTTTGAATCTAGCTTTGCTTATATATACCAAAAAAACTGATTATCTTAAAGGAATCATACAGCAAATACTAAATATAAACAAATTCGAAGACATTCGAGTAATTGACTCTCGAGATATGATGGTAATTGTTTATAAAACATCGTTTTGAAAAAAAAGCGTTTGAAGTTTCCGATAAAATTATCGAAATTTTTTTTAAAAATTATAAGATTTACAGTAAATCATCTTGGGCTATATAAATGATCCTGAGTAAGAGTAGTCGCTCGTTACACGATGCAAATTTGTAAAATTTGGAGATTTCCGAATGAAATTTTTGAAACGTTGTACAAATCGAAAATCGATTTCTAGGATCCATCTAGATATGTGTACCTCCTTAACAATCGTCGGTAGGAAAATTTCATCGGTGCTCATCCCACCTCACTGACGTCTCTAATCTGGCCTAAGGATCGGAACGCTATAAACTCTCGTTTATACAAAAAGCCTTATCGAATATCTTATCAGATTCAACAAATTTCAAATTGTATCAAGAAAAATGGAACATGTAAACAGCGTACCAGTCGTACGTCTTATCTAAACCCACAATGAATCGAAAGACTGAACAATTGGGCATTTGTTTTCCGACAATCAGTCCAACGTCGTTACAAGGAATAATTAATCTCCATGCTCACTTTAGTTCTATACAACTATCTTAGGTTTGTTGTCATATAATCGAGTTCTTTAATTTCGTTAGTAGAATGAGGTTTCGCATGAATATCGCAATTGATTTTATATCGTGAACAAAGTTCAACAGAACGATGTGAACTTGAAAAATGTCAGATTCGGCCATCAGCTGACTACGGTTGGAAATCGCCATAACCTGGCGAAACGAAACGAGTCAAAATTCTAGTTCACTGGCCAAACATCGATAATGCCGAAACGGGACCCAAAACAGCGTTATATTGGAACTAATTTCCCGAAAATCTTTTTAGATCTAACGAAAATCGGTGTGCACAGAACTTTTTTTACGGCGAAGTGTTCTTCGTTTTGATGATAGAACTTGGCGATTGGATAAAAAGTAGCAGGTTTTGATGATCGTAAACGTGTTGAATCTGACAGTGTCTGCATTTAGAGCGGAGCAGCAATTGAACATAACAGAGAGATTAAGTTCAGACTCAAAATTGTAAATAGATCTAAGCTATCGTAGGGTAAGCTCGGATATTGATATTAATTATAATTTTTCAAAATTGAATTTAATTGTTCTAAATAACGTGCTTCCTTCGCTTTTCTGTGGAAATTATGTTAAGAAGTATTTCCTCGTTTCGCAGGATATCTTTTCTTGAGTATCGGTCGTTGTAAATCCAATTCCCATTTCGCGATTCGTAGTCAGGGTAGCTCAGAAACATGAATGAGTGGGCCCCTTAACTGTTTTCTTTCCCACACTCCTGTTTGCGGATAAACGTCGGATGAAATGGACGGAAATGTGATCAAAGTTGTTCATTGAATTGGAGGTTAACATCACAATATGCTGGTGAAAATTGTGAGGAACTGAAGTCCATTCTTTGGAAACTCCTGATCTCATCATCAGATTCCATTTTTTAGTGTTATCTTTAAAAAAAACTAAAATATCGAATACAGTATATAATGCGTCCAAAATGTGTACGTTAAGTTAGGTTTCAAACTATAATTTGCATGCATGCATTATTAGAAACCTAATAATCCGATTACTCAACACGCGAATCCATTGGTAAATAAACAAAGAAGATTTCGGTCGAGCTTTTTTCTTGAAATAATAACACATATTTATTATAATAAAAAGCATTTATATGGATGTTAGAAGCATAGCCTGTCCAATGACTTAACAGTTTCAATCAACTTGTTTGATTTCATATAAAATTCAAGAGGTGAGTAAAATACATGCTACATTATATAAAAGTATTTGTGGAACAAACATCTCAAAGTAATTTTGCCATAGAATGCATTGAAATTAATAAATTTGTTTATGTGTAGAATTTCGCTTGAAACCATTGCTGAGTATTGGCGTTCGTTTCAACAATATTTATCAGCTTTCCGTGGCTTTTTGCTGACCGATAAAACATAAAAAGGGTACGATATGGCAATTAAGTAATAATTTTTGATAAAAAAACCATTATCACATTTCAAAAGTTATGTTGAGCATTTATCTAGGGGGAAAATTGAACTTCATGATAAGATAAATTGTATGCAACCAGATGCAGTATAAGAAAATATATTTTGGGACAAAATTCAATTTAAATATATTTAAATATTTGCTTTTATTCAATAACGAAGACATTTTGTTAGCAAAAAAACAACTGGTCCAATTCCCTTAAATAAAAATAAACAAATCCATTAACAAGATGTAGCAAATAACAAAGTGCGCGTACAGGGCAACTGGTAAATCAGAATATTTTATGAAAACGATTCAACGTGCATCTCAAAATTGCTTTATTAATTTAAAAGGCATGTTTTGCGTAGCATATCATCATCTTTCTTCTTTAAGAACGTCCAGAATCCGGAAAAAATAATAACTTTTCTTTCTCGAATGTTTAAAGCACCAACACACCCTTAGGATCCCGAGACTACGATTAGTCAATTAGACATTTACAACTATGGAAACTGGCGCCAGGTCAAGTGGGCGGTTTGAGGATAGGCTAAATGAATTTTTGGTTGTGAAAATGAGTGAAAAATGATAGAGCCACTTTCAGTTTCGGCAAAATTGTAATTTTTTTAAATTTTTCTTTTTTTTTTAATTGGCTACCAAAAACGGAAGAACAAACGACGACATGTAAAAAGAGTTAGTATGTAGTAGTAACTACATACTACTGCCACCTACCACTCTCCAGGCAGTGTTAGTTAGTTATTATCATAATATATATTATTAATTAGTTATTTAAATTAAAGTTAATTATTATATTGATATATTTGAACGTTTACACCTCACCATCACACTATGTGCTGAAAAATGCAATTTATCGCAAACATAATAATATAAATATGATGATAAAATAATAAATAGTAGTTAGCCAGCGTGGTTCATGCGACTGCGGAATGACGATGGGCTTCCGACAACCAGGAATAACTTGCAACAGATGCATATGCTTTGGCGCCTAGGATAAAAGGTGAGCGGGATATCATCAAGTCAAGGTCATGTGCAAAATATTTCATAGAAATAATACGAAGAAATTCGGGATTGCGATTGGAAGTTGGACTGAGAAAATTGATTTAAACCTTACTAATAGAAAAGCTTCAACAGCCTGGGCTAAATCACGTACAGTTTGATTAAGACAACATGTAAGGATATAACCAACCGCGCATTTAGAGTAAGAGCAGGATTATTCGAGGATATTAAGTTTCTACCGATGAATGATTTATATCAAATCTTAAATTCAATTCGGATCATATAAAATACCTTAATCATCACTCTTTATCTCCCGGCAGTCTTATTTAATGCTGGCAAAGTTATTGATCATGCACTTTAACACTTAGTTAGACGCAACCAACCTCTCAGATACATAGCTTTTGTTATCACTCAACATATTTTCACTAGATTACACTATATATTTTGTTAAAACCTAACTGCAGTTAATCTTATTGTCTGGTATTTGTATATAGCATCGAGATGCATAAAGTACGAGTAGGGGAGGGCGGGGCTGAAAGTGCCGAGGGTAAGTTGAACCGATGCAAATATCGAAAAAACAAAAAGAGATAACAATATGTTCGTATTATATCCGACACTCTGGCACTCTTGCACATGTGCGGCTGCTATTTGAGTTTCGTCAGAGACGCGGACCTAGTGGCAATGTCTGCAGTGTTTCTTCAGCATTACGTGAATAAATTCGTGCATATTTTTGGTCTCAAGTAAGCATTTTTGGTATTACGGATATAGAAGTTTTACTAATCTGTTAGTAATTCATCCCGAGATATTAATCTATGCAATTTGAACGCTTTGGACAGAATGTTTTTTAGCATATGATAAAAAGTAAATGCATTTGAAACGGGATAAAAAGTGCCTTTCAATTGTGGTCAATTGTGCCGCGGCGCAACTAACCCCCAACTAACTTTTTAGACCCTATATTGTGGTGTTTGATAGAATGATAACATACATGAGGAAAACACAAATGGCTGCTGATGCGGTCAATAAGGACGGGCGCAAATCAATAACCGTTGCACGCGAATTAGAAATTTGTCACACAACGGTATGTGAAGAAAATAAAGAGTAGACTTATTGGACTATTTCAATTTACGAAATACCAGCCGTAGTAAAATGCGCTTTCCCCTTGGCAGCAACAACCAGCAATATTTCCAATGCGTTTAAAAAGATTAGTATTTGGCCCTATGATGCGACTGTTTTTAGAGAGGAAGACTTTGCACCGTCTTTCGTCACCGATCGCCCCATGCCGGATAATCAACCCTTACAAAAGATCAATGATTTGCTGGTCCTTCAAGCAGGGACATCCGAAGATCTCCATGAGTCAAATTATACGGTTCACTGTGTTGAGTCGTATCGGTCAATAATTCAGGCTGGTCCTCAGCTACGCTGATGCAGTGTTGACTGTATAAATGAAACGGGTTCTTCAGATGTTCAGCAATCAATCAATGTAGACTGTGGAAATGAGCCAGGTCCATCAGGTTATCAGAAACTAGAGTCACGCCAATACAGTCCAGAGCAAAAGGCCAAACATTATGAACGGCACAACCGATCTCGGCTCCGGCACAACTTGCCAAGCGTGGGGTCAGTAGTGCCTTAGGACCGCTGTTTAAAAAAATAATTCTCAAAACAAAACAATTCCAAAAGCACAAAAACTGGGTATAAATTTAAAATGCAGATTAAATTCTACCTAAGATAAAATAGAACTATTAACCGTAGCATTCGCCTTATTCGATTTATCCAAGGATTTGTTAAAATCGGCATTTTCTACCCCTCTCTCGGTTAACATATTGAATTAATGGAATTACAGATTTAAATTTAAATTGTATCACCTCGATGAGATACGTTTAATCATGTTATGATTTTAATTGCTTCTAACGGAGCATTAAAGAATCTTCAGAATGGAATCTTGAACGATGCATAATTATGAGCTGTTGAATTTTTTGATTTCTTTTCTAATATTTTTTTCATAAATTCAAAGACTAAACTCAGTGTTCGAATATTTTGCGATCGTTTACTAAATTGATAAAAATTAAATTAAAAATTGAAATGAATCGAATCATCGCGCAATTAAACGAAACAAAAATGTAAGAAACAGGCGTACAGTTTATTTCGTTCGGCTTAACCAAGTCCGAATATTTCCAACACAATTTTTCCAAGTTAGTAATTTACTGCAACATTGCATTACAAATATTTACTAACGCGACACGCTTTTGCAACCGTTGAGTCTCTAAGAATCTGAAAACTCGGAAATTTCATTAAGCGACATGTGGTCACCGCGTTACAAATCGCTGATTATAGTTTCACTTATTGCACTTCATTACTGAGCATGCTTCAATTGTAAAATTGCCATTAAACTACAAACTATGAAAATATTTGGCGCACGACTCATGGAATCTACACTTTAATATTATTGTTGTGTTTCTGAATTCCCCATTCCGCAAAAGATTAGTTCTGGCGGTGCAAGTATCATTTATTATAAATGCATACATATGTGTAAATTTTGGTCATTTCAACCAAAACTCGAACAACAATTGTGTTTTATTTTCGGAAAGATCAGATTTCACATTTCATCCATGAACACTTTCCGATTGTGTGAAGAATTGACCGGCAGTTATTTGTTTTTTGATAATTACTGTTGCCCTACTCATTGGATATATAATTATGCAAAGGTCATTTGCAAGGTTTTTGAGTTTTCCCTTACCCTTGCGAGAATTTGGATTATTTTCGCGAACCCACCGCCTTCTCTAGCATAAGACTATATATGTTACTAATAATAAGACATCGATTACTTACGAAACCATTCAAAGTATTTGTAATTTTATGCGACAATTTTGCACGGGTGTGAATTGTGAAAAATAAATTTAAATGGCCAAATTCATTTTTTTCACATATCAAATAACAAATACATAAAAAAACATTTAATTTATTAACTTCCCAGTATATGGGAAGTTCTTGCAATCGCCTCGAAAATCGAAATTGAAATTTTCAACATTTCTTTACGTTATGAGGTCTATAGAGTATATATAAAGTGTTTTTAGAAAGGGAGATGTATGTGTGTGTGTGTGTGGGTGTGTGTGTGTGGGTGTGTGTACGTACGTACGTACGTTCGTGGACACTTTTTTCTACGAGCATAACTCACGTAAACAAAGTTGTATCGACTTCGTTTAGGTGTCAATCGAAGCGTCTTTGCAAACTTAAGAGCTGATTAGTTTTTGGGACACTTCGGTCGGGGGGGTTTGCTGTTTCGCCCCTTTGAAGGTCATTCCTGTCATGCGTTATATCTCGCGAACCAAACATACGATTTGCATGTTTAAGGTGTCAATCGACGCATACTAGCATTTGTGTGAATTTATCAAATTTTGGAAGAAATCGTTGGAGCCGTTTTTTAATTTAAGAAAAAAAGTGCAAAAAATTAGGGTTTTTTATATAAATAATAAATTTTTAACTTGATTTACGGAAGACAGTATTCAATTTTTATCAAATTTATATATTTCAAGCAATGCTTGTAAAAGAAGCATCAAAACTTTTTGTCATGATGAGGTACAAAATTAAATAAAAAATAAAAAATCATTAACAGCCATCATGATTTTCAAGGTCAATTCTGTCATGCGTCATACATATCTCGCGAACCAAACATACGATTTGCATAGTTAAGGTGTCAATCAACGCGTATTAGCATTTTGTGAATCTATCAAATTTTGGAAGAAATCGATGGAGCCGTTTTTTAATTTAATAAAAAAAGTGCAAAAAATTAGGGTTTTTTTATAAACAATAAATTTTTAACCTGTTTTACGAAAGACTGTATTCAATTTTTATAAAATTTATATACTTCAAGCAGTGCTTGTAAAAACGTCATCAAAACTTTTTCTCATGATAACAAGAAACATTAAATAAAAAATAAAAAATCGTTAACAGTCATCATGATCTTCATGGTCATTTCTTCCATTCACTATATCTCACGAACCAGATATAATATTTGCATCATTAAGGGGTCAATCGACGTGTTTTAAAATCTTTTTGAATATTTTGACATTATAAAGATCCGTTTCAGCGTTTTTTTTTAATTTAATAGAAAAAAATGAGAAAACTTAGGGTTTTTTTCATAAAAAATATTTTTTTAGCCTGATTTGCAAGTAACAGTAATAAATGTTTATAAAATTTATACATTCCTATCAGTTTTTGAAGAGAAACCAGCAAAACTTTTTTCATGATTCTGAAAAAAATTCAATTAAAAATAAAAAATCATTCAAAGTTACCATATGAATGGGGTTCTTCCGATTCATATTACCTTATATCTTTTATTCTAAAGACTTTGTTGTAAAGTCAATCAAAGTTTTAAAATGTTTGCATAATTTGAGCAGATTTTTAATAGTTTTTGAAGTCTTTTAATTAAAAAAGCGGCTTAAATTTTAAAAACCATCAAAATTTCAATCAAATTTGCATTTGTGGTAATCAGTTATCATCACTCATCCACCAAAAGCCTTACGTAATCAGTGTATGCACCCGTAGATGATATGATTAATATTAACTCATTCCTGTTACTACTATGAACACCTTTCATTATTATTATTTAAAGCAGTATTATTTTCAAAATTATTATTGTGTTTAATATTTTTAATGTTTATCTAGATATTACTGGGAAGTTGACCGTGTGGACCTCAAGGGTCGCACTTCGCGGCTTGTTTCAATTAAAAAGAAACAGAGGAAGATTGTATGATACCGCCTTAAATTAAAAAAAACATTTCTTTAAGCTATAGTTTTCTAATTTTTCTTAGTATAACTTAATGTGTTACAATTAGCGCGTTTGTTGTAATAAACAACTGCATGGAAAACAATTCTCCCGTACACGAAAGATGAATGCCTGGTATCTATCTATCTAGGTACCTTATGCTATAAATTAATTTACTTCAGAGTAATCGCTTCATTTACTATTACGTTGTCGCGAATATCAAAGCATTTCCATTTGAATTGTATACATATTCCTACAATTGTATCCTCAGAATATAAATGTTCCTATTGTCTCATCATGTTTATATGGTGAAACAGGAAAGGAAAGTATAGTCTACGCTTTCCCGTTCCAGCAAACTCTCGATCAAATTAATCTGAATAATAATCTTAGTTATGTTATGATTCGAAGCCGATAGGTAACTTCAAATTACTATTGTGAGCGTTCCTTACCACTAATCAAACAATTATCCAATGAATATATGCAAACTCAGCTTATGTATATACATTTGTTTGTATGTATCTTAGCTGTATAGTAAGTGCGAACAATTTGGCGAGGGGCTACAAAAACGTTAAGATTTATTAAGTTCCTTGCAAACACAGCCATGTGTGTACGAGACCATCAATTAACAAAAAGCTGTGTATTCAAGATTATCTTAAAGCAAAACAAACTAAAGTTCACTGCGTTTTGCGTCTAGTTAAAAGAGGTGGCGCTTCAGGAGTATCTATCCGTTTAAAAACTGACTTCAATCGAATTACAGTCCGTGGCCTCGCGATATGTACATAGAACCTACCTTGCAAGGGTACTTGCAACTAGGCCTGCGTTATCGAAAGCAGAAAGACCTTACAACCGATTGAAAGCTCCTTTCAACATTTTTTACTCACTGTATTCCAGATTGAAACACACCTTGCTTGTAGTCACGAGTATTGGCACTCACACAATAAATACAACATGTGTAGTATCCAATCGGAAGATCATGTGATTAGGAGCGATCAACTTTTATTCCATGAAAAGCTTGTGAGGTATCTATGACGCTGCTAGGCTTACATTTGAAATGTGTTTACTTGTTTTCTTAGACTTTGGTAAGAATGCGTGATAAATCGAAAAATAAGGAACATTGACCGAACTTACAGAGTTTTATTAACGGAAAAGTAGTAGGGAGAGACACAGAGCCATGCATAGACGAAAGTCATATTAGATTTCCAATAGATGTTTTTATATGGTCTCAATTTAAGTACACATGGAATAGAGGCAATCCATCGTCATTTCTAGCTTCAGCTAAATAATACAAGAACTAAAAAAGTTTAGCTAAATGCATTATCGAAGCACATGCATAAATGCATATGTATGTGATGGGGGTTGTTATTTTTCAAAGATTGCAAGACGCGTTCGTTGAATCGAAGAGATGGCGGCACCAACGAAAAGAGTACAATTTCCACTTTGACTTTAGTTACATTGATGATGACACATTTTGTTATTTATCAACTTATTCCGGTTAAGCAACTATTATTTATTATTTTCTATACCCTGGGCTGCTACCTGATTAGCCCACAGAAATAAAGCTATTTCCAATAATTATAGCTCAACGCTAGTTTTTACTATTAATGAAAATATCACGCTCAAAAATATTTGCGGTTTCTTCAAAATTTTCTACTCTCTTTGCAGCAGCATAGAGTGATTTAATTTATTTATGTTACATTTTTAATTCACACAGCATTTATATACATTGTACAGTACAAATTTCGGAATCGGTTTGAACCAATAAATTACTTAAACGTTTGACAGTGTGATAACATAAATGTGATACCAATCGACGGTCAGTGCACGTACATACTATATTAATAAAATACTTCACAGACGGCATTGCTGTCAAGTTATGATCGAGAATTCTGGACGCTACGATTTTTAATCTTTGAAGCATTGAATTACGAATGAAAATTTAAACACTAATCGTAAATAATAAGTGGAAGAAATCTTCTATGCACTTTTAACCGGTTTTATTTTGGAAAAACCCTATCACAGTTCAGTCAGCTTCATTTGGTTTCAACAAAATGAAAAGTAACTTAGTCCCAAGGTCGAAGAAGTCGTGGGAGGCCCGGACTTACCATAGGGCCGATCGGGCAAAGCTCAATGGGTCGGATACAAATTGGGCCGGTGTGGCTGTGGCGAGAAAAAACATCAAATCCTTCAAATTAATTAAATGGAATAGTTTCAATAAAATCGTTTTTGTGAGCGAAGATCAAGGTGATACCTAAAAGCAATCTCTTATCTATTATCGCGTTGATTCAAGTGTAATAAGTTTTCGTTAGGGGCCATTATGATAACAATTAGAGGAAGGAGGGACTCACCTAAATATCGGCGTCTAGCGCCAAAGCTGATGGCAAGCGTGAGCTGCCTATATTTCTGTACAGCGCAAGCGCCGCAATGAACACTCAAATGAAAGGGTGCCGATGCAGGCAGTCCAAATTCACTTGTATGAATGTTGTTTTATTCCAAATATCTTTCTCCTTTTATACAAAATCTTAGCCTAATTTCTATTTACTAAACATTGACTTAAAACTATTTTCCCACAGGACCAATGCATATGTTTGTAATAAATCTATAATTTATTTCATTAGTTTTCCGTATTTCACATGTTGACCCATAATCACATTGCAAGGATTCCAACGCCTTGCAAGTGGTCATCAAAAAGAGCGCCGTGTCTACTTGACACTTTTTAGTCACGTTTGGGATGGCATTGCTCCGTATGTAATTCATATTAAATGACCCTTGTGATTTATGTGTTAATACTGTTCGTGGGCATCTTGTGGGCACGCGTGGCTGAATTTAAATTAGTGAGATGAACGGGCATGCGTGGCATAATACGCATGAATGAGTGCAGATGGACAAGTGGTTGAACATGTGATTCCACTACACCCTTACCGTTTAGAAGTGTTGCGTACTAATTGAGTAATTAGTGCGAAACACAAAAAATAATTATCTGTATGTTTTGCTATCCGCGCTGCATATGCATGGGTTACATGGGATTTTTCAACTAAAGATAGGATAAGTATGTTACTTTTCATTGTTATATAATTCAAAATATACTTCAGTGAGCTTATATCTAGTCTCATTACATGTGTTTTTATTTTGTTACTATAATTAATATTACATATAATATTTAATTTACTATACTCGTAATTTCAAAATAATTAATATTGTTGACTTATTCTAGATTGCTACTAGTTAGTCTCTTATATTTATATTTTATAGTCAATCATCTTGTACAATTTTAAATTATTGTTGTGGACCTTTCTTGGTTTACCATCAACTTCTATTGTTGTGTTTGCATTATTTGTATTTATCACTCTAAAAGGTCCTATATAAGGTCTATCAAGTTTTCTCCTATTTTCCTTTTTCAAGAGAACTAAATCGTTTGTTTTTAAATGAATTGGATTGGTTTTTGTTATCTTGTCGACACGTTTCTGTTTGACTTTTTCAATTATTTGTTTTGCTTTGTTTAACGCATGGTGTAATCGAATTTTGAATTCGTTTGCGTAATTTTCTGTATCGTAGACTCTGTCTGTCTGTCTGACTATATCGTTGGGTAGATATGGTAATTTGCCGAATACTAATTCATAAGGCGTGTAGCCATTATCAACATGTGGAGTTGTATTGTATGCGAACGTGTAATACGGGATCCACTTGTCCCAATTTAGATCTTCGGTAAAAGCTAGAAAATACTCATTTAACACTCGATGGTTGCGTTCTACCGTGCCTAGTGTTTGATGATGATATGGAGCCGAAAATATCTGTTTAATTTCAAGCAATTTGCAAATTTCTTGCATTAAATTATTCGTAAATTCCGTACCTTGGTCAGATTTTAATATTTTGAAATGTCCAAATTTTAATATAAGGTCGTTCACCAATGTGTACGCGACTGTTTTGGCGTCTTTGGATTCTAGTGGTGATGCTATCACGAATTTACTTAGTTCACACTGCATCGTCAAGATGTATCTATAGTCGTTCGAGATTCTTAATGGTCCTACGATATCGATAGCTATTGTTTCGAAACTGGTGGTAGGTGTGTCGGTTTTTATCATGTGTTCTCTTGTGTGCCGTACTTGTTTATTTATTTTGCATTGTTTGCAATTGTTGACATAGTTTTTTATCATGCTGTTCATGTTTTTCCAGCAATATCTTTGTTTAAGTTTTAATTGGGTTTTTCTCACTCCTAAATGTCCTCCGTGTGGCGTGTCGTGATATTCTTGTATCAACTGATTCTGTATTGTTGTATCCTTTATACTCTTCGGGGGTTCGTATAACATTATACTTAGTTTTGCGCGACTTTCGTATTTTTTACTTTGTTGCAACATATTAATTATATTTTTGAAATCTTCTTTACTTATTATTTTGAAGATATCATCGTTATTTGATAACGCTAATTCATATAAATTCATCTCGAGAATTCCATCTAACAACTTTTCCATGGTGGATACGTATATCGCACTGGACTTATCGTTGCAGATTCTAACATTCGATCTAATTGTATTTGAGCTCGCTGATAGCTTTTCGTTAGCGGAAACGTATTTCTCGGTAACTTTATCACTACAGTATACAATGACTTCGTCGCTTGTTCTGACGATATCGAATTTATTATTTTTGCGCAATATAAATTTCAACTTCATAACTTTTCTTACTTCTGATATTGATGTGCAATCCCATACGTAAAGTTGATCAGACTTTACTGGTGTATCGGGTTCATCTATCGTAGTATTTTTATTTATATTGTCTGTTCTTTGTTTTGTAGACATACCCCTTGTTATTGCCAACACTTTTTTGACTTTTTCGTCTATTTCGGGAGGAATCATTGTTTTTAAAATATCTGAGTCTAGCTTGATGCGTGATAATGCATCCGCGTTGCAATTTATTTTTCCTTGCTTGAACACAATCTCGAAATCATAATCGGAGAGATCTAATCTAATCCTAGTTAGTTTAGATGATGGATTCTTGTGCGTGAATAATGATACCAGAGGTCTGTGGTCAGTAACCACAATGAATTTTCTCCCATATAGATAGGGTCTAAAAAAATTTATTCCCCAATGTATTGCAAGTAGCTCTTTCTCAATTATAGGTTTGTTGATGTCATGTTTACCTAATGATTTACTTGCGTACGAGATGGGTAGATCTGAACCAATATCACCTTGGGAGAGTATCGCTCCAAGGGCATAACTAGATGCGTCTGTTGTTAATACGAATGGTTTCTCAAAATCGGGATATTGCAAGATGGGAGGTGAGATAAGTCTCTCCTTTAAAGTTTCGAAAGCTTTCTGACATTTTTCGTTCCAAACAAAATTTGCATTCTTCTTTAACAGTTCATTTAAACATTTTGCTATTTCGGCGAAGTTCGGGATGAAGCGTCTATAATAATTGCAGAAAGCAACAAACCGACGAACTTCATCTGCGTTATTCGGGATAGGATAGTTTTGTATGATTTCATCTTTAGTAGGATCGGTTTTTATACCTTCATCAGTTATCAGATGGCCTAAGTAGACAACTTCTGGTCTCAAAAATTTGCATTTCTGTGCGTTCAGTTTTAAATTGTACTTCCGTAGTCGTTGTAGTACTTTTGTTAAATTTTTGTTATGATGATCGACACTACAACCAAAAATAATAATGTCGTCAACATATAGAAATGCTTCTGAACTTAAACCGGTCAGTGCTATCGTAAGCATTCTTTGGAAGCTGTTGGACGAAATCTTGAGTCCAAATGGTAATCGCTTGAATTGGAAATGACCGTCTCCTGTAGAGAAAGCTGTCAAAGGTCTAGAATGTTCATTCAATTCAATCTGATGAAATGAGCTGGTCATATCTAGAGTAGTAAAATATTTAGCTCGACCTAATCTGTCTAGAACATCGTCTAGCCTCGTCAATGGGAATTTGTCGTTTATTATTTTGTTGTTCAAACGACGGAAATCTACAACTAATCGCCATTGTTTTTTATCACTAGAACACTTTTTAGGTACTACTAAAAGTGGTCAATTGTACGGGCTAATAGATGGTTCTATGATATCATTTCGCTCTAATTCTTTCACTTGGTCATTAATTTCTTCCAGTTGAGCGTGTGGTAGTTTGTAGTTTTTGATGTATACGGGTGTACTGTCAGAAAGTTCAATATGTTGTTTGTAAAAATTGTTGACTGAGAGTTTTTCGCCTTCGAGATGAAACACATCTTGGTACTCTTCGATTATTTTCATTAGGCTACCCATTGTTCTCTCGTCCTTGTAGTCTGATCTAATTGTTTGTAGTAGCTCTCGTAAACGATCTGGATTATTTTTATATCCCTTGCTGTTCTTTAATATATTATAGTTTGATAGTGGTTCAGTATCTATTTTGAAATTCTTGATGTTGCATGGTTCATTATTTGTATTTAGTATTTTAATGTGGCAGATACCTTTAGACGGTACTATTGAATTTCCTACGTAAACTCCTTTTTGTATTTCTTTATTGAGTACTATACTGTCTTCACTTCGGTCTAGGTCGATCGGTACTATAGCCTCAGTTCTTGCAGGAATTCTAAAATTGTACATTTTTAATGGCTTCGTATTCATTGGTATTGTGACCTCATCATTGTTGATTATGAATGTGATTGTGTATGTTTCGTAGTCAATTTTGCATTGATATCTCTCTAGGATATCTCTTCCTATAATCCCATCCGTAATGATTGGGAACGATTCTTCTACTAGATTAAATGTGTTAATTTGTTTAGATTCGCCAATACTCAGATTTAAACAAGTTGTACCAATGGACTTTATCGTTTCTTTGGTTATTCCAGTAAGGTTGCATATATTATTTTCATCTATGTACGATATTGTATTATTTATTTTAAATATAGATATATCTGCTCCTGTATCTATCAGAAAAGTCAGATATGTTTTGGTATTCGTGCAAAATAACCTGATAAAACTTGGGCTAGATGCGGATACTTTGTAAATTTTAGTGGTTTTGTATCCTGTTAATCCGGTAGGAGTTGTTACTTCTTTATTGGTTATTCCTCTCCGGATGCCTCTTCGTTTCCCTGCTCGTGAATGACGTTGATTTGTCTATTCATGTTCATATTACTATTGTTGAACCGATTGTTGCTTTGTCTGTTTCTAAAATTATTGTTATTTCTGTTATAATTATTTCTGTTATTCGCGTTATTTCTATTGAAGTTGTTCCCGTTACTGCGCTGATTGGCGTCGTACCTTCTATTATTATTATTAAAATTGTTTGGACTGAAGTTTCTGTTACCATTATTACCGAATCTATTCGTTCTATTGTTATTATTGCTCTGGCCATATGCCTGGATGTGTTGTCTTCCATTCGAAGTGTTGTATCTGTTATTTGACATCATATTTCGCTCGTTTCGCGTATTGTAATGTAGTATATTACTTGCGGTGTTTGCATTGCTCTTCTCTAACTCCATTGTCAGGTTAATGGCATCGGCTAGTGTTTGTGGTCTAGCGGCAAAAATGGTTTTTCTGTATTGGTCGTGCAGACCATTCTTAAATATAGTCAGAGCATAAGTGTCGTTCAGACTGATAATCGTTTGTTTCTGCTCTGTTGATACGTTGGTCCCTAAATCATTTATTTGGAGCTGATTAAGTTCGCCAAGAAGGGACAAAATTCGTTCTTTGTACTGTGTAACAGATGAACGATTTTGGGTGACGGTACTTAGCGAGGTGTGAATGTTCGCGACAGAGTTCAAGGGTTTGTACCTAGCCAAAAGTTGAGTTTTTAAAATATCAAAGGTGTTAGGGATGTTTGCGCTAAATGAAGTGCGCACATTGTCCGCAAGTTTAACATTGTAGACGAAGTCGATTAGTTCCGGCTTTGATGCATCATTCAATTTCTTGTTTATATATTCGACAATTTTTAAAAATGCGTTTAATTCCTTTGCTCTACCCTCAAAGGATGGAATGACTTTCATCGCCATATGAAGTTCGAAATTAGCCATATTGTCGTCGTTTGTCTGATCGTCCACACCATTAGTTAGCATACTTATTAATATATGGTTTAGTTCTTTTGATGACTTGACGAAACGTATTTTCAAGTCTAAATATTTATCAGAATCTGATTTTGCGAATTCTTTCCTTAAGGTTTCTTGTATTTCTTCCAAACGATTTAGTTTTTCTTGTATTGTCTCTGGTTTATATGATCTCTTTAAACCTTTTCTTGCATTAGACAAAAGTTTCTCTGTTTCAATTAATAATTCTTTAATTTTGTCCATCAACTAATCAAAAAAAAAATTTTTTTTTTTTCACATAACGTTATAAGATTTTATACATTTACATTCCTACTCGACTGTTTCTTAACATAATTTTTGTTCTACTTATTGTATGTAATTGCTATTATTATGAAGATTATGGTCGTGGTCGTTGCCTGCTGGTATTCTTGAAACGTCGACTGGCTCACCGACTTGCAGTTGCCCATGTTCGTGTTTTTGTATGTTGTCGACATACGATCTCTCTAGTTCTTTTAGCTTTTGGAACAGCTTCCTCCTGTTGTCGCCCTTTGCTATTGCTATCAAGCGGTATAGGTTCGCACGTTCGATCCTGAATCGCACCTTCTTTCCACCCCTATATTTCCTCTTCTCCTTGTTGATCGGCGGTGGTGGTTGCTTTTTCGCTATCTTCTTGCGGTAGTCCTCTATTGTGAGTGGCTTCGGTCCGATTGCTGCGAGTTCTTTTCGTCCTGTCGCCTTGTATGCTGGTGCTCTTGCTGGTGTACCAGGGGAGTATTGTTCCCATAATTCCTCAAAACCTTCCATTATTGGTCCTAAATATCGGCAAATAGGTTGGCAGGATCGCCATGTAATAAGTTTTCGTTAGGGGCCATTATGATAACAATTAGAGGAAGGAGGGACTCACCTAAATATCGGCGTCTAGCGCCAAAGCTGATGGCAAGCGTGAGCTGCCTATATTTCTGTACAGCGCAAGCGCCGCAATGAACACTCAAATGAAAGGGTGCCGATGCAGGCAGTCCAAATTCACTTGTATGAATGTTGTTTTATTCCAAATATCTTTCTCCTTTTATACAAAATCTTAGCCTAATTTCTATTTACTAAACATTGACTTAAAACTATTTTCCCACAGGACCAATGCATATGTTTGTAATAAATCTATAATTTATTTCATTAGTTTTCCGTATTTCACATGTTGACCCATAATCACATTGCAAGGATTCCAACGCCTTGCAAGTGGTCATCAAAAAGAGCGCCGTGTCTACTTGACACTTTTTAGTCACGTTTGGGATGGCATTGCTCCGTATGTAATTCATATTAAATGACCCTTGTGATTTATGTGTTAATACTGTTCGTGGGCATCTTGTGGGCACGCGTGGCTGAATTTAAATTAGTGAGATGAACGGGCATGCGTGGCATAATACGCATGAATGAGTGCAGATGGACAAGTGGTTGAACATGTGATTCCACTACACAAGCGAGGTGTTATAGTCCAGTCAAATGGGAATTTGATCGTGCATTTTGGATAGGCAGCGAAATTTTTATTGCAATGCGTGGGCAATGGTATAGTTAGCTTAAGTCCAATTTCCTGGGATCGCAGCTCCAATCCCTCGGAGTCCATCTTAAAAACAAAACATGTGGAACATGTGACCTTCGAAACACAATATTTCCCACGCGGGCATAGTGATTGAAACAAGCAATACCGCAAACGACTTGCGACGAAATTGTCTGAAAATTATTTCCAATGTGTTTTGGTGTTAAAGAGACAACAATGTAGCGCTCGAAAGATATTCGCCTCTTTTTGGATGTCGTTTTAGGCTTGTAACTCTTTTATTGTTGGTACCATGTAAAAATGATGTATGTACGACTTGCTGCAAATTAAATTCACACAATACACAAGTTTGCCACACTAAACTTTCTAGTGGGAGCCACGGTTTCGGAGATATGGGGGGCCTACATTTTTTGTTTGTTTTCAATATGGAGCCCAGAGGATTGGGGTTGCGACCCCAGAAACTTGGATTTCAGCTAACAGTAAGACGTACTACACATTGCTATGAAGACCTGCCTGCCAAACAAAATGATCCGCAAGTTTCGCAACGGGTGGTTTGCCATCAAAAGCCGATTATTTGGCCTAAAAACGCGTTTTTCCCGCGGCTTTCTCCCTTTTGGGATGGAATAACTCCCGTTAATTTACAGTGATTGGAACAATCAATACCGCAAACGGTTTGTGATAAAATTGTCTTAGAAAAGTATCCGAACGTGTTTCGCGTTAAACGTGAAAACAAAAAGTTGTGACGCCCGAAAGATGTTCCTCCCTTTTTGGGTGTGGTTTTTGACTTGTAACTTTTTTTTTATTATTAAGGCCACGTTAAAGCGATGTATCGACGACTTGCTAAAAATTTTATTCTACGCAACATTCTTGTGGGGGCCATGGTTTCGGAGGTATGGTGGTGCCCCACTTTCTTTTGTTTTTAAGATGGAGCCCGGAGGATTGAAGCTGCGACCCCAGGAAATTGTACTTAAGTTAACTATACCATTGCCCACGCAGTGTAATAAAAATTTCTATGATGAACGGTTTACGTCAAAATTCAGACGCTTTGAATGTACTATTATTACAATGGCAAAAAAAATTCGTTTATGCCAACTTAATCAAACCATGGACAATACATTTCGAGTAAGGTTGTACCACTGGTCAAGCACTGGGTCAAAAGTCAATCCTCCTGCTTGGTTGTGACATATTTCGATATATTAGATAGTCGTGATACGTAAATAATGTACCAAACCGCGAACCCAATCTCGAACCCACTTTTCAAAGAGATCTGAAGTCATCCAAGTTTTCCGATCGTTTGCATAGTCTACTGGCAGTGATCTAACGCTCATGCTTGCTGTTATTTCATTTTTTGATAGTTTGCCATCCCTGCAAAGTTCACCTTTGACACCTTTGAACTTCAAGATTTTATCGGGTATCAATTTATAAAATAATCCCGTTTCATCAACGTTAAATACGTCATTATCTGCAAATTGTTTACGTAAATTAACCCACACCGATGTCAGCCAATTGGCTACAGAATGTTGGTCAACAGATGAGGATTCTCCAGTTATCCTGCCCGACACAATGCTATGTCTAGACTTAAATCGATTTATCCAGCTTGGTGTGCATGTGAAATTTAAATTGAGCTGTGTAGCGAAGAAAAAAATCATCTCCTCTGCTAACATACTAGTACCACTGATTGATGCTCCCCGATTTTAAAACATTCGAACTGAAAGGTTCCTTAATTTGGTTTTTGTTCTCATACATCATCGATATTGTCGAATAAACACTAAATTATTTTTGACTCGTCGTTTTCTAGTCTAATTTCACCTTTTCCTTCAATTGTGAATGCTATTGAAGTATCGAGGGGCATTTTCTCCCGGGAAAACAACAATCACTACACAATCACAAAGCGATCCGTGCACTACTGTAGGCACCGAAATAAAAGATTGACTCGTGTTGGTATTAACTGCCTGAATCAGATGACGACAGAGAGCTCGGGGAATAACAAACGATTGTTGAATAATTTTCGTCATAATAAACACATTAGTTTATTGAAAAATATGCCAATGTAGGCGAAATGTAGCACTAACCGAAGTCACTATAAACGGATTAACGTTCAGTGCAAATTTATATGGAATCCAAAATTCTGAGTACAATTAAGACACAGTCAATGGTTGTTCCCTATAGACGGAAGCATAATAAGCAGATTTCGCTGTAATAGTTTATTTTTGTTTGAATAAGTTTTGCAATTATATAAACTAATAATTTTTTTTGGAATTTTTGGCACTTATTTTGGTAAAAAATCTGCTCCAATCATACAAATGCTAAAACGCTTTAATTGATATCACATTGACATTATTAGAATAAATGAAAGAAGATGATGTGATTGGCATCAACCATAGTGTCTGTTAAATGTTGCAAAAAATCTTAAGAAAAAAAATAGTTTTTCATTTACATATTTTTTTGTAATCACAAAAAAAATCAACTAATTTTGTATTTTTTGAAGAAGAAAAAACTGTTTAGAGCATTTGATTTTTATAAGCATTGATTGCTTAGAGAGCAAATCAGGCGGACTCATTTTTTTAGGAAAAAATCCCAACTTTTTACACTTTTTATTAAATTAAAAAAACGACTGAACTGAATTCATTCAAAATTTAATGTAATTATACAAATGCTATGACACGTCTTTTGACACTTCGACAAAGTTGATAAAACTTTTTTTCGACAGTTATCGTCGTTGAAAAAATGACGTGGACAGCCGCAGGACTATCCAAGGCATTCTCCGCGCCAAAACAGCCCGAAAGACAACTAATAGTATGTATAGAGAAATTGTCCGCACATCGAGACAAAGCCCAAAGAGATCACCTGTCAAAATTCATCGCCAACTTTTCGCGAAAAGTGTGCGATGTTTCGGTGAGAACAGACAGAAGACGTCTCATAGAAGCCGGACTACATGGCAGGATCGCCAGGAAAAAGTTCCTGGTAACGGCAACTAATCTGAAGAAAAGAATGAACTTCGCACAGCAGCATTTAAACTGGAAAAAATAGTGGAAATTCATCCGTTGGAGCGACGAAACAAAAATAAATAAAATGTGGTCTAAGTGCGACCCTTGAGGCCCACACGACTAACTTCCCAGTGGGGTGAATAAAAAGCTATAATTTGCATTTATTAATAATTACTATTATTAAACATTATTATTCTAAATTAATATAATTACTGTTACTATTTTTATCAATTTTTTATCTAACCATAAAAGCTTTGGTAGAGGAAGACGTCTCCACCACCTGGTCCTCTTCTACCAATGCCTCGGCAACCTCATCCTCTTCGTCCTCGTCATCCTTCTTGTCCTCCACTTCGTCCTTCAACTTCGTTCTCCATCTCGGCCTCGGAATCCGCAACTATTATTGAGGGTATTTATTTATTTACAATAATCATTCGTTATTAAGAATGTTTGACCGTTACTGAATAATTATAATTGACTTTATATATACAATATCAGATTATAACTAATGTTATTTAATTATTTTTAACGAAATTAAATTATTTATAACAATATCCAATTATAAACTGCATTAGCGTCTCTACTCCCATTCACCCAAACCTGATAATATAAGTTTGGAGTTTTATAAATTAATCTTTTTTTTGAATAACATTTTTTACAAATTTGATCACAATTTTGCTAAAACGCACAATAATTACAACATTACTATCAAGGTATTCGGTATCTGCAAGAATTAATAGTGCGTATCAACAGTTTAAAAATAAGCAATTTTTAGTCGTTTTTTCAGTTTTTTCATCCTAAATAAAAAACGGCCCAACCGATTTTGTTCAAAAGTCATTCAGTTCTAAGTTACGTAATTACGCGTTGTTTAAAATCAGTCTCACGTCAATCCGATCTTTGGTTCTTGAGATAATCGAGACGAAAAATTACTCCGAACGCACATACGTACATACGCACATACGCACATCCGCACATACGCACATACGCACATCCGCACATACGCACATCCGCACATACGCACATCCGCACATACGTACATACACACTCACAGACATCTCTCTAAAAACGATGGATTTGGATTCTAGAGACCTTAAAACGTGGAGATATATCAAAATTTGGGATTCGCAAAATCGACCCCATTACAATAACTTCCCATAGGGAACTGGGAAGTTAATAACTTCGGACCAAATGACAGACGATGTGTAAGACGACCAAGAATTCGATTCTCGCTACAATTTAACTGTTGCTAAGCACGAAGGTAGCTTCATCGGTGTTTGGGGATGTTTCTCGTGGTTTAATGTTGGACCAATACACCAATAGAAAGAATATTAGCCAAAGAATAGTACGTCGGCATCTTCGAAAACTTCATGTTGCCATGGGCTGAGAAGAATCTTCCTATTATAAGGAAGTTTTCGCACGACAACGACCCCAAAAAACGGCACGACACACTAGGAAGTTTCTGAAGAACACTAGCATCACCGTTTTAGACTGGCCATCAACGAGTCCGGACATAAATCCAATCGAGCACTTGTGAGAAGACATAAAATAAGTCTTATTAGGAGAGGCTCCGACTTTGTAGTCACAGATTTGGATGAAATTTGCACACAAGTAGAAGACGTCAAGGATAATCGATCCTTAAAATACTAGACCGCAACACTTCCCCCTTTTTGAGAAAAACGCCTCTAAAGTTTTTAGCGCTGCTTATCGATTGGTAAGTTTTAACGTCTGACAGAAGCGGTGCAGTGTAGGAACCAGTGCTAAAAGCTCTCGATCAAGGGGTCGTGTGTTCGATCCCCGCTCGGGATGTTGTTTTTCTTTTCGAATTATTGTCGTCGTCGTGTGTTCGATCACCGGTGAGTATTACTTTTTTTGAATAATTGTGGATGTAATTAGTTTAAAGTAAATCAGCAATGTTCAACTACAAATCAGCAAATTGTTCGATCATTTATATATGCAAATTATACAAGAAACTCATTGTTGAACGGATAGAGTCTTGAAAACTGTTGTAATCGAAGCAAAATCATAGCTAATGGTAAGATCATTCTTTGTTCCTAGAATCTATGATGCGTCCTCTTCGTGTCTCATAGCCAACTCGGCAAAAAGCAATAAACCAGGGTGGCGCCCAACGTGGTCATGAATGCTATAGTGTTGAATAATTGACCACAATAACATTTATGACTCGATACAATGGGATGGGATCGAATATCCTTAACGTCTTCTACTTGTGTGCCAAATTTCATCCAAATCTGTGACTACAAAGTCGGAGCCTATCCTAGTTAGTAGTAAGAAATTTCACAAACATGTATCAATTGTTCGAAGCGATGAATGAAGCATCAAGTGCCTACAAGAGGTTGTGAAACAGAAAGGTTTTACGACACGTTACCGATATATTTTTGTAATTTATTGTTTTTATTTGGTAAAATATTTGCTTAGTTTTTATGTTTCTAGCCACGAATACGTCCGAAATCTTGGGGTTTGAAAGACTTCATTGCCGTGTCCGTCCCTTTAGAGGTAGCAACGGCTAACGCTTTATTTCCCTCGTTTGCCATTGCATCAAGTAAAAAACTGACATAAGGAGAATGAGTTATATCGAAGGATTCACTGACAAATTGAGTTTGTTTCTTAGTAAGTTGCACATATGTACATTCATACAGACTTCTTTCTAAAAATACTTTTAAATTACTCCTTAATTACCATTGAACGTAACGAGCGATTTCTAGAGCTTCCCATATACTGACAAGTTAATATTAAATATTATTTACATAGATCGGGATTAAAAAGTTATAATTACCCTAACCTCCAACCGCTCAGCATTGCTGTAACACCAGCAATTTTATGTGTTCTTATTGAAACATGTTTTAATCACCAGCTTAAAACAGTGTCGAATTTCAAGTTTGTCATTTAAACTTCAGAACGCCTGAGATTCGAGTGGGCTCGCTACTACTTAGCGGAAGGAATACTCCTAATGGAGGGAAAATGTGCGAAAATATCATCAATCAATCATATCCGCGACATCAGCACACACTTTCATCTTTCGCTTCAAAAATACCAAAGCGACACAGAGTGCGGTCTTTCAAAACATTTCGAATATTCATCCATTGAGTTTATTCTAGTGGAACATGTCAATCACACAATTTGTTCTTTTGGCTCGACATTTTCGGCACGTTTATGTAGCTCAAGAATCTTCAGAAGCCAGCCCCGAAACAACTCCACCACGCATGCCTCGGCCGATGCCAATTCCTCTGCATCGATCGCAATTAATGGCGTATCAATAGCTCGGCAAAGAGGTGTATTTTTAAAACCCCCATTCGAAGCCACGCCGGAGATCAGAACAATTCGATTGTGCCAGGATTGATAACGCGCAACGCGGGAAGCGCAAGAATCCAATCGCGCTTACGCAAGCCCCAAAAAAACTACTACGCAAGCAATCTGCAATTTAGCGTTAGCGCTTGGCACCGCGAAAGCGATCGCATGTGCTCTTCCCGCCGCCGAGGGAAGAATTTTCGTCATCGACGCGCAACTTGGCGTAGTACGTAGTCACATGTCTCGGAGTCATCACGCCCAGAATAAACATTTCGCGTGGAGCTGCTTTTCCAAGCCAGGGATCGCTACATCGTGGCATGGTGTTCGATCGCTTGCAGTGATCTCGCAGACGAATACGTTATCCTTTTTGAACAGCAACAGCTGCTCACCATTATCATTTGCCGGGACGGATGCTCCTGCATTAAGTTGCTATTCGCTTTGGCTGAACACGGATTCCATCAAACGGCGATAAACACATCCCCAAAGCTTTCGGCAGCCAACAAATGGGTTAGACTAGCTGCTGCTGGGACTTGTTGCACCCAGTTCGAGCCTCCTTCCAGTTTCATTTGCCACCCTTGGACTATTGCACATATGTATGTATGTAGGTCCCGTTTTGCACCAGATACTCCACAGTCCGCACTGATTCCATCGCCTTATTTTCCCCCACAAATAAATCCGACGGCCCCAATTGTGGCATCCTTCGAGCTTTCGAGGAAGCACTCCACGCCGTCTGGCAGTGGAGCTTTTCCACGCTTTAAATTTTATTTCTTTTGACAGTTGCAAAGTCCAATATTTTAGTCATGCGTGGTGGCCCCACGTATCTTCGAAGTCTTGGCCAACAAATTATTCGAAAAGAACTGCAAAATAGTTTTGTTGATTCGACAATCGAAGGGGAGTGGTCCTTTGACATTTCGAATGGCAGGCATTACACCGTTGCTCCAAAATAAGTAGGTATTCACCACTCGACAGGGGAAAGTATGTGGACGAAACGAAGGGTTCGCCGGTGTTCTACTTCGATTTTCGATTGTAACGATGACCGTAAAGTGTGGGCGGCGTGGTGGCCGCGACGGCGACAACTATGGCAACGGAAACATTTTCTTACCTTTGCCATTTCGGGGAGACAGCAGCAAAAAGCATGCCAAATAAGTGCAGCGGAAGAGCCACTATTTTCCTGACAATGATAATCGTATATGTATGTATGTACACACGAGTTCATAGGCGGCACTACTTTTCTCCTGTCATCATGGAATTGCAATGAAAATTTTCACTTTTGAGAATAAGCTCGGTAGCTATCGTCTGGCAAGCTATCATTTGTAGGAGGTCCTGATTCAACAGTAATAACGACAGCAATAAAAAATTACGAAAGCGGCTATGCATCTAAGAAAAAACTGGCTGTCTTCAATGGTCTTCTCCGTCGCGTCTAGTTCTTTCCAACGAAAAAAACAATCCAAATTGTGTATGCGCACCTCCTTTCCAAAATTTCCTACGGCAAACTTCTAAACGTAACCTCATGATCATCTCCAGACTAGTAAACAAGGCGTATAAAACCATTAACAATCTTCCTATGCTAACTCCAACGGCGAATTTCACAAAGTAGCCCAAGAATTAAATTTGCAAGGAAAGAGCTAAATTTATACATAAAAGTTTATACCGTATTGAATACAGCACTGTGAAATTAGATAGAATTACGGAAAGAAACACTTACAGCATGAGAAACATGAATAATATAGCTATGACATTTGCCAGAACTGAACGACTAAACGAAGACCCCTTCAACAAAGCAACTAACTTTCTCAATACACTACCAGACAAAATAAAAAACATAACGAACCCAAATTCCTTTGAAACGACACTAAAAAATACCTCTGCAGGACCAACATTCGAAGCAAGTTACAATTACAATCAGCTCCACGAAAATCAAAGCCAAACATCAAATCAACATGAAATAAATTATAAACATATATTCTGAATTATCAATCGAACTAAAAGGATACTCTTATACCGATTCTTTTCGTCTGGGAAGTACTACATATGTACTGGAATCTAAATACGGTCAACTACTGAAAATTGACGGAGAGACTAATTTGAAGGAGACGGAGATGGTTTTAGTCGGTAGAAATCCGGCATTCCGAGTGACAGGAGCTGATCGGTAGCTCTTGAAGATTTCCACCTTCCGACATTATTTTTTTTTAGATATTTAACAATTAAGATGCTATTTTGACAGACCGAAGGCTCATCAGATATCTAGTTGGAAAAACAATAATCTCTTATAGTAGCTCTTCAAGGGTTTTCAAGAATGAACTGCATTTGAAAAAGACCTCTTCATGTTGAGTACTTAGATTGTTAATCGAAAAGCAAGTGAAAGGGTGAGTTGATATGTTTTCCAAGGGCTTATGTTCAAAAGTACCACACAGACCCACCAGAATCATTAGTCGCAATTCATGACTATGAACGAAACCTGAATCTATCATTTTGATTCTCAGACGAAACAGTAGTCGAAGATATGAAATAGGTTGGATGACTTACGACTGCGACGAATCACAATCCTCATTCTCCAGATCTAGCCTCCAGTAATTTATGTCTTTCATGGGCTGAAGAAGCAGTTCAAGGTCAGGAAATTTCAAGATCATAGCAAGGTGATAGCCACAGGAAGGTCAATATTTTTTAAGGATAATATGTATATACGGCATACCGAGAACAGGAGCGACTCGGTATCTTTTGCAGATTTCCACCTCTCAACGTTGAAAAAAAATATACGGAACTTCAAACCATAAACATTGTCTTACATATTCATTATCATTACTTTTGGATCAGCCACCCCGTCAGCAGGTTCAGCTTATTTAAAATTATTTGCGTGCGCATCAGATTCAGATTGTTACACTGAATCAATTAGTCGTAAAAATCAGACATCTATCTTTTATCAATTACAACACTGCTTCGCTATTCACAATAATTACGCATATGATCTCCAGTTAGAAAAATGCAACTCGCACGTCAAGGCTTACAGTTCATAGTTTCGTTACGAAACGCAAACTATGCAAGCAGTGCAAATTTCAGCCCGAAGCAAGAGGTTTATACTACCAGATACATACATATGTATGTTCCATAAAGATCTTTCGGTCGTTCGCAACACAATCATCACTTATCAGCGGTACACCATGTTATCTCGTCTCACAATTTATTTCGTGGTTGCAAAACTAAGCAAACATTCAACTTCACAATACTCATCATACAATGAAACTGGATTAAAAAGAGTAAGTCTGAAGCATACAATAACTATATGTTATATAAATGATTCTTCATTAAACTACATAGGCATGCATATAGCTTTTACGAGTTAAATCTACTATAAAAATGTTTGAATTAACAAGGATTACCGCTGAAAATTTTCGAAGAGACAATGACAAACAAATTGAATACTACATTTTGGTTGACTGAAAGAATGTCAAATGTGCGTTGTTACTATGAGACAAATAAGTATCTTTTTAACAAGAAAACTGATGCGGGAATCTTATACATCGTCTTGTGCATCGTCAAATGGAATTATAACTACCATTTGAGCAAGAAAAGAATCATGAGAACAATCATCTCCAGCGATGAATGTCTTCTAATGTAATATCCTTCGAGAACAGCATAAACATAAGATTCACCCATTAAAACTCTCATTTATCAATGATCACAATCATATTGAAAATTACTAGTGTTTGGTATCAAGTAATAAAAACATGTCTTGGACAATCCTCACTGGATGCGAGAACTATTCAGATTGTAAATTAGAAAAAGGTCGGATGTAACCACCAACTGACGAGGGTAAGAAATCGCCATAACTCGGAGGAATGTAACGCGCGAATCGTACTTCAAATTGTGGTCCACGGGTCGTTCACCAATTAGGTAAACCCGGAAAGAACATAAATGGAAGTGAAGCTAGAAGAATGATCTCGTTTTATTTGGATTAGAGTCCATTGGGAATCGCTCGTAGTTTTGAACGAGCTTATTTTATTTTGGAATGTAGTGGTTTAACTTAATTGGACTGGTTATTTGGAAAAGGGCACAAGTGATCATCTGCGTGAATTTGACTTTATGTCACATTATTATTTTACGAACACGACGGAAGAATGATTCGATATCTCTCTCTGTAAGTCATCATTGAAAAAAAAACTGCGCGCTGCTAGTTAAAATTGAAATTTAAGACACTTGAGCCTTTTTCTAAATACCCGATTCTATTAGAAAATGCTATAGTTACAATTTTTACATCACGAACACATAGAGTGGCAAAATTGTGTTTTGATGAGTTTGCCTTGTTTCGGAAAAAAAATTCTAAATATGACCTACTGGCACTGATAGGCTAAATTTTTCTGTGGCGCGAAACTATGTGCAACACAAATATATACATATTTACATTCATTGGTGCCAAACCCCAAATTGTACATTAATTTTCAAAAAATATATGGATATAAAATATATCCATATAATTTTATATATTTATATTTATATTTTGATTTCTCCTCATTGTTTATATCTGACGAGCTGCATATTCAAAAGCGCGTGTAGCGCATGTAGGGTGCATATAAAAAATCCTATGAATTGTTAATTTAGTGATACTAATTAATTACGGGATGATAGCTTAGATATAGAAACAAAGCTAAAGGTGCCGTCAAAATACGAAACGTGCGTAGGATATGTTCAATTAACAATTTGAAAAATAACATGTCCAGTAAATATAAGCCCGAATCGCAGATTTATTGACGGAATTAACTAGAATTTTAGAAAAGATTGAAGGAACTCTACATTGGTCATACAGCTTGTGTATTTTTTCATTGAATGATTCGCCACTGATTTGTAAATTAGCTTGTATTATGTTATCACTAAAGTCACGATGAATTTCACTTCCAGGACAGAAATTTAAACAAAATAAAACATAATTATTTCCCTTTAAAATCAACATCACAAACATAGCACTAATTGATCATTAGTGCTAAAAACTTAATTAGTGGCAGTATTTACTCTAAAGAATGATTATAACAAATTCCCGGGCCCATAAATCAAAATGCAAAATATACCTATGCCGCTATAAATACTACCAAACATTCAAGGACCTAAGTATTTAGAAAGAACGTTCAAACCACTTCTCATATAGCCATTATCTTCTGCTAAATCATGAACGCCTAAGAGTTATCAGACACTGCGTTGACATCTTTGACCATTGGCTACTATATATGTTTCTATGTACGTGCTACTGATCCAAAATCAATTTTTTTGTCCTTTTGCCCATTCAAATCGTATGTCAGCTCCATCCATAGTAATGAAATTAAAAAGATAAAAATGTAATCAATATTAAACTGGTCTACAGATAAACCAGTTCAATAGCACAAAACACCAGTATTGACGGATAGCCGATAACCAATCCGTTTCGGATTGTATTGTACATTGAATTCTTCGTTTTACTACCGGGTAAAAAAATTTGTGGACATTCGTTTATGTGTAGGGGAAGTAGGTGTTAACATAACTTCTTTTCTAATTTTTGTTGCTAGTCAAAGTACTGCACATTTTACTTTTTTGGATACGCTATACGTTTATTTTAGCATATCGGAAAAATGATCATATGTGGGGACGCATTACATTAGAATATGAAACTTTGATTGGGAAAATATTCACTTAATTATGAATTGAAATTAAAATTTTGGAAGTAGGTACAGGAAAAATTGATCTAGCCCTTGTACATGGCTAATAATATCGAAGCCTTCATTCTTTAACCAAGCCATTCAAATGAGCACTAGAAAATATAGTGTTTCACTGTTCATTGCAAAAGTTCGATTTAATTGCAAAAGTTTCTTAGTTTTAGAAGATGTTCTACGACTATGAAAAAGGAATGAAATTTTACACGATTCAGTTTATTTCATCATTGGCTTCAGAACATATTGTTGCTTATTTGTTTTTAGTAGTCAATATATAAGATCGTCGTGTTATTATTCAGTATATTCGGCTGGATAATTTTTGATGGAAGTAAAAGGGTATCAATCAAACTTACAACTTTTTGTTGAAGTAAAGTAATCTATTTTGTGTAAATTTTTTCTAATAATTAAATATAAACTTGATAAAGTCGCCTGTAGAAGCTATTAAACGAATAACTAAAAATCTTTACATTTAACTTATGTTTTTCCCAAACAGCAAGTTTTATAGTAAAAAAACTTGGGGATTGAAAGTCTGAATTATTGAAAAATCAAATGATAACAATGTATATTTGTCTGATTTGTTTATATTTCACGGAGAAAATTTAATAATGCTAATCTTCCTCATTATTGGAATCATGAAGCTAAGATCACCCGAGTAACTTCCTCGATGCATTCATTTCTCGCGATTTATTCTGAAAGAATGGCCATAATTATTTGGACACTCAAATCAAGGAACTACAATGTTGCATACGGATATTCGTTAAATATACATACCAATCTTGAAAATGACCATATGCTCTTATGTATGTCTGCATAATGTCAAATGAACGAATTAACCCGTTTCTCTCTCCACATTTCATAACATGAATGTAGATTGTTGCAAATTTTTTTGCAGATGCCTAAGATACTTGTTTGGACAACAAAGCTTCAAGCGCATTAATCGCGAAGAGTTTCGCATTCAGAAAATAAGCAATGAAGCATTCAATCACCGAGAGGAAAACGTATGTCAGGCAGTTTCATTTAGGCTTCAGTAATAAATAAACGACATACTCGTTTTAATATTGGAATAAAATCCGCAGCCGTATACAAGCAAAGCAGAACATATATGTATATCTGACAACGATTAATTGCGTTAATCGGTTTGAATAGATAAATTAAGCAGAACTTACGAACTAGTAAGTCATGAGGCTCTGTTCACGCTGCGTTGCATTGTTTAGTAAATTGGGGCCTACAAATGTCCATGCGGATCGGCCGAACAAGTGCAACACAATTGCAGTCATGGTGAATGCGCTTCCAACAATCGACCATCATAACAATATTACTCAGTCGGTACACCATTTTTGTCTAGTACCTAAAGCCACCCGAAGAAAAGGATAGTATTGCTTCCCTTGAAGAAAACCAGTTCCGATGGATGGGCTACACATCAACGAAAGTGACCCCACTTCAAATCGCCGCCAGTGGTTAATCCGCTGGGGTTGCTCGTAAATCGCTGGCACCTAGAGCCTAGTTAGCTGTCCAAGTCATAGTTGTATCTGAAACGACAATTGCAGCAACCCACCACCCTCGCAGTATTCAATAGTAGGCCACACTGCCCCCTCTCCCTCCGTACATCTTATCGTATATGTCATTCGGAAACTTAAAGCCGTTCTACGCCAGCAGGAAGTATCCGAGGGACAAATGGCTAGGGCAAAACAATAACAGCCAGGGTAAAAGCAGCATTAAATAGAGAATATTGTTCAGGCAGCTCCTCTCGGTAGATCTAGATACCCAGCGGGAGCCTGTTTCCTCACTCGCTAATCATGTACTTACCATTTATGCCACTGATAAGCGGATAATTACTGTCACGTCCACCTATGAGATTTTTTAATCCAGATTCGATCAGTGTTGGGGACGATCGCTCCCTGTCGCTCATTTTCTCATAAAAATTGTTGGAGGTGAACGTGGGGGAGTGACTGGAAGCGCCGAAGCTCAACGAAAAAGGCGACCACGAGGAACGCTGCCACAAGCTACAAATCAATCACGCGCGTCGCGTTTTACTTGCGATTTTTGGCTTTCCTTACTTCAGGTTGATTTCAACAATTAGCACCTTCGGCTGCGAAATTGCTTCTCCAACACTTGCTATTTTACAACACGATTAGCACCAGCACGAGTATTGAGCCCTTGGAAACATCTTTGCGGATCGTCTGCAAACTTTCGGGCTAGACCACGGTCAAAACCGGCTCAAAAGGATACTACCCGAAATGGCAAGCGTGGGTGAAGGACAGGCAATTATCTGGTGTCACTAAACTGTTCGCGATTTTCGCTCCAGATGAGATTCACACTGAATTCCTGACCGAGCGTTTTCACTTGTCTCTGGTTCTAGCGAACGTATTCCCTTCTTGTGGGTGGATTTTGATGAGTTCGAAAAAGCAGAGGGCAGTACAGAACGCGGCGTAGAGCCTGGAATCACAGGACCAAGACACATGCGGCAATCACAAACTTTTGAGTTTCGTCACGGGCTTTTCAGCAATTCTCATATTTATCCCGGACGTATAAACCTCTGGATTTTCAAATTGAAAGGCTTGTTTTGTACAGCCTAGCTGCAAGTATTCACCACCCTCTTGGCAATTACGGTGTGTGCGTAGTAGAGATTCTGGTCGCGGGCCCAGCTGGGGCTGCTTTCGAATTTCAGAGCTGGGTAAATGGGTGCAACTGCTAGTGGTGGATTTCCCGAAAGCTCCCGGAAAGTGTCTAATTCTGGTTGTAAGAAATCGCTTTAGCACTCGCAGAATCCTTGAAGCAGGATGTTATCTTGCTTTGGCTTCTGGCTATCCACTTGCCCGATCCTGACGTCTAGATGGCGGCGTATAACAGGTTCAGTGTAATGTTAAAAAGGACTCGCAACTGATTTACCACTAAAATTAGGTAATTTAGTCGTACACAAATAATGATTAGCCTTCACTGAACAAGCACTCCTTCGATGACTTGTCGGGATACTCGCGGAAAATTGTCTAAAATTGCTTCCTTGAACGAGGCGGATTTTATCGCGTGATTTAACTCAGTATCGGTTTTTTACCATAAGACCGACCGGCAGTTGTTGTACCGTAAATTCAATTTTCAATTTCACCAGATTATTATGGTATTCTTTGAACTTAGATATGTTTAGGTAATATTTGATATTCGATTAAATCAAGTGCTGAATCGAAACGTGCGCGCCAACTCTCGCCGAGCACAACCCGTTCTTCGCCGCCAACTGGCAAACGTACCGAGACACAAAGTACTCAGAAGTATTCTCGCGGCTCGTATGACTCTATGTTCGAGGTTTCTTAAATCTTAGGCGAGATATGTTATGCGCTCACGACACTCTTTGGATGTGTAAAACGACAGTTTTAAGATTGCGACTGTGTGTATCTGATTCTTTCGACGCCAGCACAACCAAGAGTTAATTTTACTTGTCGCCGATTAGCAGTTTACAATACTACTGTCTCCATTCAAATAATCTCCCGCCGACAGCATGAACAAATTCACACATGTAACACAAACGGAAAAAGCTCCAACATAGATATTTCTGTCCGCCACTAGTAGCGGTGCACCTTGATTTGAAATCCAATAATACAGTAGTGCTCAGAATAGTTAGTAACACAATATTTAATGAAGACACTGCTTTGCAGCTTCACTCCAGTTTTCTATAAAAAAAACAACCAGCACAGCATGCGACGAGTAGCCATTAGACTCGAAACCAGCTTGGTACTCGGATATAAGATATTTAGACATTTTATAGCTGCTTTTAGTGTTTATAAGCAACTATTTCAATGATAAATTTCATTTTATTGGTCAAAGGGAAGCTGTCAATGCCTTTCTCGAACAACACTCAGACTACATGATGCCAAAAATTCTTTTAAACATGACAAAACTTCCGACGCAAACAGTATATTGTTGATGTTTAAAAAAAATGCCGCTTCTAACAACACTTACAGTACACTGTTCAAAATTTAAGGATAAATTTTAATATACCAATTAGTGTGAACCTCTTGGATACAATTTCGGTTATAAAATTGATAACTTGAACAAAATAGAAGCAATGTATGCAAATTAAGGATAAACCTGATAACGTACTAAGTATATTAACATATCAAATTTAAGCTCAAATAATGTACATGAGCTTGATAACCAAAAATAATACATTTCATAAAAATGAAGGATAACTTCCGTACGAATCTACTGCATCACAGATAAACATTCTTCGTTGTTTCTGTTTTTATTTATATCATCCACATTAGTGTTCCCATGGATGGGCAGCTTACGGGTGAAGGATTCTAATTCGAGTAGAAAACTTGTATTAGAGGTTCAAACACACATAAAAGTATCATAGTGGACTTGTCGACAAGTAACTCGACCCGAAATGAGCCATTGTAAAAAGTTATCGTATTCACATGAGAAAGAAACACCAAAGCATAGAAAAATCTACCATAAAGTGGTATGACAACCTATAACGCATTTAGTTTTTAAAGTTGAACGAATGATTTATAGATTTATGTATATATGAAAATTGTATTCAATTTATCCTAAATTTTGAACCGTGTATTCTTTTCACTTGAGACGAAGGGCTAAAAAAAATTAAGAGTATAATAATCCAAATTTAGCAGCACTGTGTATATATTATTTAACAAATTAATTGAATCAAAAGTACACCGAAGCTCATTTTCATCAATTCTGCGAGTGCTATATTTCATGAAGAATCTAATGAAACTACTGGTATTTAGTCGACCTCCCCAAAAACAGTATTAGTTGTTACCAAGTGGATTGTCAGGATTTTCACGTTGAATGAAGTCCCCTTACTCGGAGCTATGATGACTCTAGGGCGGAATCATGCGAGCTCTACCTGCTTATGGATATAATCACAACTACCTGGTTTCATCCTGCAACGGGGCTCACAATGCAGTCGCAAGGAAATCTGATCTCCCTAGATCATAGCGTCCGTACTTACAGATTGTGCACGGGTAATGTATTGTGGCCCCTGTCTAAAGACCACTTTGGTTTTGTCCGACCGCAGACGCTAGACCGAACATCGTCCTCAGGTATGCGGAGACAAAGGTTAATCAGGAATCAAATTTAATTTTTGGGCAGTAATATGGTATTCTGGACAAAATTAAACATACTGCATCAAATCTGGCTTGCTGTTTATCTATAAAACAACTAGAAATCAAATTATTAAAACAAAACTTATTGAAAATGACAAGGTAAGAAATGAACGGAGAATTTGGATATGAATCAATTATGCTAATAATGTTCTTCCAAGCATAACTACTTTAGTTAAAATTGATATCTACAAAAAAAATGCTCTTCAAAATGAGTTTTTTTCCTTGTTTTTTCTTATTTCTGTAGTTTGAGAATCGCGCATTGACAAGTTTTGTTACTACATAATGAAAAAAACTTTCTTTCAGAGAAATAATACATAATATTTATTTAATATACATACATGCTGTGCTCGAAGCGAAATCATTGCCGGATGGTATAGTCCTTCGTTCCTAGAATCCAGTCTTTGTTGTCTCCATGCCTCAATGCCAAATTGGGTAGCAATAAAAGAAATAGATGGCGGTCACATCCATCCATCGCCCTAGAGTATGTCATCAGGAAGATTACAGTAGACAATGCGGGATCACTACTCTTTAAGTCTACTCAAATAGTAGCGTACGCCGATGACATCAACGTCATGGCCCGATCTCTATCTCGTGCCAAAGAAGCGTTTACAGAGCTGGAGTCAGCGGCTAGGCAAGTCGGCCTAAAGGTCAATGTGAACAAGACCAAATATATGACCCAGTCAAGGAAAAAGACGCCAAATAGACAAAACATGACGATAACTAACTACAGTGTGGAAAGCGTTAACTCTTTTATTAACTTCCCAGTATATGGGAAGTTCTTGTAATCGCCTCGAAAATCGAAATTGAAATTTTCAACATTTCTTTACGTTTTGAGGTCTATAGAGTATATATAAAGTGTTTTTAGAAAGGGAGATATATGTGTGTGTGTGTGTGTGTGTGTATGTACGTACGTACGTATGTACGTTCGTGGACACTTTTTTCTACGAGCATAACTCACGTGAACAAAGTTGTATCGACTTGGTTAAGGTGTCAATCGAAGCGTCTTTGCAATGTTAAGAACTGATTAGTTTTTGGAAAACTTCGGTCGGGGGGGTTTGCTGTTTTGCCCGTTTGAATGTCATTTCTGTCATGCGTTATATCTCGCGAACGGAATATACGATTTCCTTGATCAAGGTGTCAATCGACGCGTATTGACATTTATGTGATTCGATTAAATTTTTAAAAAGAATTCTTGGAGCCGTTTTTGAATTTTTTAAAAAAAAGTGCAAAAAATTAGGTTTTTTTCAAAACACAAAATTTTTAACCTGATTTTCAAACCTAAGTAATCAATGTTTATATAATTTATATACTCCAAATAGTTTTTGTGAAAAATCCAGCAAAAGTTTTTTTCATGATTACAAAAAAATTAATTAAAAAATAAAAAATTATTAAACGTTCAAGGTCATTTACGTCATTCATTATATCTCGAGAACTAAATATAATCTTTCCATCATTAAGGTGTCAATCGACGCGTATTAACAGTTTTATGATATTTTTATATATTAAAAAAATCGTTAAAGCTGTTTTTCTAATTTATTAAAAAAAATGGAAAATATGTGTTTTTTTCATTAAAAAAATTCATTTTTAACCTGATTTGCACATCGTAATAATAAATGTTTATAGAATTTACAAACTTTTATCAATTTTTGTAGAGAAACCAGCAAAAACTTTTCTCATGATTACAAAAAAAATTAAATTAAAAATAAAAAATCATTCAAAGTCACCATGTAAAAAGGCTTCATTCGAATCATTATACCTTAAATCTCTTATTCTAAAGACATTGTTGTGAAGTCAATCAAAGTTCATTAATGTTTGCAAAATTTGAGCAGATTTTCAATAGTCTTCACAGCACCATGTTTTAACTTTAATGAAAAAACTGCTTTGTAACCTGTACCCCTCTCCGATTGATCCGCGTGAATAATCAATCAAACCAATGCAGCAAAATCCTTACGTAATCAATTGACGCTCGCGTAGATGTTATGATTAATATTAAGTCATTCCAATAACTTTTATGAGAGGTACATTTTTATTATTTGAAGTAGTATTATTTCCATAATTATTATTGTGTTTAATATTTTTAATATCTATGAATATATTACTGGGAAGTTGACCGTGTGGACCTCATGGGTCACACCTCACGGCTTGTTTATCTTGGTGTCAACCTCGCCAAAGACGGGAATGAAAAGGAGGAAATTGAACGGCGAATTGGTCTAGCCAATAAAATATATTTTTCAGTCCTCTCGGTGATTAAAAGTAACAAAGTGCACCGAAAAAATAAGCTGCGCGTCTATAAAACGATCATCCGTCCTGTATTGATTTACGGATGTTAAACATGGACTTTGACTGCTGGACCGAGACAGTTGGAGGCGGTGTCTTCGGGAGGCCAAGGCTCGATTTGGGCTGGTGCGCCATTGATGATGATGATGACATCCATCGTTATTAAATTACAATTAAAAGGTGCTAGGAACATTTAAAGAAAAGGATGCATGTGCGAATATATACAAGAGGTAGTCTTAAGTGTGGTTTCCTGGTTCGTTAGATAAGTAGTGCGAATCATACTATATGAACACTCGGCAAGAATTTCGCTTCGAGCACAGCCATCCAAAATTATGGAACTGTTAAACAATTACGTCTCTAGTACATATCTACTAGATGCCACAATTACTCAACATCATAGCATTTATGGCTGACCACGTTGGGCGTCATCATGATTTATTGCTTTCTGGTATGTAGCTTTTTTATTTGGTCCATTAAAACAGGTATAACAAAATCATGAAAATAATTTTTTACACAATAATTAAAAACGATGTCTTAAGTAAATTTATTGCACTAAGTTTATCAATTCATATGATTTGAAAATGATTCTGTGTTTCAATTTTTTTATTATATGTCACATACAAAGAAAGGCTTATGTCGAATGTGATGAAATTGTAATAATAATTGTTATTGCAGTTGCAAATGAATAGCTTTCAAACGGTATAAAACCACAAAAAGTAGTTCCTAGAAGGGATCACCCAAATTTTTGGTTGCATGTAATGATGTTTATTATATTCTTAAAAAACTGTTTAGTCTAATTTTTTCAGCATGACTGTCACGATGTCGTGTATGTCGATTGGATTTCTCTACCCATACAGAAACTTTTTTGATACGAGTCACGTGTGGAAATTTTCCTCTAATTTTGAAGATTATCCTCTCAAGCCCACATATCTACGACGCTAGCGTTACTCACTAAACCACATAGATAAGCATTTGTAACTTATAAAAAATTAAACTTGAACACTAAATCCAAGTATGGAAAAACAGGAAACCACGTGGTTTGGTTGGAACTGCAGCTGAATCAGCTGATCCCGCAACACATTGCGTGATTTGCTTGCCGCTAGATCATGAGTTCAAGCTCTCTGAAGTGGGAGAGGGTGCGCCGCTAGCTGATTAGGTCTTCTTGCGAGATCCGAACTAATACTATCTTGCGGCCCGACCGAGTAAATGACTGCATTATATCTGTACTGTACGGAAAATCAGCTAGCGCTGCGTGGTATGGTAGCTCTTCCAGATTAAAGTTTGCTTAGAGTGAGGAGCGCTCTGCAGCCAGAAGTCGTAGCTCTCCACTTGGCTAAAGGCGCGAACTTTGAGCTGTTAAGCTGCAGCAAGGTCTTCCTTGGCCGTAATATCTGAAACGGCATTGAGGTCTAATCATAGCATTTTCTATATTTTCTTTCGCCTCTTTGCCACTAAACGAGCTTTTAGACTATTTAGGTATTGACTTGCCCGGAGGCAATCCTGTGTAATAGACAACATTCTTCTATTTACACGAATCTGAAGCATATTTCGGCAGACCACCTCCAAATCTATTTTTACGGTTGAGCTCAGTTTCGACCTAATCCTAGATATTAAATATCCCTTATTTTTTTTAACCATGTGTTGATTTAAGCCAAAAACAGGCTTTTTCTTTAATGGCTGAACTTCATTCATATTTATTACTTTTATATTATAGTTTCATTAAAACCTTACATTTTCTTTGTGGAAAAATAACCAATATTTTATAACATACTAAAATATATTCTTTCCTATTCAGGATTAATAATCTGAATAACACCTTGAATGTTACACTTTAAATATAAGCTACTTAAAAATAAATGTATATATTACTGTGCAGACTCAAGAGTTAGCGCGGACACGTATATAGAAACACATTGTATTTTACTATAAATAGGATGGCATCAAATTCGTTATGATCAGTTTGAAAAGCGATCACCTGTCGAAATTTATCGCCGACTTTTCGGGAAACGTAGCGATGTTTCGGTGCGAACGGACAGAAGACGTCTCATAGAAACCAGACTACATGGCAGGATCGCCAGAAAGAAGCCCCTGGTAATGGCAACTAATCTGAAGAAAAGGAATGGACTTCGCACAGGAGCATTTAAACTGGAAAAATAGTGGAAATTCATCCGTTGGAGCGACGAAACAAAAATAAATCACTTCGGCCCAAATGGCAGACGATATGTAAGACGACCAAGAAGTAAGGGACTCGACTCTCGCTACAATTCAACTGTTGCTAAGTACGAAGGTAGCTTCAAAGATGTTTGGGGATGTTTCACGTGGTTTAATGTTGGACCAATACACCGTATAGAAGGTATTTTAACCAAGGAAAGGAACTTTGACACATTACAAAACATCATGTTGTCATAGGCTGAGGAGAATCTTCCCATTGCATGGTAGTTTCAGCAGGACAACGACCCCAAACATACAGCACGATACACAAAGAGGGCAACAGCGTCGCTATTTTAGACTGTCCATCAACGAGTCCAGACTTAAATTCAACCGAACACTTGTCTGGTGACATAAAACAAGTCATAGCAGTAAGAAATTTCACAAACATGGAAAGAAGCATGGACATCCATTTATGTGGAGGCGCCCCATAAAGAAAATGCTGAATCGCTTACATGAGGGTGTGAAGCAGAAGGATTTCCCGATACGTTATTGATGTGTTTTTGTAATTTATTGTTTTTGTTTGGTAAAATATTTGCTTAAACAAACGTATTGTAAAATTATTTTCTATGCGTTTCTAATAAAGTATCCGCTCGAAATCTTGGGTTCACCAAGACTATCGTCCTGTCCTTCTTTTAGAACTACCATCGGCTAACGCTTTCCCTGCCTCAGTTGCTACTGAAACAGGTAAAAACTAACCTAAACAAAATGAGTTATATGCAAGGATTCATTATCACATTGGGTTTTCTTAGTAAGCCATAAGTGTTTCTAATTATATCTTTGCAGCTGTATATATAAATAGATAGCACTTCTGATACAATAATAGATAAAATGTAAGATTTAAAATTGTTATTGAAAATACCGGATAATCCTTCGAATAACTAATTAACAAGCCGCGAGATGTGACCATTGAGATCTACCCGAACAACTTCCCAGTAATATCTACGTGACTAATGAAAACTATAATAAAACTAATTACACTTTGAATGAAAATAATGATCATGGCACTGTAGTCAGTTAATATGAATCGTACATCCCCTTATTCACTGTCAATATTTTTTTTATTACTTTTGTTTGAGTTTTTTTTACAATTATAAAAATTATGATTTTTCTGTTTTATAAATACTCTCTAAAGAATCTTATCTTCTAAAGTACTAATTTTTACAAGTCAAAAGCAAATAGAAGAAGAAAATAAATGTGTTTTTTTTTTAAATTATCATTTAAATTATAAACGGCTGTTCTAAATTTTTTGAAAACATTTTAAAACTATAACAATGATAATACACGCCTCAACAACGGTAATGCAACGTTTCGTTCGTGAGATATTGTGCTTGACAGTGATGACCTTGGAAACGTCAAAACATTTTTATTTTGAAAAACCAAATCAATTGTTAACAAGGTCTAAACAGCTTGTGTCATTGCTATGACGCTTCGATTGAAAATCCAACCAAACCCTCGTGATAAATCGCTCTAGAAAACAATGAGCACGAACGTACGTACGTACACGAACATGTAGATACTTCTTTTAGAAATACAAACAAGTCCTTCAAGCTTAAAGATATGTTTAAAATTTCTACTTCGACTTTTGCGCCAATTACAAAGGTTTCTTTAAATACTAGGAAGTTATTAAATTCAAAAATGTAACTTAAATTATTATTTTTACCCGTTTCTCCCCTTACAATTTGAAATAAGGAATATATATGAAGAGTGAGCTGCTCTAAAAAAATAAAGAAGCCAACGTCAACATGTCGATTGAAGATCAACTGATAAATCTATTCTATAAACTAATTTCTCCTAAAACATAAAAGAAATCATTAAAATGATAACCTGGGTATAAAAATCTCCAACTAATTAGCCTAATTAATACAATCCATGAGCAAACATTAAAGTATAAGAATCAAATATTCCTCAACAAGTTATAGTTCTGCTACTGAAGAAAATTTTAAATTAACTTACGATAAGCAAATCAACACTTTCCACTAGCTGCCCACAAAATTTTCTATTTTAAATTTGCAATATTGCAATCACACCTGTTTCCGCATTCCACTTTTCGGGTTTGAAGAAAGTTTAAGTCCATCAGGAAAAAGAGAACATGATTTACTTATACAAAAAATCCATTCTTGTTATTTTTGACCCCCGCAATTATCCGGCAATCAATCATTCGCTTCTCTATTTAATCTGTGGGGACGATCCACTTTGCGCCTTTGCTCTGCGGGGACGATCCACACTGTGTAGCAGACTTACCACAGACTTATCTGATTCAACAACCTATGATTATCTAGGAAACACGAAACAATTTAATTTGCTTATGTACCACTAAATTTATTCGAATATTCAAACCTTTCTTCCACCCGAGACGCATGAACTTTGCAGAAATGTCTCTGAGGCACATTCATTATTCACTTCGATGCATATTGCTTCCCACCTAGCGTCGGATAGTCGAAGTAAAAGGTATATTTTTGTTGAAAGAACTTACAATTTTGATGCCTTTTTCCCTTGGTTTTAACTGCAATTTCGGATTTTTATCCAGAAAGACACTTCTTGCGCCCGAATACAATGTTTTCTATGTCTATATAGGTGGTTTAAAGACATTAGAAAGCTTAGATTTGTAATGCGTAGAAATATTCGAAGCTTAGGCTTGAAAAACTTTCCTATTTTAACACGTTAAAAGCCATACGATACCCGAAAATTTTTATCATGTTGATGCATTTACATAGCGTTCGACATGAGCTAAAAACTATGCACATATGATGATATATAAGTAGGATGAATATTTTGTAAATTTCTTTGGCCCAAGAATTATTGAAACATGGACAACGTTGGATTTTTCAAAGAGTACATATTAATCCTGGGGCAATGAGTCACATCTTCATTGCCCCAGGATGAATATGTACTGTATGTACAAACTCGTTACAGTCTTTAAATAATTTATTTCATGTAATCATTCACTACCAATTTTCCAAAATACATACTTACATAAATGCCATTAATAAATAAATCAAATTTGACGAGGCAAAAGACACTTTGCTTGCTTTTTTATTACGAAATCATTGATCATCGCCTCAATAGCCCAAATTAAATTCAAATACGAGACATCGTTTGTTGCTATCTGCATTCTATGTGTCTTCTCATCGTTTCCTCGCTTTTCCTACTGGACGTTTCTCTTGGACTCTATCCTTGAATGTTCGTCTAGGTAGTCAGTTCACATCCATCCTTTCAACGTGGCCTGTCTTTTATAATTTTGGTAAATTTGCACACAGGGACACAGATAGGCCGTCGAAAATTTTATACAACTCGTTGTTGTAACAAAGTCTTCAGTCTGTTCCATTCTTCCTTATCTCAGAATGTGTTCGTAACACTTTGCGCTCGAAAGCGTGCAGGCTGTTTTTATGAATTGAGGTACAGTTTTACAAAAGGGTACAGTTCCAAAAAACTGAATTTTCGGGAATCAAAAAAAAACAATTATACTCTTGGCATTTTCATTTTTTAAAAATTGAATTGTTGATAAATTATCTAAAATGTAGCGAGTTTGTATTTATCTATCAACATGATTCAATTACCTGTTCCATCAGATGGGAAGTTAACTATGAAATTGGGGAGGTTTCGCAAAACGGTACACATCCGATTTCTATACCGTTTTGCAAAACCATTTCCACCCTAGCCCAAGAGATGGGTTTTCTATTGATGCTATTTGATTTAATTTAATTTAAATCTCACTGTTATGTGATGTTGTTGACACATTGGTATCAATTTTATTTATAGGAAAAGGATATAAAATATGTAACATTTTGAAAAAACTATAGAACTGGTACCGTTTTGAAAACTTTATGCTTTTAAGGGGGATAGCCACTGTGACGGCCGAAAAATTAGTGATTTTTAAAAAAAATTACCGAGTAAGTAGAGGAATTTTTGGATCCGTGTTTTTTTATTTTATTAAGTACACATCTAATAATTTTTCCACAAATTTGTATTAAAAAATATTAAATAGTTTTGACAATATAAACGATGCCGTAGCGCCTGAAAAAAAATTCCCCCTCCATGGTCGCATCGATTTTGTAAAAGCCGGTACTCTAATAAAACAAAAAAAAAAAATTTGTAATCTGTATGAATGTAGTTATCGTTGTACGTAGCCGTTATTTTTGATTTTGATTTTTCACAAAATGGTGACCGATTGACAATATTTTAATTTTTTCGACTGTTTTTTTGGTTTTCAAATAGTTTAAAAAATAGTAAAACATAAAAAATTTCAAATCGGCTACGCTTAACCTTAACCATTACTAAGAAGAACAAAACAAAAACAAAAAATTAGACATCGGTTAATAATTGTTCGAGTTATTGATGCGACCAGTTCAAAAAAAGTCGTTATGAGAAAAATGCGTTTAAAGATTTTAGTGCATTTCTCCCGTAATGAATTCATGTATAAAAAAATTTAAAATTTTCATACCTATATTAAACTATCGCGACCTGGACCATATGACGGTTCTTTCTCTTCATCTCCAGGGGTCTTGTTGACTTTCTTAATTTTTTTATTAACTTTTTCGATGCGATACTGAGCAGCTGATTGGCCTATCTGCTCTCACTACAATCATTGCAACTTAGTCAGCTTTTGAAATTTTTACTTGCAATTTTGTACACATATTTTTGAACATATAAACTTTGATTTAAAACAATTTTTTTGACCCATCACAGTGGCTATCCCCCTTAAGGCCGGATTCGTCCCGTTTCGACAAACCGGATCGTGACCATTCGATTCCTCGTGAAATTTTACATGAAAATTGATATCAAACTCGATTTTTTCGATTTTGGCGCTTATGCCCTTTTGCAAAACTGCGCCTCAATTGGTATCCAGGCTTCGCTTTCATATAGCAGCACAATCTTAACCAGCGTTTTATAGATGCACTGTAATTTTCCCTTTCTACATACCGGGACCTGAGTATGTGGAGTATATAGAAAAATGTCTTTGGTTCGTGGCTTGTCACCACAACAGCGTCCTTAACTCAGTTTAAGATGCTCATACAAGAGTCTTATTTGGTATATTTGAGACAGATTTATGCATTTTAATAAAACTATAAATTGGAAAACATTGCACGAATCGAATTTAAAAGGATTTCCCAATTTTGTCTTATCAATTTACTCCAGTTTGTTCTGAACAAACAAACTGTTCAATTTTCAAAAAGATACTAAACTCTTTTATACTCCGCACAGGTGGCAATGATTACATGACGTCATTTTTTTTGAACACATGGGTCGTTTCTTAGAATGAAATTTTATTTCTGAATGCCTTGTTTTTCCACTGTGTATTTTATATTTATATGTATTTTATATTTATGTATTTTAGAGATATGTTCAAAATTACCGAACCGATTTTCAAAAACTTTGATGCGTTTCATTTGTTAGAGAATATTCCACCGTAATCCACCAGAACATGATCAAAAGAATTGAAAAAAAGTTTGCCGTTGAAAAACTACGAAAAAAGGTTCGATTTTTGACATTTTTTCCAAAAGTCCGCCATTTTTTTGAAATTGTTTTTTTTTTGACAACAGTGGTGGATTACGGTGTAAGAAACCTTGCTTTTCAAAGCGACGTTATATTTTTTTTCAGATCTACCAATCCATAGATTATCTCTTTGCCTTGGAGTAACGATTAAATTATATCTGTGTTTGCAGCGCAAAGGGTGTTAAGTCCAAATTTGTGAAACATGTGTTATGTGCGCTCGAAATTAAAGTATTTTTTCCTCTTCATGTGGGTGTAGAGGGCTAAGTCCTTCCTCCATTCTGCACGGAGTAATTTACGAGTGGCTCTTGAGCTATGTTTTCAAAATCGATGTGAATGCAGTGAAAAGGGTGTTATGTTCATCTTAAATAACATATCACCATTTTTACGTAACTATGTAGCGATTAATTTGCGAAGGAGGTGTTATTTACTCTTCTTTTCGGACTTGATTCATTAATTGATGACCTATTTCTTGAGTAAAAAACGTCTTATGGACTTTTTTTCTAAGAAATTTGTTTATCTCACAGGAACAAATCGGTCACCGAAATTCTTAGAATTTTTGCATGCACAACCTACGACTCGGTTCCAGTTTTCATAGAATCCTAATAAACTTGGTAAACGCTTATCACAAAAAATATACGATGGACCAAATTTAATTTCTACAGAGAAAAAGACCTGTTGGATCTGTGCCCTTTCATATTTCCTAATTTTCCTAATTTTCATAAATTTTATAAAGAATTACCCACCATTAAAAAGGTGACTGAAGTTTATCCTGCTTCGGATGACGAAGGTGATTAAATTTTAATATTTTTATTGTTATTATTCTTATATTATCTTTTATTGCTAACATTAATTTTTAATAATAATTACAAAATATAATTTTCTTAGTGTTCTTTCTTTCAATTTTTATCTTTCTGTATAGCTTTTTTGAAGCTTAAAAAATAAAATAAACACATTTTTAACAAGTTTTCTTTATTTCACCATTTGGAGTAACGATTAAATTGTATACATATATATTTTGTATGATTCAAATATGAAATGATACCTTTAAAAAAAATTCATGTCAATATATAATAAACTATCTGAGAAACAAATTCTTGAAAAATGGTCTTTTTCGCCTTCTAAAGTAGACTGGTACCTTAAACATTAAATATATTTTTTTCTTTCCAGAAAAATAAGAGACAATTAGTAAGATGCACACGACAAACATAACTAGATTGAGTGCTCCATAACTGGAAAATGACCCAACATTCGGGAAATTATCCTGAAATCGGCAACCTTGCCAACACCTGAACATTCACCTGCACTAGCATTGCCCCTCAGAAAATGCACACAAATCTGAGAAATCTCATAGGGAACTCCGTACCTTGGAGAAAATCGCTCGCTATACGTCACGAGCAATGATATGAGCGAACCATGCAGTGTTTCCACATGAAACGATTTTCAAACACTTTGATGCGTTTTATTTGTTAGAGAATATTACACCGTAATCCACAAACATATATTTTAAAATCCGGTTTACTTCTGCAGGCGGCAGCCCCGCTTGTGTTAAGCTAGCACTGGAGAAGAAGTCAGCGATGGTCGCTGTTGCTGGTGCCGCCACAATCCAATTTCATCCGTCGAGTTGAACTGTGCGAGTGGCGTTTGTTGAGTTCAAATCAATTCGCAAGGATTTCTCCGCGAGTTTCGCGCTTCCTTTTTATTAAATTTCATGACAATCTCACTTTTACCGTAGAAAATGTGAAGTTTGTGATGTTTTCGAATGGTTCGAACGACCAGCGTGTTTTTAACCTGAAGACGAGCGTTCCGGGTCGGGGATAGCGTGCAGTTCCGAGCGGAAGTAAATGCACATCAGCGCAGCGTTAACCCTTTTAGTGTTACAGGCGAAAAATTTGCAAACTTGCCAAATGCAAGACGAAGAAAATTAGTGCTTGTTTGAATAGTGGCGGATTGGAAGTGCTCGTTTCGTGTTTTCCGACTTTTCTAAAAAAAAAAATGGATTCGGGGTTGCAAAGCAACGAGGTTCGCATTCCAAAGTCGACAGGTGCTTCCTCGAAAATGTCCCCCAAAGACTTTCTCAGGGCGAAGGCGAAGAGCGAGGAAGCGGGCTCGCCAGCACTGAACCCGCCGGAGTTCGATTTGGGGTCGCCGTGCCAATATTTCAAGAGTTCATTCGCCCGGTCGCTTTCGATGCACTCGCACCAGACGAAGTCCTTGGACTTCGGGGTGAACTTCGGATTGTCTAGGAGCCCAACTATTCGCGAGATCTCGTCGGCAGCCTCCGACAAGGATGCCGCATACTCGGACGATGGAGAATACTATCTGGAATGTGCTCCCCCTGCGCCTCATATCGAACAACCCTCACTTCCAGCAAATGTTGGCAAGGAGCAATTCCATATCATGGGAAACAATGCATTCTTGAGGACTGGACGCACACATGCCGCAGCAGCCAAATCAAAGGTCAGTATCACTATTGTGTTTGGTACGAAGGACAGGTTCTCTCGCAGGTATTTGATTTCCTTGTGAACCACACGCGCGCGATGTAAGGCTTCGGGTGTGTGGGACAGCAGGGTTGCCTTGAATGTGGCCAGCTGCTTTCTGATTACCGGGCCATAGGCGTACACCGGTATCTATCTTTTCCACTCCATACATCTCATGCATTCCCTGTCGAAAGAAGCTATAGTTCCCTTTTATAGTAAGAGTTTTTGGCTATGTTAAAAATGAAAATATGGTTGAAATTTGTCAGACGAACCGAAGTATGGCCTCCTACTGCTGCATGGATAGAAAATAAAAATACTGACAAAAATGCAATAATATTGGTCGAGATTCTACTAAAAATATCTACGAAGCATAATGAACTCGAGAGAAAGTTAGCTTTAGCTTCGACTTGACTACTAAACCGGAAAATCAATGTTACAGATTGGATGATGCGAATCTCTGCTTTTCCGCTAAATAACGAATGATTGTTAATATTAAAGCAAATATCGTTTGAAATCAAAAGTTCCTTTCTTTGAAGGGTACGTTAAATTTGAGTAGTATATCGGCCACATATGATGACTTACTGCCATTCAAAACATGCCTGCTTTTAATTAACAAGCAAATTTCTAAAAAAAAATACCTCCTTCAGGATCAACAATCGAAGTAAACTACAAGTACAATCAGCTCCACTAAAGTCAAAGACAAACATGTAGTTAACATAAAATAATTTATGAACACAACATATAGATTAATTTAACTAAAAGGATACTAAAATTTACAAATTTGGTACTATCCCTTATACCGATTTCTTATCGTCTGGGAATTACTATGTGCTGAAATTTAAATACGGAGAATTGATAAAAATTGATAGAGAGAGAGTGATTGAAGGAGACGGAGGTGGTTTTAGTCGGTAAAAATCCTGCATACCGAGAGGCAGGAGCTGATCGGTATCTTTTGAAGATTTCCAGCTCCCAACGTTGAAAAAAAATATCGATGGCGTTCCAACAAACCGATCTACCAACAGTCTCTTAAAGGCTTTCAAAAAGACTGAAAAAAACATAGCACGAAGCTTTTTGTATCGATAGAAATCTTTTTGCGGAAATATAAATGAATTGCTTGGTGGCTTCAGGAATTGACGGGAAAGTTGTGATGTACGCAGACGATACGATACTGATTAATTCATGTAAAAATGAAGCTGACTTAGAACAAAAGGTAAACATCGACTTAAAGAAATATTCCCAATGGCTCATACAGAACAAATTGGCGGTGAATACGAACAAAACCAAATACATTATCTTTAAACAAAAAAAATAAAACTGATATTGAGCCACAGATAAAGATAAGAAATAAACCCCTTCAGAGAGTTAAACAAATGAACTACTTAGGACTTAGAATCGATGAAAAGCTAACGTGGACACCGCATATAAATGACATTAGGGAAAAAGTAGCGGTTATCGTTGGTCTGCTCCATCGTTTGAGCTATTTCTTAGTCAAAAATAAAATACAAATGCATAAATACTTTCAAGAATTACATACGGGATCATCATTTGAAGCCAGACTACGAAAAATAACCTCATGAGCATGTCACGGCTCCTAACCAAAGCATACAAGACCATATACAACTTGAAAAGAATGACCGCTACATCTGAAGTATATAAAACAGCCCAAGAACTTAACGTAGACGGTCTGATTTTATATGGAAAATGGGAAATTAATTTTTAAAAATTTACACCGTGAAGAAGAGAAAACAACGAAACTAGATATAAATGGAGGGGGCAACGACTACAATATGAGAAACGCAAATGGTATTTCAATAAAATTTGCTAGGATAAAGCAGCTGAGGATGGATCCGATTAACGCCGCATCACATTTTTACAATGAGCTACCCCACACAATAAGAGAAGCGCGTAACATAATATCGTTTAAAATCATACTTCGTAAACATTTACTGAAAACTCAATTCAATGATTAAGAACGCTAAGATTTATTCTACAAATGTGAAACAAAATTGGATACATTGAACTGTGAATAAAAATTGTTGAGATACTGGTACTATCCCTTATACCGATGTACATCGTCTGGGAAGTACTAATTTAATGAACAAGCATTCAGGAAATACATTGCACACGGACAGTGCAAGCAATGAGGAATGGAGTGAGAGGTTTTTGGAGGAGGCGGAGGTGGTTTTAGTCGGTAAAAATCCGACATGCCAAGGAGCAGAAGCAAATCGGTATCTTTTGAAGATTTCCACCTCCCAACGACGAAAACAAAAATTGGACGTTTCTAAAATCCCACATGTTACTTTGGTTTTAAGTTTTTAAGGACAATTTTAAGGTTTTAATGTGTCCACAAATGAAGTTTGCAAAGAACACACTCATTCTACTTAATAATTTAAATGCTTGCAAAATAAGTTTTTCTTTTATAGTCCTTGAATGATAACCCATATGCACCGATGCCATAAATTTATTGCAGTGAACTGGTCGCGTCTTTACCGGCTGAAGTTTCTATTATAATATCGTATTTATAATTTCAGATACTAAAGATATCATTTTGTTCATCAAAGTTTTTTTTCGCCAAATCTATTAAAATTAATCAATACTTGCAAACATACTCGAACTTCTAAATGATTTTCAATCATTTTTTAACAGTCAAACCTTTTGAAATTTATTAGAAAATATTCATAAAGTTCAAATATTCACTAGGGTCAAAATTTTTTTTTCTTTTTTTCAAGGAATCAGTTTTATTTGTCTCCTAAAAAAATTATTTATGATTGTAGAGTTTTAGAAAAGACTGATTAAAATCATGTTTCTCACATGCAATTGATTTATCTGATACCACGAGCGCTACGCATACGAGGTTATAAGAGATAACGCCGACAATAATAAAGCAAAATATTATTTTCTGAGGCACACGGCAGAACGTGTAAAACCTTTTTGACTAAAGTAACACATACGAAGATCAGTTTAATATGAAAACCCGATGTAGCTTCTCTCGGAATTGCCACGCAAAAATAGCTTTCTATATCCATGCCGCCTGTCATGGGTTAACAACTAGCCCAAAATGTCTTGTTGGTAATCAAGCAAAAAATTGAAGTCACAAGTGTGCCACAAATGTTTCTGTGCTTCACTTTGAAAGAGCATCCCAGTTAGGATTCAAGTAATGCCCTACAGCTGTTCTTGTTGTAAGATATTAAATTCAACCTAATTTAATCTTCTTTTGCTACGCAGCCAATATTTTATGGTCTGCTAGTCAAGTTTCTAGGTCAACGGACGGTATTGTTTTATTCTAGCCAGTAATATTTCTGTGGACCTTCTTTAGTTGTTATGTATTATATGCTATCTCAGCTTCCATAAGGCAAAGATTCTGAAGCAAATACAACGCGATATCATCAATAACCATTTCATTACATCAAATGAAGAGTAAAAAGCAAGAGAAACGTAATCAATCAAGTGGAACCTACCAGCGAAATATTTCAACGAATCAATGAAAATTAATTAGTAACATTCCGTAAATAACGATGGCCGAACTTTTTGTCTATTGTTAGTATTTCCTGAAGATGTTGAGCAAAAATCCGTTACACAAAATTGCACACGATGGACCCGTATATGCTGAAAGTTACTAATTAAAAACTAATATAAATGAGCTCACCCGAAAAAGATGTCTTAAAAGTCCATAAAAAGTTACGCTTATTTAATGTACTAATTTTCTTCAGCTACAATTACTTTACCCATATGAAGTAGAAATTTTTTAAGCTGTCATTGAAATCCAAACATTTTTTTGTAAAAATTAACCTTCGTACTATCGAAACATAGTGAAACAGCTAATACTCACTAATGCTGATTGGACGGTGTGCGCAATCGTGAAATTATTTTGAGCTATGGTCATCTAGATTAAAAATTTTGTTCAGAAGCATTGAAATATATAAACTGTGAAGTCCGAATTACATGTAATTGCAGAAAATACCAAAGTCCTGAGTTACATTTTGCATGTTGATACGACGCTCAGATCAGCTTTGAAAAAATTCCTTTGAAGAAGATAATTAGTCGATATTGTTAAGTAAATGTATGTGACTTTTAAGGTAACTTCATTCGCCTAAATTGTTTTCAAATACCTTTCAAACCCTTTCACAATTTCATCATTTATTTGTTCCTCTGATGCCTTCTTCTTTCAAGGATTCAGACAGGAAACACGGTGGATCCAAATCATCAGAAGAGTCACAATTTAAATATGTCTGTGAGTAGCTTCCTAAGCTACAGGCTTGATCACATAATTTTTCTGTAATAATGACCATTACTGTTTTTGATTATTCTCGAACCCGCGCAAAAGTTAAGCGGCACTCGGATCAATGGGAACTTTTGTCATTTTGTAAAAAACAACAACACTAAGGTTTATACCAAAATTAAGCTATCCTCTAGTTTTTCCGAAGCATAGCGTTTTATTTGTGTAATTTGACTAGACTAAATGATTATTACTTATTTAAGGATCATTCGATACTCCCTCAAGCATTCTTATTTGATATTAGCAGTACTATTTGATGAAAGCAATGGTTGTCCAGCAAGCACACCGATCCTTGATTGATTGATATTAACAGTTTCACAAGTATATACGCTCCTATGATGTATAGATGCCATTTGGCGACCCTATTAATTAATATTGAATTATAAAATAAAAGTGTATATTTTGATGTTAAAAAATATTATCTAAATATATATAAATATTTTCCTTCACTATAACGAATGACTAAATCGAAAAAAATCACAACGACTTAAAATCAACTGCTATGTTTGATCTCATAACCCAATTTCTATATCAACAATCTCGTTTCTTATATTTATCTTTCCATTTTAGAACTCGTCCAAACGCAGAAGCTTTGATTCTACCGAAATCGAAGTGTTGAGACTAAGAAAGGTAAGTTGATGCAAATTTTATTACAATATACATAGCATGTCTCTACAAAAAGTGTACCCAATGTTTTACTCTTGATGATGATGGTGGCTACCTTAATGATCCCAGGGACGATCACGCTAAAATATCAGCAAATTTAAAAGTACGAAATAATGAATTGGTTGATTTGAGTGACCACAGCCAACCAAATCTTTTGTAACAAAAGACTTGTTTGACCAAACAAAATCTTAAGTAGGTTTCTCGGTAACTTTCCATCGTGGTGCAATTGAAAATGGATCTGAGTTCAGGTACGCAGCTTAAATCTTTTCATAAGCAGCAAGCCACTATCAATCAGTATAGATTTTGTCTTATTTTCAAAGATGCAATACATAAAAAGCTGATTGATACATTCGATGGACACCACATAAAATACACGCTCATAAAAACCAATCGCATTTGATTTTATATCTTGAGCATTTTTTTGTAATTATCACGGACAGAGTGCAGCGTTTCTATTTATTCATTTTGTTGAGGGCTCTTAGTTATGCATATCAGTGAATTCAAACAAAAAATTAATAAAAGAAACAAATTGTAGGCCTCATGCAAACAATTGTTGGGTAATTTACGTTTTTCCTCGCATATTTGAATTGTATCGCCTTCGCCAATACAATGGGCGAAAAAATTAGAGGACTTTCACACAGTAGAAGTTCGTCAGAGAGAAACTCAAATAAATAATTGGTAACAAAGACTAGTAAAGGCATATGGGCTGATTATGTGGGCATGTTACCTAATTTGGATAGTAAAATCGCTATGTGAAAAGAAACTGATATTTTCCTATCTGAAAAGTATTGTTGCACTCAGTTCATAGCAGCAGAGTGACTTGTGACAATAAGTAAAAGATGTTTTTTTATTGATGAATAATAATACCTTTCAGTTTTTCGCGCTGTTAGTAGTAAAAATGTACATTTTTTGATATTATGCGAGGTGTGTCACGCTTTGTTGTAATTATATTAATACTATGCTGCATTTGTTCATAATTTTTCGTCATTTAACTGAATTTTACATGCAAAACAGGAGAAACTACTATAGTTATTCGTTTCTGAATGAATACTATTTTATGCAACATATACCTAAATACATCCCAAAACTGTTCATTAACTTCGCAATTGTGTAAAGTGACGGTAGTGAAATTACCAGACAATGCTTAAATATAATTGATTCACATAAGTTTACAAGTAGATACGGATATAAAAAATGTATCAAAAGTAAATATGTAAATGAAGCGAGTAAAGATATGAATTTGGAAATATCGTATCCACGCTCGAAACTCTGTTCCATTAAGTTGACGGTTTGAGTTCGCTGATAACTATCACGGATATTTATTTATCAACGATAAATGTGATATTCATGCTGCGATAACTGCCAAATAGAATATTTAATCAGTAGTATAGACTTGACATAGCTGAGTATGTTAGACGGGGACAAATGAAGCTAAGCGTATTCTACATTTAGCGCCCAAAGGTTGATTGCCGTAATCGCTGTGTTATCTTTTAAATCCGTCTTTGAACCCTGAAGCACAGCTCTGAAATCAGTTGCCTCAGATTGTTAGACCAGTAAATTAAGGCAAGGCAAAAATTCAAGAAACAAGCCGCGAGGTGCGACCCTTAAGGTCCACACGGTCAACTTTCCAGTAATATCTACATAAACATAAACAACATTACAACAATGAGAGGTAATAGTAACAGGAATGAGTTAATATGAATCATATCGTCTACGGAAGGGTCCATTGATTATGTAAGGTTTTTGGTCGATGAGGACAGATTGAATATTCACGCGGATCAATCGGTGGGGGCCTTTTTGGTGTTGAAAAATTTTGTTTGTTTTCAAAATTTAAGCAATTTTTTTTTAATTAAAAGACTATAAAAACTATTAAAAATCTGCTCAAATTATGCAAATATCTTAAAACTTTGATTGAATTTACAACAATTTTTTTAGAATAAAAGATATAAAGTAATAGCACTCGTATGAACCCTCTTTACATGGTAACTTTGAATGGTTTTTTTATTATTAATTTAGTTTTTTCATAATCATGGAATAAAATTTTGCCGGTTTCTCTCCAAAAACTGATAAGAATGTATACATTTTATAAACTGGATCACTGTGCTGTGCAAATCAAGTTAAAAAATATTTTCTATGAAAAAAGCCATAACTTTTCGCATTTTTTTCTATTAAATTAAAAAAACGGCTTAAACGAATTTTTATAATGTTGAAAACTTCACAAAGATGTTAATACACGTCAACTGACACCTTAATGATGCAAATATTATATCTGGTTCGTGAGATATAGTGAATGATAAAAATGACCTTGAAAATCATGATGACTTTTAATGATTTTTTATTTTTAATTTATTTTTTTACGTAATCATGAGAAAAAGTTTTGATGACGTTTTTCCGAGCATTGTTTGGAGTACATAAATTTTATAAACATTGATTACTAAGACTTGACAATAAGGTTAAAAATTTATTGTTTTTGAAAAAAACCTAATTTTTTGCACTTTTTTTAAAAAATTTGAAAACCGCTCCAAGATTTTTTTTGAAAATTTGATAGAATCACAAAAACGTCAATACGCGTCGATTGACACATTGTTCAATCGTGTGTTTGGCTCGCGAGATATAGCGCATGACAGAAATGACCTTCAAACGGGCAAAACAGCAAACCCCCCCGACCGAAGTTTTCCAAAAACTAATCAGCTCTTAAAATTGCAAAGATGCCTCAACCAAGTCGATCGGACTTTGTTTACGTGAGTTATGCTCGTAGAAAAAACTGTCCACGAACATACAGACGTACGTACATACGTACATACACACACACACATACGTACATACGTACATACGTACATACACACACACACACACACATACGTCTCCCATATTAAAAACACTTTATATATACTCTATAGACCTCAAAACGTAAAGAAAAGTTGAAAATTTCAATTTCGATTTTCGAGGCGATTACAAGAACTTCCCATATACTGGGAAGTTAAAAATACTATTAAGATACATTCTTGTGAAGACTTATATTCGAATGGCCTAACTATCTCCTGGAATGCACCCTTCATTTTTTTGTGTATAGGGGTGTATGAGGGTCAATTTTTTAAGGCTCAAACCGAAATTCATAAAGTTCTCTTCAACAACAAAATCGAAAAGTGCCAAGTGCCAAGGACAAAATTTTGCAGAAACAACAAAAAACTACTAGCTGGCGTTCTTGATAGGACAATGAATTGTTATAGCAACTAATCAAAGCGGTTCTGGTAAATGAAACATTTTCCAACTCATTGCTATTAGCATATTGTATATTTGTCTTACAAAACAACATTTAAGCTCGTTTTGCGAATCCATTCTTTTCGATTCACATTCATTAATTTCATAGATTTTTTTTCAAAAAGTAAACCGTTGCCTCAGATAAAGTCGATAGTATTTGGTATTCGCTTATGCATTCTAGCAGATTTTTAGACTTTTACATACATGAAAAGAAACGAACACGTTCCTTATTGGTATGATGTGTCAGTTTTCTGCAATTAGTTTGCATACACCAAATACAGCTTAATTTTAACAACAAAATGTGATAGCAAATGCGCAATAGTATATGCACTTTAAACAAAGTCAAAAATAGTTTGATTTAACGATTCTACTTGTGTTTATCCCATTAAAAAATATTACAACTTAAACACAAAATCACTTTTTGTTCAATGATATCCTGACATAAGTGAATCAGTGATAAGATGACGTAACACGAAAAGGTCTTGACAACATTTCCATCCCGTGGAATTGCAAATGATTTCTTAGGCATTTCCGTCTAGAATTTAAATTGGTTGATTTTTTTCATGCAAATTCGGACGGTTGAGAGCAGTGTGTGATTGGATACAGGCAAGAAATACCTGAATATCACTTCAAGACAATGGCTCCTTCTTTCAAAGAATATGTTGTTCTTACCTGTCTACAGTATGCTTCCCTAAGTATATTGGTATACTAACGTATTATGCTTACATATGTACACAGCAAATAGCACACGTGTGAATACATAGTGACTGTCTGAATAAAATTTACACAAGGAGGTGCATTGCATGAGGATAGACTTCCGGCGTCGTGAAACTACAATAGAATTTCTTTGAATTTAAATGTTTGTCGAATAAGTGGAGAGTTCCTTTTGTTTGGAAGATCGTCCAGTGCAGAGTAAATTTGGCCTTTAAAAAGTCTTTCATGTAATCAAAAGATTGTGCTATAGAATATCATGTAATTCACTGAACAATTTGAAACATATGCACTGATTTTTGTCAGATCAGGCGAAATTTACTGCTGAGAAAGCTGATTTATCAACATTAAAACGCAATGGAATATTCGTTATATATAGCAAAGGAACGACTTTGACATGTGGAATTATTGTAAGCCATTGCAGTCTAGGTATTGCTTCTTGGTAGTGTAACGGTATTAATCGCTCTATCCATTAACAATACAGAAAATCTGAATGTTTTAGTTATTCAGTGGAATCTTCAATTTGCAGGCAACTGTCAATCCTTTAAAACTGCTAAACATGACTTCTCGAAGAAATAGAAGTTAATCTGAAAAGCATTCATTAGAAAAACTTTTTTGTGCGGTCAATAAAATATATTCGAGTTCAATTTACAAAATGTGGTTTTATATCGCAAAATCACGATTCGTTTATATTGGTGATAAACAATAAGCATAAAGGGTTTTTTCAAAGTTGTCTTTACGATGCATTTGAATGTTACCGTAAAATTTTTGACATATTACTTAGAAATGAATTTTGGGCTTTATAAAATATAAATTTGCTTGGATAAATGTCCATAAAAAGGATAATTCTATGCAAATATATCCACTTATTGCAGATTTGAAAACCTTGAACTTGTCTTAAATCAAACTGCATGCTTATCTCATTGTTCGTGAAAAAATTATTCTGCCACTTTTCTACTAAACCCCGCAGCTCATTTCCTGAAAATACGCCACTTTCAAAATACACCTGTTTATTATGTGGCTGTCAACATATTGATTGCAATATTTTTAGAACTGAGAAATCGTTCAATTGTATTTTTTTTTTTGAAAATTATATTATGCCACTTTCAAAATACACGGTCGTAAATGCTTCACAGTTTCCACTTGTCAGCTCACATATATCAATTTCACATGAGGTGATAGAACCAATGTACTTAGGTTCAAATTTACCAAATATCCGCCGAAAATTGTCAGCAAGGTCCTACTCTATAAGGCTTCAGAATTATCTGTTCTTTTTAGGGTTTCGCGTTGTAGAGTCGTGCAGAACCCTGATTTTGTGGCAATTTTGTTCGAATGTCTGTCGCGGACTTTCAACTTCCAAACGAAATGAGATTTCGACTTGACTTGCACATAATATATGTAAACTGTTGTCCTAAAGACGAGCAAATTAAAAAAATTAAAACAAGTTCTTCACATGCATGCAACCAGGTAGGAGTGCTATTTTAGTTCACAACATGCTTGTGGCGTATCGTAGAAATACTAGCAGAGCAGAAATGTCGATATTAAAACTGTTTTGACTTTAGGAGCCATCAAAATTATGATTGTAACGATCTATCACTTTACTTGAAAAGCTACAAGCTGTATACAATACTACTCATACTTTTTCCAACAAAAAATTAGTTCATCTAATTTGCACTTCTGTTTATCAAAATCAGGTGCTTTAAAAAGTTATTATCAGTCAAAAAATTATAGATTGTTTTATACGTCTAAAAGACATTCAAATAAAAAGAAGAAGAAAACAGTCAATATTTATAAATAATAAGGGACGTTCATTAATCACCTAAGAATCATTTGTGAATTTTTTAAGTTCATTCATTTTAAGGTTCCGTGATATTTCAGTTACTTGTTTCCGTATATAACGTTGGATAAATGTGTTTGCTTATAATCAAACATCAAATTTGACTGCGTATTACAGGTTGTTTTAAGACCAACTGCAAAATAAGGTTATTAATCTTTCTTAGGTAAAATAGTACAAATACAACTCATAAAAATTTTGGACGCAACTACCGAAAATTGTTATAACGCAACGAAATTTAGTTCAGTCCGCGTAAAAACAAAAACTGAATTCAATAATTTTCAATTCCCAATTTCACCAAAATTATCGCCTGCACTCGTTTGTCTTTCAAGCATCAATATAAATGTAAATAGAAAATGTTAAACCACACCCCCTGATCATCCAGCGTTAGGATTTAATCAGATCCCCTCCCAGCAAAATGTTTACGTTATTAATGGACGCTTGCTAAAATGATACGATTAATTTTGACTAACTCCACTTACTGTAATTAGTTCCCATCATTATTATTATTTTAAAGTTTTTTATTTTCATTGTGAGTATTAGTTTAATATTTTTATATTTATGTAGAGCGTCACACATCGTGGCTCGTTATCATTTCATGTTTAAAAAAATATTGTTTCGGTACGATTGAGTTAGAACTCATCATCAAAGATCCTGTAATATGTATGTATATTTATTTGCAAGATTTTCAAAATTTTAATAGAGCAGATTTTGAGCATGTCTTACTTTTTCAAAATTAGCTCGGTGTGCAACATGATTTTGAAAGTTTTGATATTTTCATCTATACTTCCTTAAATTCATTTTTTTATTTTTTTTTATATTTCGTTTACATATTATCTTCTTCCTACGAACGCATGTGTAGAAGAATGCAGAACTTTGTCGTTTGTTCGAATTCTGGTCATAAAAATGAAAGATTATCTAGGATCCCCTGTAATAACGTTCATTAAAACTACAGTTTCGGTGCTCTGTGCTTCGATTTACAATGGAAATGAAAGGGGATTTGTGATTATTTTACAACAACTGCAGATGTGATCATAAAATTTAAACAACCATTTATTGCATATCATGAAAACAGAGAATTTATTTATAAAATGTTATTACATACTAGTTTCCACAGCATGAGGACTCAGTTAAAATTTGAAGATGGTTAATAGACATACATGTGGGCTCATTGTACAGGTTGTGACAAAATCAATTTATAACGAAGAACTTTTCTCCTGAGTAAATAATAAATATCAGTATACAGTTTCATATCCTTTAATAAGAAATATGTATCTTTACTTCATACATTCAATCATTCGTTCGAACCTATACTAATTTCTTTTCGTGTAACTCAAAAGAATTCGATTGTTTCGTGTAATTTTTAGCTAATCTTCCCTTGATCTAAAAACATGATTTTCTAAAAATAAATGTCGGTCAATATAAACAATTTGAGATTCAGTATAACGGAATGCAGTCGACACGGGAAGAAGTGCGAATAAAAAACAGAAGCTGCCCCCTGTAGGATAAGTTCAAAGAGATTGAAACTTTTGTATGTTGAAAGTGCCAATTAATCGCGGGTGGGAAGAATACTCAATATTCTAATAAAATGCTTAGTGTTTAAAATTGGGTAATTACTTAAAATATATTTTTCTGTTGGATCGACATAAAATTCTCTGAAATACGTAAACTAAAAGCAGCATCTCTTTGAATGTTTTATTCCGTAAGATGCTTTTCTTTAACAATTGAAGGAATACTGTTGAGGGTAAGATCCAAAATTGTGAATATGTGCTGATATAATAATTTTACACATTTTTTTGTCGTGACTTGGCTTATATGTGTTTCAAAAGGCTAGTACGGATGTAATTAAATTTTTGCCGGGATCAGCGGGTTATCTTTTATTCCGAAACAAGTGCTTGGGTAGACGTGGCGATGCTCGGTGTCAATTCGCTGAGTTTCTCCCCAAAGTTTATTGACGCTAAAATACCGCAATCTGTGTTTTTGTCATGAAAGGAATACTCAACGACCGTATCCAATGTCGGCTCGGCACATACATGTGTACAAACGTTGATACCTTGACTTTTGTTGATTTTCCACTTTGACTGCAACGACGGTGTTGAAATTCACTACTCGTTGAAATTGAATACGCCTTCATATTTGCATTGATAGATATTTCCTATTATATTAGTACAGGAGAAGGAGTATCTAATCATTATAGAAATTATCCGATTCTTCAGCACATGCAGACATATAAAAAATCACTCTTTCGAGCAAAAGTTGAAGCAGATCTAAATATATCTTTCTCGAAAAAAGCCTCAAATCAAACTAATGGAAGTTCATATTTTACCACTGTTTCATATCTCTCCTACTGGAAAGTAAAATATTCGCTGACGTCGTTCCACATCATAGTCTCGCAGCAAAGTAACACAATCTTACCGAAACGACCGTAGTCTGGTTGCAGTTTCCCTAAAGAACAATACTTATTTCTACGGTGGTGCACATTCCATTCTGGGTATTTGGTTCAGGTTCACGGATCGCCTTACTGTGCAGGATGGATGATATTGTTGCCGTGATAGCTAAAAACTTGCATACGATATGATTTGGAGCAGCAAAGTAAGAAATAGGCATGTGTGTGAAGTTATTGTTCATGGTCACTTGTTGAACAGGTCGCGGTTACTAACAGCATTCTAGGTTGACATGGTCCGCATTGCGCAAAGGTTGAGTCCTATGGTAAGCAATGAAGTCAACTCACCTGGTGAAAATGAAGCAGCATTAGTAGGTACAACGTTGACTTGTATGAAATGTTTCGAAGAGTCTGGAGTAAATGATTGAGGCCTTGTTGGTCATAAGATTTTTTTAACGTAACTAGCATGAGCGCACAAATAGTAATATTTTTTAAATAATTTTGCGCTACATACGTAATTATAGATTATGATTTTAGGCATTTAATAGACTCTAATGAAAAGTTTTTAAACATATTGCAGATTAGCCATGGGTGCTGAAACCTTTGAATATATTCATATTAGCCATATGCAAATCGAGATATATATAGTGTCATCAAACGTAATTTATTTGTTTCTTCTGACTTACTACTGTGTACAAATATGACCCGGAATTTTCTTTTAATTTTTAAAACTTTTATTTATTCTTCAAAATCAATTTCATCCCCTTCGGCTCCAATGCACTTCAGTGGCGAGGCGTTCATATAAGCCGATTCCCATCGGCTTCCCTTTCCAAAAATGTCTAACACTTCAGTTTTATGAAGAGAATGAAGTGTTTGTTTACTTGCATGCATCACTGTAAACATGCACAATCGTTCTACTTGATCTCAGTGTTTATTCCATCATACTCCATTTTCTTCATTCTACACATCCTCATAGTTCCATAATAGCCAGCAAAGTGATCAACATCTGTAAAGCCGCCTGTACACTCTCGTCGAGGCCCAGCGAGACACGACGAGTGCAAGAGTGAACATGCTACTCTCGTGTTGTCTTGCTTTGTCTCGCCTCGCCTCGTCAGCTCTCCATTTCGTGTCGGTATTTTGTGCGCGAGTCAAAGGGCCTCGCGAGGCAGCGCAAGGGCATCTCTTACACTCTCGCGTGGTTCAGTTTCGTTCAAGCTGTTGAATCGTGAAAACGTATTTTGAAAATGTGGAGTCACGACAAAGAACTTAACTTTTTAGAAGTCTACCAAACTGAGCCTGTATTATGGGATCCAACGCATCCATTTCACAAGGACAAAAAAAGCTGCACGATCCATTCTTCTGGGCGATTGCAAACGTAATGAATACACGAGAATGTACAGGGCTGCTCTCGTCACTCGACCTCTCGCGCGAGAGCCCTCGGTGAGGGATGGCGAGAGCACTCGCGCGAGAGTGTACAGCCGCCATAAGAGTTGCAGCAAGGCTTTCCGAGTCTCGAGTTCATCAATAATTTAAGGTGCTGTGTGCATTCAACTCCCGTTAGTTGGAATGGCTCGGTTTTCCTCAATAGGATATGGAAATAAATCAAAAAGCCGGTAGCGTTCCCGGCTTGCGAATCAGCTGTGAAAATTGATGCTAGAAAATCATCGATTGTTGCAATAGTCTATATGTCTATACCTTGATTGTTGTAGCAGGAAATTCACGTAAACTCTACTAGTAAGCTACAGAACGTGAAAAGAGTTTATTGTTATTTGATTGTTTTTGTAAAATTGTGAAAGTGGTAAAGTGTTATTTTCAACTTTTTGCAGATTTTCTTGTGGGTGATTTTTTTAAATTTTAATATGTCTTTAAATGTAGATTGCTGCCTTACAGATTTTTTGACGACAGAAGAAACACCATTTTTTAAATTAAGTTTTGATCAGAAACAGAGGGTTATTTAAATAAGGCGAGCGAAACCTGAGCTCAAAATTATTTATAAGCGGAAAGATGGGTTTTCGAAGCTTATAATATATTGCTTTGTCTGTTAAGGGTCCATGTCTCTCAAATAGTAAGCGGCTTACCCACAGTAATTTTTCACCCCTCGCCACTGATGCACTTATGCCAACGGTTTTTCCATGCATCAAAACACTTGAAAAAGTCTTCCTTCGGTATGGCCATCAATACCTTCTTCGATTCGGCTTCAATCTTTTTTATCGTGTCAAAACGGTGTCCCCGGAGCGATCTCTTAAGCTAAGCGAATAGCCAAAAGTCACACGGTGCTAAATCAGGCGAATGCGTTGGTTGCGGAACGATATGGGTGGAATTTTTGGCGAAATGACCACGAAGAACGAGCGCAGTGTGAGATGGTGCATTATCATGATGGGAAAACGAAGAATTGTCTCTCCACAAATCCGGTCTTTTGAGACGCACAGCTTCACGCAAACGACGCATGACACTCAAATAGTATTCCTTGTTGACTGTTTGACTGGTTGGAAGCAATTCATAATGCACCACACCACGATAATCGAAGAAAACTGTCAACATGACCTTCATTTTTGAGCGACATTGGCGCGATCTTTTCAGTCTTGTCTCATCGTTGACACGATATTCGCTTGATTGATCGGTTGTTTCTGGGTCGTAGGCATACAACCAAGTCTCATCTCCCGTAATCATGCATTTCAGCTTATCCTGAAAGTCAGAAAGCATCATTTCACACACTTCAACACGACGCTGTTTTTCCATGAAATTGAGCATTTTTGGCACCAATCGCGATTTGACTCTTCTAAGGCACAAAACATATTTTAAAATGGTGTTGACTGACCCATTTGAAATTTCAACAGCATCAGCAAGCTTTCTAGTAGTCAATTGATGATTTTGCAGCACCAATTCTTTAATTTGGGTGACGTGATGTTCATCAGTTGATGTTCTTGGTCGTCTTTGATGTGGTTCGTCTTCAACGCCTTCACGACCCACTTTGAACATTCATACACTTGTGTTTTAGACATGGTCTGTTCACCGAATGCCTTTTGCAACATTCTGAGCGTTTCAGCAGCAGAAATTTCATTCCGAACACAAAATTTAATCGAACTTCTTTGTTGAATATTTTCGGACATGGTAAAAATCGAAAAAAATCACTTTTACCTGTTTACGAAAATGAGCGTCACTGCTCAACAAATGAATATATTGCCGTGAAACTTGACACAGATGTCAGTGACAGTCCTTGCAACTTAAAAATAAAAAGATTTGTCACTATCAAAAACCCCGCAAAATTTAAATTAAAAATTCCGGGTCATATTTGTACACATTAGTACCAATGGTTCATGCTTGAGAAAATCAGCGAAATGTATGCAAACATGTTACGTATAGATCAAGAAGACTGCATACTACATACCAACAACAAGATGTTCATCGAAGTCTACGTATAAAACAGAAACTATACATTCTCCAATGCTTTAACTGATAAGTTTGAGTTAGACTAGCTTCCAAAGTTTTTTCTTGCTGAATAGAGCACGTAAAGGATATTCAACATCCTTTTGATCGACGTTAGAAACCAATCAAATATAAGCCATCATTTCCAAGTAAATGTTTCGCGATTTCCTATATGCAAATCGAAACACAATAGCGAAATGTCTGACTTAGCGGGTAGTCTCTTTTTAAGAGTAGCTTTGCCTGGAGGCGGCATTGGATTGTATCATTTGATATATCTTTTATTGCTAATGATGGCGCTGAAAACATATGCCTTGGTTCATGGCGACACAGAAACTTTCGCCAGCGGAATGTTTTTCGCGTGCAGTGACACTGCTTTGCTTGAGGTCACAATCTGCAAATTTATTAGCAATGGCATTGTAAAGTTTCGCAACGAAATCTTGGACGTTGACATATGTTTCCTGATGGGCTTGCATACATTATGTGAAGTGGGAGCTAAGTGGTTTACGACAGTTTGCTTCGTTGATTTTTCTCAATTCTTGGTTTTCAACCGAATTGCCATGAAACTTTGAATGAATGAAAAAATAATTGCTAAAAGGTCATTTGAGGAGCTCCAGCTACATGATTTTTAATACGAAGTATTGTTAAATGCTGAATTTGCGATCCTTTCGTAACATCTAGTTCCTTTACAATATTCTTTAACCTGCTCCTCCGGTAATTTTCGATCACTTAAATACTGCAATATTGCACTTCAACCGCAGATAAATCAGCGGTTTTCTTCAGTTTTCACTTTTTAAGATGAAGTTTCGATTTTATCTCCGCATATATTGTTCTCCTTTTCTATTGTTGTTCACAAATATCGTAACACTTAACCGCATTCCGTGCTTTACCGTGCAACACAATATCATTAACGAGCATTCTTTCATGGTAGATGTAAAGTATACTACTGTTAGATGGTAGTTTTAGCTAGTACGCTCGCAAATAAGCTAAAATTTGATGTCGTAAAGCACAAAGATCCAAACAACAATTTGAAATACAGCGTTCATACATACATAGTAAACGGTGTTGCAGCGAATTGCGAGATTTTTTTGGCTTTCCATCGACCGGCACAACTGCGAGGTTACGGGTCTATCGTGAACTATTATTTGGTCGATTTTAGGTTAATGCAGCGTAACTGTTGTGCGGATATATCAATCGTATTACCATGACGGCGAAATTCATATTACATACAGTTCGTGCAGGTCTACTCATGTAATAATTACAAGCGCAACGATTCTTTAATCGAAATTGGTGACCTCGCTGTTGGTCACAGGTGCTAGTTCGTTTATCGGGCTGAAGAATAATTGAAAATGCTTGCTGGGAAAATATTAATTACTGCAAGACTTTATCGTAAATAATAAAATTCGTTATAAAAAAGCAGTTGGAAGTATCTTAGATTTTTTCGGATTAAAATGCAACGAGATGGCTGTTCAAAAGTATAACCCTGTGTTAAAATTACGTTATCATAGATTAAAAATAGAAACATTTTGGATATAGCCATTAACGTACGCGAAATGTGCAAAAAATATAAGTAGGAGACAATTGCGAATAATGTAAGTAAAGTACGTTTTCTCTGTGTTACAATTGTGTGAACGTTTTAGTAGTACAGTCAAATGGGAGTTTCACCGTGCATTTTGGGTAGGCAGAATTTTTGTTACTGCAATGCGTGGGCAATGGTATATAGCTTAAGTTCACGTTTCTGGGGTCGCAGCTCCTGTCCTTTGGGCTCCAACTTTAAAACAAAAGAAGTTGGGGCACCCTCATATCTTCGAAACCATAGCTCCCACAAGAAAGTTGTGTATGACAAACTTACGTAGAATAGTATGTTTAGCAAGTCGTTCATACATGACTTTTACTTTGGGTCAATAATAAAAAGTTACAAGCCGAAAACCACACACAAAAAGAGAGAACATCTTCCGGGTGCCACAACCTTTTTTAATTTCACGTTTAACGCGAAACACGTCGGGATATTTTTCCAAGACGATTTTGTTTGTTTTAATTGCTGCAATCACTGCACATTAGCGGAAGTTATTCCATCCCAAAGGGCAGAAAGTCGCGTGAAAAATCCGTTTTTAGGCCAAATAATCGGCTTTTGGTGGCAAACCTCCGGTGCGAAACTCGCGGAGCATTTCGATAGGCAGGCAAATTTTTGGTGCAATGTGGTAGCTTAAATCCAAGTTTCTGGGGTCGCAGCCCCCATGCTGTGGGCTCTATCGTGAAAACAAACAAAAAGTGGAGCACCGCTATATATCCAAAACCATGGCCCGCACAAGAAAGTTGTGTATGGCAAACTTGCGTAGAATTAAATTTTTAGCAAGTCGTCCATTCAACACTTTCACGTGGCATCAATAATTAAAAAGTTATAGGCCTAAAACGACATCCAAAAAGGGGGGCATCTTTCGAGCGCCATTGTTTTCACTTTAACCCCAGAACACATAGAGACTAACTTTAAGGCAATTTTTTGCAAGTCGTTTGCGTTATTGATTGTTTTGATCGCTGTACAGTGGCGGGAGCTATTGCATCCCAAAGGGGGAAAACTCACGTGAAAAACGCATTTTTAGGCCAAATAATCAGCTTCCGATGGCAAATCCCCCATTGCAAAATTCACGGAGCATTTTAGTGGGCAGAAATTTTTTAAGGGCAAGTCATAGGAAAAAAGCATTTTAACACCTGTTTACCTGGTCCTAAAATGCTTTATTCCTATGTAACTCTTTTAATATTGACAGCACTTGAAAATGATGTATCCACAACTTACTGCAAATTGAATTTTACACAAGTTGGGCTTTCCCCTCTATTATGGTCCCTGGTGGATAGATGCGCTGTTGGCAAAGGCATCTCAGGGTAGATTTCTTGTCTGGGGATACGCAGGAGACCTGGTAATAAAGCATGACACCCTTGTCAGTAAGTGAATGCAAAGGGCTCTAACTAACTTAAAGGTGGTGATTATCCGTAGGATTGAATATCAACCCCGAAACGACCATTCTGATTCCCTTTACATTGAAAGCTGCGTCAAGTCATTAGCACGCAGCGCTTGTATGGAGCCTACAATTTTAACACATATAAGACCACTTTGACAAAACTACGGAAAACAGCGTGCCCCGCAATAACTCAATTACCACCATAGCTTTCACATCCTTACTGCTTAATCTAATCTTCACCTAATAAAATAAGCTTCATAGATATGTACACTAGATTAATTCTCAAGCTTCATGAAGGGGCGGCTGTCCTCCCCTACATACGCCTATAAACCCTAAAATGCAAGTAGTCAATTAAATTGCTGATTTCTAATTATGCTCTTCAAATGATCAGAAGATTTTTCATTGACACATTTTTTTACTTCAAAGGTGAATGACCCCAATATAATTTCCTCTTAAAGAAGAGGGGAGGGGAAACGGTTTGCAATTTGTATCTTTTCTTATGTTCGTAACACCTAATGTATTTTGTGTTAACTAGCTACAAGCAACGAAATATCCCAGGGGCAGGTATAATACTCAGATCGCTAATGAATAAAAAGGTGGACGAACCCACAAGAAAAGATCGCTACTTACTTGCAGGTCTAATACCCACAAAAAAAACTAAAGTAAAATAATCAGATTTACAGATAGAAATAGATTACAGACTCGCAAGCTAGAAGTTTTTTCTTGTAGATTGGTAATAGTTAAATGTACGTTGTCTGTGTGCCTGCAGACTACTAGGCTACAGGAAGTACCTACTTTTTTTCTATGAATCATGGTGACTTAAACTGGTTTGTAATACAAAAGAAAAATAGCAGATGCGATCACAAAGTAATAATAGCAATAATGCGTTGTTAAGAGATGACTACAAAAAATCACTGTACCGTGCGATTGGGCTGGTTGGATGATAGCTTGCATATTTAGTTCTGCTTCCATGAATCGTACCTGTTTGCAACTTTCTTCATTTGGAACAAAGTAACCGATGATACATTGAAATTTGAATGTTTCTATTGTTTGGTGGAATCACCAATGAAGAGTGGACCTATCTGAACTATGAAGGAAAAAATTTAGAAATATAGATTTATCACTGCATTTGAAGTAGGGCAAATGTGTAATATTAAAAAAATAGACGCCAAAACGCATTTTTCTATTAAATTATCTTAAATACGTCACGTCTTAAGGGAATTTTTAAAATTAACTGAAAAAATGAGATAACTATCATCAACTCAACGAAAATTGTCCGATTAGGTGTAAAGAAATGTCACCCGTACCATTAACATTACATTTATTTATGAAATTGTTTCATTTTACAGTCAAAAATAACAAAACAATATAAGTGAGTAAGAGTGATTTTCATGAGTGTTGGCAAACGTAGCAGCAACATAGTTTAAAAAAAATTACATTCCGAAAAATAGATGGAGTGATAATTCGTCATCAAAATATCTGTGAGTTAAAGCATCATTGATGCTTACTTTTAATTTTGAACAAAAAGCCAATACATCATAAAGGAATGGCAGAGCAATCTCTTATGTAGGAAACTCGCTTCTCTGAACAATGAAAGAACATCAAAATAATGTAAGTTAAATTAATTATTAATATTATTTTTTTGTAATAAACGTTTTTGTAACGCTCAGAATCAAGTCTACGCATTCAGATATCAAACCCTGCAAGGAATTTTAAATTAGTTCACTGTGTGCAAAAACTGAACTCCTTAAATTAATATGTTCGCGAAATAAAAATATATCTACATACATACCTACATACGCATCGAAGTACTTCGGAATACATATGAGTACAACATGGGATGATGTTGGCTGTGAAATAATTCCTCCGTAATGTTGCACTTGTTTCGCCAGTTTTGGAAGTTGAAGTGCTATAAATAAACAAAATTACTGTGCGGAAATTTACTGCACGATCATTTCGAAAAATGCATTGAGTGGTATGCAATAAGTCAAGAAAATACAATGTGTGGAAGCTGCAACGTAAGTGATTGTTCACTCACAACCAAGACCCAAACGCTGACCTTAACTATTTATGGGGTGTTTAACAAATATGAAATGTTCACTTGAACATTTTGCATTGAACATAATGCTTCGAAGTTGCTCGTACGATTCAACTTTCCATTTTAATACGTATACCGTCATGGTATACCACCTTGAGTGTCAGTTCTTTAACGTCAAGGGAATATCTTCGATGCCGAACGTTCCACACAGATTCAGTACTAGTGCACACACACTGGTTGCTTCTTGAATGTACAACTAAAAATACACTATTTTTATAATAACGTACAATAGCGTTACGCACTCAAAATATACACTTTTTTATTTTGTAGAGATAAAGGTCATGCGTTGAATGGTATTCCGATGCTTCGTTTTGGAAGTGAAGTTAATGCAAAGTTTAAATGTTAAGGCATTAAACATTTTACCAAATCTTACTATAGAAAATCAGTGCAATGATATAAATAATAGAGGAAGTATAGTTACGAATTCACCTATGAATCGCATTTACTTAATTAATTGAATTTTAATTGTATTGATTTTTACTATCCGATTTGACATATCAAGCATTAAATTGAACTAGATCAATCTTCGGTCATGGCCAATTGTAGGCCAAAAAGTGAACTTATGCGCGGTATTTCTATTCAGGGTTAAATCGGAGTTATCCGCTTCGATAGCCTCCAGTTTCAGCTTCGAATGAAAGTTCGTTGCAACTTTGCAAAATATGATACATCACTCTATTTGATCACAATGATAAGTTTCCAAAAAAATCTGCATATTTCAATATAAAATAAGACAAAAAATATAATCAAAAGCAATAAATTAACGATCGTGAAATTTAAATATGCTCATTTAAATTTTCTTTAACCTGATTTCTCATTCAATATCCAAATGTGAACTTTCAATCGGACAACGAATTGGCGCTGAAATTATTTATAAATAACGCTATAAGTTAATAGAAAGAATATAATTTGAGGAGTGTTGACCGCATTGCCATAATTTAATATACGTTAGCAGTCCACTCTTATAACGCTTAATGGGTCAGATTAGAGCGTTAAGAAAAATGAATAAGTTGCACGGCAAGGTTAAGTATGCTTGCTGTTTCCACGCGATAATAATCACTCCTTGGCCTAATCTATTGAACTATTTTTTTACTTTGCTACTTTTCAATTCGATGAAGAGTTAATGGGCTTGACACTGATTGTCAACTACTATCAGAAGAGAACTTTTAGTTCCAACTGAAAACGAAGTGTATAAAATGTATTGATGAATACCATAACGATTTTCAAAATTATGAAGAAAAGGTTTGATCGTTGGGGATGATACGATAAATTAGCCAATTATGCTTTAAACTGTGGTGCGGCATTTCAAATTGCAAGACATAATTTGATTTGTTTTGCATTATTCAACAATTATGTTACATCAGTTTTTAAATCTCGTTTACAAAAACCAACAGAATCTATGCTGAAAACATTGGTTGTTTTTGACAGCATCGTTGAATCACTTGAAAATTGTTGTAAATTCACAAATATTTTTGATGCAGAAATAAAAGCAACAGACCAACGAAGTTATGAAAAGATTTCTTGAAGATCATATCCTGTTAGAATTGGTATAGAATATATAAAATTACATGAAATTAGTAGAATATACAATATTGCAATAAGTAATCTTCAGTAACATGGTCATATGATCCTTAAAAATAGCCTCACAAGTATGACACTCTTAAATCATGTCAGATGGAATGAAATTACATCACGAAGGGTGCTGGCCACCAAAATCAGTAATATTTGCAATGAAAACTACCAGCAAATGAATTCATTTCGTAACGATTTTGTGAAAATCTTCAAAACTAATTAAATGTTCTTTAGCGAAACTTTCATTTCAACCGACCAATTATTGTTTGATAGCTAGTGGAAGTAATTTTGTAAAACTCACAAAACATCTTCAACCTTCTGCACAAAATATTGCGTGCACATTGTGAAAATAATGTTCCGTAAAGACCATAATTATGATTTTCAAATGAAAAATCGCTGAATGAATGATGGGAAAACTTAACTGATGATAGAAGCAACTCTTCGTTGATTTGAAGCAAGCATTTACATTTAAAATATGCTAAACCATCATCTCATTTTTCACGGTTCTCATTATTAGTGTGCTGTGTTTATTAAAAGACTTTCTCATTACCTGTGCCTCGGAATATACAGCATCGTCGTATACCAGGTTGGATAATAAAATTGTGCTGATGTTAGTTTATTTGTGGATGTTGGCCGCATGCAGTAGCTCCCGAACTAGTTCATATCTTGGCTGCATAACATCAACATGAAATATTCGTGTGTATGGGTATCATTTTGAAACTCAGCCATCGCAAAACACATATAATACTTCCTTAACTGGTGTGCATCTAATAATTGTATGTTTTCTTTAATGATAGCTCATTGTTATCGGTACGTGTAACAGAATCGCTTCGGGAGCTGCAATTCGAACTGTATTTACCGTAGAGGTGTTACATGCAAAATGGGGAATTCGTAAATAAAAGCATCGGACGAAAGTGAGGCAATATCCAATTGATAAATTGACTACATAAATGTAGAAGCAACGCAATCGGGTCTTAGAAATAGCATGCTACTTTTGTTGGGAGAGTAAGTGCATGATTTTTTTTTTTTTTTGAATTTATCTATATCAAAATTAAACTGTAGAGGTGAGCGATGTTTATATACGTTGAAATTAATTCTGAAAAAATATATGTGAGGACTATATAACCAGTAAAACCAGAAATTCAATTTTTGGAGTTTCCGCCTGTCTGTTTCGACTACTGGTTTGATTTTGGTGAAACTTGACATAGTAATATCTTATATCTTGGGTTCACATTTTTTCATCACGGAAAATTGAATGATTAAAAAAAATACTTCCAGATTTGAGTTTCGCTCACAGAGCAGAACACAGTGCGAAAAAGGTACCAGTTGCTGAATGTATCGTCGAGTAGCATGCAATAAAATTTTCTGGACTTGAATGGCCGGGATTATGCAAGTGGATGGACAGTGGCGCGCAGTGATGTCAGATCAGCGGTTTTTACCTTAGATCTAGAGCGTTTTTCTGAGAGAAAGGAGAAAAATAAGAATAACGAGAATTTCTTCAGGATTTCTAAACAAACACTTTTCTACGTTTTTAATTACAACAGAAAATTGAAAACTTTAACAACAAAAATAAAATTTGAACATCATATCACCCAAATGAAACCAAACTAGAATGATATCAACTACTAATACCTGCAAAGAAGAGGCGACTACTAAAATAACAAGCCGTGAGGTGCGACCCATGAGGTCCACACGGTCAACTTCCCAGTAATATCTACATATGTAGATATTAAAAATATTAAACACAATAATAATTATGGAAATAATACTACTTTTAATAATAAATGTACTTCTCGTAAAAGTTATTGGAATGACTTAATATTAATCATAACATCTACGCGAGCGTCAATTGATTACGTAAAGATTTTCGTGGATTGGTTTGATTGATTATTCACACGGATCAATCGGAGGGGGGACAGGTTACAAAGCAGTTTTTTTAATTAAAGTTAAAACATGGTGCTGTGAAGACTATTGAAAATCTGCTCAAATTTTGCAAATATTAATAAACTTTGATTGACTATACAAAAATGTCTTTAGAATAAGAGATTTAAAGTATAATGATTCGAATGAACCGTTTTTACATGGTGACATTGAATGAGTTTTTATTTTTAATTTAATTTTTTTTTAATCATGAGAAAAGTTTTTGCTGGTTTCTCTACAAAAATTGATAAAAGTTTATAAATTCTATGAACATTTATTATTACGATGTGCAAATCAAGTTAAAAATGAATTTTTGTATGAAAAAAAACGTATCTTTTCCAATTTTTTTTAATAAATTGGAAAAACCGCTTTAATGATTTTTTTAAAATATAAAAACATCATAAAAATGTTAATACGCGTCGATTGACACCTTAATGATCGAAAGATTATATTTGGTTCTCGCGATATAATGAATGACTTAAATGACCTTGAACGTTTAATGATTTTTTATTTTTTATTTAATTTTTTTCGTAATCATGAAAAAAATTTTTGCTGTTTTTTTCACAAAAACTATTTGGAGTATATAAATTATATAAACATTGATAACTTAGATTTGAAAATCAGGTTAAAAATTTTGTGTTTTTGAAAAAAAACTAATTTTTTGCACTTTTTTTTAAAAAAATTAAAAAACGGCTATAACGATTTTTTTTAAAAATTTGATAGATTCATGAAATTGTTAATACGCGTCGATTGACACCTTAACAATGAAAATCGCATGTTTGGTTCGTGAGTTATAGCGCATAACATGGTTGACCTTCAAGGGGTGAAAACAGCAAACCCCCCCGACCGAAGATTTCCAAAAACTAATCAGCTCTTAAGATTGCAAAGACGCTTCGACTGACACCTTAACGAAGTCGATACGACTTTGTTTACGTGAGTTATGCTCGTAGAAAAACTGCCTGCGAACGCACATACGTACGTACGTACGTACATACACACACACACACACACATACATACTTCTTTCTAAAAACACTTTATATATACTCTATAGACCTCAAAACGTAAAGAAAAGTTGAAAATTTCAATTTCGATTTTCGAGGCGATTACAAGAACTTCCCATATACTGGGAAGTTAATAATAACCTTGGCACATAACTACATATTATTGTAGAATAGTATTCTAGCTTACATTTTTTATGCGTTTCATTTTCGAAAATTTGTCACTTTGGTCCAAACGTGGCATAATTGGCTTAGTTGAGGGTATTTATGCTCCACTAGAATTAATCTCAGGAAGAACTTCAATATGTATCACCACTAAAAGTATGCCTTCTCGGAAACAAGTCAGGTCTCGATAATGATATGCACATAAAGTAGAATGCAGATTCTCTACTTAGATCAGAGTGTGAACCAAAAAAGGATATCCCGATCTTGCTAAGTACGAATTAGCATCAGGTTTTCTTGATTAGGACTACCTCAGAATCGAAGCAGTATATCCGGATCATTTAAAAATACAAAAGTATCAGGGGTTTCTGAATACTAGCGGAAGGCAGGGCTAGTTATTACAATTTTAAAAATACACCTTTTTTAATCAAGACATACGTGATATCTTTGAAGACATTTCGACAAACATTACTGAAAATCTCACCGCATATGAAAAAAAGAGTGACATTTTACCAAAACCATGTTTCCAGAAAACACTCGCTTTGATTGATTCTTTGTCACGATACGCAGGAGCTCTTCAATCAAAAAATTCAATTCATCACAATGTGGAATATGGAATTTTCGGAAGAATAAAACGATTTATACAACTTCCTTCGCTATAATGAGTGAATGATAACAATTTCTCAATCATTATTAACAATTTCTCAATCATTATGAAAGATAGAATTTCAATTGATTTCATTAAACACATCGATTGTTGAAAGCGCAACTGTTGTATGACTAACAACACAAACGTAATAAGTAGAAATGCAGTTTTGAAAACTTTTGTTTATCTTTTCCGCCACAATTCACAACTTTGAATCCACAATAAACATTATATAGTTACTCCTACTACATACAATGTTTGAGTTCATGAGAAAAGGCCATTGTACTGTAAACCAGGAACTTACCAGGAAAATAATAGGATAATTTGTGCTGTATACCATCAACATAAAACCAATGATCATTGCAGAAATAGTTTGCATATTTTCATTTTATATGAGCATCGTAAGGCTCAATTACTTTGTGAAGTTATAAATCAATTTCAATGAGTAGATAGGAAGATATATTCTTTCTAATATTCTAATACTTAGTAAAAAAATTATGTATGAATTCGGTTTTCAGTGGAACCGGAAGTGGTCCACATACACAGGTTTAACTGTATAAAGAAAATGAACTGCTTGAAAAATAAGAGGCTCTGTAGTCCAAAGACTAAATATTTTACATAGAAAAATATTTTATTAAAAATATAGAAAAATTCAACGGTTTCTCAAGTAATAGCAAACAAGTTTAATCCAACATGGTGGCTTAACCCCCTTAAATCTGTTGGTAACCGAATGATTTCCATAATCAGAAAAGGGAGAACTACTCAACCAGCCATTGTAAATTTAATACAATGTTTTTCACAAAAAGCTAAAATAGTTGTTTGTTTAAAAGCACTTTTTATAAACGTATGCTTATTTTCAATTTTGGTTAGGATTTTTAAAATCATTCTTCAAGTCAAAGTTTTATGCTGGTTTCAAAAAATACGCCTGCAGAATTTCATGTGAAATTATCAAATTTACAAAGGCATTCTGTAGATTTCATTTTCTAACTCTGCCAACTTTCAAAAACTGTTGCCCAAATTAAAACCGAGTTGAAATTATGTTATATAAGCATTCAAAAATAATCGTTAGTTTGAACGTTGTGTTGACTCATCATGAAAATATTAACTAATGACCTGCACAACCTGCATTAACAATTTCTGCAACTTCGCTGAATAATACTAGATGCTGATTTCGCACCCAAGACGGATACTGTTCTCATCAAATTTTCGATACACGTTCACAGGCAGTTTTATATAAATGGCACGTAGTTTATTCCCATATTAAAGACATACATATTTTGCCGTAGCTGAAAGCGCATTTCATCACCTTGCAGATTAATAATTGGACCTGCAAAAATTGATGGTCCAAAAATATTAAAATAAATTAACAACTAAAAAAGGTCAACATTCCAATTCAAAAATCATACAATCAGAACGATGTACACAGTTTACAACACTGTCAAATTGTTTGTACGTGAGTGACATTTTAAATTCTCTGCTATTCAAATAGCTCGTTCGTATTCCAATTACATAAAGCTTTGGCTCGTTAAGGCGTAACGAAGTGATTATTTGTGTAATTCACATTTGAATGACTGCTTTTCGTGGGAACGAAATTTAAGACAGCTAGTTGGTACTGTTGCTTTCAAAAGGTAGCGACTTCTTTAGCGTGTGCAACTAGCTAAAAACTTTACGTTGACTTTTGCATGTCAAAATGCTTAAAAATTTCAGAAAACTTGTTGCAGAATGCTGAAGGGCCTTTTCAGCATCGAGTATGAAAAATCTGTTGGGAAAACAAATTGGACCTCCTACATTATTTAGTAAAATTAAGGTAGAATGAAATATTTTGCTGGGCCGTTTTGGCAAGACTTTTAGAATAACCATCAGCACTGACATAAATTCACTATAATAATCTTGCAGCACCATGACTTCTAAGTGAAGAAGAATGTTCTTATGTGGAAGTCGCGCGTGAACATTCTTCTAAGCTTAGATCCAAATCACGTCTAACTGTAGAAATATGATGATGGAATTCGAGTTAGTGAATTTGTATGAAAATCGCGTTGCGGAACTACTAAAAGTGCCATGGCTTTCGTTATAATTCACGTACAAAGATCATTAGATTTCAACAGGTGAAGCGTATGTGTTGGTTCACTTGATACTCAACTGTAAAAAGGATTTAAGCCGGCAGTTTTCATTTCATTCTTATGAAGATTCAATGACCAGTTAATAACACCAAGTTCAATGCCAAGCTGTTAAAGACATTCCAACATACATAGATATTCAATTCTCTTTGTGAGCAACATTCATGCTGGAGTACCATGAAATACATACTTTTGATCAGCTGCAAGAAGAAAATATGATATTCATTAGAATATAATAATTATTTACTGCGGGTTATTCAGATGTACCTTTTTGTGCATTGCCCACAATTTGTTTTTGGGAAGCAATTGCATTTTTGAATACATATCTGGAGTGCATGTATGCAAAGTTAGGTATAACAAACCTACACCTGAAAAATATTGATATGTACACACTGCTCGTCTTCCTAAAATGCAAAAGAAATCCTCATCTGCAAATTTGCCTGACTTATAAATGCAACAGTATCTCCTATGTTCATCTCTTAATGATCCCTAAATATATTGTAAGTCTACTTGTGATTTTCAAAAATCTCTGGCACATTTTTTGAAGTGACGTGAAAAACTCACCTGAAAACTTTCTTAGATACACCGATTATTCAGAATATCAAACTGGATCAGTATCAGAAGTTTGAAAGTGAAACTCCACATTAAGCCCTAAAATATCAACACAATGCTATGGAAGTAAAAACTGCATTTTTTCACATTTTAGTCATTTTATTATGTAAACATCACTACCGGCAAACTACGCCTTCAGTCGTGCACAAAGTAAAATTTTCCAAAAACAATTTTACCACAATAAGAGACTAAAATTTCTTTTGTGTTCGAAATATCTTACATCTTTAATTGAACACGTGGCGAATTGTATGCCGGCTAAGAACTATTATTTTGAACATGATGCAATTCATTGGGATTTCATTCAGACAGAAAATAATCTTTTGATAAATAAGCGATGCGTAATTGTAAATTGGTATTCAACAACCGTTAAGAAATATGGATTATGTTAGAAGACGTAAAACTTTTTTCTTATTGTTTTGGGGAAATTTTAGTCGGTGTGATTTTTTACATCAATTTGTAGATACCTAGAGTTACAAGGCTTTGTATCTTAAATTAGCATAGCTTTTGGCACAGCATGTTGCTTTTTGGGGGCTAAATGTACTACTCACTGGAGCTTATTTTTGATTTAAATATACTCGTATATGGGTCATTTGAATTGTAGATTGCGTAATATGGCTACGTACGATTATTTGCAGTTAATATTACTTCATAGTTGCAATCTATTTTACTATCAAATTTCAGGGGAAATCAATAAATATTGTTACGTCTAAATTCAAAAAAAAAAATCGGAATTATGAATGCAATAATTTTAGATTAATTCAATTGTTTACTGCTTACGACTTCTTGTAAGCACTATGGCGTGTCAAATATATAATACATATACCAAATGATCTTTTCGAATTTGGATCCGAAGAGTCGAGCAAAGGAAAGCAAATCTCGAATTTGAGAAAACGTATCAATTGAAAATAAAATTTTTGTGTTTATATATATATATATATATATATATATATATATATATATATATATATATTATGTTGTTTTGAGAGAAACATTCAACAGCAAAAGTTTGAAAGCCTTATTGTCAGATTTGAATTGTGTCTTGGAATCGTTATCAGTTAACTAGTGTTATTTAATGCATCTGTAAATTTCAATATTAGAAAATTTATTTCACAAACATGCACGGGAACAAAGATTCAACACAATAATATGAATTGATTTTCAGTTCAACAGTGTGCATCGTGCATGCACAATTCTTAAACAATTATGCAGTTGTAAAGTATGACGAGCGAGATATGTACATCCGCATTATACGTAATGACACCTTCGCTGCCAAGTACCCCTTTTTCTTAATTATGCGAAATCATTCTATTTATCACCATTGTTACATCTTTCCGCTGTATTATCAACACCTGCTATAAATTTTCTATGCCGCCCGAAAAAGTGAAGTCACATGATTATGTGGCATCGAGTAGGGGCAACCGTGCCAAGGTACACATCGGGCATTGTCCAAAAGTTCTTTTTCTTTTTTATTACCTTGGCTTCTCCGGAGTCTCTACAGGTGCATTCTAACCACTCATAAAAACCCTTTTTATATAGAGACCGTCGAATGCGTGGATCAGTGTATCGTAGAAATGCTTATGTGTTTGTGTCACGGTAACGTAGGGTATCATATACGTGCATACCGCTGAACACGATTTTTATAATGATGCTGAGGTTCTTCTTTTTCCGCAAGAGCTGCGATGTGTAACGATTGATATCCGTTTGTTGCGCCACGTAATAACTTCCCTTCGTCTGGCATAGCATTTAGAAATGTAGTTAGTTGGTATTCATGGCAATAAAATGTTAAAAGAGTGTACAAATGCACCATTGTACTGGCCACATATCACTGAGATTCAACTTCTAGGCGAACGTGAAGCAGTGAATGTGTTCTATAGATGTTCACATGGCACGCATTGAATTTAACGCAATTTCCTGTAAACCGGCATGAAGTTTGTGGAACCTTAATTACTTGCTGAGTCATATTATGCTTCTTTGTTTTCTCGAAAAGTTTGAATAATTTGATTTTGATGTCAGCAAATTATATCTATGTTTTGTAGTACATTGTAAGTATTTCACAGCATGAAACTTTTGAACTTGTACGGTAAAACCTACTTAACACTAATTTGTCGTAGTGTACGAAAATTGTCTAAATAAATTAGATTCAACAGTTACAATTGATATTTATTTAGATTTAGATATTTAGGTAGCATCTCGTTGTTCATAATTGAAAATATGCGACTTAGATTTTCAAACAAACCACATAACACAGTGCAATCTCCCGCTCAATAACGAATTCCTCTAACCGATGTGTTGGGAAAGAAAGTTTAAGAAGCTTAAACATACACAAGTTCAACTACTTATAATCTCAATTATTATTAACCAGTAATACATTGTTAAACTTATTACAGCATCATGATCCCTTTCTTCTACCGTTCTTTGCTTTCCGGAGTTTATTACATTCGTACAACTTAGGCCAGAACAATAAATGTGCAAAGTAAATGATTTTGGGATAAGTAAAAATTTATGCTTAATTTTAAATTTTCTAGGTTATATCAAAATTTTAAATGCACAAAACAATGCCTTAATCAATGAAGAATGAGCTAGTATCATTATTTTGCAAGAACTACCTACTGTACAATGCTCAAGTATCATTTGCATGTACGTAACCCGAAACTACTGAAATTGCACATGAACTATTTTGGCATAAGGGGAACGGGGTTATATTGAGCGTATTTCAATTAGAGCAATGAAGACATTTTTGTCAAGTTTTAATTTTTATTAAATATCACAGTAATTTTCATTTTTTGAAGACGTACATACAACAAGCCGAGAGGTGCGACCCATGAGGTCCACACGGTCAACTTCCCAGTAATATATACATAGATATTAAAAATATTAAACACAATAATAATTATGGAAATAATACTACTTCAAATAATAAAAATGTACCTCTCATAAAAGTTATTGGAATGACTTAATATTAATCGTAACATCTACGTGAGCGTCAATTGATTACGTAAGGATTTTGGTGCATTGGTTTGATTGATTATTCACGCGGATCAATCGGTGGGGGGGGGCCGGTTTCAAAGCAGTTTTTTCATTAAAGTTAAAACATGGTGCTGTGAAGACTATTGAAAATCTGCTCAAATTTTATAAATATTAATAAACTTTGATTGACTTTACAACAATGTCTTTAGAATAAGAGATTTAAGGTATTATGATTGGAATGAACCCTTTTTACATAGTGACTTTGAATGATTTTTTATTTTTTATTTAATTTTTTTGTAATCATGAAAAAAACTTTTGATGGTTTTTTCACAAGAACTATTTGAAGTATATAAATTATATAAACATTGATTACTTAGGTTTGAAAATCAGGTTAAAAATTTTGTGTTTTTGAAAAAAAACCTAATTTTTTGCACTTTGTTTTAAAAAATTAAAAAACGGCTCCAAGGATTTTTTTCAAAATTTGATAGATTAAAAAAATTGTCAATACGCGTCGGTTGACACCTTGATCAAGGAAATCGTACTTTGGGTTCGCGAGATATAACGCATGACAGAAATGACCTTCAAAGGGGCAAAACAACAAACCCCCCCCCCCCCCCCGACCGAAGTTTCCCAAAAACTAATCAGCTCTTGAGTTCGCAAAGACGCTTCGATTGACACCTCAACGAAGTTGATACGACTTTGTTTACGTGAGTTATGCTCGTAGAAAAAAGTGTCCACGAACGTACATGCGTACGTACGTACGTACATACACACACACACACACACACACATACATCTCCCTTTCTAAAAACACTTTATATATACTCTATAGACCTCAAAACATAAGAAATGTTGAAAATTTCAATTTCGATTTTCGAGACGATTACAAGAACTTCCCATATACTGGGAAGTTAAAAATGTGTGTACATACTTGAATTCTTTCTGAAATATGAATTCAAAGTAAGAAAGCAACAAAAATTCACATCTGTGAAAAGTAAATCTTCTTAATTCCACATCAACTTTTATCTGTTGCGAGTAGCATTCATGTAATAATAAGATGAAAGCTTCATTTGAATGTTAGATAATATATAGATTCAACAACAAATTCAAAATTTAAATTAGTTACATGCCGAAAATCGAACTCAAAAGACATCTTTTACTTTTGGTAAATTATTTGTACTACCAAAAGTCTTCAACTGTACATCAGCAATCCAATTTTCAATAAAGGTTGATACAATTTCCTGGGAACACTGTCCATGAAGACAGATACTACTCGAATTTGTTTCAGTAATAAGGTTAGCTAAGCAGCGGAAACGAATGATCCGCATCCCACGGGAGATCGCAATAATGTTTCTATGGTGGTTCAAATTAAGGTCAAGTCATATATTCTTCAAAATCTTGTTCGTGCGGTTCAAATCAAGAGCTTCAACGCCCAATGAAATTTGTACGGAATCAAAGCCATTTCGGTTCTTTGACAAAGTAGATAGCACCAAAAAAAATTTAGGTAATCTCTTGGCTTGTTCAAATTTCGCAACAGAAGTACATAGATGGGAAACGGAATAGTTCTCAACAGTAGATAATGGGAGGTAGCGTAACCTGGGACCTCTGACACACGAATAACTTGTTCCTGACTAATGATTCAAGCGGAGATTTCGTGTTGGATAGTTTTTCGGCCTTTTTATTGTTTCGCAGACGAGGTAACACAGCCATTTATAGGACAGGTTGCTTCAAGACTCCCATTTGTTTGATGAACTTGACAAAATATAACTTGCAACGTGACATTGCTTTTGGCTCTTTATCGGTCTAACTCAACAGTGCCGAAACAATATTATATTAACAAAAATGCTAGTTCCTCTTTAGTCTACCTGAAATCATTGTCGGAATTAGTACGCAGTGATTTTTTCTTGCTTATAGTAAATAAAATAGGCAAACGCATCAATTAACTAGTGCTAAGTTTAAAGCAACTAGATCCATTGTCTAATTATTCTATTTATTGTCTACATATGCCTAATATTGTGAATTACATATATCGGTATCAGCCAATTGAACAGTCCGAGCAGTTTTTTTTTTGAGGGCGATTAATCCAAAATGATAAAGTGTTAAACGACATCCTAAATTTCCAAAAAAAAATATTACCTTCTGTGACCTTTTTGCAAATATCTGACCGTGAAGACGATTTATTTTTCGTCAATCTTCACTAAAACGTTTGAAACAAATTTAGTACATACTTGCAACCGGTTCTCCCTATTTCGTTCAGCTTCGGTTACTTCGTATTTTGTTCCCGTGGGAAAATAATAGAAACACAAAGAAACTAAACGTGAAGCCGAAGATATAAATCTAACTAGCGAATACATTTGCAGATGCAAGAAAACTAGGAAGGTGGAAAGCTTTATCAAATCGTAATCGAAAAAGCAGAAAAATTTGCCATAGTGTCGTTTAGATTGAAATGGAGCGAATCATATTGCGTCAAATAATGGTAACTATGTATACATTTATAGCAATATTACACCGTTTGAAGTTGTAGAAAATGTGCCATGGAGTTCTTCTAATAACTCCTAACACTCTTTAATATTGAATAATGCGAAAAAAATATGTATCGTAATAAGAAAATCCATGACGATAGGTTCGAAAGTTGAATTTTATAGTCGTTCATCTTCTAAATGCTATAAGATTAACGCATCAAATGTTAAGTAGGCTTTTCGCGCTCTCTTAAATATCACATTCTCAAATCGCCATCAACGGCAACGATAGAGAGAATATCATGTGCCTATTGCAAAATTCATAAATCTAATACACTGTGAATGGAAAAAGATGAAAGATTGTTTGTATTAGTACAAAAACAACAAGTAAGAGTGCATTGACTACATGAATATTTAAAAAAAATGCTTCACCGCCAAAGCATAATTGGGAACGTTTGCATTCGAACGGAAATGAGATTGGAAACATTGCATGTAGAAATCTCATTTTCACCTTGGAAACGACGTTGGATAGTGAATTCGAACAATAGAGAGATCTTCAAAGTCAAAAGTAAAGTATTCTTTGAGTGGACCAAGAAACGCTCAGGTGAGCCGTCGAATGCAACTGAATATTACGGGGTTGGTTTTCACAGAATCCCCCACAAAGCATGAACAATTTGATTATTGTTTCTTAGAAAACATAGAATGCCTGTAATGAATCAAAATGAAAAATACCGCTTTGGTATTGTTTGGTTAAAATCTAAAACTAGTTTTTTATGTTTTTGAGCGGACATAAACGATTTAAAAGCTTCATGTGTGAACAAAGCAATTACAAAATTGCTGGCGAGTTTTGTTGTACCTGATCGGTAGTATCTGTTTTATTAGCAATCGCGTTTCATTCGATACGCTAAAATTTAAGAAATAATGCTTGATTAAACCTGTAACTGTTATGACCCCACGTATTGCAGATTTGAAAATTGACTACCTTGTATGATAGGAATTTAACTGGCGGCGATCAGTTTAACATTTTTGTGTTTTGCTAAGGGTATGTCTACCTCGAGGCATGTGTGCGCTTTTCAAGCGCCTGAATAATCTGATAAATCTATACACGGGTCAAAGTATCTTTTCATGTTGAGCTTGTAAATGACTGGGGACATGTAAGCTATATTTTGTTACATTATTGCTATTGTTTATATTCATTGATATTTGAAATTTTGCGCGACATGAAAATCATAAATTATATTTTGTAGAAATAAAGCCTTCCAAACAATGAAACTCTATGTTGATGATTTGTTTTCAATTGCTTGGTTGATTGATTCTATTTATATCTGTTTTTAAAGATGCATTAAATGTTCCTATATCACAATTGCAATATTTACATTTAAATTTTTCATAAAACGATTTGGCTTAAATGTACATAATGAATATTCAGAAGCAATCTGACAGCATTTCGTTAATTTCCCTAAATTTCCAACTCATCGGAGACCATCGTCATCATTAGCAAAATGAAAAACATGAGAATTAAAGCACAGTTACGAACATGGTGTGTTTCAGAGTAAAATTTCACCAGCAAAGAAACTGGCATTGTCTTTTTCTGGATTAAAACCACACAGGTTAATCAAACATGTTATAATTTCATTTCCAAAATTCTGTATTAATTAATGAAATTTCAACAGTAGGTACACCATGGTAGGTAATCCAATTTGCTGTGCTATTGTTATGGTAAGATTAATGAAAGTTTCCCTACTTTCCGAGAATTATTGATCAATTAAAAAATACTAGTTGATTAAGGTATTGTGTCTGAAACTGTCGTTGTTATGTATTTTGGCGCGGTATACTTTATGGGAATTTAAAAAAAGTTTCTATATGATTTTAACTACATGCACTAGTTATTGCCAATGAGTATGTAGTATGTGGAATAGTTTGGTGAGAAATTTTTAACAGTGAGCATAATTTTTGGTAATCTCAGCAAACCAAAGTAGCATATTGATGGAGTGTTATTTTTATTAGCTCTTGTACTTTCAGCGTTGGTCGTGGATATGAAACCGGCCGTAGTGATTTTTTGGATCGTTTGCGAAACGTGCCAAAGTTACCTCGAATTATGTATGAGAGCATATAATGAATTTAAAAAGGTTGGCTTCACTTGTTAAGTGCGATACATATGAAATTTTTGTCGAACATGTAGTAACCAATTACAAACAAGCCGCGAGGTGCGATACTTGAGGTCAACACGGTCAACTTCCCAGTAATATCAACATAAATATTAAAAATATTAAACACGATTATGAAAATAATAATACTTTAAATAATAATAATTAGAGGTACTCATAACAGTGATTGGAATGAGTTAGTATTAATCGTATCATCTACGGGAGCTTCCATTAAATACGTAGTGCTTTTGGTGGATGGGGGTGGATTGGTTTAATTGAATATTCACGCGGATCAATCGGTGGGTAGTGGGGGTAGGTTAAAAAGCCTTTTCTTACGTTATTTGTTATTTTCATATCGATGCTTGAAAGACAAAAGAGCGCTAGCAAAAATAAATGCAGTTTTGTTATTACGCCCACTGAAGAGATTTTGTCGAGTGGTGGCCATTTTGAATAGTTTTGTTCAAATAATAATCATTGAGTTTGTATTTTTTCACGATTTTACAAAAATCAGGCTATTACTTATTTCTTATTTTCAGTTGGTCTTGAAAAACATTGAATGTGCAGTCAAAAATCGGTTTAATTGCATGGAAAAAATAATAAAAAAACGGCTTATTGAAAATTATTGAAAGTCTGCATAAATACTGAAAATATTAAAAAGCATTGAACGATGTCTTTAGAAAAAGATATCAGGTAATATTATGTGTATGAACCCTTTTTACATAGACTATTAATGTTTTTTTTAGTTTTTATTGAATTCATTTGGTAATCATGTAACAATGCTTTCCTGTTTTTTTATAAAAACTGCCCTGCAATATTTTTTTATTAAATTAAAAAAACGGCTTCAACGATTTTTTTATAAATCTGAAAACATTATCAAAATGTTATTGCGCGTCGATTGGCACCTCAATGATGCAAATATTATATTTGGTTCGCGAGATATGGTGAATGACATGAATGACCTTCAAGATCATGACGACTTCTTGTGAATTTTGATTTTTAATTTAATTTTTTTTTGTAATCATGAGAAAAAGTTTTGCTAGTTTTTTTACAACTGTTTGAAGTTTATAAATTTTATTAACAGTGATTACTGCGTTTCGTAAATCAGGTTAAAAACTTAATGTTAATGAAAAAAACCTAATTTTTTGCACTTTTTTCCTTAAATAAAAAACGGCTTCAACAGTTTTTTCGAAAACTTGATGAAATCATACAAATGTTAATACGCTTCGATTGACACCTTAACGAAGTCTATACGAGTTTGTTTACGTGAGTTATGCTCGTAGAAAAAACTGTCCACGAACGCACATATGTACGTACGGACGTACGTATGTACATACACATACACACATACATACTTCTTTCTAAAAACACTTAAAATATACTCTAAAGACCTCAAAACGTAAAGATATGTTGAGAATTTCAATTTCGATTTTCGAGGAGATTACAAGAACTTCCCATATACTGGGAAGTTAATAAAATCTCGGGGACATGCCATGATGGTGTAAGCTGATTTAAAAATCAAAAAAAGGCATTGTGGTAGAGTTTTCAGGCGCCCAGAATTGCGATTCAATTCGAATAGACACTTAAATCACTAAATTCTTCAATTTATTTTTCGTTTATATTATTTTATTTTATTCAATTAATTTTTTTTTTCAGGAATGCCAGAACCTAGTAGAAGAGAATCGTAGACTAATGGGGTTGACCGCTGGATCGATGGGCGGAAACATTGCAGTGCCAGAAAACTCCACCAATATAGAAGCCGTTATTTTGCAAACGCAAATAGATACATTACAATGGCAATTGAAACAGGTTGGTGAAATTTTCGCCATACATTATTAACTCCTTCAGTCCTGATGCACATTATATTATATGTAATTTTCAAATAATTTAAAAAGCTATGACTGAAATAATTAAGTGCAGCTTTGCTTTGATCGTTATTTTTTACAACTCAGTAGATTCCATTTATTGCTTCCAGAAATGAAAATAGTGAAAAATATGTAATGTAATAGCCATTTTTTGGAAATATGCATTTATCTACAAATCTTTTTTAACGCCAAAACGGAAGTACATTTGCCCAGCCATATTTGAAGAAATAATAGACATTGTGGTGAATGGTGATGCCTCCGACATCGAAAATTGGACTAATAATACGAATAATATGAAAATCGATAATCTTACAAAAAGAGACCTCGGTAAACATAAATCAGATCCCTCTCAATCAGCTTTAAAATGATTATATGAGCATCTTTTCTTTTTAGCTACAAATTTTTTTTTGCCTACGAAACTCCGTGCTGAAAGATATTTGCCGTTGAACTCTATAGCATCAAAAGATTAGACAAGTGTAGCATATATGCTATTATAATATAATTTGGCCATTTATGCGAGATATTGATTTCCAAGGGCTGTCATTTTTACTTTAGCACAAAGTTGAATTGTTTTCATATGAGTTATATTCCATAATATAATACAGTCTTATCTAAGTTTGCTTACGGAACACCTAAATGAGGTTCCATTTAAAGTGTCTACCTGGCACAAATGTTACGCGCTTATCTAATGAATTTCGCACATGTGTATAATGTCCATACGAAAGACACGAAGCGTACGAAAGCCAAGTACATTCACCAGCGTTTATCTGACGCTAGATGTAAGTAGACGTCTAGTGATAAAAAATAAAACAATGCTGAATAATTCATCATACGGTGGGAAAATTTATGTGTGAAGAATAAGTACCATATCAATGGCATGAAAACATACTAAGTTATTTCCATAGCAGCTGAACTAATCGACGAAAATTAGCAAAGCGTGAGCTACCACCATGTAAAAGCTGTCTCTCTTTTCTAAAGTCTTTACAGCATAAACGTTTTACGTGATATATTTTGAACAAAAAAAATATCAAAGCTGTAAAATCTATGTTCATCCATTGAGCAACCTAAAAAGTGTCTATCAATTTTACATTTCCTGTTTAATCTGGCGCGGTGCAGCCAAGAGAAGTTTACAGTGAAATATTTTTAAAAATACATCAATCCAGAAATAAGGTCACGATTGTGGAGTATATTTTCAATGAAAATAATATTAAATATTATTCGTCCATCTAGTGTACACGCATCCGTTTCTAAAAGCTATCATTAACACGCCGAAAAGATTCATAATCATCGTGCTTAACTTAACTTACAATCGGATTGATTCCAATCAATATGAAGGCTATTATAAGGAAACGCAGGCATTAACTTTGAAAGAAAACTCTTCGCAAATCAATGATTTCAATTTAAACACTACAGTGAAAAAGCTTCAAAACTTCAAATCTTTTAAACTGTACGATAAATTACTCCAAACGAAGATATAATTGAAAAGCTCGAAATAGTACTGCGATATTATTTTCTGGTTTAATATTCACTTTGTCTTAATAGTCCATCAAATTTTTAGCAGGAAATTGTTATACTGATTGCCGGATTCAACATACTTTTCATGTATTCTGGAATTTAAAAATGCGCAAAAATTAAAATTAATAATTTTTTCTTAGAAGAAAAGAAGCGTTTGGTATTTCATAATATGAATTGCAGTTTACGAAAAATTGAAATACGATATGAACTATTAGGTTTAAAATGTTGGAGCTACTTCATAAGTTCAAATGTGAGAAGTTTTTTTCTTAGTTGTTAACCTGGAACCTGCAAATATCTTCGCCAATCAAATATATAGTCTTTGTGTCTTGGAACGATTTATTGATGGCATAGCTTCGACAAAAATGAAAAAAATTTCTTACCTCGTCAAATCTACCTTGCATTATGAAATCTTCATCTCTTGTTCAATTTATTACTATTATCGTATAGCGCATTTAAGAAGTAAGGGCTAGTCAAAGGTGTGAAAAAAATAGAGAGAGTTTTTCGGAACTGTTGTATTTTTTATATAATTGAATAATTTTCACGAAAATTTCAAATAAAAATATTGTTCCTAGATGTAATTAGCCCCCTCTTAAAATCGTGCCCCGTGGTGACCATCAGTACTTCTAAGTGACCTATTCAAAATGAATGAAGTAAAAAGGAATTACTAGTTTAATAGTTTATCTCGTGCTTAAGGGGTTACTCAGTGGCGAGTGGTGAAAAATTACTGTGGGTAAGCCGATGATTTTCTAGCATCAATTTTCACAGATGATTCGCAAGCCAGGAGCGCTACCGGCTTTTTGATTTGTTTCCATATCCTATTGAGGAAAACCGAGCTTCCATTCCAACAAACGGGAGTTGAATGCCCACGGCAAATTAAATTATTAATGAATTCGAGACTCGGAAAGCTTTGCTGCAACTCTTACAGATGTTGATCGCTTTGCTGGCTATTATGGAACTATGAGGATGTGTAGAATGAACAGAATGGAGTAAGATGGAATAAACACTGAGATCAAGTGGAACGATTGTGCATCTTTACAGTGATGCATGCAAGTAAATAAACACTTTATTCTCTTATAAAACTAAAGTGTTAGACATTTTTGGAACATATTTGGAAAGGGTAGCCGATGGGAATCAGCTTATATGAACGCCTCGCCACTGGGTTATATAGGTGTAGTGCTGCCATCTCTAAAACCTGCCCCCCAGGACCGGAAGCGTAAGTTCCCCGGATTTTGGAGCTTTCACCCCGGACATTTCAATACTTTTTCCATTCACTTACATCTTGATTAAAGTAAATTTTACTCCGTACTTGATAGAAGAAAACTTTAATTTAAGTCTTTTTTGTTGCATGAAATAGTGTGTTTAATCGTTGTTGTGACGACAATTGAGTAATTTTGCTTTATTTTTTAACCTTCTTAGGTATTAAATAAAAGATAAACAAACCCAATATTAGTTACTCAGTTAATAAAATTAAATGAAACTTAACTTTTTATTTTTTCATACAATTAACAATATTTACTTTAGTTTTAAAAGAAGTTAAATCTTAAATCAAATTCAAAAAGTTATAATAGTTTATGTTTATCGGATTTACCAATAGCTTTCAGAACTTCTTTCTTAGTTAATAAAAAAATATAGAATTCGGTGCGATCCTTATAGCCTCTGAAGTTGAATTTAATTTTGCGTAGTGCCGAGACTGTTTCAGGATTAAATGCATTCCTTTCTTTTGTCCACTGATGCGTCATGAGAGAAAATATTCTTTCAACATGCGTATTATGCGCAGGGATGCAAAAAATTGAGCTATTTTTAGTAATTCTTTTGGTTTATGATCAATTCAGAAATGGTCTCGGAAGTTTCATTTACCGTGGTTGCTACTTCGAGGAGTTTCGTAGTGATGCCTTCATTTCTTACATCGAAATATTGAACTACCAAAGGAAATAGTTTCTCACTGCCATGGTTGCTAGCATCAGTAGCCGCGCTTATAAACGGAATGTTTTGGAAGTCATTTTTTAGTTCGGCAATCGACAAAGGACTGAAAACTCCTGTAGCTATTGCTGTAGCTTTAGTACGATTACATGAATGTTTTTTAGCTATTTCTGACCACGAAAAGATCTCGCGATTGAGAGCGCAAGGACAATCCAGAGAATTGAAAGACATGTGATGGCTGACTGTATGATAAACGAGTGCGCCTTTAGCTGCTAGAATTTGAAGGTCTTCCGGGTTTGATGTTACAAAAAATGTAGATATTTTTGAAGAGCCTGCTTGATTTTTCATATTAGTTTTGTGTTTCTGTGTGTTCAAATGTTCATTTATGTCAGAGACGCCTTTGTCCGGGTTGCACCCGGACTACAATTCAAACCCCGCCCGGACACTACCCGGACGTGTTCCAAACTAGGACAAATCCGGGGAAACCCGGACGGATGGCAGCCCAACATAGGTGTTATATTTTTAAAAAATCGATCAATTTTTTTTTATTTCATATGAAAGTATAGTACTACTACTTAGAGTATTTGAAGTAAATTCGAGCAACACTACTGGAGTTATAGAGATTTGAATACCGCGTGGTCGGTACGTGCGCTTTCCCTTACCTAGCGTATTATACGCATGCGGCGAGGTTCTACCGCGAAAAATCAGCTCCTTTCTTTTTCGTTAAACATCACAACATCAAAAGGATGCTCTGAACATCGCGAGTGAGGCGAACGAATTACTGTATGAACCTAGAATCAACGACTCGATGTAAGTCGCTAAAATTAACTTTAAATCATTAAATCGCGGTAAAAAAAAAACTTTAAACGCGTTTTTCTCGAAACTTTGTTTTTTCGTGTGGTTGGCACGATTTCTCGCGAACGAATCGACCGATTTTGCTAAAACTTTGGGCAGTTCCTCTTTATAGTATTGACTCGTGCTTGAGAAAAAGGATTTTCATTCGGTCGACTCGTTTTTGTTTTATACGAAAAAATATTTTAAAAACGTTGAGAATCGGAAAAATGCTAAAAAATATGGAAAAAAACTTTAAACTTCATTTTTTCTTAAATTCCTTCATTCAAGCACAAGCCAAGGGCATAAACTATATGAAATTTTTTGAATTTTTGATTTGAGATGAACCTGCACCGAAATATTCTGCCTACTGCAAAAAAAGGTTGGACGAGGTTTTCCTGCAGTTTTCTCCAGGAAAATCGACAATTTTCAATGTTTTTAGCTGAAAATTCGGAAAGGCTACTTTTTCATTCTAAAAGGGAAAACATCTCGTTTATTATTTATAGAAAAAAAGTTGTGCTTAAAAACAAAAGCTTTGATTAAGCACTAAAAAAATTACTAAACTATTGTTGTTGGTCAACAATCGAGCTGATAACTTGAGTTATTATTTTGAGTTGAAATTTACGAGTAAGTTATTTAATACATTGTGTGCAAACTTGATATAAATAGAACAAAAAAACATTGCATTAAAGCCATAGTATTATACAATGGATCAATTTTTTTTAATGTTTTTCTTCAAATCACTGCCTAGCCCTAGCCTCAAACTAAAGAACATACACTCAAAAAAAATTGTATTTTTTTGAACAATCGCATAATTTGCTTCCAGTAATTACGATAATTATTTAGAATTCAATTATATTTTCAGGTTGAGGCCAGTCGTGAAATGTACCAAGCGGTAATGGAGGAAGTTGTCCGGTTCTTAGAACGATGTCATCGTAATTTAGATTTCATTCAAAGTGAACAAATGGCACGATCAAAAAGCATAAATTACGTGTGTCGCAATGATTCACCTTGTGAAGTTGATCCAGCAAATGCAAGAGCACGAAGCAGTACAAATCTGATGGATGATACTATAAAAAGCTGCCCCAATAAAAACGCAGATGAAACAGTTGTGCCTTCTTTGCCCGCCACTATTGCATACAGCAATTACAAAGATTATACTTGGTACGATGGCAGATAATATTTTGCTAGATGAGATTCGGTATACGATTTGCAATGAAATCATAAGTTGTAAAAAATGATACATTGTTTGATGATCGAATTGATCATTTGCTTAAGGATAGGAAATATAATTGTAACCAAATAGCTATTAAAAAGATAGAGTCTCATTGTGAATGTGATCGTTGATTTGAAAAAATTGTGAAAATTTCTTAATTTCTGCAGTTTTTCTCTAAAATCGGATCAGCTATCGCAGGAAATATTCTGATTTGAAAAGATTCAAAACGAGCTGATCATCATCATTAAATACGATGAGTTTTATTTTTCATATTCCCAAAACCATACTTCAAAAACTTTTCCGTCCATTGAAATAACCTCAAGAATTCACGAAATATTAATAGTAAAGTTGAAATCGTTGCCTTAAAATTTGCATGCTTCTGCTATTCAGACAAAAACTCATTAATTTACACCATTGAGCAGCGTACATGCTTTCATTCAGTATTCAACTCGAAACATTGACTAAATGGGCAAAAGATTAAGAATGTATTCCACAGGATGATTTATTTTTTACACGAAAGTGCAAGCAATATCCATACATTCCAGACATTCTTGCAACATACTGACAGTGTTTAAATTTAGTTTGCATTGCCGGGAAACTATTAATTATAGACGCAGGATTAATCACAGGAAGACGCGTCAACCATACTACACTCTATGAGCGTTAGAAACGCAACAGCCATAGTGACTTTCATATGCGATTAAAAACGATTCTCAAGACACATTCTATTAATACATCATAAATCACTTCGCCCATGCTATGTAGATACTGTCCAGACTCGAAAATCGCATAGCGATCTGATTATAGTCGAAGAAAAAGAAGTAAGACACCCTCATTTGATGCAATACTCTATGTTACCCGATTAGGAAGTCTCGCATACAATTTGAGACTGCATTTGTAATGAAATTTATCTTTTAACCAAATTGGTGGCAGAAAATTAGGATCACTATGTCACGTCTAATGTGGGTTAAACCATTTTGGGAGAATGTCTGTATTGGATGTATGAAGTTGAATATTATTAGTTCAATGACCACCTATTTCGCTTTTGGATATCAAATGGGGACCTAAAAATTTGGTTTCTAGACATACGAATCTAAATCTCCATTAATAACTAGCAATCTCATTAAAAATTAGTTAGTTGCGGTTTTAAATCAATTGAAGAATTATTGTTATCATTGTATGTATTTTAAAAGTAAACCGTTCTGATTTCAAGACAAACAAACTTTTAAATCGGTCAAATCTTCCTCTTGTATTTGATTTTTTTTGTGATTCACAAAGATATCAGAGTTATTACCAAAGCAATACGATCATGCTACGACATGGAAATAATATAGAGGTAGAAGGAATTGATAGTAACTAAATTTATGATGTGCTTATGCAAATAACTCCTAATGAAATTAAATTTATTCGTTATTTTGATCCAGCCTTTTTCGTTCAAATAAAATATTGAGAAATCTGATTTACATTAGAAATGAATTACCAAACAGCAATACAGTTTTATACTCTTTTCTGTTTTGATTTTCGCAGGAGACGATCACCAAAACGAAATGTAGCATCGCAACTTGCTAATGCCGATTACAACGCGGAGAAACTTGCACGGGAAGCTTTTCGTTTGCTACGAACCGCACAAAACTTGCTCAATACTCAAGAACCGGATCTAACAATGCCTAAGCCCTCATTGTTTTCCCAATACAGTGTAAACGCACCAAGTCCACTGCCAAACCATGTGAAACAGAAACCATCAGGGAAGTCGCTACCTAGACAAAATCCTTGCCAACGAGAATCCGATCCGTTTGGCTTGGGTTTTGCTCGTAAATTAAATATGCGAGTATCACGATCCTCGCTGCGCAGCAGCACTGACGGATCCGTGCACTCGACCTCTTCTTCGAAGACGGAAACGGATGAGGAAATCTGCTCTCCTCCTATCAAAGAAACCGCTGCCTCTACGGAAGACGAAAGTGGTTTCAGCTCAATCAGTTCCTTTCAAGAAATCGGCCTGCCACTTCACTCGACCATGGTCAGCCATAGTAATAGTCCTCACTCAGATGATTCAAGCGAATCGAACCACGAAATTGAATTGGAAAGCAAGAACTCAACATTGAAAGCGTCGCAGGGCAATAACATTGGTCTTTTACAACACGGTCATCGAAGGTGGGAGTCGGCGCCTGTTGTCCCACCGAGGCCTGGACTACACTTATTTTCAAATCTATCGGGGGAAGAGTCGTCTTCTACAGTACTATGGGTCTAATTGTTCTCTCCCAAAGGAAAAATTCCACACAGAAACTGGAAGCTTCGATTCGCATTTATTAGGAGTAAATAAGCTGCATTTATAAGGTCTACCAAAGACGAAAACAATGAGACAACGGCGTCGAAAAGGAAGTTTTATCATTAGATATGACGTTCAGCTTGGTCTTTCTGTTTATAAATCTACATAGGCGACAAAATGCAAACGTTAAATTATCATTATTGCGCTTCAACGCAAAACACGTTGAGATTCGAAACATGCGACTTGCACCACCAAAATGACTCGAAAAATAAATAGTCTCCACCGCTACTATAAGTTACTACAATGAGAAGTATGTCCTGATCTATGCTTGGTACGTTTTACAATGTGGAGGCATAAGTTATTGCTAATACTAGGATTAAATGTAAATAAAAATTTGTGACTTCGCACAAAGCTCGTGTATGGTCATACACAGATTCGAAAAATGTATCAATCTAATGTGAAATGATCTGAAAAACTCGAAATTTTAATTTTACTTTAGCTTACTCTTGTGCTTAAAACAATTTTAATCATAAAGCAGTAATAAAATGGCTTTTAAAACGAAAAAGATATTTTGTTTGCTTTCATATTATCACAAGTGAGTGCCCGCTAAATAGGCATAGCTGAATTTATTAAGATTCAACTAAGATTCAGATTTTGTGATACCAAAGCAAGGTAAGAGGGGTAAGCGGTCAAATGTGTCCAGTGCCTCGAAAAATGAGTCTCTGGAAGAGATTTTTTCAAGGGTATATTTAAATAATACATAGAAGTATCGATTACATATGTTTATCGGTTTTTGAGAAACTGAAAAACATTTCTATAAATTGTTTTTCACCACGAAAAAGTTTTCAAACTTACTAATTTTTCCAACGTTGGAATGAAAATGCCGCTTCCTGATCTGCATCATTACATCAGCAAAATGAATGTACTTTAGGGCAACAAAACTCAAACGAAAAAAATGATTCTTGAAAAGTTCTGGACGTCTTTGATTCCTGAATATTTCAGTGAAATTTATTTTGGAAAATACTTATCTGCCGCTTGATCGTATGAAAATGTATTGTTTAAATGAAAAACAAGAGAGGTAAAAAATTTCAGCTCAAATATTTCTTCACTCACAGCCTTTAATGGATATATTTTCGTCGGAATTAAGTATGTGTGCAAATTTCATAATAATCTGTAAGGTAGATGAAAGTTTAATAACGATTACGATTTGAAGTTAAACAAAACCTTTCAATATCTCATTATAATGATTATTAAATTATTATCCTAGGGTTGTATTGCCATCGGGATTGCTGTGCGTAAAGTTTAATAAGAATCGGTTCAGTAGTAGTAATTACGAAATCGATCGCAAGATTGCACAAAAAGCGAAGTGAACTTAAATAAAACGCTTTTAAAAACTGATATTGGCTCTTTATGTAATAGAAAACCATTATGGTAAGCAAAAAAGACTGAAATTACATGAGTTTCCGTCAGCGATTGCAAATTTGTTAACACAGAAAAACCTACAATGCGTTAAATAAATCCAAACTTGTAAGGTTAAATGCGGCATTCAACCCCCATGCAACGTTAGGATTTTTAGATACAATTTATAAATAAGTTTACTCTAGTCTTTTCTCAGGATAATTTATGGAAATGCCTAAATGAGCAATTATCAATTCGGATTGTCGTGTATTATTGTAACAGGCTATTGTTCCAAGATCGGTCAATATATATGCTTGCTTCTAGTTTCGTTATTCTTAATGGAAATGGACATGTTTTAATTATCATACAAAGGCCAATTGTATCGTAGCTTCCAGCAAAGTCTCACTTGAGTTGCTTACAAAGCGTGAACTGGAGGTCGGAGTGATAGTATTCATTTTAATGTAAAGCATGTTTCGCCGGATCGGGAAAGAGATTACTGCCACAAAAATTTCAATGAGATAAGGTTGCAACAATTCATGCCAAGCATTCTCAAATGTCAACGGATACTAGGGCGAATTCGCAGCACTACTGTTATACAACGCGCTATGTAGAATTTTATAAGCGTATTTGTGTTTTAATCTTTATTGGTACACATGCCATTCTCACACTAAATCTGTCACGGCATAAATAATATATAGCACAAAATTAATATATAGCACAGACATAAGAGCAAAATTGCCGCAACTCTGTTATACAATTCGCCATGTGGAATTTTGCATGCGTATTGGTTTTCTAATTTGCATCGGTACATACTCCATACTTTGGTCGCGACATGTATACGTACACGAATTGCTGACATACAAATGCGGCCACGTCACAATACATTTGCCCAATTCCACTTGGAGAAATTTCGTTGTGTGCGTTCACTCGTTCTTTCGCGCGCGAGCTTAGAAAAAGAAAACAGAGTGCTCTCTCTGAAGGAGGAGTAATTTTTGCATCTTTTGTCTCATGTTGTTTTGACAGCTCGGAGTTTCCGTGCTATATATTCTTTATGCTATGGCTTCTACCCTGCTGGCTCTTGCATGGATCAAATATTGCTTGGCAAGATCTTTCGTTCGGATTTACCGATCGATTTTTCAAAGAAGTCCGTAAGAATCCACGTTTCACTGCCATATAGAAGTACTGATCTTATAATCGTTTCATATATCCCAAGTTTGTTATTTCTGTGAACATTCTGCGACTTTACTATTGGGAGAACATAAAAGTATGTCTTGTTGGCTAGATTAATTCTGCGTTGAATTCCGTCCTTTTCAATGCCACCTCTACCTAGCTGGGATCAAGGTAGATGAAGTTTGCAGCACTTTCTATGGGAAAGTTGTACACCGTCAGTCTCAGTAGTACTGGCACGTTACTTTGTGTTTGGCTCATAATTTTAGTCTTCTCTCATCCCGATATCTTTGGCTGCTTGTCACAAGGTAACGAAAGGTGTCTATGACATGAACATGGAAATGGACGAGCCAATATACTGATGAGATCAGCATAAGCTACTAGCTACGTTAATTTGATTGAATAGTAGCGTACCACGAGTCCATGTTTACATTTTTCTGATAGCATGCTACAGAGCAATGCTGTAGAGAGTTGAGGCGAGGCTCCTTGTTTCAGACCTGTATCTGTTGAATAACTTGGTGTAAGGTCCCCGTCGATTTGCCAGATTAAACTGTGTTCACCATCATCAACTTGACCATTCTCATAAGTTTGGGCGGTATATTGAAGTTAAACTTAACTTTCTACGGTACCTCACGATCAATACTGTCATAATGTTTGCTGAAATTTCACATACTCCTGTATTTATCACAGCATAATGTCTCCCTTTTTGTAGATTGAGTACAAAATCGACTTGCACCATTCTTCGGGTAACGATCAACTCGTTGGGAATAGGACGGTACCTCTTGGAGTCGAAAAAAGGTTTTGGAAGTACTCCACGACACGGGACAACCATATATGTACTTGGCGCAAACCTTTTACCAGTGAGAACGTGGTCAATTTGATTGAAAGTAAAGCCATCAAGAGAAGCCCACGTCTTCCTAGAACGTTCTTGTGGGGAAAGCATGTTGACAAGATTTCTGATGCTGGCAAAATCTATCAACCGTTGACCGTTGTTGTTTGCTTACTTATGAAGACTATGAGAACCCGTCTTGCCTCATTACGTGACTTTGCTCACGTCCCATTTGAACATTGCAGTCAGTGGCGTACCCAAGGAGGGGTTTACGGGTTCACCCCCCCCCCTGAAGTGGTCAGGAACACGCTCACCTGTGATTATTACCCTGATTTGATTCAGGTTCTGTTCTGTCTACCTCATGCGTTACGTGGAAATGACGACAAATTTGATTGAGAGCGCAGAGTTGCTTCCCTGCATGGGCTGCAAACAAGCTTAGCCAGCCCTGATTACGATAATACTCTGTCTGTGCTTAGTGACAGTTTCACTTTCCCACGGCATTTACTTCATTAGTTGCTTTCTTTTCTGGCCTGTAGGTATTGAAGGCGTTTCAATATATGTACTTGCAAACATGCATATACACTTTACGGTTCCAAGGAAATCTACAAATACAGTGTAGATTCTTTCACACGTCAAGCGCATAGTTTTATAATTTGAATGAAAATATCATGAATGATTCAAGTAAATGAAACCAGACATGCAATCGGGCTAAAGTCTGCCAGAATTATTTTTGGAGGACTCCAACTTTGACCGGTGAAAAAGTATGATTAAGTATGATTACATAATTATATCTTCATATCTACACCAAAGCACTAGCAAACGTACCTAGTCTAGACTTCAAAAATATTGCCCCCCCCCCCTTATCAAAGTCCTGCGTACGCTACTGATTGCAGTCCCCTGTGAATTCTGTGAAACCTTCTGATCAATATCAAAAAATGGATGATCGATTGCATGGTTCATTTTAATTTCAGCCCTTTGGTTCCCATTCAAAAGTTAGATCCTTCCAACATGAACGCGTAACGTATCATACATATGTACATTCAGTAGAAATTAGCAGGAAATTTTTAATGCAAATCGTAAACGTGTCGTATTTCCAAAAATATTCAGACACAGAGAAACAACCCAAAAATAAGCAAAGAACCGGCTTCCATAGTTGTTTTTTCTGTTTTCAGATTTCATACGTAAACGGGAATTTGCACTTATTTATTCGATAATGACTTTTATCTTCCTCCTTTTATGCGAACCAACTTCCATAAAACGTGAACTGATAATGTGTTGCATAGTTCGCTGACTGACCTAATTTTTTTTGAATTTTTGCAAACGTGTCAAAACATAAAAGTTCAAATCTTGAATGATTTAATTATACAACTCCTGTTTGTAGCCAGTTGAAGGTGCTACTCAAACAGTCGAATAATGTGTCTGAATCAACAATAATTAAGTTTTACTTCAACTATAAAAAGTGCTTTGCTTAGCTCCGCAGTCTTGGCTTCTGTTGTTTAAGAGCAGTCAGTTACAAAATACGTTGCGTAATTGCAGCGGCCTATCTTGATCTTGGAGCTAATGAAAACAGAACGAAATATTCCATTACAAACGGAACAGAAAATATCTTCGGCGATATTTAATTGAGTTTGAAAGATCCCCTGAGCATCTTTCCCAACATTAGATAAATCAGTGTGTTTTCTTTCGCGGCTGGTTCTCTTGCATGGTTCCAAGCTCGGTGAGTCAACTTGCTAAATTTTGTCATCGGACGGAGGTAATAGATTCAAAGTGTGATTTATAAACCGATTGATTGGTGATCTTTGATCAGAGAAATGCAACATTCGACTCGGGGCTTATGACGCAAATGAAATTGAGAAATCTGATTGACTGGGATTGGAACATACTTTTGGATGGTCGTTTTTTCTAGCTGTGTGATCTTAAAATCAATGGCAGTCGAAACTTAATCCATCAGAGAGAAATCAAATATCAATTGGAAACGGTGGCCAAAAATGCCAAAAATCCAAAAGAGACCTAACACTGAGACGCTGCCGCCATCAAGCACTTAGCCTAAGTGTCGGAATCGGAATTTCGCTGAATAGGCGTTCCGTGTTCAAATTTCGATTATCTAAATTGCTCAACTTGCACCGCTTACGGTTTCGATTAAACATTCCGAGCGAAATAAAATGTGTTGAGGATTTCATTTGATCAGCCAGAATTTGTGGTTAGAGCGATGTTTCCTTGATATTTGCTGAACAATTGATATTCGGAGGCTTTGAAAAAGACCATTTACTGATTGCTGATCGTGAGCTAGAATTCGAAATTGAGTTGGAGCAACCAAGGCGCGAAAAGATTTTTGGAGCGTTTGTTTCCCCTATTAGTGTATAATCGAAAACAAGTAAAATAACTTTCATTACCGAAGCTTGCAACTAGTAGATGAAGCGTCGCACAAACACATGCTTCGGACGAAGTAGTGTTTTAGTGGTAGTTTTTTTTTAGAGAAATTTTCTGTCATACATTTGAAACCTGAAAATTAGAAAGCAAAAGCAAGCTTATTTGTGGGATTCCAAAAATGCTTGGGTTCTTTGAAAATTTTCATTTCAAGGAAATAACAGAGATTTTAGCATACACCTTACCGAATGTTATGAACATTTCGAACTGGCAGATGATATACAGATGCTGATTCTTTGGAAGAATTTTGACTTTAAATTTCTTTTGAAATGTTTGTGGCTTTGCAAACGACCATAATATAATTCAGATTACTCAAGAACACCATGATTACCCTATCAACTTAATATAAATGTAGATGATATGTAGAAGTCATGCAATGTGGATTGCTCAACGTAATTTTGTGAAATTTATGATTTTTAGCATCCTGTAGCAGTAGATAACCTATACAGCTATGGAGTTGCCATGTTGGTATTTACTGAATCAAAGAACACAAATAATAGTATATTGTAAAAATAAAATGTTTTAATATATACACTCAAAGAAAATAACACTCTTGCGGTGCCTGAGCTTTTTCAAAACACCACGAATATTAGGTTGTTAATTAGAAATTGCAGAAACGCAGAGGAAGTTCCATTTTCGATGCTTTTGAGCTAGGAAACTGAGCTTCCTGTTAAATAGTTTCCGTTCATCACATATGTAATAAGTGTTTTTGGAAATTATTGATGGGAAACCATGTAAAAGTGCATTAAATATTACATATAAAGTGGTAAAATCCGATGGAGTTTCAATTCGGCATGGTAGTTTTTAATTTCCTAAAAGTGAGAAATGAAGCTACTTCCTTTTGATGTAAGCTATTTACTTATTGATGGTGTTAAAGTGTGAACTAGAGTAAGTCAAATACTGATTGTCTCTGTCATTCTCCTCACTGCGTCATTCCTGTAATCAAAAATCAATTTATTTTTCATTTGATCTATTATATAATCGAACCACTAATGTAACAAGCAGCGGAGTACGTTTTAATCGACCAAGCTACCAGTAAAATTTAAATATTATTACTAATAATGATGGCACCAATTCATGAGAGTTGGCGAAACGTTAAAAAAGTTAATATTAAACATATACGCAAGAATTGCAAACGCAGCTAGTATCTACATTTTTTGATAAACGACTGGCCATACCCACCTTGAAAAAGAAATCAAGGAAAGGCAGTTGAAGAGATACTGCAGACTCTTTGGGTAATGAGCAGCAAGTCAAAAACAGGAAAATTTGTAAATCATGTTATTTTAAAAAAGCACCATTTAACAGAGTCATATAATCAAAAGTGTCTTAAAAATATATGCGGCGAACACAAGATTGAAGCATATGTTGATTGTGTTTAATATTTAAATGTTATTTTATTTATAGTGTGGATTTTAATTTCGTTAAAAACAAAAGAGAATCGCGTTTTTTGTGGTTGTTTTAAAAAAGATTTTTAAGACTGTTCTTCAAGATCTCAGTAAAAGTAGGCTAAGTTTTAATTTTATTACTTTTTACATAAAACTTATAAGAAAAACTGCCGTTTCTTTTATATTTCCATGGATAGGTAGATATAATAACAATGCATGAAATTAATGAGGATAACAACTTATTTTAGTCAAATCGTTAACGACTATCCAGATTTCATTTGTGAGCTGAAGCCAAGAAGCTTGATTTATAAATAAGTGAAAATAATTTCAAGTTAGTTTAAGATACAAGCAACACCCCACTTACAAACCTCTACACCATTCTACCAACTACGCTCAGCAACCCCTCACATCACAACACAAATTACCGCTACACACCTGACAACCCCAACCAACCAACCGCAACACCCCTCTTACAAACAACAAATCACCGCCACCAGGCACCCGTACACCAGACACAAAAACGCACTGATTCCCCATCCAAACCCCTTGTATCCGTGTACACCAACAACCAACCTTCACACAACAAACCTGCACTGGTTGGAAGTGATTGAAAAACAGGTTCCCACCCATACAAAACCTGGTTCCAAGGTACGTCACTTACTATCAATAATGAAAAGCAAACAATTTTCAAAAACCAGACCAGTGTGCATACGCAATACGGCAAATACTAATTGCCTGACTAATTTCCGTTTCTCGCGTCACTCGATAAGAAATTTATACTAAGGGAAATGAGAAGTTCCTTTTGATTCGGACAGCAAATACAAAATGCTAGTGGTTAGAGCTTAGACACGCATCACACGATAATAGAAATGTGATGAAATGTTTGATCATAGAAGTTTTATCATTGGATATGATCGTGTAAAACTGTTTATTTTGCAATGATTTTTTTCATCATATAGCTATTATCAAAAATCTCGCATAGATTCATCATAATAGCTAGTACATAGGTCCATTTCCAAAAGTGCGTTTATCGAAAATGCATTGTCTGCTGAATTATCCAATGGAAAGCTTATTATCAGTGGGGCTTAACCACCATATTTATCCAAAATGTGAGATAAAAACTCAAACGTAGCACTCAAGAACACTTTTCCCGCATGCATGTTGATCAACTATGTCAAAGAAATGTGATGTAGTGTAATGCACCATTTTATGTTGCCGTCCATTGTTTCATCAAAGCTATACCTATGATCATATCTTTGATGAAAGATTTCATCATATTTCAATGCGTACCTTGGCCAGAGCACTCCATTCACACTACTACCCATTTGGCAAACAGTTTGCGATATTTGCCGAACATCTACTTGCCTGGAGTGAGCGTTGCAGGCATTACTGAACTCCGTTGTATTTCAAAACATCTTTTGTAGCTTTCACGTGACTCGCGACTATTGATCTTTGCGACCATTTGATCGTAAGGCAATCGCCAAACACAAATTAGTTGCATACCTGTGCAGATGAACATAGGTAAGAGGCTTCGGAAGAAGACTGAAGCTTTAAGTTCGGAACCATTTGGAAGGCATTCTACTTGCTTGGTGAGATGTGGGTGGTGAAACTAATTGTATCTGTGGAACGAATTGAAAGTTTGCGATATCGCGATCTAACTAAACCTTAGCTTTACAGTGGAAAGCTACACTTCTGGTGTAAATTACACAAGCACGTATTAAAGTCGCTTCATACCGTTAAGAAAAATTGTCTGAAGGCATTTAAGAAATTCTAAAGAAATGTTATGAGCTCCTTTCACCCACTTCTGAGGATGCATTTTAATGGGCATGTGTAAATGGAAACGTGAGTCAACTATTGTTATCCACTTACCTGTCTCGATGAAACAATGCAACTGTTCCACTCGGAGTTTACATTCGAGTGAGTTTGTTCCGTTTGCAAAGTTCAGTGTTTCCGTGGCAGCAGTTTGCATCTGAAACTGGCGAAGCTGTTCAGGTATTTCGTGGGAAGCGGAATGGATTATGGGGGATTGTTGTTTTCTATGGCGAATTCAGCATGAGTTTATATAACTTATGAAAGACAGACAAGTGATCGCTTTCTTTAGCTATCTTCTTATTGCACACGCTCTGGTTTTCTGCCTATACTACCAGAGTGTGTAACTAACTGAGTGAGAACTTTTTACTGTTGCTTTGTTCAAATATAGGAAATCATTAATTTTCGAAACAAATGATATGAGATTTGTACCTGAGTATTTAATAGCACTGTGGAAAGATACTTTTTGAAATATGTATCAGGGCTAATCGAGCATGTTAGAATACTAGCATGGATTTCACCTACCAGTCCTTGTGATTTAATAAATGCTTAGTATGTACATATTTGAGTTTTCCCAACTTAAGATTCGGAGGGGAGAGAAACGGAAAATTTAATAAGCCGCGAAGTGCGACCCTTGAGGTCCACACGGTCAACTTCCGAGTAATATCTACATAAATATTAAAAATATTAAACACAATAATAATTTTGGAAATAATAATACTTTAAATGATAACAACGAGAGGTATTCAAAGCAGTAACAGGAATAAGTTAATATTAATCATATCATCTACGGGAGGGTCCATTGATTACGTAAGGTTTTTGGTCGATGGAGACAGATTGATTTGATTGAATATTCACGCGGATCAATCGAAGCGGAGTGGCAGGTTACTAAGCCTCTTCTGCGTTATTTCTTATTTTCATACCGATGCTTTAAGGACAAAAGAGCACTAGCAAATATTAATGCAGTTTTTGTTATTACGCCCACTAAGAACATTTTGTCACGTGGTGGCCATTTTGAAAAGTTTTGTTCAAAATTGACATGACTTCGGCATAATCATTGAATGTGTATTTTTTTACGAATTCAATGGGACTAATAATTAATTCTTATTATCAGTTGATCTTGAAAAACATTGAATATGCAGTCAATAATCAGTTTAATTGAATATAAAAAGTAAAATATTTTACACATAATGATGGAGAAAGTAATTGAAATCTTACGAACACTAAAAATAAATCCACTAAAAACTACAGTTATTTATTTGATGGAAACCTTTTAAAGCATATGATCTTGCAAAGTATTGACTACAAAACATTTGGCCATTCAAAGCATTGATTACCATAAATGCAGATTTGATTGAAATTTTGTTGGTTTTCAAAATTTAAGCAGTTTTTTTACTAAAATTGAAACACTGTGAAAACTATTCAAAATCTGCTCAAATTATGCAAATATTAATGAATTTTGATTGACTTTACAACAATGTCTTTAGAATAAAAGATATAAAGTAATATCATTCGTATGAACCCTTTTTACACGGTAACTTTGAATGAATTTTAATTTTTAATTTAGTGTTTTTTTTCATAATCGTGAAAAAAAGTTTTGCTGGTTTGTCTTCAAAAGCTGATAAAAATGTATATATTTTATAAACGCGTATTACTGTGTTGTGCAAATCAGGTTAAAAATAAATTTTTAATAAAAAACCCTAAATTTTCGCGTTTTCTTTTTGAAAAGTTTGAAAGTTTTAAGTTAAAAACATCACAAAAATGTCAATACACGTCGATTGACACCTTTGTGATGCAAATACTATATCTGGTTCGTGAGATATAGTGAATGACAGAAATGACCTTGAAAATCACGATGGCTTTTAATGATTTTTTATATTTAATCTAATTTTTTTTGTAATCATAAAAAAAAATTTGCTGTTTTTTCTACAAAAATTGCTTGGAGTATATAAATTTTATAAACATTGATTATTGTTTATGGGATTTGAAGCTCCGTGTCTAGTCGACACCACCGCCCATCAAAAAAATTGACAGTCGTTATACTGCGCGGATATAAATAATTTATAAAAATAGCTGAAGTATAACGAGCTTAATCCATCAACAAGCCTATTCGTGGTCGTGCTGTCTGGTGGCGGATGGTAAATGACAGCACCTGAAGAGGACGCCGTCCGTCACCCCGAAACCACGCTTCCCCATTTAATTGATTATTGTGTTTGGCAAATCAGGTTAAAAAATTATTGTTTTTGGAGAAAACTTTATTTTTTGCACTTATTTTCTTAAATTTAAAAACGGCTCCAGGATTTTTTTTAAATTTCATAAAATCACACAAATTTAAATACGCGTCGATTGGCCCCTTAAAAATGCACATCGTATGTTTGGTTCGCGAGAAATAGCGCATGACAGAAATGTCCTTCAAAGGGGCAAAATAACTAATCCCCCGACTGAAATGTCCCAATAACTAATCAGCTCTTAAGATTGCAAAGACGCTTCGATTGATACCTCAACGAAGTCGATACAACTTTGTTTACGTGCGTTATGCTCATAGAAAAAAACTGTCCACGAACGTACGTACGTACACACACACACATACATCTCCCTTTCTAAAAACACTTTATATATACTCTATAGACCTCAAAACGTAAAGAAAAGTTGAAAATTTCAATTTCCATTTTCGAATCGATTACAAGAACTTCCCATATACTGGGAAGTTAAAAACTGTCCACGAACGTACGTAAACACACACACACACATCTCTCTTTCTAAAAACAGTTTACATATACTCTATAGACCTCAAAACGTAAAGAAATGTTGAAAATTTCAATTTCGATTTTGGAGGCGAAGTCAAGAACTTACCAACCAATATACTGTGAAGTTTAAAAGGTAGGTACATACATAGCTATTCTTAGTTCTTTTTTATTGATTTTGCATGTATTAATGCAATTCTAAACAGTGAATTATTAAATTCTAATGAATATTATCATATACATATAATTCATAGATATAGTCTAGATAATAAAATTTATTAGTAAAATTTACATTAAATTACAGCGACCCGTTGACGTGCCCGTAAATCGATCATAATCTAGACGAATCCGCACGTGGTCAAGCTTTCCAATAAATATAAGACTTCAAGTTGATTTGTTGATTTTCAGTTTATCGATCTAAATTTTGAATTGTAAATGCCTATGGTGCAACCGATTCACGGCCTTGGCACGGAAGTTTCAAGAAATTTATGATTTCCTCAAAACACAAATTACTAACCGCATCAACCGAAATGGGAGAAGAGAATCATTTAAGTGAACTATGTTTCCAATTTATTGGCGAATTCAACCAGAGTATGGCGCATGTCGATTTGATGCAAGTTAGGCAATATGCACAACTGCTCTCAGATGTAGATCTAACAAATAAAACAAATTATGGCTTCTGTGCAGACTGTTTCATGATTAACGATTTTTATTTAAAAAACATTTATATTCCAGCTGTCTGGCTATGGCAAGTATCGAATACGTATCGGCAAACTGTATCTAAGGGACAGTTATTTAATCATTAATAATAATATTACCACTGCTGTGACATGAGCCATTAAAATAATGTTTTTATATCCCGAGCTGACCAAAATGCTGCAATTGCTCCCAAGCTAACAAGGAGAGGTAATAATAATGTTTGAATTATAAAAGATGCGATTCAATTATCTAACGTATTGTGTATGTATTTTTCCTACACTCTGAAAATTTTTCCTAACAAATCCGAATCAGCTTTTTTCACTAATTTCATTTTCTTCAACTCCACCATATTCTCGCACTTTTGATAATCAAAAAGTTATTAACTAAAGTTGACTTAAAATATTGTATAATAAATATTTTTGGTGACGTGTTTCGCCCAAGGCTTTTGATGACGGGTTTATTATAACTTTCAGAGATATCGGAATTAGATAAACCTATCGATAAACGAAATTGCATCGATTAATACAACTAATAGAAATAGAGGAATAATCGAAGCATGATATTTTTGAGAATGAGCGAAAGATGGAAAATATGAATGAACAAGCCGCGAGGTGCGACCCTTGAGGTCCACACGATCAACTTCCCAGTAATATCTACATAATTATCAAAAATATTAAACACAATAATAAAAATGAAAATAATGCTACTTTAAATAAAATGTTGTTTTGTGTTTAATAAGATGTATTCATGTTCAGAACACGTTACCATTCAAAGCGTCGATTACCACAAATGCGAATTTGGTTGAATAGAAATTATTTTAATCTTAAGCAGTTTTTTCATTAAAATAAAAAGATACTGCACTTTGAAAGTTATTGGAAGTCTGCTTAAATTATGCAAATGTTTGGGAGCTTTGTAGGAGACTACCGTGTTCCCCGCAGCGAGACGCTGCAGTTTTAGCATGAGCTTAGTCCTTAATGAATTGTAATACAGAGGGGTTGTGTAAATAATAAATAATCAGAAGGACCGAATTGAGTTCACAAAGCTTTGATTGACGTAACATCGATGTCTTTAGAAAAGCGACATCAGGTATTGTTATTCGTATGAACCCTTTTTACAAATACATATACTTTCAATAAACCTTTTATTTCTTATTTGATTTTTTGTAACCATGAAAAAAGTTTTAATGTTTTTTACGAAAACTGTTGAAAGTATTTAAATTTTATAAACATAGATTACTGTGTTCAATTTTTTTTAAAACCCTTATTTTTGCATTTTTTATTTAATTAAAAAACGTTAACTTAAATTAAAAAACGACTGCAAATTTTTTTTCAAAATTTGATAGAATCATAAAAATGTTAATACGCGTCGATTGATACCTTAACAATGCAAATACTACGTTTTGTTCACGAGATATATCTCGTGCATGACAGAAATGACCTTGAAGGGGTTAAAACAAAAAAAAACATCTGATCAAAGTTTCCTAAAAACTAATCAGCTCTTAAAATTACAAAGACGCTTCCATTGACACCTCAACAAAGTTAATACGACTTTCTTGACGTGAGTTATGCTCGTAGAAAAAAAACTGTTCACGCCATACGCACGTATGTACATACACACACATATACAGATTACTTTCCAAAAACACTTTAAATATACTCTGAAGACCTCAAAACGTAAAGATATGCTGAAAATGTTCGAGACGTTTACAAGAACTTCCAACCAATCTTTTCAGAAAGCAAAATGCAATAACTTTTTAATCCATCTCGCTTCAAATAAAAATATAAATAAACGTATTCATATGTAGTAAAAATGAAATATTGAAATTTTGAGCTGGGTTTTCTAAAATTCCATAGAAACAACGTTTTCTTCTTCAGCACATTTACTAACAGAATTGAGTATTGAATTACGTTCGCAGTTCTTAGTTTGAGTGAACTTTGTTGAGTTGTCATTATAAGGTTGATATTTTTATGAGTCCATTGAATTGTCATTGAATTTAATAAAGCTGTTTTTTTAATTTAACTGAAAAAATTACCTAAGCTAAATTATGATAAATTTATAATAAGTCGGACATGTTTTCTAACAAAAAAAGTGTGTGTCTTTCTTTTTTTGTCGCGAAATGTATATTTTGTTTATCCGCTTGCTTTTCTCTTGTCAACAATCACAATACTGCTTGTTTATACACGGTGCAAACGTTAATGATTAAAATAATGAAATAGAGTCATAAGCATTACTTACACTTAAAAATGCTTAACAAATTTCATAATTCGGCAACTTAGTTTATAGAAACAGTTTATTAACTAATGGGCAACGAACAAGAAAAATCTCTAATATTTATAAAATGAGATATAAGAAAGTCAGTTATTGCTCGACGAAAACAAAAGAAAAATTAAGGATGTTGTTAAAAACTATTTCCGTTCCACTCAGAAAATTGGAAAAACAAGGTAAAATAGTTCACCGCAATTTACTTCGGACAATAACGGAAATTAAAGTATGTATATGATAGCAAATACTTAGTGATTGTTGCTATAAATTATCACAACAAGAATTAACTCAATGCAAACTAGATATTTTTTATATTTTATTTAAATATTTTTTATATTTTATGCAAACATTTTTGCTACATTTTTTCTTTAGCGAAATTATTCGGAACATGTATGATTTGCTGAAAATACTTTACTAAAGGGTTGAAGCCGTTGAAGTCAAAAAAGGGAAATGGAATATCCGTGTACGGGAGTTCGCTTATAGGCTTTTTTTCTCACTCTTGTTCACGTATTTGCAATTTGTTGTGACACGGGAGGACACGGGGAAAAATGAAATTGCTTATTTTACATTTGACCAATTTTTTTGTAACAGAAATGATTTGTTGGCGAGTAAGTAATTAGAGGTTGTACACCGAAAGTCATTGATTTACTTGAGTGATTGGTTGGTTGGTTGGTTGTAGTGGCAGCCCTCTTTATCAAAAAGATGGCTCACTTTAGCCAAGATAGGCCCATTGTGATACCACAAAAAGATAAGGGCGGTACTGGAACCTGTGAGATGACGAGAACCATTTCGATTCTCGTACGAAGCCGGCTATGCAGCCGATATTTAAATCAGCTACTTCCGTGAGACTGTCCAAGAAGGGTGAGCCTAAGGTTTTCATGCGTTTCCTGGGCAGTGCCGGGCATTCACACAGAAAATGTTGGATTGTCTCTTCCTCTTCTTCCAATCTACAACTTCGGCAGAAATCGTTGAAGGGAACGCCCAATCTTTCCGCATGCCTGCCAATTAAACAATGCCCCGTCAGTATGGACACGATAGAACTCAAAGTTTCACGACTCGTGTTCAGGAGCTGCTTGGTGCGTCTGGAACTCAGTGCGTGCCAAGTTTGCCTGGTTGTCCTGCAGGTTTCTTCACTTATGTTCACAAGTTTTCCACTGTAAAATGTTCACTCTTTTAGATGGAAAAACGATTCAAAAGACAACGTTCTCCTTTATTTCTCGTAAAACAACTGAACTTAAATCTACGATCACATGTCCTTTTTATACCTGTTTAACAAACTATCTTCATTTGAGTCCTTTTACAAAAACTTATTTCCTAACAAATAGGTGCTACTTTTATGACATCTGTGAACAATAAAATACTTTACATTTATTGCTTAAGGTACTAGATTCCTGTGTTGGCATCGGCCTTTGTCGATGCCGACGTATTGGTTGTACATGGAAATGTAATGACGTAGTCGTCTTACTTTTATTGCTTAATTACTACTTATATTCCTGTGTCGGCATCGGCCTTTGTCGATGCAGACGTATTGGTTACATATGTTATGACGTAACTCTTCCAACAACCAGGCTCTATTTGCAGCCTTGATGTAATGCTGCTTATATCCTAGCTTTATAAAAGCTAGAGGTTGGCCGACTTGGGGTGTGAGTGTATACTCCTGGAGCACAGTGCCAGCTCTCGGTAAGGCACCCGCTTCGCGATGTCCCGGTATATCACTATGTCCCGGTACCCAGTGTAGAGTCACTTCACAGTGAAGTGACATCACGTTCAGTTGTGTACGGCATTCCATTACCTTCATGGATGAGGTGTACACGTTGGATAGTGCTTGGATACCAGCTTGACTGCCAGAGAAAATATTCAGGTTTCTTACAGCCAACTTTTCCATCCATTTTGGAGCCATCAGTGTAGATGTCGACCGATTCCTGCATCCCACCTCTTTCTATTGCTCAGCTATCCCTGCTTAGGATGACTGACTTGAAAGACTTGAGTGATAAAATAAACACATTTTACAATTTTTCCCCTATTAGTAATACCCGGCATCAGCGGACTGAAGTTTTTCATCGATAAGTATTGATAGAGAAATCGAAATGTAAATTTCGTGACGTTTTCATATAAAATTGGAATTTTTTCCAATAAACTTTGTAAATTATTCACGTACATGCATGTACCAAAGCTTCTCAGTTGCAGTCGAGCAAATTGCAGCACGTTACAATGCTGTATATACTATAATAGGGGAAGAAGAGTGAATTCAATATTATTTTCATTTATGTGTTACATCTATTTTCTTATGTAGCCCATACATTCCATGCAGCATTTGACATAATAAAACAATGAACTCAATGCCTTTTCGTTTATTTATGTAAATTGGCTTTTGGTTATGACAGTTCTCTCAAAATTCAACTTGGACCTATGCACAACCATTACTTAGAAACAAATCAGAATCAAATTTGAAATAATTCTATCATACCAAACATTGAATGATGCAAATTATATATTTTATTCAACTTAGGTAAACAGCACATAACATATAAGTATGTGCTAGATGATTCAAATAACTATTCAAATCTCCCTCCCACAAAACAAAATGTTCTACGCATTTGGGTTGTTCAGTTGGTTAGTGCGGACACACACACCACACCACAATACATTCAATAATTCTGTTTAACACCCTTTCCACTAGTCTTACTTCAATGGTTGAAGTTAAAGCTGACGTTTGATGTCAAACAGATTGACATATAACCAGCACGTTTGTTGTCTTCTCGGAGTTGAAGATGGTTCGCAATCTAAAATATCACGAACAGAAGCTATTGAAAAAAGTAGACTTTATTACATGGAAAGTAGATGACAGTGCAAAGGAAAACAGAATTCTGCGAAGATATCATATTAGAAAGCGCGAGGACTACGCCAAGTAATATTCAGTATGCATCTAATAGAAATGTGTTAATTGTTTTTTTTTGCAGGTACAACAAATTATCGCGAGAAGTTCGTGAACTAGCTCAAAAAATTAGCGAACTTGACGCCAAAGACCAATTCCGCACAGAGGCCAGCGCCCAACTTCTGGAGAAACTATTCGCGTTGGGTCTTGTCCCTACCAAGTGGGACCTCGAAAATGCCAACAAAATCTCAGCCAGTTCATTTTGCCGGCGGAGGCTGCCTGTAGTCATGGTCAGACGTAGGCTCAATTCATAAATAATTTAACCTGTGTGGGTTTGAAGTCAAGTATGTTTTGCAGAAAAGTTATCACAGAGCATCAAACAAGCGACGGATTTAATCGAACAGGGTCATGTTCGAGTTGGGCCAGAAATGGTTAAGGATGCTGCATTCCTTGTGTCAAGAAACCTCGAAGACTTTGTCACTTGGGTGGATGGTTCGGCAATAAGGAAACATGTGCTGGAATACAATAATATACGAGATGATTTTGAATTGTAGAGGACCGTACGAATTATACTAATTTTTATAGATTGTTTATCGTTTTTCGCGAGTAATGTGGAAAAACACACTTTTGTTAGACTGCTCTTAGCAGTGGTAAGTTTCGTGCGATCGGCAATTACTTGAGAATTGTAGATTGTTTACATGCGGGACAACCGATCAGCAATCAATGCATTGACACGTTTTATTACCCAATGATATGAACATATAGAAAATACCGAACAATACGAGTGCAGATTGAATGGTAATATCGATTCGGCTCAGATAAATAAAAAAAATTATGATAAATTTAAATTTACACTATCAATGAAGTTCATAATCTAATAACAATTTTAAAATAATAATAAAAATTTGCCTAACAACATTTGCACCGGTTAAAAAGCCTTCTAGCTCTGCCCTCACTCGCGAGAAGGCTCTCAAACCATTTAATTACCTTGAAGCTTTGCTAGGCTGTTCTTCGCCTGAAAAATTATTTCTTGCTAGTAAGCGATGGGGGGGGTTTCTTTCATATCATTCCGTTTAAACAAGTGGATATACGAAGTCGAAGCACGTTATAAATTGTAACTCATAGGATCGTCGTTCTTCCATTCATTGGCACCCTAAAAAGAAAGCTTGAGTGATTGCCCTAGAACAAATCGATTGAATTCAATAGAGAACGAAAGATGTTAAGTTTTGTTCTATACATTTCTATCGTATTTGATTGGCAACTTTAATTGGTGGATACACTTCCAATTGTTTTCTAACGTAATTTTCATTCCATCCGGAAGGCCGGTGATGTTTACATCATTTTTTATCCGATTATTTCAAGTCATAGTGTATCTGTTTCTATAATGAATAGTAAATAGAGTTCCTATACAATCCTAAATGTTATTCACGATTATACGGTTTTATCGTCAATGGCAGAATCAATTCCCGAATGAGATTCACATTTCTTTCCAAATCAACTGTGCTAGTATACGCCACACCATCATTGTTTTCCTAAATAACTTATTGGGATCATTTGATTAACTGCATTAACAGCTGCCCAGCGCTGTCAATATAAAATTAAAAATTTCATGAAGTTGACGTCATTTTCGGTGCGATTTACCATGAAGAACTATTGAATCGAATACATGGATGCTCTATAAAATTAAAGTTTGATTTTTGCAATTGCCTAAAACAAGTGTACCTCTTCCAAGTTGCGTACATCCCGTTGGCCATCTCGGTTTTCATTTGCGTCTCTAACCTAAACACGGAATCTATATCCAACCTACAACGATTACCATACAAGAATAATAGAATGTCGAAGCAAAATCCTTGATTGCTGCTCTAATCGTATTTGAAAACAAAGACTGGGTCTTCTCCTTGCCTCGGTATCTTCATGGGTAAATAGCAATAAAAACAGGGACCAATGCTGTGAACACATCTTGTATGAGTGGTGACCATCTGTGTAAACAGAAAAGGGTCGAGTAGGCTGAGGCTACACATACGATTCCAAATCGGTTTTGGTTTGTTTGTTTTAAGAATGAACGTCATAGCGGCGCGACCTTTTCTTATTTTGCATGTTATCTATATGAGAACCGGGCGACCCTCGTCCACGTCCGATTCGATCAATAACGCCGGTTTTACGACCCGTCTGGTTCATAACGACCCGGGTCGACGTTCAGATTCATAATCATAACGAAGGCGCTTCCTTCTCGCTCATTTACACGCTTTCGCCATAAGATCAGATGACACCCGGCTCCACGGCCGGTTTTCCATAACCGATTATCTGTATGCGCATGCGATGTGTTCATTCGTTAAAAGGCAGTGAACGGAGAAGGCCATGGAGCAGGTGATAACGGCAGTTGCAAATAATCCGGCAATATGGAGTATTGCGGAGAAAGATTACCGCAACAGGGATTTGAATGATGCGGCGTGGGAGAATGTTTGCCGAGAAGTGTGCCCTGATTATGACACTTGGGATGCCGCAAAAAGGACGAAGTATTGTAAGTACAATTTTATTAATTGATATACATATTTAGATAATTAGCAAACTTCAATTTGTCATATCTGTGTGTGTAGTGCAGTGAATTAAAATAAAGTGATGTGTTTTTATGGACTGAAAACAATAAGGCGACGTTATTCTGTTCCGAATTAAACATAGCAATTCATCAGATGATTGCGTCGACATTCGATAGTACTCGAAAAATTTCTCTGGATCTGCACGCAATCGCTCCAGTTTTTGATAGTATTGGCTCTCTGTTAACCTCCTGGTATTCAGAGGGTGAACCCAGTAACGATGTTTTCTTTTCTTTTTTTCTGAAGCGCCAATACAAAAGCCGCTCCTAATAATTCAAAATCGAATTCATCCATTTTAGTATTTTTGCACTGACACTATCAACAACACAAGACAGATGTTTTCACGTTGAGCACCGACACGAGAATGAACACTAAACAAATAATCTGATTCAAGAGCCTCGCACGTTCTTATTTCAGATTTGGAATCGTACGTGGAGCCTTGACGCCCGTCGTTCTTATTGTTTACGCATTCCAAATAATAATCGGTTTGGAATCGTATGTGGAGCCTCAGCCGTAGAAAGAACAATCAGTAGGAAAGTAGGATACTAACCTTGAAACGCATGAAATTATGGAATAGGAATGCTAAGTGAAATGAATGTGTGAAAGTAGCATGGATGTGGCGGAAAACGATGAAAGAGGGATGCTGGTTCCTGGATCATCAAAGATGATTGTGGCAGATTAGTCTTGTCGATACACAAGGCGAGGCAAGGAGATGTACCGTAAGCGTCGAGTGCGAAAACAACGAGCCAGGAAATTTCGAACCGTGTGCATGATTGAAAATAGTCTCAAATATGTCATTATTTTATCGGAAATTCAAAGGAGATATCGATGAATATAAATTTGAGGTTGTCAATTGCATTCAAATGCGATTTGATTATATTTTTTTTCATAAGGAAACGATGGATAGTGTCATTCGGCATGGTGTCAATGTGGTGAATAAGGAATTATCATCGAGTGGCATCTATTGGCAGTGGCAGCACCGATTGCTAACTTAGCAAATAATCTTATCAATAAAGTCCAAATTATATTGTGAGGATTACATGCCCATATATCGGAAAATGCGTGCTGCTTCGAACCAATAATGGTGAAGTTCACAAATCGTTAAAATGTGATATATGTTTTCGTGGCAGATGGTGAGTTTTTTGTCACACCTGAGTGAGCAGAGCCGCTGTAAGACAACACAACCTGAAGTTGGCAGCAGTGGTCACCAACAGCCACCCTCTCGAACCGGTGTTTGATCGAACTAGGCCGAGTTGAACAAAATTCTACCCGGAACAAGTGCGTGCGGTGGCCATTTTTGCGTCGTAAAGCTGTGAAAATTGAGAACTGAAGATATTGTGAATAGAATTGCGAAGAAGTGTGAATTGGTTAGCGGCAAACAGGGAACATTAAAATATGTAAGTATATCGAAATTTTCAAGTAGGTGGCAGTGACTTCGTGTTCGTGTTAAATCGAGCATGCGACGTTCCTGCGAAAATTGCGAATTTAATATTGTGCTAAAGTTACTAGACGACGCAGAATACCTTGCATGCGACCGTAAATAATCTGGGATCACGAAATATTTCAGTCTGTTGGAATGGTCGTGTGTACGCTTCATTTGGGCGGCGGCAATCGCCGCCATTACCGGGTGAAAAAGATTCGGATTTAATGCTCTTCGCATACGGCGGCGACTTCTGCATTTGCAGTCTTCGGTGAAATATAATGCCGGCAGAAGTTTCTCGTCTGGAGCAAGTATTCAATGAATTACGAAATTGCTTGAGAATAAGGCCGGATGTCGTAAAATTATTTCTGTTGGAATTATTTTTAGTTCCGATAATAGAGTTAAAAATAAAATGAGCCCGCAAATGATCACGCCTTTGTGGGAGACGCGGCGGGACCTGCAAGATTTGCTTCTATTCGGCGTTCGTCTGTATTAGCAATCCAGCGTTAAATAAATCTTCGTGAAAACAAAAAGCGAGATTCCATGCACACAAATGGTGCGTTGCGACAATCATGGATTCCAGGAGGCGATTAATTCGCTTCGCTGGCTTTTCCCAATCGAAATGAAAATTTCGTATTTGTGTACTAAGCGTTGTAGCATTATTTTACGCTGCTCAACTATTTTGGTCTCCGAAAACGTGTTCGCCGGGTGCATTATTCTGACGTTGGAATTTGACACTAGGGAATGCTGTCACGAGTGCCGGCCTTTGAGGGTTAACACGTTCATTGCCAGACCACGCGATATCACATTTTTAGACATCTTTGAGTATAGCTTGCAAGATTATAAAAAATACTCGTGGCTATTAAGCATAATCTTCATATTTAACACTAGAAAGGTCGCGCTTCTCAAAGTTACATAGAAAGACGCGTAGGATCTGCGTCGCTATGTTCGGCGATGTCAATTCCCAACGTAGTTTGGACGTTTCTGATGTATTCTAGATTCATTTGTCTAGTTTGATCGATTGTAAATCACAGGTTCAATAGAATCTTGGGTTAAAATTTCATTTGAAGACTAACACCACCTCCAACTCCTCCAAGCCTCTCTCTCCAACCGTGTGCAAAATAATTATTCACTTTTTGTATATTTGCTGAATACTTCCCAGGCGATATACAGTGGGCATTTTTCAGTTTTTAATGAAACAACTGATTTTGTACTGATGTATTTTTTTTCGTCGTTGGAAGGTGGGAATCTTCAAAAGATACCAATCGGCTCCAGCCTCACGATATGTCGGATTTCTACCGACTAAACCCACCTCCGTGTCTTCTAGGCAAGACAATAGAACTATTTATTTATCCATCCATATTTTAAAAAATGCTTGGCACTTCCCAGACGATAAAGATCGATATAAGGGACAGTACCTAATTTTCGATATATAGTCATTTATTTTCGTTTATATGAACTCTTTCAGGCTGGGTGGTTAGTAACACTAACCACCTAATTAAATTTTTTTGGAAGGGAAATACATGCTGTCTAACAAACAATGGATGAACTATCCTGAGCTTTCGCTTTGTGCTGCATTTAGTTTAGTCTATAATTGGTTTCAGTTTTTGCTGATGTGGCTATATTTTTGAATTCAAAAGTTCATAATTAGTATTTTTGCAACGTGCTCAAAAAATAATTGTGTACATATTGTAAGTGGGGGAACTTTCCCGTTGATAGAGTCTGATTTCATGGACTTGAATGTGTTTTGTATTTGTGTGATATTCAGAAGTATATAGATTTGCGCTTGGAATGTAATTCACCTTGGTGTATTAGTCCTTTTCAGTCATGGTGGTTACCATAGTAACCCCTTTGTTTCTCGAAATCCTTAAACTTAATATTTTTTATAATCGTATTTTTAAGTTATTTCAACCCTAAATACAAACAAAATAAAGAAAGAAGAACTATTTTATTATTTATTCAGAAGTGTGACTGAAAGAGTTAACATTTGTGATATTTTTCTAATTCCTGTGGAGCTTCATTATGAGCTTTGAGAAATTGCGGAGCTGATGTATTCATTTCAAGTTTTGTTCACGTATGAGATGTTTTTTGAGTGTCATTTTAAATAAGTTAGAGTTTGTCATGTCCTTTATATAGCTCGGTAACGTATTGTAAAAGCCAGCTGCTTTATTAACAGGGTCCACTTTTAGTCGTTCCGTTCTAGCATATCCGATAACTATATCGTTGGCAATCCGAGATTTTCTCCAGGCTCAATGAGCTATATTCTTTTAGATTTAAGTGTTTATGTATGAGTTTCGCTCTCTCCATATGCATTAGGGATTCGAGACTTAGCTCTTTAGCTATTTTATACACCCCGAATGTAGCGGTCCGCATAGGGAGTCTGTATATATTTTTATAAGCCTTGGTTATTAATCTGGAGATGGCTATTAGGTTACTTTTTGAAGTTTGACTCCATATCAGTAGACCGTAAGTAACTTTTGACAGAATATGGGCATATATAATTTGAACTTTTTTGCTAGTCGAAAAGAAGTTGAATTGGCGAAAGAGACCTACGATGGCTGCTATTTTTTTCTAAGTTCGGCTATGTGCGGCGTCATCGATTGTGAGTCACAAGTAATTTATTTGATGTACCCTTTGAAGAGTCGTGCCAGTTATTTTGATCAGTGGTTGGATTTCAGCTTTGTTTTTTTGTTTAAAAACGATATATTTTGGTTTTGTATAGTTCATAGATAGTCTGTTTACCAAAAGCCAGTGCCAGTAATTGATTAGGTCAGTGTTTACCTTGCGTTCAATGTCACGTTCCGTTTTCCCATAGTAAATGAGCACCGTATCATCTGCGTACATGACCACTTTCTCAGTAAGCTTAGCATTTTTTATGGAGTTCGTGTATATTATGAAGAGAGTTGGTCCCAAGATTGATCCTTGCGGAATCCCAATGCTAATTTTTTCAGGCTTGCTGTAGATAGTTCCGATGGAAGTTGTTTGGTACCTATTTGTCAGATAAGATCGCAGAAGGTCTCTTGCTTTCCCTATAATTCCGTATTCTTCTAGTCGTCATTGTTTAATGTATTACTGTGTCATAGGCCTTTTTGAGGTCCACGAAAACAGCAGCAACATATTGACCTTGATCTAAAAGTGTGTTTATGAATCTAATTACATCTACTATGGCGTCTTTTGTGCTTTTACTCTCCTGAAATCCATATTGGTTTCTATTTAGAATATCATTTTGTTGTAAGAAGTTTTTGATACGGGAGTCCAAAATTTTTACAATTTATAGAAACTATAAAAGCTTATTTAAATTGTGAAATGATGACCGTATTTGTTTGTAAATAAAAAATATATAAACACTAATTAAAATATGCGTGGCCACATAAATAGTACATTAATTTGCGTTGCAGTAAAGTTATACAAAATTTATTTTTAAGCAACCGTATAAATTAATATTTTGTTGGAAAACCTTTGTTCTTAAGCACAGCTGAACATCGCTTTGTAAGACTCTCCACTAAAGTTTGACAGCGTTCGTTAGGAATAGATCTCCAGGCGATTTGAATTTGGTCCCAAAATTCAGCGGCATTTCTAGGTTTCACTCTGTTGATGTGTGTTTCGACATCATTCCACAGGTTCTCGATCGGATTTAGATCAGGAGACTGGGCGGGCCATTGTAAAACGGTGACATTTTGATCATTTAGGTAACTCTTCACAAGGCGAGAAGTGTGCTTAGGATCATTGTCGTACATAAAACGCCATATCAGTGGCATATTTTCTTCTGCAAAGGGGATTATGTGATCCTCAAGAATTCGTTTAAAGACGTGTTTATTCATTTTGGTGTCTATCTTGATTATTGGCTCCCCCCCCCCATGCCAGGAAAAAGCAGCCCACACTATCACATTTCCGTCATCATGTTTAACAGTTTCCTGTGTGTATTTGGGGTTGTGTTGTTGGTTAGGTGGATGCCAAACATACCTTTTCCCATCTGATCCGAACCTGCAAAACTTGGATTCATCCACTCCACAACACATTTTTCCAGAAGCTTATCGGTTTGTTTTGATGATCCTTCGCAAACGATTTCCTCATTTTTAAGTTCTTGTTTATCACAAGTGGTTTTTTTGAGCGATGCATCCTCTCAGATGTTTTTCTTGCAGACGCCTTCTAATTGTTCTCTCTGACACAGAAATATTGTTTTCTTTTAGAATACTGCTTTTTATTGCTTTGGAGCTCGAAAAGGGGTCGGCGACACTTGCTCTGTATATAACATTGTCCTCTTTTTTCGTTGTTTTTTTTGGCTTTTTAGCTCCCGGAACGTTTTTGGAACTGCCCTAGAGGTCCTTATGACGTAAAGCATTGTAAACTACCATCCGCGAACACTGCAGGTGCTTGAATATTTCCGTAATTGTTGTAATTGTCTTTCATGTTGCAGATGAGCTCACGTTTTTCTTCGGAGCAATGTGTTTTTTATTTTGTCTGGTGGTGTATTGAGAAAGTTAGTTGCTTCGTTGAAGGGGTCTTCGTTTAGTCCTGGTAAATGTGATAGCCATATTTTTCATGTTTCTCATGCTGTAAGTGTTTCTTTCCGCAATTCTATCTAATTTCACAGTGCTGTATTCATTACGGTATAAACTTTATGTATAAATTTAGTTGTTTCCCTGGAAATCATGCATTGCAAATTTAATTCTTGGGCTTTTATGTAAACTTCGTCCGTTGGAGTTAGCATAGAAAGAGTGTTTATGGTTTTATACGCCTTGGTTACTAGTCTGGAGATGATCATGAGGTTACCTTTAGAAGTTTGGCTCCAATTCCAGATGCCGTAGGAAATTTTAGAAAAGAGATGCGCATACAAAATTTGTTTTTTTTTTCATTGTAAAAAAGAAGAAGCGACGTAGAAGACCAATGAAGACAGTCAGTTTTTCCCTTAAATTATTTATGTGTGGTGCCCATGTTAGTTTCTCGTCTATTATTAGTCCTAAATATTTTATTGGTTCTACTCTCTGGAGGGTTCCGTCATTGATTTTTATGTGTGGTTGTTTGTGAGTCTTGTTTTTTGTTTGAAAATAATATATTTTGTGTTCCCGGAGTTTACTGCTAACCTGCTAACCTGCTTTGGAGTAGCCAATACTAGTACTGGTACAGGTCAGTATTCACTTTTTGTTCAATTTCGAGATTAATTTTGCCTGAGTTCAAGAGCTCAGTGTCGTCTGCGTACGTGACGACTTTCGCAATAAGATCTGCGTTTTTTTATAGAGTTGGTATATATAAAGTAGAAATAGCGTTGGTCCTAGAATCAAGCCCTGCGGAACACCAATGCTAATTTGAACAGTTTTGCTTTTGCCATCTCCAATTAGTGTATTTTGAGATCAATCCGTCAAGTAAATGTGTATTAATTTACTTAATTTTTCAACAACTCCATATTTTCCGAGCCTGGCGATTAAAGTTTCATGTGTAACTGTGTCGAAGGTTATTTTGGGGCCACGAAAATTGCTAGAACGTAGTGACCCTTATCCCAATATTCATTTACACATCTACTTACATCAGGAAAGGAATCTGTTGTGCCTTTGCCCGCCTGGAATCTGTATTGGTTTCTATCCAAGATGTCGTTTTGCAACAAGAATTTTTTGATTCGGGAATCTACAATTTTTTCGAAGATTTTACTTAATGAATTCAAAAGTGAAATTAATTACAATTAAATAGCGTCGCTGTGTTCGGCGATGTCAATTCCCAACGTAGTTTGGACGTTTCTCGTGTATTCTAGATTCATTTGTCTAGTTTGATCGATTTTAAATCACAGGTTCAATGGAATTTTGGGTTAATATTTCATTTGAAGACTAACACCACCTCTCTCCATCCGTGTGCAAAATAATTATTCACCTTTTGTATATTTGCTGAGTACTTCCCAGGCGATGCATATCGGTATAAGGGATAGTACAGAATTCTCATTAATTTGTTACAACATTATTTTTAGTATAAAGGCCTGTTTTTACAAATAAATGCATTGGGTTCGGCCTTGATCTCTGATAAATTTTAGTATTCCGAGTTTTGCTTTTCAAGTAGTAGTGCTGTTTTGAAAGATGATACCTTGGTTAGTTCCTTTAAATCATGGGGCAAGTTGTAGAAATTAGCCGCATTGCTAGTTGGATCCTTTTTCAGGCGTTCTGTTCTAGCAAATTCTATCAATATATTATCCGCGTTTCTCATATTTTAGTCAATTTTCCACAAATTTTCATCTAGTTTGATTGCTTTTCCTTCATCGTATTGTAAATTTTTATGTATGAATTTTTCTTTTTCCATGCAAATTAACCCATTCCGGTTGAGTTCTTGGGCTTTTTTGTACACCTCGACCGTGGGAGTCAGTCTTGGTAGATTGTAGATAATCTTATTTGCCTTGGTGATAATTCGTGCTATGTCCATTGTTATTTGTTGTTGTTTGATTCGATATTAGGAGTCCATATGCAATTTTCAAAATTATGTGTGCCTTATCGGTTTGGATTTAAGGTGTGGTTAGGAAAGTACCTGAAACTGTGTAGAAGACCAATAATAGCTGCGAGTTTTTTCCTTAACTCATTGTGCTGCCTATGAGAGATGTTTGTCTATTGTAAGACCCAGGTATTTTATTTGCTCAACTCTTTTTAACTTTTTTATGCTTTTTTTTTTGTTTAAATATAATGTATTTCGTCTTGTTCGTGGTTAATTTCTGATGAATTAACCAATGCCAATAATTGTCTAGGTATTTGTTTATTGTTTCTTCTATGTGAAGTTCTATGTCTTGCCTGAGTAAATCAGAACTGTATCGTCTGCGTACATTACTACTTTCGCAGTTAGCCCTGAGTTAGATAAGGTGTTCGTATATAACAAGAAGAGAATAGGACCTAGGATAGTCCTTAGGCACCCCAACATTCATTCGCGCTGTAGTTGTTGCCGATTCCTGTTTTTTTGTGGCCGATCACACAAGTTACTACTGAGAAAATCCTTCACCTTATCAACGATTCCTACTTCCTCCAATCTTGTAACTAACGTGTGAAGAACTACTGAGTCGAAGGCTTTTTTTTTTTAGATCAACGAAGATTGCTGCGACGTAAAGACCTTTATAAATTTTAGCATTAATGTGTCTCACCATTTCAACAATAGCATCTTCTATTCCCTTCCTGGAACCTAGAGAAGTGGAGTAAAGTAATGAACACCTCCACACTAAAAGCTTTTCTTGTGCATAATTTCCAAAAAAAAAAAGAGAAAACGACAAGCTTCTCTCCCACTAACACCATACGAACTTCACTACATTGAAAGGGGAATATCACCGTTCTTGTATTTTGACGTGCACAGCTCATAATTCATCATTCTTTGACTAGTCATTCGTCACTGATTTGTAACTTTGATTGTTTTTAGTTGATAATTAAAAATTTAATTACACAAAACCAAATTCTTTGTCAATTTGTTATCTGCGCTGGTTGAGGATCGAAGCGAACAGCGTAAAGATAAAAAATAAATAATATGAAATCGGAAATTTTTCAAGCCATCGAAACTGATGCTTTGTATTCGCAACGCCAAAATATGTAGTGATTTAATCATATTTCCCGTGGGAAATGTCATGTAGACATGCAATGATCATCCCAGTTAATTCTGAATATTTGAATGATTTCATAGAACATAACACAGACAAAGCAGTTTAAGATCAAAGAAATAGTGAAAGCAAAAACGATTTAACAATCACCAGCGGAGATTTTTCAATATGCGTAACTCAAAAGTAATATTGTTACAGAATGGTTCGTGGCGGAAGAGGTTATCGAGGCGGGAACGGACGTGGCGGATCTAGTTACAGGGGCTCAGGAGGTTCATCGTATCGTGGGAATTCTAGTCGCAACAATTTCGGAAATAGCTATAACAGCTCAAGAGGATCGTCGAGCTATCGCTACGATCGCAATAAGGACCGCGGTCCGTCCAGGCACGATCGTCATGATGATCACAAAAGAACTTATCGGGTAAGGATTATTTGAATATTTAGATTGGGCGCATTACATGTTTTTTAATTTGATAAGCCTTCGTTTCAGACTTCGTCACGAGATCGTTCGCCGGATCGTAAACGATCCAGACATGAGGTGAGATCAGAGTTTATGTCATTAAATTAATGCGATTGCACTCTATTTTTTTAATTAGAATAGCACTAGTGGTTTTCGTTAATTTTAATATCTCTTTGCATTGTTTTGTATTCACACGAATAGAAATTAGAAAAATGATGTAAAGAGTCGCAATCGTGCGCCAGATAAATGTTTTTAAACATGAGTGTCTCAGACAAAAGATTCAAAGTCGCAATAATGCGCGAGATAAATGTTATGAGTGTATCACGGAGCCCGAGTAGCAAGCTCTATATATAAAAAGTATTAAGGGTTTCTCGTAAACCGCCTGGCGGAAATAGATTGAAAGGAAGTTTGGAAAGTGTGTAGACAGCTCTAAAAGGCTAAAAACACTGCAACAATCCAATAACGATTGTGCCATGACGAACGCACAGCGTGAATTTCAATCAATTTCCATGTGTCCAAATGTATAGAGGCAAGTCTAGTGAGCTTGAGTTGAAAGGCGCAGATTCGATATTGCTGAATGAGGCGATTAGATCGCAGATAATCGCAGCGATGGTTAGTTGTTTGAGTTGAAGAAAATTTGTGTCAGTAACAAAACAGTTTCAAATGATATGCAAGCAGATGTAATGTCATTCGTAAAGCGTAAACCATAAACTTCTTAACTGTGGCAAAGTAGAAAAAGTGATTTGATCAAAAACACAAACACAACAATTTTTCCTCCCAAATATAGGACTCACGATTAAGTTCAAGCTACTCGTCGTCCTACCGACGAAACGACTCAGGTCGCAGTAGTAGGCAAACACCGCCGCCGCCGTCGGTGCGGTCTTCATCGGGGCCCCATCGCCGCGATGATTCATCTTCACATCGGCACTCCAGCGCCAGTGATTCAATGGGTCCGCCCAAAAGTCTGCCACCACGCAACAGCCGTATTATCCGTCGAGGTACAACGACCAGCCACAGATCGAGTAGTGGGCGTACGAGCATGAGAATAATTAGACCCGGCCGTGAATCAGTCGATCTGAAAATAATGCGAAAGAAATTATTATTGGCCAACCAGAGAGACCGAGCGCGGAGAATAAAAATCGCCAAGTTGACGAGGTAGAGTATTTTTCATTTCCTATTTACTTTTCCCTGAAAAAAGTGCCGTCTGCATGTGGCCGCGGTGAATGAGGTGGTGTGGCCGGTAGCCAATGAACGAGCCAACTTTTAGTCGGCACCTGTAACAGTTGAGATACTTGTTCTGTGCCGGCTGTGATCCGATAGAGTATTAAAGCGTTCCGAACGAATGTTCGGAGCACGCATTGTCCCAATTTGTTTCTAAATTTAAAGCAACCCGAGCGAAAGTCAAATTGAAAACGCCCTACTAGATTTCTTGGGCAAACATTTTAAGACAATCATGAACAAATCTGGCTGATCATGCCTGCCAAATCATATTTCCCTCTTGATAGAGAAGCGGATATCGTATGACCACAGGCTTGCTCAAAGAAAGCAGCACTGAAAATAAAAAAAGCAATGAACTGATCGTAAGCTGGTAGTCCTATGGTGGGAGTTATCAGCGTTCCCCTAGAAGCTAGTCATTCTGCATCACTTATAACCAAACTAGAAATTACAAAACATTTAATTCTTCCCTCCAAATATCGAATTTCCCGAATACAGCTCACTGCGTATCAAAAGAAGAGTTGATATAGTGCCCGGCAGTAAGACAGTCCGTAAGGTACGCGATAAGAAAGATGATGATTCGAAGAAAAGCGACGATGAAAAGGACGAAGACATGGATAAAAATAAATCAAAGGAAGGCGAAGATGACGAAGAAGCGTCGGATGAGAAGGGCGAAGAAGGTAAAATAAAGAAGGAAAAGGTGAAACGCGAAATTGTAAGTGGTGATGAAGCAGAGGCCAGCGATATCGAAGACGAAGAAGAAGTTTTGGAAAAGGACGAGGATGACGAAGAGGAAATGGATGAGGACAGCCATTCTCGAAGAGATACTATGCTTCGCCGTCCGAAGAAAGCATTCATAAAATTGGTGTGTGTACACTGTCGAGCCAAGTGTCTCACCTTTAAGGTAATTTTAAGAGAATGCAGTAGAGCGTTAGTAGCGTATTAATTTGTGTGTCACTGGAACATGCAGGAGTACACCAATCACTTGTATTCGCGAGGTCACAAGCTTGCAATGCGACGACTAGCCATTCGTCAGAAGGCTCAGCTGGCCCAGATGAGGTTGAAGCAACGGAATGCTCAGCGCGATATCGAGGAAAGCTCGAAAGACGAAACGGAGGACTGCAAGCCTCAGTACTGTCTTCTGTGTCGGTTGAATTATCGTCAAGCCAAGGCCAAGCATCAGCTTTCGGAATCGCATCGCAACATGAAGAAGTTTCTGATGCCGTACTGCAGCACCTGTCACATCGCATTCAAGAGTCCCATGGTCTATGAGACCCATCGCTGTTCCCTGGAGCACATTAAGGTAATTTGTTGGGCGATCTGTTCGCACTGATTCGCTTCGGCGTGTGTGCTAATCCAAACGAAATTTTGTGTCCCGGATTAGATGTACTAATTTATATGGTTGTTTATGTGTATTTAGCGCAAGGCCCGGAACAACGAGTCTATAAACAGCGAAAGTAGTGACGGCGAGAAGGAGGTGGATCTGAATAACTTTATGACCGTGGACTCGGTAGGCGAGATTGACGGTGACGCGGATGCAAAAGGTGACGGTGATGACGGCAAAGAGAAGGTGAATGTTGGAGCTGAGCATGTGAAGAAAACAGAAACACTGTATTGCGATCTGTGCCGCTACTATATTCCGCTGAAGGAAGAGGAAGAAGCAGTGATAAGGAAGCACTGCGCGACCAGGACCCATCTGAAGGCATTCGTTCGCTTCAAAGAGGACGAAACTCTTCGTCTAGAGGCGGAAAGGATACAACGTCGCCAGAAGGAAGCTAAGGAGAAGAAAAAAGAAGCAACCGAAAAAAGCGTGGAGCTGAAAGAAACGGATAACGCGGAAGAGAATGAAGAGGGCGGCGAAGACAAAATATGGGAGGATGTTGACAAAGACTTGGGAGATTTGCTTCGGGAGGTTGGCCCTGACGGCGACCACGAGGACGAAGATGAGGAGGATGGCTCTGTTTTGAATATTAATATTGAACGGTATGTGGTTGTGCTAAAAGAAATCAATTCATAGAATCAATTATGATTGCCTTGTTGCAGGTTTGATCGCTTCAAGAATAGCGATAACCAGAAGAAGGATGTCAATGGTGACGGTGAAGACGGCGAAGATGGCGGGGATGTAGAAGATGTAGAAGTAGTGAAAGCTGACGAGCCTAGTGAGGAAGTGGTGACTCCTGTAAAAGGTAAGGAAAAGCCGGAGAAAAAAGCTGAGAAGAAAGTGGTCGACAAAAAAGTGGAGAAAAAGGTAGAGAAAAAAGCGGAAGCGAGTGCAAAAGGCGAAGAGGTGGTCGTTGAAGTGAAGTAGATTGATAGAGAAACATGCATTTATATAAACAGTATGATGTAATCTGACGAGAACACATTGATGAAATGTTAAACGAGATAATGAATCGTGGTTTCTAGCAAACCTGTTTGTGTGCATTTCCGATATGAATTGACGAGTCGCTTAGAATATATTCCAGCTAGTAATAAAGTAAGTTATGAAAAATGGACCAGTTTTTTAATTGAATCAAACGTGCCGGTCGCGTTGAGACATTGGTGTGAGCAGGAATCTGGAAGGATAGAAAATAGGAAGAATATGGTGATTGAAATATCAATGATTGTTTTATAGTCCATAATCTAGTCAAACAAGGAGATGGTGTTCGTGACGTTTTGGAATTTTTATTTTTTATGTTGCTATAGAAATCTCTGAAGCAGGATATTCAAAGGAATTGTGAGAGCAATTTAACAAGATATCGATTTTTTCAAAATTAACGCAGCATTGCATAATCTTTTTTTCGGCTGTCATAGTCGACCCACCCATTTCCGAGGGTTTCCAAGACCAATACAAGAGCGTCATGGTCAGATATTGTGGGGAGGATGTAGCAGAATGGCCACCCGTTCAACATCAAGAGCAATTGGTTTGAGATAAGATAATTATCGAGATAGGTAGGATACTGCTGAAGGATCAAAACGAGCCTCAACGTGAACGAAGGCTGGCTCACGTAAAATCAATAAGAAGATTCATCAAAATCCTGCGAACTTTCACTCGACCCACGTGGTACCGCATCCGAGCGTTAACCCATGCAGGTGGAGGGTTTTCCCGCAAGTACCTTGCAAATAACTCAATTCAATTAAAATTTATATTATTGATTATTTATTTATATTATACATATAATCATACAAAACAATTATCAACGTTCTTGCAGGCCCGTGAAGGGCGGATTGCCTGCTTCCGACAAAGTCCTATTATCCTCCCCTTCAGCATTCCAGCATATATCATCTAAGTGCGCCCGAAGTTCTGCGTCATTCCTGCAGGGAATGCCACACTTCAGGCATACGGTAGGGAATAGTGCCATGACTTTTTGCAGTTTTGAGCTAAATTTAATTACTCCTTCGCTTGAACTACCAGGTTTCCGAGGTTTTTCGCAGCGGCCACGTTGCATTGTCCTTGCGTTTCATATACATGTAGTTTTGTATTATATATATATAGTTTCATTTCCAATTAGCCGGCTAAGTTTACATTTTCTTTCCTTTGCTTAATAGTAACCACATGCTAAGTGGAACGTAGTTGTGGGAGCTAAGTGAAACATCCCCGCGGAGTGGAACGTAGCTGTGGGAGCTAAATGGAACATCCCCGCAGTTTTTTTGAGCAATTTGGTTCAAGTGTGGAAATCATCCGTAGTTTTGGTTGTGAGCAAAAGTGTAGTCTGGAGCGAACCTCAGGTTTTCGAAAAATTACATCCATGTACCTTTGCTAAACCCAACCGGAAAACGGACTTATAAGTATACATTTTCGCGTGAACTGTGGAACGTGAAAAATGAAAATGATTTTAGGCATTGAAGTGAAGCCAAGCTATTTCCACTTTTCTAATGTTCCGAAAATGCGACAAGGAAAATGAAACTGATATGTATTATCTGAATATTTTATATATTTATATATTTTATTATATATTTATATATTTTATTATATATTTATATATTTTATTATATTATACCTTCTGCATGCGTATTGTAATTTTGAAATTTCCACATGACTATTTGTGGTGTGGAAGTGTGGTTGTTGAATCAGATAAGTGGTTCGCCCGAAAGCACGAGCCACTTACTTTCTGCAAACCCGAAAAGTGTAAGTGGCCTTAATGCGGGAATAAATTTTCCAATTTTTCTACGTGCGGTCCCGGGGGATTGTTTTGAAATTTCCACTTCCACATTTCCACTTTTTACACACGCTTGCTTACGCACTTGCCAAAAACTGTACACGGGATCTGTGAATCCTGGATGATCCGAGTCCAATTCCGCTCCATAAGATAGAAATCTGGTTAGCAAAACGATACGGAACATGAAACTGTATTAGTATTTTTTGAATTATAATGCGTCAGTGTTGAAAAATGGGTCAGTGTCTAAAAATCATTCTCAAAAACTGTCTAAATATAGGCAATAAATTGTACATAATTCTGCGAAAAACTCAACAATAGTTTTGCAATTTTCCCCCAAAACGTGATTTTTGTGGTGAAATTTTGCTTGCAGTGGTCAGAATATTAGAAATTTTACGAATTCAGAATTGTGATTATTATTGATTATTTAATGCAGCAATTCGATTTTTTTCACTTTCAAGATTGATCAGATGATAAGCTTAATAATAATAATATAACAAGAACCTCCATTAATGTGTAGTGTTTGCTAACCAAAAGCACACTAGAAGACGAAGTTGTTGACTAGATTAGGAGGTTCTAACCCATGATAAACTGACTAATATAGAATGGTAATTAGGCATATATACGAACCAATTGACAGTCGTTATACTTCGCGGATACAAATAATAAAATAGTTGAAATATAACGAGCTTAACCCATCAACAAGCCTAACCGTGGTCGTGCTGTCTGGTGGCGGATGGTAAATGACAGCACCTGAAGAGGATGCCATCCGTCACCCCGAAACCACACTTCCCATTTGATAAGCTTAATGTGTTTTCCTTCATTCATATGCGAAATAAAAAACCGAAACCATGTGGAAACGAACTTTGATTTATAAAAATACAGTTTATATTATTCAACTTGTTATTCATCAGAACTTTTTCTCCATTTAAACCGACCTAGTCTTATATGTTTGGTATTTATTATTTTGATTATAAGATTTTTCCATATTTAAAATTTCGGTATGAAATGAAAAATAGTAATTTCAAATATCTGTATGATCGCATTTGAAAGCTGTCTTGGATTCAAAAATTTGGGAAAAACAGATAAATCTGAAAGTTTAGCACCACTAGGTCTTGTAGTTGAGTTGCTGCAGCCCTGTCAGCCGAAATTTGTCTGGAAAACATGAGAAACATGATTTATTGTGTTAAAATCTGCTTTCCTTGTAAACTGGCGGAATGGATTGGTTATTTTTCTGAAGCAAAATTATGAACATGATTTTTATGGAAGAACATGGATAACGTCAGTCAAAATAAGGGCACAGTTTACGAAATTAACACTTTATATTGCACCAGTGGCGTACCCAAGGGGGGGGGGTTGCGGGTTCAAATCCCCCCCCCCCCCCTTTGGGTAAACAAGTTTAGCCACGTAAATGAAACCAGACATGCAATCGGGCTAAACTCTACCAGAATTATTTTTGGAGGACTCCAACTTTTACCGGTGAAAAAGTATGATTAAGTATGACTACATAATTATATCTTCATATCTACACCAAAGCACTAGCAAACGTACCTAGTCAAGACTTCAAAAATATGGCCCCTTATCAAAATCCTGCGTACGCTACTGTATTGCACTCCATATAAAAACATCATTTTAATAATCACAAGCCGTGAGTTTCGACCCTTGAGGTTCACAAGGATAACTTCCCAGTAATATCTACATAAGTTTTTAAAAATAATAATAAAAATAATGCTTTTTGCATAATAATAATGGCAATGAGCCACTACAGTAAACGGAATGAGTTCATGTGTTTTCATGTGAATAATTTAATTATTATTATTATTAATTATTCATAAAACACGTGGACTCATTCCGTTTGCTGCTATGTCTTTTTGCCATTATTATTAGTTCATTTGTTATATTTATATTTGGTTTTTTAGTTATGTAGATATTACAATGAAGTTCTTCGTATGAACTTCAAGGGTCCCACCTCATGACACGTTAACTCATCAGTATATGGGAAGTGTATTCGCCCCGCAAATAAAAATTGAAATTTTCAACACGTCTTTACGTTTTCTATAGAGTATATTTAAAATGTTTTTGGAAAGAAGTCTGAATGTATGTGTGTATGTACGTACGTTCGTGAACTGTTTTTTCTAAAAACTTAACTAACGTGAAAATAACCGTGACAACTTTTTTGAGGTGTTAATCGATGCAAATTTGCAATTTCACGAGCTGATTAGACTTTAGCAATTTTCGGTCGGGGTTTTTTATGTTTTGTCCGCTCCAAGGTCATTTATGAGTTTGCGTCGTTAAGGTGTCAATCGAAGCTTTTTAGCATTTTTATAGTTAAATCAAATTTTAAAAATATTTGGTTTAGCCGGTTCTTAATTTAATAAAACAAAGTGCAAAATATTAGGATTAGGATACCAGCAATCAATGCTTGTAAATTTCAGATACAAAATCATCAATAAAAGACCATCAATAGTTTCTATGCATAAAAGGGTTGATACGAATAATATTACCTCATTTCTCTTATTTTAATGGCATTGTTGTCAAGTCAACCGTATTGAAATTTGCAAAATTTGAGCAGATTTTGAATAATTTTCGTACTACCGTTATTTAATAAAAAAAAACTGCTTTAAATTCGGGGAAAAAAATTAATTTTTAATTTCCATCAAACTTGTATTTACGGTGATCAACGCTTTGAAAGGTAAAATATTTTGAAGATATCTTATTGAACAAAAACAACGTTTTTCATGATTGCAAAGCATATTCATACAAAAGCAAAACTTCATTAATATTTATAATGAATAAAGGCTGATAAGAATAAAATTACCCAATATCACTGACTCTCGTTTCAAAAGAAGTCAATTCTATCTAATTTCCACTTCTGCCAATCATTACTTTTCGAAATCAGATGTTTTAAGTCCCCATCAAAAAAAACATCAAAGTTTTCTTATACTTCCAGAAAACATTCATACAGAAAATAAACAATGAATATGCGTTACGAATAATCGAGCATTCATTAAATATGTAAGAACCATTTGTCAAATTTTTGGAGTTCATTAATTGTAAGGGTTCGTAAGATTTCAGTTATTTTTTGCCCTTTTTTCGTGAGATTTTTTATGTGTTACATTTAATCAGACGTTGAATTTTTACTGCGTATTAATATAAAATGATTGTTCATGTTCGAAGGTAAAATGGTGTAATAGTACAGACACAAAGGTAGTTAATACTTTTCAAAATTATATGCTTTAGAAGGGTTTCATCAGAGAAAATCGCAGTTTTTAGTAGTGTATCAGTTAAGCTTTCTAGGGTTTGTAAGAATTCACTCCTGCCGCCAGCGATTATTTACTGCATATTCAATGTTGTTCAAAATCAACTTCAAAATAAGAAATAACTATTAGTCTCATTAATCTAAAATGGCAAAATAGTACCCATGGAACCCATGGAAATTGTGGACGCAACTATTCAAAATGGCCATCATGCGACAAAATCTCTTCAGTCGGCGTAAAAACAAAAACTGCATTCAACAAAACTGAAATCCCAATTTCACCAATATTTTCGCTAGCGCGCTTTCGTCTTTCAAGCATCGATATGAAAATACCAACTTAGGAAGAAAAGGCTTTGTGAAATCATCCTCAGATAATTTGTAGATTTCCTAGACCGTAACGCTAGAAATCGTTAGATAGATCCCTCAAGCGAGATAAGAGATATGTTCCCTCCAGCATAACTGTCAATCTATTAGTATATCCAGGTATTTTGAAATTTGATCAGTCTGTGCAGACATTTGTTAAGTCTGTGCAGCCAGAGGTGGGCTAGACAACGGCTTAGCTTAAGTCTTCAAGAGGCTGATTATAAATTGTCAACACACGTATTAATCTACATCTTTCGAAGATATATATCGCTTGCTAATATAACCAAAAAATGAACTAAATGAATCAACGTACATATATTTACCATCATTATACTTTTATTATCTGATTTCTATAGCAAACAAAAAACCCGAAACCATACTCCTGCCAACTTTACGGCCAAACCAAAAGATACTCATTATAGTTGTTGATACTCATAATTATTTCTCTCTAATAATAATTTCATAATTTATTTTGCCATTTTATTCGTTATTCATTATCATTTGTTTCATGTGACAGTTATTGGACGGCACCATCTGAAAAATGAGTCCCTAATAAAGCGTCATCTTTCATCTATTTACATATCGAACATCTGTTTCTGATGAATTCAACCTGTTGCCTTGACCAGCGTAGCGAGAAGGATATCCATCTCATTGTAACAATGCGTGTATGCTTTCATTTAGATGTCATTAGGGATACTAATACACTATTCCATCGGTTCATGTCTATTACCCTGGATCCAAAGGAGACATTTGTTCTAAAAGCATATGCGCATGGGTAAATTCCTCCTAGGAAGCTTTCATTCCCAGTCATCAAGGATAAGTCTTCTGGTTATGCGATAAAAAGAAAACTATAAAACTCAATCTTCTGTTGAATGATTGATCATATTGGCATGTGTGTATATTTCAAGACTACTAATTCTTAAATACTGGAAGTTTTAAAAAGAATAAAAAAGGCCACAGAAATATTGTTTCTCTTGTATTTGAACAATGTTCGTGTCAATCAGTACGTTGACAAATTTTCTGTCTGCTATTTGATTCAGTATTTAAACATATACTAAAAATTATGACTAATTTATTTTTTATTTACAAGTACCATAATGAGCAGGCGTTTCAATTTGAATAAACTCTAAAGAAATTTAGACCAAGCAGAAGGATGCTTCATATTGTATTACTTCACCTTTTCAAAATTATAGGAAATTAAGAGAGGTGCTAAAAAATAAAAACAGTTTATGTTATGGTTCACCTTGGAGAAAATCCAACGATACAAGAAGCTGGAAGGACATAGGTAGTTTAAAAACGATATGCACAGGTCTATTACATAGAAAAACAATTTTCTTTGAGTTGCATGACCAGTATGAACAGGGCATTTTAGGATATCCTAATGTGTTAATTGGATGATTTATTTTATTGTGTTTTGTATTCCAATTGATATTATAATTAGTGATCATCGAACCAGCGATATATTAGAGTAAGAACACTGCTTTTCATCTTATTCATTGTGTATCTTGATTTTCGATCCTTTAATTTCAAGGCAATGTCCTGTTCAAACCATTCAAATAACTGTAGTTTTATTGACTTTGATAATAAGAAGAATCTTATGGAAACTCCGTCAAATATTGAAATATAAATGACACAATTTGGTGTTAACACACGAAATAAACGAAAATATACTTTACTAATTTTGATACACTAAGACTAGAAAAAGTTTCATTAGTTGAAAATTTAATAAGCTGCAACAAGAAACGACAATATGTAAAAAGTCTATATCATTAACTATATACTCCTGGCTAATTGAGAAAGGGCAGCGAATCAAGTATCTAAATCTCAGAATTCCCCTGTGGGGAAAGAGTACAATTGCGCAGCTTAAGCTATTCAACGAAGTAAATAATAGAATGATTCTGAAAAAATCAAAATTCCAAATTCCAGCAAATAATTCTGCGCAGATCCTGGCTTAATTTTTCACAGAATAGTGCACTAAAGAAAAACACAAATTAAAAATTAAGAACGAAGTACACAAATTAATCAAGTTTTTAGACTTCATTGTATGAAAAATTTTATCGTTTGAGAGAAAATCAACCTTGAAAAATTACTATGCAGGGGGTAAAAAATTAGAATATAAAAATAACAAGTAAAATAAAACGGTAGTATTAACATAAACTCTATAAGAACACATACATTAATATACGAGTACATAAAAAGATATCATACACGTTGGTATATTACTACTGTTTTTTAAACTGAAGTAGCTTTTAATATGTACGTACAATGAAGTGACAATTTTATTGGTAAATATACTATAGTTATTTTCCTTTAATATTGTGTAATATATGTGATAACAACCAATCATGCAATTCAGCTGACATATGGGGCGACGAAAAAAAGGTAAAGTAAGGCAAATTTTAGTTTTTCATTTTGGTTGTACTCTCATAAATAGTAGTCCAAATTTAAAAATCAAACAAAAACATGCAAATTTTTGTAGTTTTTAGAATCAAACACTACATCTTAAAATAAAGCTAACTTGAAATATACCATTTTGCCTTTCACCGCCTGATATGTTTTTAATGGACATTTCATCTACAGCGTAAACAAGCAAACTGGAATAACTACCTTTGGGGACTAATCTCTCTGCTGAAATTAGTCCAATCTTAATAAACAGTAGGTTATAGGAACAAAAAAACAGCGTTTCCGTAAATGATAAGCCTTGTACGAAAAAAAATCAGAAGAACTTATAGATCATATTTAATTGCAGCCGTCTCCGCCCTCGTCATCTACCAAAGTCTCGACCAGATCCAAAATCTCCCCGGTCTTAAACCCCCCAGATCCCAAATACCCCAGATCCTAAATCACCCATATCCAAAAGCCCCCACATCCTAAATCCCCCAGATCCTAAATCACCCATATCCAAAATCCTACAGATCCTAAATCCCCCAGATCTTAAATCTCCCAGATCCTAAATCCCCTAGATCCTAAATCCAATATTAAATTACTTATAACAATATCCAATATTAACCGCATTAGCGTCTCTTCTCTCATTCTCCCAAACCTGATAATATAAATTTGAAATTTAAAAAATAATCTTGATTTTTTTTTCAAATTGAATTTTTTACAAATTTGATCAGAATTTTGCTAAAACACACAATAAATATAATATTACTTTGAAGGTATTTGGGATCTGCACGAATTAATAGTGCGTTTCAACAGTTTTAAAATTAAGCAATTTTTCAGTTTTTTATCCTCAATAAAAAACAGCTAAACCGATTTTGCTGAAAACTCATTCAGCTCTAAATTACGTAATTACACGTCGAATGAAACCAGTCTCACGTCAATGTGATCGTTGGTTCTTGAGATAATCGAGACGAAAACTAATTCCGAACGCACATACGTACATACACACTCACAGACATCTCTCTAAAAACGGATTCTAGAGACCTTAAAACGTGGAGATATGTCAAAATTTGAGTTCCGCGAAATCGACCCCATTACAATAACTTCCCATTGGAAAGTTAAAAATTTGGCAAGTGGAACAAAGTAAAAAAAGCGATTTTTCGAGAAAAAAATTCAAACTACCGCTACTTTTTTTTGATCATTTTTTTTCAAAATATTGTGGTAGATTAACACGTAAGAAACACTCCTCTTTAAAATGCGGCTTGGTTTTTTTATTTCGAATTCTTCATTCCTGAGATTATCCGCAGTGGGACGAGGCATTTTTCGAGACATCAACTTTGGCGTTCTCTATAGATAAGTAGAAAAATGGAAAAAATAAAAAAGTATGTATTTGTAATTTTTAAAATGTGTATTTTACCCATGCAAATTTTAAAATTTATATACAATAAAAGAGCTGAAAAAATTAAACTGTTTTTTAAGCATTCTAAATGGTACTACCCCCTTAAAGCGCGAACTTTGCCCACAAAATTTTCTCACAAACTGGGAGCAGCTTCTCTTCCTTCACTGCTAGTATGTTGTATGGTTTTTCAAACGACATCACCAATTATGTAATTCTGAAGTAATGAAGAAAGAAATGTGAGACGATCTTGTGATATCTGCAAAGATATCAGACACTTTAAATTCACCATTTGCGCAGATTTCATTGAAGCATTTTCTCGTTGAAAGATTGAGTTGTCATTGAAAATACAAACATTTAAAATACATTTGTGTGGTCTCCTTGTCTCCATTACTAATCGGCACCAGTGTATTACAGCAATGTTTCAAGTGAGAGCTTTCCAAAAATAGATGGCTCATTTATTTGAAGGCAATCAAATGTACTAAAAGCTTCAATTTTTGTTTGGCTTAAATATGTTTCAAAGGTTTATGTCTGCACCAAATCTTCCTAGATGGCAATAAAAACGAGTCCGAGAATCGCAAAAGGATTCCTGTGTTAACATGCTCCGCGGGAAAAGATGACGCAATCCATACACAATTGAGTTCTGAGTTTATAAACAGTACATGCTGCCAGGAAAAACCAAAAGCTAAGATTTTATAGCATCGTAAATACAAGGATTAGAGCTTCGACTTACAGATTGAATACTTCCCAAATTTGCACCATTCCACATGAATAGTGCTTTCCAGCATATATGTATGTAAATAAAACGAATGAAATTCTTCTACAATTTTTTTTTATGTTAATAGGTTATTTCAATTGTCCCGAAATTATATCTTTCTTTACTGGATAAAAATGCGAGTGTTTGAATGCATTTCAAAAACACTTCAATTAACGAACGTTTTAAAAGAAATTTCGCTAGAGGATTTGCTCTTTTTTCAATAACTTTTTGTTGGCAGGAAAAACACGTTTCGAAGTAAGTCATGACTGGAATTTATTTTGTTTCATGTTATATTTCTGAGCCTGTCTGTTCAAATAATAGACGCATTGCATACATACTCAAACATTTTGACAGAGCTGGAATATCTTATTGAGATTTTCATTCACTTAAAATTTTAAGTGAATAATTTGTGATAATTGACTTCGATAATTGATAATTCCTCTTGAAGATTTAATATTAATGTCCTCCCCAATGAGCACGTGAATAAATTCTTTTGGTTTCAATTTTCAGTTTGATTTTATTGATAAGAACGTTTTTCAATGTTTCAGTCCATTTTCAAAAAACTGGAAAACAAAAATGCAAAAAAAGATTAAAGAAAGTTAGAATATTGTAATTGAAAATGATTGCTTCACTTTCAACATTGATGCATGGTATGAAGTGGCACTTGAAACAGTTGCACTTGACCTAATGATTACGTTGCACAACGATTTATCTAATTAGTTGAAAACTGTATTTCCGTCCTATTCTTAGCTTTATCTAACAAAAAACTGCCGCTAAAAACAAACATGTGACAATACCTGGAGGAATTGTTTCTGTTGTGGACTAATTATCTATAAACTATATCCCGCTGTGATGTGTGTGAAAGACATAGCATACCTTATAAAAGATAGCAAGAAGTTAGAGGTATAGCAGAAATGTGGAATTCAGTGGCAGTTTTACTTGTGGTTGTTTCCAACAGTTTGCAGTTGGCGGGAAGTATTGACGTTGAAGAAAACTTAGGCCCCAGGATTGTGAACGGTACTAACGCCAAAGATGGAGAATTCCCTTTTATAGTAGGTGTCAAGCAATAAGCTAGATAAAAAATTTATTTATTGTTTTATTCACAAATTTTCGGGCCGTAACGTACACTTTGATTCGTGTTGATTCTTAATGATATACAATCACATGTACACATTGAATTACACCGTTACACGTCCTACACTAGACATTCCCCATAATTTCATTCTTCTCACGTAGTATGTTCTCAAACAACTGCCAATTACAGGCTTCTCTTCGAAGGATTGTAAATGCCACGGCAGGATCGCATTCTTGCGGATGTTCAATAATTAGCAATGAATGGCTTCTTACAGCAGCGCACTGTGTGGCTGGAAAGGACCCTTCTTCCATTAGCATACAGTATGGCGTGACGGAAATAGCTTCCACTGGACCAACCATAGCCACAGTTAAGAAAATCATTGTTCATGAGTACTACGATCCTTTGAATGACTACATCAACGATATTGCACTGGTTCACCTTTCAATTCCTTTGACATTTAATGACTTCATAAAAACAATTAAGTTGCCGCAACAAGGACAAACAACTAAGGGAGGTAGTAATGCTGTATTAGTTGGATGGGGTCTGAACTCGGTAAGTTAATTGATTCCGTCATAGCTTGAAGATGTTGATAGCTCAGCAATTATCAAGGCTGAAACTAAGACACCTGTTTTAGTAAGTAGGGGTTGTTTCGAATATTTATGATACCACCGAAAAATAGCTATTGCAGTTTGCAGGGAATGTAGTCGTATGCAATTCGAATAAACTCATTATTTTCACGGATTTTTTATGAGTGCCCGATTTGACTGATTTTATGGGTTGACAAGGTCTCTACAAGTATTTTGTTTTTTGTAAGGAGTATTATCACACGCTTTGACTTTTTTTTGACTAGAAGCTCAAAACAATAATCTTAGCTTGTAAGAGTGATGCGCTCCAATTGAAGCATGATTAATCGTTGCATTCTTCACAGATGCAAAATGTAGCTAATATTATTCCAGATTCATTGCAGGCCGCTTTGATCTGAAAACTTCAAAACGATAAGTTTAAATTTCCATTAGTATACTGAAAATATTTTCGAGCTATATTTGAGACTAAAGTAGCCATTAATTTCACTTCCATTCGACAGACAAGTGGCACAATTCAAACTCATCTGCAGAAAGTCGATCTCATAACATATTCGGATGAGGACTGTCGACGACTTCATAACAATAGTGTCCACTTTACAAACATATGTGCGGGTGTGATAGGAGGAGGGAAAGGCCAATGCAACGGGGATTCTGGAGGACCACTTTTAGTCAATGAGCAGCAAGTTGGAGTTGTATCGTGGAGCGTGAAGCCTTGCACAATCGCACCATATCCAGGAGTCCTGACCAAAGTTGCGGAATATGTTAATTGGATTAGGGAAAATATGAATTTGACGAGTTTGATTAAGAGATTGTGATGGAATATAAGAGCGCGCTTATGTAAATATTATTTTTTCACAATAGTCCAGAAAAACATACTTCCATTGTTAGTGCACTATTTCAAATCCCTTTATTTTGTAGTCATTGTGGAAGATTTAAGTTGTCAAAAGATGTTAGGACATAATTTTGTGTGTTGAAATCGATATGTTGGCCTCTCGTTCTCAATAAATTTTATTGCCAATTTTATTCCGTACTAGAGTAATAGATTGAAGGCTAGATAACTTTCTTAGAAGGATACTATTCATTCGGTAAATTCGCAAATACCTACTTTAATCATTAATTCATCGATTATGGGAAGTTATAATGACTCACCTATATAAATAACTATATTGCTGATTGTGTTTATAACATCGATGTTCAAAAGGATTCCAATGTTGGTACTAATCAATGGCACTTTAATAAATAAAATACATGAAAATAAAAAGTTGACTTTGCGCATTTTTATTAACTTCGCAGTATATGGGAAGTTCTTGTAATCGCCTCGAAAATCGAAATTGAAGTTTTCAACATATCTTTTGAGGTCTTCAGAGTATGTTTTAAGTTTTTTTTAGAAAGAAGTATGTATATGTGTGTGTATGTACGTACGTACGGACGTGCGTTTGTGGACAGTTTTTTCTACGAGCATAACTCACGTAAACAAAATCGTATCGACTTCGTTAAGGTGTCAATCGAAGCGACTTTGCAATCTTAAGAGCTGATTAAGTTTTGGGACACTTCATGTGGTTTGCTGTTTTGACCCCTTGAAGGCCATTGCTGTCATGTGCTATATCTCACGAACCAAACATGCGATTTTGATCATTGAGGTGCCAATCGACGCGTATTGACATTTGTGTGATTCCATCAAACTTTTAAAGTAATCGTTGAAGCCGAAAAATAAAAATCATTAAGTCCTCATGACCTTCAAGATCATTCATGTCATTCTCTATATCTCGTGAACCAAATATAATATTTGCCTCACTGAGATTTCAATCGTCGCGTCTTAACATTTTCATGATGTTTTCATGTTTTTAAAAAATCGTTTTAGCCGTTTTTTAATTTAAAAAAAAATTGCAAAAACTTTTGGCTTTTTCGTAAAAAATAAATTTTAAACCGGATTTGCACAACACAGTAATAAATCTTTATAAAATTTATTACATCCTATCAGTATTTGAAGAGAACCCAGCAAACTTTTTTTCCATGATTACAAAAAAAAAAAATTAAATTAAAACAAGCCACGAAGTGCGACCCTTGTGATCCACACGGTCAACTTCCCAGTAATATCTAGATCAACATTAAAAATATTAAACAATAATAATTTTGAAAACAATACTACTTTAAGTAATAATAATGAGAGGTATTCATAGCAGTAACAGGAATAAGTTTATATCAATCATATCATCTACGGGAGTATCCATTGATTACGTAAGGCTTTTGGTGGATGCGAGTAGATTGATTTGATCAACCAATCGGTGGGGACCTTTTCTACGTTATTTGTTATTTTCACATCGATGCTTGAAGGACAAAAGAGCGCTAGCAAAAATGAATGCAGTTTTTGTTATTACTCTCATTGAAGAGATTTTGTCGCGTGATGATATTTTGAATAGTTGCGTTCAAAATTGCCATGACTTCAGCATAATCACTAAATTTATATTTTTTCACTATTTTACATCAATGAGAATCATAATTACTTTATTCATTCTATTACTAAATTTTGAATGTGCAGTCAAAAATAGGTTTAGTTGCATGTAAAAAGTAAAATGTGGTACAAATGATGATGGAGGAAGTAACTGAAATCTTACGATTACTAAAGAATGAATCTACTAAAAACTGCAATTTTGATTTGATGAAAGCTTTTTAAAGCATATAATCTTGCAAAGTATTGACTATAAAACATTTTACCATTCAAAGCGTTGATTACCACAAATGCAAATTTGATTGAAATTTTGATGGTTTTAAAAATTTAAGCAGTTTTTTTAATTGAATGACTGTAGAAACTACTAAAAATCAGCTCAAATTATGCAAATATTTTAAAATTGTGATTGAATTTGCAATAATTTATTCAGAATAAAAGATATAAAGTAATATCATTCGTATGAACCCTCTTTACATGGTAACTTTTAATGATTTTTTATTTTTAATTTAGTTTTTTTCATAATCGTGGAAGAAAATTTTGCTGGTTTCTCTTTAAAAACTGATAAGAATGTATAAATTTTATAAAAATTTATTACTGTGTTGTGCAAATCAGGTTAAAAAAATATTTTTTATGAAAAAAACCCTAATTTTTTGCATTTTCTTCTTTTAAATGGAAAAAAACGGCTGAAACGAATTTTTAAAATGGTAAAAAAATCACAAAGATGTTATTACACGTCGATTGACACCTTAATGATGCAACTATTATATCTAGTTCGTGAGATATAGTGAATGACAGAAATGGCCTTGAAGATCATGATGACTGTTAATGATTTTTTATTTTTTATTTAATGTATTTTGTAATCATGAGAAAAAGGTTTGATGATGTTTTACGAGCTTTGCTTGGGGTATATAAATTTTATAAAAATTGATTACTGTGTTTCGTAAATCAGGTTAATAATTGATTGTTTATGAAAAACAACCTAATTTTTTCCATTTTTTTTCTTAAATTAAAAAACGTCTCCAATGATGTTTTTTTCAAAATTTGAAAGATTCACAAAAGTCAATACGCGTCGATTGACACCTTGCTGAAGGAAATCGTACTTTTGGTTCGCGAGATATCACGCATGACAGATATGACCTTCAAACGGGCAGAACAGCAAACCCCCCCCCGATGGAAGTTTCCCAAAAACTAATCAGCTCTTAAAATTGCAAAGACGCTTCGATTGACACCTTAACGAAGTCGATACAACTTTGTTTACGTGAGTTATGCTCGTAGAAAAAAGTGTCAACGAACGTACGTACACACACACACACACACACATCTCTCTTTCTAAAAACACTTTATATATACTCTATAGACCTCAAAACGTAAAGAAATGTTGAAAATTTCAATTGTAGTTTTTAGTAGTTTTGTTCTTTAGTGTTTGTAAGATTTCAATTATTTCCTCCATCATCATTCGTAATGCTTTTTAGTTTTAACATGCAATTAAACCGATTTTCGACTGCACATTCAATGTTTTTCAAGACCAACTGAAAATAAGAAATAAGTATTAGCCTGATTTTTGTTGTTGAAAAAATACAAACTCAATGATTATGCTGAAGTCATGGCGATTTTGAACACAACTATTCAAAATGGCCACCACGCGACAAGATCTCTTCAGTGGGCCTAATAACAAAACTGCATTCATTTTTGCTAGCGCTCTTTTGTCCGTCAAGTATCGATATGAAAATAACAAATAACGTAGAAAAGGCTTTGTAACTTACCTTCACCACCCACCGATTGATCCGCGTGAATATTCAATCAAATCAATCCACCCACATCCACCAAAAGCACTACGTATTTAATAGACGCTCCTGTAGATGATACGATTAATATTAACGCGTTGCAATTACTGTTATGAGTAGCTCTAATTATTATTATTTAAAGTAGTAGTATTTTCATAATTATGATTGTGTTTAGTATTTTTAATATTAATGTAGATATTACTGGGAAGTTGACCGTGTAGACCTCAAGGGTCGCGGCTTGTTTGAAAATGGTATTTATCATGTGATGCACATCATAGCTTTTTGCATTTGGTCACAAAAGATAAGATCAAAGATAGAAACCAAGTGCAAAAGCTTCTAGAATCAAAATAAAAAGTCTATTGGTGCACCTAAGGGTAGATTTTAAATGAAAATTTATAATTTCGGCCGTCGTAAAATTAATTGATTGATAACAGTGCATTATTTTATGTTATTCACCATATGAAAAGCTCACCCTATTTTATTAAAATGATATGAAAACCAATATGATTTGGTTTTCAGGAATATTCCGACAAATATTGATAAACACCTATGTGCTTGGTTCCCTAATCTTCAATAAATGAAAGATCAATAATATCGCGATAGCCTCATTTAGAACAATAAAATGTATTTTTGAATATAAGTAGAGAAAGAAGACAGTTTGTCATGATAAACATGTTGTGTTTGAAACATAGTGCATTGATTCTCTTGTTGTGTGGCTGCCGTCTATTTTCCGTGAATGGTTTTCGTTCTCGCATAGTAAATGGATCTGACGCTCAAGAAGGAGAGTTCCCCTTTATGGTGATATACAAGATATATTCAAAATACATATATACAAAATGATAATAACTCAATTTTATTTAAGACTTCACTACGATCTCGAGGAGGAGATCATCTTTGTGGATCAACGATCTTAAATGAAATTTGGGTTCTAACAGCAGCCCACTGTGTCTTTGAACATGTTCCCAAGGGGCTTAGTTTACAATATGGATCAACAGGAATAAGTGCTAATGGGTCAAATATTGTCAGCATTCGTGAATTACATATTCACAGTCAATACAACCCGGCATCCTATCAGAACGATATAGCCCTTTTGAAACTGGAAACAGCTATTAAATTTAGTGGAACAACCAAACCAGTAAAATGGGCCAGTGAAGAGCTACCCAATGGTGCAATGGCGACATTGATTGGCTGGGGACAAAATCAGGTTTGGAACGTTCATGTTTTTTGAAAATTCTTAAAGTTCGGGATTTTAGTCTGGCGGCCAAAAGCAGAAGAAATTACAAAAAGTCAATTTATTTCATATCGAGCGGGAAGAATGTCTAAAGATACACGTTCATACCATTTTCGAGTCCAACATCTGTGTTGGTATTCCAGGAGGCGGAAAGGGGCAATGCACTGGCGATTCAGGTGGACCCTTGTTGTTTGAAGGATACCAGCATGGGATTATATCGTGGAGCGTGAAGCCATGTGCGATGGGACCATATCCAGGCGTAATGACCAAAGTATTATTTTACTCGGACTGGATTTCAAGAGTAACTGGAGTAACTTATTATTGAACTACGGTTAGATCAACTGTAGTAGTGTGTATACCTTTTTTCTCAACCTTAAGTTTGCCAAAGTTATGATAAAATTAAGAATATATATACTACTACTATTAATATTATATATAAAATTACGCTTGAAAGAAAAATTGTTCTAAGCGTATGTCTAAAGAAATTTATGAAAGAAGAGATCTTATATTGTTGATTTGTTTAAAAGACACACAACAAACAAGACAAACATTGAAAAATTGTGTTCACCAAAATCTCGGTTGCTTTGAACATTGGAAAATTACGCCTGCTGGTTTGCATCATAATATTATTATAAATGAACAGATCTGATAAATGCCACAGATTCTTGTACTTTAAGGTGGTTGTTATAGTTTCACAAGCTAAATTTTTAACTTCCCAGTATATGGAAAGTTCTTGTAATCGCCTCGAAAATCGAAATTGAAATTTTCAAGTTTTCTTTACGTTTTGAGGTCTATAGAGTATATATAAAGTGTTTTTAGAAAGAAGTATGTATGTGTGTGTGTGTGTGTGTGTATGTACGTACGTACGTACGTATGTGCGTTCGCGGGCAGTTTTTCTACGAGCATAACTCACGTAAACAAAGTCGTATCGACTTTGTTAAGGTGTCAATCGAAGCGTCTTTGTAATCTCAAGAGATGATTAGTTTTTGGAAAACTTCGGTCGGGGGGTTTGCTGTTTTCACCCCTTGAAGGTCAACCATGTTATGCGCTATATCTCACGAACCAAACATGCGATTTTCATTATTAAGATGTCAATTGACGGGTATTAACAATTTTATGAATCTATCAAATTTTTAAAAAAGTCGTTGGAGCCGTTTTTTAATTTTTTAAAAAAAAGTGCAAAAAATTAGGTTTTTTTTCAAAAACACAAAATTTTTAACCTGATTTTCAAATCTAAGTGATCAATGTTTATAAAGTTTATATACTCCAAATAGTTCTTGTGAAAAAACCAGCAAAAGTTTTTTTCATGATTATAAAAAAAATTAAATAAAAAATAAAAAATCATTTAACGTTCAATGTCATTTACGTCATTCATTATATCTCGAGAACCAAATATAATCTTTCGATCATTAAGGTGTCAATCGACGCGTATTAACATTTTTATGATGTTTTTATATTTTAAAAAAATCGTTAAAGCGGTTTTTCCAACTTATTAAAAAAAAATTGGAAAAGATGTGTTTTTTTCATTAAAAAATTCATTTTTAACTTGATTTGCACATCGTAATAATAAATGTTCATAGAATTTATAAACTTTTATCAATTTTTGTACAGAAACCAGCAAAAACTTTTCTCATGACTAAAAAAAAAATTAAATTAAAAATAAAAACTCATTCAAAGTCACAATGTAAAATGGGTTCATTCGAATCATTATACCTTAAATCTCTTATTCTAAAGACATTGTTGTAAAGTCAATGAAAGTTTATTAATGTTTGCAAAATTTGAGCAGATTTTCAATAGTCTTCACAGCACCATGTTTTAACTTTAATGAAAAAACTGCTTTGTGACCTGTACCCCCCTCCGATTGATCCGCGTGAATAATCAATCAAACCAATGCACCAAAATCCTTACGTAATCAATTGACGCTCGCGTAGATGTTACGATTATTATTAAGTCATTCCAATAACTTTTATGAGAGGTACATTTTTATTATTTGAAGTAGTGTTATTTCCATAACTATTATTGTGTTTAATATTTTTAATATCTATGTTGATATTACTGGGAAGTTGACCGTGTGGACCTCATGGGTCGCACCGCACGGCTTGTTAACTTCCCAGTATATGGGAAGTTCTTGTAATCGCCTCGAAAATCGAAATTGAAATTTTCAACATTTCTTTACGTTTTGAGGTCTATAGAGTATATTTAAAGTGTTTTTAGAAAGGGAGATGTATGTGTGTGTGTACGTACGTACGTACGTACGTTCGTGGACACTTTTTTCTACGAGCATAACTCACGTAAACAAAGTCGTATCAACTTTGTTGATACAATCAATCGAAGCGCCTTTGCAATCTCAAGAGCTGATTAGTTTTTGGGATACTTCGGTCGGGGGGGTTTGTTGTTTTGCCCCTTTGAAGGTCATTTCTGTCATGCGTTATATCTCGCGAACGAAACATACGATTTCCTCGATCAAGGTGTCAATCGACGCGTATTGACATTTATGTGATTCTATCAAGTTTTTAAAAAAATTCCTGCAGCCGTTTTTTAATTTTTTAAAAAAGAAGTGCAAAAAATTAGGTTTTTTTTAATAAACAATAAATTTTTAACCTGATTTACGGGAGACAGTATTCAATTTTTATAAAATTTATTTACTTAAATCAGTGCTTGTGAAAACAACATTAAAACTTTTTCTCATTATCATGTAAAAAATTAAATAAAAAATAAAAAATCCTTAACAGGCATCATGATCTTCAAGGTCATTTCTGTCATGCGTTATATCTCGCGAACCAAACATACAATTTACATTGTCAAGATGTCAATCAACGCGTATTGAAATTTTCGTGAATTTCTTGAATTTAAAAAAAATCGTTGCAGCCGTTTTTTAATTTAAGAAAAAAAAGTGCAAAAAATTAGGTTTTTTTTAATAAACAATAAATTTTTAACCTGATTTAAGGCAGACAGTATTCAATTTTTATAAAATTTATATACTTCAAACAATGTTTGAAAAAACGTCATCAAAACTTTCTCTCATAAAAGCAAGAAACATTAAATAAAAAATAAAAAATCATTAACAGTCATCATGATATTCAAGGTCATTTCTTCCATTCACTATATCTCACGAACCAGATTTAAAATTTGCATTATTAGGGAATCAATCGACGTGTTTTAACATGTTTTTGATTATTTTAACATTATAAAAATCCGTTTCAGCGGTTGTTTTAATTTAATAGAAGAAAATGCAAAAACTTAGGGTTTTTTTCATAAAGAATATTTTTGAAACCTGATTTGCACAACACAGTAATAAATGTTTATAAAATTTATACATTCCTATCAGTTTTTGAAGAGAAACCAGCAAAACTTTTTTCATGACGCTGAAAAAAATTCAATTAAAAATTAAAAAATCATTCAAAGTTACCATATGAAAAGGGTTCTTCCGAATGATATTACCTTATATCTTTTATTCTAAAGACTTTGTTGTAAAGTCAATCAAAGTTTTAAAATGTTTGGATAATGTGAGCAGATTTTTAATAGTTTTTGCAGTCTTTTCATAAAAATAAGCGGCTTAAATTTTAAAAACCATCAAAATTTCAATCAAATTTGCATTTGTGGTAATCAATCATCATCACTCATCCACTAAAAGCCTTGCGTAATCAATGGATGCTCCCGTAGATGATATGATTAATATTTACTCATTCCTGTTACTGCTATGAATACCTCTCATTATTATTATTTAAAGTAGTACTATTTTCAAAATTATTATTGTGTTTAATATTTTTAATGTTTATCTAGATATTACTGGGAAGTTGACCGTGTGGACCTCAAGGGTCGCACTTCGCGGCTTGTTTGTTTTATATTTTCATACAAGAAGTTTGGGCTTTTAAAAAAGATTGTGTGTTTTCTGTTTAAAAACATTGAAATATACAATATATCATCAAAAATGGCTTGAAAGTCTATAAAAAAGCAACTATGAAGATTTGAATAAGCAAAAAAATCAAAGCTTTCAGTGTTATCGTGTAGAGAAAAGTTGTAATGCGATAACTCAACGCGCGGTAAGAATCCCTGGCATAGGGTCAACTTGAAACGCTGTAAATTCATCACTTCATAATTTGTTTTCTTAAAAATATACAGAAAAACAATCCATGAAAAAAATAAAAAAACCATAAAAATTTGAAAGTTCGGAGCTCGTGTGACCTGTTAATTGATATTGCTAATTGGTTTATGAAAACATATGGAGACACAGTTTTTGCGTTTTCCTAAGAATTTATTAGTAGCATAAGATCATCGTTTACACATTGATTCCAGTCTTAGAACGGATCCAGTCAATGTAGTGAGAAACCTTCGTGTAAACTCCTGGGTAAGGAGCAACAGTGCATGGTTTAACACTCCAAGACACGATACCGAGCTGATATCCATTAACGATAAGTGGGCCACCAGAATCTCCACTGCATTGTCCCTTGCCGCCTTCTGGAACTCCTGCACAAATGTTGCTGTTGTGGATCTTATTGTAGTGCAATGAAGAGCATTCTGCATTATCAAAAGTGACCAAGTCAGCTTGTTGCAAGTGCTTTTGAATGGTTCCACCAGTCTATAAAACATACATGTTGTAATTATGGCATTGAAAAAACTCAACGTACTAACTCATATGTTAGTTGATGTGTTTAAAATATCTATGGTAAGGATATAATTTTACCTTGTCCAATCCCCAGCCGACAAGAGCCGCAAAAGATCTTCCAGCGACCTCAGTAAGAGATGGTGGTAGTTTTACAGGGCTCACACCAGCGCCAATTGGCAAAGGATCGACTAAACGAATGAGAGCGATGTCGTGGATATACATGTTGCTTGGATTGTATCCTTCGTGGACAATGATTTGAGCGATTTTTGCAACGTTTGGCCCAGTAGCCGAGATTTCAGTCACACCATATTGGATACTGGCTGAAGCTGGATTCGAGCCTACGCAATGAGCAGCGGTTAGAATCCAATACTCATTCAAAATACTTGCTCCGCAGCTGTGCGATCCAGTTGAAGAACGCAGGGAAGTCTAAATAGAATGTCTGAGAAAACTGTTTTTAATGAAGCTGGAATCAACTTACGATGAACGGAAAGTCAGCCTGGTTAGCGTTGTTGCCACCTACCACCCGTTCCTGTGGGTAGCAGAGAGCTGACCCAAGAAGGACACAAAGTACTGCAATGTTCAACATGATACTGCTAAGAAACTCAAAGGAATCACTGATTTCACCGCAGTGAAGGTCTTACTTATATAGTAACTCATGAAGTGAAGATAACTGAAGGCAGTATTTCAAGCATTAATCCCAGAATAAAGATTTGCAATATGATTCGCGCCTAACTAATAATAACGTGGTATGAAATACAACCGAAATCAATCAATTGGCTGTTGACTGTCAAGCATGAATTTGATATTGATGGACCAGTATTTATTACATTGTACATAACTTTGAATATGCTGAAGTGATTCTGCAAAATAATAATTTTTGATATGGATACAAGGGAGATGAACTAATAAATGGCTCGTGCCAACTAATGAAAATTTGAAGAAATGATAAGGCTTGATGAATAGTTTGGCTTCACACAATTACAGCCTATGAATTTGCACTATGCATTTGGAGAAGATGCAATGAAATTGTTTTCGTTTGTCTTCCAAGTACAACGTGTTTTCATTTATTCTATATTTTTTTAAACAACAGCGGGTGAACTTTTCATTAAACCCTTTGTAAATATTTTTACTAATCTAATCATAAAACCGTTTGACGTTCTTGTAATCAGTAGATTGGTAATTTGAAGAGGCAATAATGCTTCCATTTCGTGCTTATTGTCAGACGTAAATCTGATTGCTGGACTTTTAATTGATATATAATTCAATAATCGATTTTTTATAAGATGACTACTAAAATAGATGTGATGTATGGTACACTTAAGCCAGAAGCCAATTTGAGCAGGACCAGTTCTGTTAAATACACTTCATAAATTAAATTTGTTGCAACATGATTTATTGCGGGAAATTTTGAGCTCTTTATGTAAAATTCCTCATAAAATTAATGCAAAGTACTAGCGTAGATTGAAGAATTGAAAAATATCCATACATTTTTAGATCTAGTTTTTGAAAGCAGATGTTGAACTATAAGCAAATGCTACCAGCATTAATATACATATAGAATATATTTTTAGGGTTTATCTAAAAAGAAGTGCAGATTTAAATTTTCTATGCATGCAATCGACTGTGGAACGAACTATCTACATGATTTAATTTTGGAGGTTTGTACCTATCATGATTATTGGCTTTTAAGTCATCAAATCACCTGAGCATTTTTAATAGTGCTATGTATCTAATGATGTTTGTAATGATACAATTTAATAGTGGCATTTCATTTCTTAGGCACGTATTACATAATGATAGAAATTCACGATGGCACACTTAGGCCTCGGTAGGGCCATTACAAAATCACAAGAAGATCGGGACGGTACCAGAAACCTAGCTCTAGGGTGTAGAGAACCATTTGTATTCTCTAAAAAGCCGGCTATGTTGCTGATATTTATGTTAGCCACTATTGTAAGACTATCCAAGAAGGGAGATCCTAGAGCCTTCAACGTTTTTGTTGGGAGTTTCATGCGTTCTCAAAAAAAATGGGGAACAGTTTATTTCTCTTCTTCCGCCCTGCAGCTGTGACAGAGGTCGTTGAAGCGAACAACCAGTCGCTTTGCATGTCTGCCTATTAGATACTACCCCAACAATTTAAATCCAGTCATATTTAATGTTTCCCGGCTCATATTAAAGAGTTGGTTGATTTATTTTGGTCACAGAGCCAGCTAGGTCTGCCAGGTTTTTTTGGAGCCACTATGTAATGCTGGTTGGAACATAGCTTCGAAGAAACTAGAGAATGGCCGACCTGGACGGTTAGGGTGTACTCTGGAGCGTGATGCCAGTTTCCGTAAAGGCATCTGCTCCGTAGTTTCCAGTAAAGTCACTGTGCCAAGCTGGGTACCTTGGTCATTTCAAAATATAAAGACATCTTTTGGTTTTTCAGCGAATGTACTGTCTTAAATATTGCTATAACATCAATTTGAAAAGAAAGAAAGATAGTCGGAAGGGTAGTTTTAGGTCTAATTGTTCAGAAAATACATCATAGCCAATGCTTCCACCTTTTTTTTTTTATCTATCTGAGTATATTTCAACCGACTGCCTTGACTCATACCTTTACTTGTCCCCGTTCTCCCTACTTGAAATGACTGACTTGAATTTGTGCTGGAAGATTCGGATCGAAAACGCAAAGCCATCTTTTATTACTTAAGCTGATGAAGTGAACATTGTTTCCCTCGTGCCAGAAGTGTAGATCTTTCAGTTACATAACATATCATTTAGCCGCTTTGGATATGAGTATTATTTTGGATTCTTTCCTACGCTATGGAATATAAGCCATTTCCAGGCATGCCTTGAAGATAAACTTGAGCATAGTCAGTGCTTTTTTAATCCTAGGTTGAATCTCAATAGGTGAAATATTGTTCATGCCAGGTGATTCCAAAGGCTGATATGAATTGATAGCCCAACGTAGGAGTCTGTCGTTAATACATTTTTTTGTTCATGCTTGATTTGTGTCTTTCACAGACCTTAACGATAAAGGCCATCCGGTCAAAATTTTACACAAACGACTGACAACCGAGTCTTTTATATTAGCATAGAAGCTCCTCTACTAGATACGTTTGACTTTTCGGATGGCTTTTTTCATTTCTTTTAATTTTAGTTTGTAAGAAAATGGTTAATTGGACACTTTGGCCTGATTGAAAGACTTCTTACATTCTCTTCGCAACTCCGCAGTATCACCACGGGGTTTAACTTTCATCGGGTTCCATGTAGATTTCGCTACTTTATTGAAAGTAAATGTAGGTGTTTCAACAATTTTTCACAGGTCCCGTACGTCTTCTATCTTAGAAGGTCTGTGCTCTAGTGCAGACCCAATCGCAGACTAATATTTGAGCGAATCCATTTTCTTTTGTTAGTGAATATTGAATTTATTGGGGGGTCTTGCAGATAAAACAGGTGATCGGAGAACGAGCATTCTTGGGATACATGCCATCCCTTGAGAGATTCTAAGATATGCTCGCTCAATATAATGATCTCCACTACCTCTTTATGGTTTGCCGTGATGAAGGTCATCCACTAAAATAAATTCAAAAAGTGACTCACCTCGTTTGTTTGCATCGGTTCTGTCCCGAATACTCTGCAGTGAAGGTGGTCCGTTTTTCGTTATTAACCAGAAGATCCGATTCAAAGGCATCCAGGGTCAGGCTTGCTAAAGCCTTTACAGTCATCCCACTCTTATTGTCCGTTGAACTTACTGCTTCAGCAGTACGATAAATGCACAGGGTGATTGAAAAGCCGTAGCTTATCACTTCGCTTCGGAACTCCAAAGGAGCTAATGATTTCTCATTGAGGACTCCCTCCCGCTGTCGTCTGTCGATTGGACTGCCTGTACACTTTCTTCGGTATGACTGAGATTTTTTTCATCATATTTCTATGATAAAATGTTCTCGCGAAGAGTCTTTTTTAACTTGCCAGTACCTATATGGAAAGTTCTTGTAATCGCCTCGAAAATCGAAATTGAAATTTTCAACATTTCTTTACGTTTTAAGGTCTATAGAGTATATATAAAGTGTTTTTAGAAAGAAGTATGTATGTATGTGTGTGTGTACGTAGGTACGTACGTGCGTTCGTGGACAGTTTTTTCTACGAGCATAACTCACGTAAACAAAGTCCGATCGCTTTTGTTAAGGTGTGAATCGAAGCGTCTTTGCAATTTTAAGAACTGATTAGTTTTTGGGACACTTCGGTCGAAGGGGTTTGATGTTTTGACGCTTTGAAGGTCATTTCTGTTACGCGTTATATCTCCGGAACCAAACACATGATTTGCAAAGTTAAGGTGTCAATCGACGCGTATAAATAATTTTGTTATTCTATCAAATTTTTAAAAAAATCGTTTGAACCGTTTTTTAATTTATTAAAAAAAGTGCTAAAAATTAGGTTTTTTTCATAAACAATAAATTTTTAGTCTGATTTACACAGCTCGATAATAAATGTTCATAAAATTTATACCTTGCTATCAGTTTTTGAAGAGAAACCAGCAAAATTTTTTTGCATGATTCTGGAAAAAACTAAATTAAAAAAAATCATTCAAAGTTACCATGCAAATAGGGTTTCTATATTTTGTTCTAAGGACTTTGTTATAAAGTCGATCAAAGTTTTATGATATTGTTGTGTTTTAATTTTATAAAAAAAAATGCTTAAATTTGGTAGACCAACAAAATTTCAATCAAATTTGCTTTTGAGCTAATCAACGCTTTAGTGATCGTAAGATTTCAATTACTTCCTCCATCATTATGTGTAAAACATTTTACTTTTTACATGCAGTTAAACCTATTTTTGAGTGCATATTCAAAAATTTTCAAGACCAATAGAAAATATAAAGTAATTATCAATCTCATTGATGTAAATCGTTAAAAAATATACGAGTAAATTCAGTGATTATGCTGATGTCATGTCAATTTTGAACAAAACTTTCCAAAATGGCCACCACGCGAGAAAATATCTTCAGTGGGCGTAAGAACAAAAAGCGCATTCATTTTTGCTAGCGCTCTTTTGTCCTTCAAGCATCGATATAAAAATAACAAATAACGTAAAAAGGCTTTGTAGCTTGCCCCCTCCGATTGATCCGCGTGAATATTCAATCAAACCAATCCACCCCTAACCAACAAAAGCCTTACGTAATCAATGGACTCTCCAGTAGATGATATGGTTGATATTAATTCATTTCAATTACTGTTATGAGCACTTCTTATTATTGTTATTGAAAGTAGTATTAGTTTCATAAAAATTTTTTTTTGTGTTCAATATTTTTAATATTTATGTAGATATTACTGGGAAGTTGACCGTGTGGACCTCAAGGGTCGCACCTCGCGGCTTGTTGTACAGTATATTCGTCATAGTTGTTTATTGATATTGTCGATAGATGACGGTTTTTTCTGCTAAAAACTGCTTCATCCTTAATATTCTTATGTTCAGATGTCACAAGGTTATTAAAGAGCTGAATTGAAATATATTTAAGGATTTTTTTTATCAGGATAACTTCAGCTATCACAACCAACCTGAAAATAAAATTTTTCGCAAGGACTATTAACGTACTTCAGGATTTTGTTTGTGGAAATCTGAAAAAAATGTGCGCCATTTCAAATGATATATTTTTTTGTCTGTTTAGAAAATAGTACCTATTAGCGATTTTGATAATCGATCAAAGCAAACTTACAGCGTAATTATGAAAATTAAGACTTATGATAGAGTATGCTTTTAGCATAAATACTTTTCAACTAAATTGAACAAGCCTCAAACTAGTCTTCAGCATAGCGCTACGTATCGCGTGATGTTATTCAAACCGCAAAAAGAAAACCAGCAAAATAAATTCACACGCTTGTAAATGCTGAAGGATATTCGTTTTTATTGACATCATTTACCACCTGCTTCCCGCTATGGCTCTTGCCGGGGCTAGTCCATTACCTAGAATTTGTTCTTAACAGTCGTCTATCAGTCTTACTACTTCTTTCGTCGTGTTTCTTACATTCCACATGTTGTAGCTGTTTTCCTTGTTTTCTTGTAGGTACGGTAAACTTGTTGACTTCCTCATCTGGAGAAAGTTTTTATGGTTTTTGTCGAAAGTTCCAATCGAAGGCTTTCCTCGTCGGTCGATTGCGGCTGTAGATCTACGTTGGTCCTATCCAAGCTACGAGTGTAGTCCGTTCGTATCTAAATCAGCTCTATAGATTCGGCGATATCAGTGAAAGAAGTCTTTTTGAAATACTTGTGGCACATTTATTGAGTTCCTTCGAGAGAAGTCGACTCTTGAAAGTTTTTCCGGCAATTTTTTTTTATCATGCAGCATGGATGTTACGCTTCATTTGAATTGGAAGTAAAGTTTTGCAGGGTTTAAAAGTTGAGTCGAATTTCGATTAATAGGGAAAGTCCGTTTTTCGAAAACTTCATTCGTCTGAATTGTTTCATATTGCTTTGTTTTTTATTGAGCTACAAAATGGCTATTTGTCGCATGCCGTAGAATTTTATAAAGTCATCGAGTTTATGAACGATGAAAGTGAAAAAGGGAGGGTATTCTTATTTTGAAATGAAGTTATTGTTGCAGAGTTGAAATTTCTTCGGAGATAATTTTATAGATTTTGTTACATAGATTAGGTTCATTAATCTCTTTTATGTATCAAAGACTCAAGTTTAAAAAGTAGCATCAATTCTAATTGGCATTAAATGAAGAAAACATCTATGGTTTTTAACCCGAAAACTTCCAGTTGAAGAAATCGCTAATTTACTGGTCAAAGTCACTTTGGGTGATTATGAGATTATCCTTCATTATTTTGTGAGCGGAAGGTGATTGCCATTGTTAACGGAGTTAAAATGTCTTCGTATTTTTGACAGAGTTGATTGCCCCCGGTTTTCGGCAAGTATTCATTTTTTAGTAGTCACGATGTCTAAGAAATTCACTATTGTGTTTCTGCCGTAAGTATATTATAGAGATCCAAAATTAAATATTTTGTGGAATTGAAAATAAAAGTAGCGAATTTAATAGAAATCATTTGCTTTATTCGATTAAATTTTTATCAGAATATTATCATAATAGAATATTATTATAAACAATTTGACCATTGCGTTCGAAAAATCGCAACGAACTCACAATTTGATTCATTTATAACTGCAATCAGCCTTTTGATGAGAAATGATACTATTTACGGTGTTTCGTATATGTACGGAAATATGAAAATAAAAAATTAAAATATGCAGTACAGGAATATCCCGAAGCTACGCTGTAAGTGAAGTACAATTTGCTATACATACTCACCCCTATTATGTATCTCGATTCGATCATCGTTCGATCGATATCGACGTTGTCGATTCGATCGACAATTGGTATTATGTAAGTCGATCGAGAGCGCTATTCAGTAATACCATATGCATGTCGTAAGAAAAGAATTTTCATGTCAATATTGTGAATGATAATGGTTGGTGAATTCGATTCGCTGTCAACTTATGTCATAATTGAGCTTGAAATTCAAAAAGTGTCTAATAGTTGCAAATTTGCGAAGTGCAGTGAACGCTAGAATATGCACTACGCTGCAAGAGTATAGTTGCATATCAAAAATTTGAATAGAAATTGTATATTTTTGCGATATCAAACATCTTTACTCAAAATTTAAAAAAAAAATCAGATAGAGGTATTCACAAGCACATAATTATTAAAATATACATTTCTTATCAATACAGCACTTGCATTCTATCGAAAAACAATATATTTACTAGTGCTCAACAGGATTAACAGACGTTTTAGGTGGGGTTTCCAATATATGTGCGTGATGTTTCATAATGACCGCCGAGCTACTAGTTTTGAATTTTTTTTCATTTGAAACACAGTCGACTTGTAACATTTTCAGCAAGATACTATTTTCAAATTTATGGAAAATTGATCAAACGACGTAGCTAATTGAAAATTCTAATTCACTGCAGCCCTTAGCGGAAATTAATCAGGCTACCTTGTAAACAACTAATATCGGGCATATCGGACATTGTTTTCTCAACATAATACTATTTATTCAAATTTTGAACTTATTCCGCATTTAGATTAAATTTGAATTTATTAGGATTTTTTTTGTTTACGAAATAGGTTTAAATAAATAAATAGGAGTTGAAGACATTTCGAAGGAAAATGAGTCTTTTCTTTTAACTTTGTTTTAACCCTATCTGGGAAATCAGAAGATTTACCTTCAGCAAGTTTTTTTCTGTCAGGAATGAGTATTAGAAAATAGTTATCGATTTCCATTATTGAATATTCTCGCTGGGCGAATGCACATTACATTATCCACCGGAGAAAGCCAAACAAATAGTTAACGTGTGTGTGTCGAATTGTTTTCGATTTGTGATTTTCACCCTAAAACATGAAATAATTAACACAATGGCACTCATTATGAAGCACCGAATGATTTCAATAACACTACATTTACATTTTCTCCAAGTTAAACTGCTCTCGATTGACTCTCTCGTGACGCCTCGGTGTGATCGACAGCCAATCGACGAATGTCGATCGATATCGACATACATAATACCATTTTTTACTGTCAATTGTGAATTGACATGCAGATCTCATTCGCAATGAGCGTGACGAGAGCTGTCGATCGATATCGACATACGTAATACGAATTCACACGAACGATCGACAATCGACAACGACACGAGATACATAATAGGGGTGACTACTACAAAAGTTGTTGAATGGAGACCAAGAGCTAACTAAAACGCCAGTATGTAAGGAACAAATGCACAGATTTTTAACTTCCCAGTATATGGGAAGTTCTTGTAATCGCCTCGAAAATCGAAATTGAAATTTTCAACATTTCTTTACGTTGTGAGGTCTATAGAGTATATATAAACTGTTTTTAGAAAGGGAGATGTATGTGTGTGTGTGTATGTACGTACGTACGTACGTACGTACGTTCGTGGACACTTTTTTCTACGAGCATAACTCACGTAAACAAAGTCGTATCGACTTTGTTGAGGTGTCAATCGAAGCGGCTTTGGAATTTTAAGAGCTGATTAGTTTTTGGGAAACTTCGGTCGGGGGGGTTTTCTGTTTTGCCCGCTTGAAAGTCATTTCTGTCATGCGTTATATCTCGCGAACCAATCATACGATTTTTTTTAATAAGGTGTCAATCGACGCGTATTGACATTTATGTGATTCTAACAAATTTTTAAAAAAATTCTTCCAGCCGTTTTTTAATTTTTAAAAAAAAAGTGCAAAAATTAGGTTTTTTTCAAAAACACAAAATTTTTAACCTGATTTTCAAACCTAAGTAATCAATGTTTATATAATTTACATACTCCAAATAGTTTTTGTGGAAAAATCAGCAAAAGTTTTTTTCATGATTACAAACAAAATTAAATAAAAAATAAAAAATCATTAAACGTTCAAGGTCATTTACGTCATTCATTATATCTCGAGAAATAAATATAATCTTTCTATCGTTAAGGTGTCAATCGACGCGTATTTTCATTTTTATGATTTTTTTATATTTTAAAAAAATCGTGAAAGTGTTTTTTTTTACTTTATTAAAAAAATGGAAAAGTAGTGTTTTTTTCATAAAAAAATTCATTTTTAACCTGATTTGCACATCGTAATAATAAATGATTGTAGAATTTATAAAATTTTATCAATTTTTGTAGAGAAACCAGCAAAAACTTTTCTCATGATTACAAAAAAAAATTAAATTAAAAATAAAAAAATCATTCAAAGTCACCATGTCAAAAGGGTTCATTCGAATCATAATACCTTAAATCTCTTATTCTAAAGACATTGTTGTAAAGTCAATCAAAGTTTATTAATATTTGCAAAATTTGAGCAGATTTTCAATAGTCTTCACAGCATCATGTTTTAACTTTAATTAAAAAAACTGCTTTGTAACCTGTCCCCCCTCCGATTGATCCGTGTGAATAAAACCAAACCAATGTATCAAAATCCTTGCGTAATCAATTGACGCTCGCGTAGATCTTATGATTAATATTAAGTCATTCCAATAACTTTTACGAGAAGTACATTTTTGTTATTTGAAGTAGTATTATTTCCATAATTATTATTGTGTTTAATATTTTTAATATCTTTTTAGATATTACTGGGAAATTGACCGTGTGGACCTCATGGGTCGCACCTCACGGCTTGTTTAATTTTTCTATTTATTACTGCAAAACCACATAACAATAGATCAGTTAAACCACAATTGTGTCAGCAAAGAAAGATTCAAGAAATCAAGCAAACTTCAGTCTTTCCATGACACACTGGATATTTTGAACTTCCCAGCGGGAAGTTATTGTAATGAGGTCGATTTCGCGAATCCCAAATTTTGACATATCTCCACGTTTTAAGATCTCTAGAATCCAAATCCATCGTTTTCAGAGAGATGTCTGTGAGTGTGTATGTACGTATATGCGGATGTGCGTATGAGCGGATGTGCGTATGTGCGTTCGGAATTATTTTTCGTCTCGATTATCTCAAGAACCAAAGATCACATTGACGTGAGATTCGACGAGTAATTACGTAACTTACGGAATGAGTTTTCAGTAAAATCGGTTTAACCGTTTTTTTTTGAGGATAAAAATTTGAAAACGAATTGCTTAATTTTGAAACTGTTGAAACGCACTATTAATTCGTGCAGATCCCAAATATCTTCATAGCAATATTATTATTATTATTATTGTGTGTTTTAGCAAAATTCTGATCAAATTTGTAAAAAATGCAATTTGAAACAAAAATCAAGATTATTTTTTAAATTCCAAACTGGTCGAGACTTTGATAGATGATGGGCGGAGACGCCTTCCGCTATCAAATGGCTTTTATGGCTAAAAAAAAAATTATAATATTTTAGAATAATAATAGAATATATAAACATAAATTATAAAAACAAATCATAGTTTCTTTATTCACCCCACTGGAAAGTTAGTCGTGTGGATCATAAGGGTCGCACCTAGACCACATTTTTTATTACTTGTTTTTTAGTGGAAACGCGTTTTTCGTTAGAATCTATGTTTGCTCGAATTGGCAATCCTTTTTGAGTTGAACAGTGCCTTTGCGTAAAGTTTGCCACGGTCAAATGAAGTGAGGACGTTTGAGATAGCGAGCGGGGAGGGTCAGATATGAGCAGGTTCATAACAAAATGCAAAAAAAAATTTGAAACTAATTTTTCCGTAAAGGAAAATCGTTTCTTGGAACGGGAAGTTTTGTTTCCTGATAGAGTTGCTTCAAGTGAAATAATCATTCACCTACAATAAATATTGAGGTGTTGTACCCAATAATCTACCTATAGATCAAAGTATAATCACAATTTTAGAAAAATAAACATAAAACAAAAGTGCAAATGATTCGTTATTTTAAACCACTTTACTCCGCGGTAGTGTAAGTCAGCAACTATAGTGGATTATTCGCTGGATCTAAACGCTAGAAAATGAGAGACAACAAATTAAATATATATTTTCTTAAGAAATCATTTAAATGTTACGCAAGGAATGTACCAGGGCTACCATTTCGTACCTGCAGGCGTGTTGTTTCTATTTCACTACATTGCTTTACTACTCGTTATGTCACTTATTTCATATACTTTACTAAACCTTCTACATTTATGTTTCCCTGCAGTTTTCTTTTAGTTGCGGTGTATGACATTTAGACACTTAGTGTTGAAATTACCATTAACTATTTGGTTCTATGAACATATTGTTACAAGTAGATTGTTGGTATAGTTCAAGTTAGCAAACACTAGTGAACTGAATAAAGAAAATGATACAAACCCATCATAATAAAATGTATGCATGTGAATAAATTTGCAAAATAATATAGAAACAATTTTGTAATCTTTATCTTCCAAAGTTTTCTTAAACATTTTCGAAGTTGGCAATCCGTTTAAAGCTCATAGAAGATAAGATCAATATTGATTCAAATTTTATGCGTCAAGTCAGCAATGTTGTAGAAGGAGAACTAAATTTAGAAGTTTATTGAATTTAAAGTTCTACTTTACTCCTATTGCAGTAGAGTTGCTAATTTTTTGAGACAATTGTACATTTTTTAGTACTCTGCTACTATTATCTATTATTTTAACATTATTTTTAACTATTGATTGAAGAAGAGGGGAAATGTCGAACATTTTTGTTTCGAGATATGACCTGTTGAAAATTTTGATAAAAAGTTAAAATCGATTTTTTTTAAAAAAATGTGATTTTTATAGTTTATTTTCTTTGCTGTAGAGGCTTATGGTGTCACGATGCTTCTATTGTATAATTAGGTGTGAAAGACATATGATGTCATTCTGAGCAATCAATAAGTTTTATTTTTGCCGAGAAAAGTTTCCTTACGCTTTTCTTTCCATCTAGTTGACAATGGAATCAATTTTTTTAAGGTACTAGTACACTTTTGCTGTGTAAAAAATGCATAATTTCAATAAATTTTTTCTCGACTTTTTTATTATATTACAAATTGCTTTTTGTGCAAAAGTTTATCTAACTCTTAGATTGTACAAAATTTTTCTTCTTCTTTTCTTCCACATTTGTTCCATTTAATAGAGGGCGATCATTTAAGAGAGGACAATCTGCTCAGATTTTTGGATACAGTGTGACCAAAAAGTAATGTCAATATAAAAAAGATTCAATATATTATTAATTAAAACGCTACACCAGAAAAGGCTGAAAATCACATTTTTAAAAGTACTATACAAAACAGTTGTTTAAATATTGTGGGAAACTTTGTGCAAACAGATATTTTTTGTATTGTGTACCATATTTTGACAACCAACACCATATTTACACTTCATTCAATTTTCTTAAGCTTAGAATTTCCTCGAGCTGAAACGAAGTTTGTATATAAATGATGAACGTAATTTTTTTTGATTTCAATAGAAACCCACTTAATTTTAATGACAATAGAAACCCACTTAATTTTAATCTACATCCATCGTTGCGATCACTTATCAAAATAGTTTAATTTTAATGATGAAAATTCACAAAAGATATCAAATGGAAAGTTGCCAACAATACTTTCTCTTGTATGGGCACTTCTTTTTTCTGTTGATTGTAATTTAGAAAATCTGAACAATAACTGACGGTACCAATTTTTTGATGAATTTGTAACTTGTGCTTCAGATGATATTGTTGGCTTCGGATTTAAACTTTTAAGAGAGAAAATATATAACCGCTAACAGTTTTATCTTATATCAGTGATGCAGAAAAAATTAAGAGTTATAAGTTTAAATAAACTAACTGCTGATAATGCTTTTCAACAATATTTGGAAGAAAACCAACAATTCAATTAATAAAAGCATTTAAGCATGCTTCAAGTTATGGTAAGCTGGAGTAGAAAAATATACTTGCAACACAATCATATTATAAAGAACTTTCAATGAGTAACTATTTATTGGTGATTATTCTGGATTTTTTTAAAATAATTATTTCAGTATATACAGAAAAGTATTTACAAATTCCGTATAACTTTACTGAAATAATATGAATGGATAAGCTCATGGTTTCGTAACTCTATTTTCAAAAGCTATTTATTTAGCTGTAACCAATTTTCTTCACTAAATAGTACTATTAGAGATGTGTAATTGCAAATTTAACTATAAGAATAAAGAAAAGGTATTTTAACATGAATATTTATATATTATATGTTTTAAGAACACAAGTCTCTAAATTATTTTGAATTAGAAAGAAATATTGGCAAAATTTAATCTTTACTTCTATTTGCTTCCATCTTTTTTTTCATTTATTTTATTACGGAGTTATAAGTGGAAAGTGACAAGACTGTTGTAGTGTTTAATTTAGTTTTTCTTTAAATTCTGTGAAAACGTTAAGAACGACTCTGCAAACGTGTTTAAAACTGCGTATAGAAAGGGATGTATATATTAAATATGTCCATCTGAAAACTATTCGCTAAACTCTTTGAATATTCACTGAAAACAACAATAACAAAATGAAAAATGAATACAAGAGTTTTAATAACTTTCCTTTCAAAATAAAAGTTAGAAAACCAGTGGACAAATGCTATTATCTTATGAAAATATTTCCAGCGCGTTTATTCATCTCAATAAAATTTTCGTATTTAAATTTATGCAAAATCGGTCCCGAGAAATTGGAATATCGCGCAAAAATGGTGACCATTGTTGGCATTTTGAATGCCTGTTGGTATTCTGGTAATAAATTATTTTATCCATTCAATGGTTCCATGTAGCCTGCCATCTGACTCAGCACCAAAAATCTCTTTCAAAATAAACTGTTCATTAATCGATTGCCTTTTTTGTTGGGTACTAAACCATTTTCAACCATTTTAAACGATTTTCCATGATTGACGTCATTGAATTTTGAAATATTATTATGTATGGAATATATATATGTGTATGTCTAAGAAAAGTTGGATGTGAGTGGACTTTTCTACTCGATTGCTTGATATTCATAGACAAATGTGAAAATTCTTGTGCGTTGAAGCTTCAGAAGACTTCTGTAAAACCCCCAGTGGGAGCTTATATTGTCAAATAGCAGGCAAATGATGTTTTATGCTTGGTATTGTAATTTTGGAGAGTCGATAAATGGATATTATTTCGTCCTTCACTCATAACACAACCGAATAAAATTTAAGAGGACGAAAGATAGGAAAGCATAGATCGAAATGAACGGCTTTGGACTTTTCTGTCGAAAATGTTTTTCGCATGATTGAAAAGTTGATGAAAGCAATTTCAGTTTCAACTTTTTTCTTGCAAAATAAAGTAGATTTTCGTAGAAAGCCACAACTTTCATAATCAGAAAGCAGTTCAGAATTAAAACTTAACAAAAAGTTACTCATTTGTGTGTCTGAAAACTTGAAACGTGCTGATATGACATCATTAATTGAATTTTTGCACAAATAAAAATTCAGTTTAATTTTTGTCACTAATTGTATTATAGTTGAATGATAAAATCTATCATGGACATCGTGATATTTGACATGAAATTGATCATAAAATTGGGGTGTCGATACAATTCAATGCTGGTAGAAAGCCGTTTTAGGTTGAAATAATTTCTGAAAGCACTGTGCATTTCATTTTAGGCAACTAATTTTGCTTTATTTATAAAATTGTTGTTGCAGTTGTTGTTGCAAACAACGTCGTATCGTCTTTGTTGAGGTGTCAATCGAAGCGTCTTTGTAATCTTAAGAGCTGATTAGTTTTCTGAAAATTTCGGGTGGGGGGGGGTAGTTTGTTGTTTTGCCCCGTTAAAGGTCATTTCTGTCATGCGTTATATCTCTCGAATCAAACATGCGATTTGCATTATTAAGGTGTCAATTGACGCGTAATAATATTTTCGTGAATCTATCAAATTTTTAAAAAAATCGTTAGAGCCGTTTTTCAATTTAAGAGAAAAAGGTGCAAAAAATTAGGTTTTTTTCTTCAAAAATAATAAATTTTTAACCTGATTTGCGAAACGTAGTAATCAATCTTTATAAAATTTCTATACTCCAAACAGTGTTTGTAAAAACATCATCAAAACTTTTCTCATGATTAAAAAAAAATTAAATAATAAATGAAAAATCATTAACAGTCATCATGACCTTCAAGGTCATTTCTGTCATTCATTATATCTCACCAACCAGATATAATATTTGCATCATTAAGGTGTCAATAGACGTGTATTAACATTCGCGTGATTTTTTTAACATTATGGAAAAATTGTTTCAGTTGCTTTTTAATTTAATAAAAGAAAATGCGAAAAATTAGGGTTTTTTTCATAAAAAATAAATTTTTAACTTGATTTGTTTATAAAATTTATAAATTCTTATCAGAGAGTAATAGCAAAAACTGCATTCATTTTTGCTAGCGCTCTTTTGTCCTTCAAGCATCGATGTGAAAATAACAAGTAACGTAGAAAAGGGAGGGGAGGAAGGGGGATTGATTGATCAAATCAATCTACCTGCATCCACCAAAAGCCTTACGTAATCAATGGATACTCCCGTAGATGAAATGATTAATATTAACTCATTCCTGTTACTGCTATGAATTGTAATGAAAGATCGTCATGTAATGATCGAAAACTGGCAGGATCGCCATGTAATGAGAGATCGTCATGTAATGAAGATGGAGATTTCTCGGCAGCTTCTAACGCCTGAGTCCTTTCGCTATAAATATTCGAAAGTTTAATTTAGGGGAACCGTTGGATAACCCTAATGCACAAACCTATGCAAGCGGTCAAACCGCAGATAGAGTGGCGTGGAGAACATGTCTCTCGGCCGATATTTACTAATAAAAAACGCAACGATTTGTTGTATTGCGAAAGGATATGCTGCAAGACTTCGACTTCGCTACTAATGCACAGCGTCGCGTAGTAATAACTCCGCGCGTCTAGGTCAGGAAAGCAAATCCTCCCGATCTATATTTTCGTTTCTCTTTTATACTAATTTAAAATTTCCATTATGCTTACGTACTAAATTAATTTGTTACCTTATGACTAAGTGCCCAATATATTTTTATTTCACACAGTTCGATGATCTATTTGCCCATGCAGCAACATAGGTCATCGAATTTCATTGTACAATCTAACCATGCACCCACTTGACCCATGGCGCGATGCATGTTCTCACATTAGCCTGGTCAAGTGTTCATTCATAAATCGTTCACACTAATCGATGACATGGCAAACCTCTGCCTTGGCATAGGTTGCGTACATGATCGATGAGTGTAGCGGCAAAACATTCAACATGTGCGGATCGATTTATGCATGTGCAATTGTTTACAATTGTAGGATTTATGACCTACTTTCTTATGTGGGCTAAGATTTCTTACACTAGGTGATAATTAATATGTCACACTATACTACATTAAATGGTAAAGATTATGATACACTACAGAATACCTCTCATTATTATTACTTAAAGTAGTATTATTTTCAAAATTATTATTGTGTTTAATGTTTTTGATATTTATGTAGATATTACTGGGAAGTTGACCGTGTGGACCTCAAGAGTCGCACCTCGCGGCTTGTTTACAAAATATTGATTGCTCACCACTGAGCAAACACCTCTTAACGTTTACTGAAAATCTTGTTTCACAAATTAAGGATAACCTGAATAAAATAGAACGACATGTAACTGTTTCAATATCCTTTTAAATTTTTAGGAATATCATTCGGATACATAATGTTGCTTCTTTGTGAATCAATAAAATATCTAGATAGTAAATACACCGATAAGTGCATTTATTGTTTTTGCTTTGTTCAGACATTTCTCAATAATCAATTTCACAATAATTAAAGTTGTGTCAACCATTGCTAATGCAAAATTTGTACATTAATGCTAATGAAAGATAATGATGAAATCATTTTGCGTGAATAAGCATCGCAAGGTCTATTTATTTGTGTTGCAGCCGAACGCGTAACAGACGAACGTTTCCAATACGAAATCATATCGGTATCTATTACAAGAAGAAGAAAAAACAACGACAGGGAATTGAGTAAACAAAAGGTACAGTTAACCTTATTCAATTTGTCCTTTCATTTCCCTGAAACCAAAACAGCTTAGAAATTTCGGAGCTTCCCAAAACACTTTCCTTCCAAGTTTCCACAAAAGGTATTCTGTATTTCGTGGAATCCAATTCTTGTCACGTTCCCAAATATAATCGTTTGTTTGTTTATTGATTTCGGAAGGTGAGGCATCTTCCCAAGAGTCCTGCGTGAATCGTCCGACGATATTTTTGATATCATTCTCCCGGGCGTGTAAACAATAATGGTTTCAAACGTTATGGAGTTTAGATTGAGACAAAATAAGTGTGCGTGATAAGGATAAATTTAGTATAATATATGGAAATCATGATTCAAGCATCACAGGTTTGAAAAAGAGTTTATCGAAAATTGAATTTTTTTTAAAGAAAACACTACGCGTGGGTAGCCTGCAAAATACGAGACGCAAATTGAGATGGAGCAATTAACATGAATATACAGTCTATATAGGATGTAACGAAATTAAACGGAATCGAAGACGGGCAGTAGCGTACGCAGGATTTTGATAAGGGGGGGGGGGTTATATTTTTGAAGTCTTGACTAGGTACGTTTGCTAGTGTTTCGGTGTAGATATGAAGATATAATTATGTAATCATACTTAATCATACTTTTTCACCGGTCAAAGTTGGAGTCCTCCAAAAATAATTCTGGCAGACTTTAGCCCGATTGCATGTCTGGTTTCATTTATTCGAATCATTCATGATATTTTCATACAAATTATAAAATTATGCACTTGACGTGTGAAAGAACCTACACTGTATTTGTAGACTTCCTTGGAACCGTAAAGTGTATACGCATGTTTGCAAGTACATATATTGAAACGCCTTCAATACCTACAGGCCAGAAAAGAAAGCAACTAATGAAGTAAATGCCGTGGGAAAGTGAAACTGTCACTAAGCACAGACAGAGTATTATCGTAATCAGGGCTGGCTAAGCTTGTTTGCAGCTCATGCAGGGAAGCAACTCTGCGCTCTCAATCAAATTTGTCTTTATTTCCACGTAACGCATTTATCTACAGGGTGTTTTGTATTCGGTGGCATAAAATGACGCCACGTATTCTTTGAAGTGTCGCGAGAAAAAAATCGTATTGGAGGGGGGTGGTAAATCCAAAGGGGTTTCGAGATATAGGAGGGGGAAGTACCCCGCTCCATAACCACGACCTGGCCCGTTTAAACTCTTATAACTGTCTGGTTCATGCATGCATGCCTGCCAAAAATAACGCGCTTGATAACCTATTATAAAATCTTTTTAGACGTGTATAAAAACTTGCTCGCAGTAGTGCCAATTTGGCACAACAAAATTCGAAAGTGAAAACAACCTGAAAAAATTCGCTAATTTTCAGTTTCGCGACTATTTTAAACGCCAAAATGAAATGCTAACCTACAGCAGCTACTGTTTTTAAAGAAAGCGCTTATTGAGTGCTTCGGATTTACCACCCCCCTCCAATGCGATTTTTTTCTCGCGACACTTCAAAGAATACGTGGTGTCATTTTATGCCACCGAATACAAAACACCCTGTATATATAAAATTGCTAGGCTTCAGTGGCGAGGCGTTCATATAAGCCGATTCCCATCGGCTTCCCTTTCCAAATATGTTTCAAAAATGTCTAACACTCCAGTTTTGTAAGGGAATAAAGTGTTTAGTGTTCTAGAGTGTCTCGGGGAATAATTGTTAAAGTGGATGACTTAGTGGTTAACGCTAGTTCAAGGCTCCTTGTCGACAAATAGTTTTCGGGAATGAGATTTGATGCCGCACTATCATTTCAGCTGTGAATGAGAACCTGAATCAAATGAGGGTAATAACCACGGGTAAGCGTGTTCCTGACCACTTAACATCCTAATGTTCCGTTAGTCAAGTAAATGAAATAACTCTAATATTGCCTGAAGGCCCAATTTTGGCGGTTGCGCCATCGATTATTATTTTTACCAACCTCTTCCCAGGCAATGACGAAGCCTTATGTAAATATGCTTGAAATATATAATCCATAACATTCGAATCTTCGAATTTTTTAAATTTACGCGAGGTGATCAAAGTTTTAAAATGCCGATAATGATACAAACTTAGTATTCAAAACTCATCTAAAGTATCGGTGAGAAACAGTGTAAAATGGGATTTAAATTTTATGTCCAAGCATAAAACAGAGCCCTGCGCCGGATAAAATTATAGTGAAATATCTAAACGACGATTTTTTTTCATTAGCTCATTTAACACATCTTCTGTAGATCGAGTGAGATCTCTATGAATATTTAGAAGTGCCAATCCATTTAGCCGTTCATTGTTGGTGGAATTTCGCAAGTATGTTGTCGTAATGTTGAAAATGATCGTTCGTTTGTACACGTAGATACTGGGAGAACAGCCAATATTTCTAGCAATTTCGATATATTCGGCAAAACGTTTGAATTACACATGCTTAACCCGTCTATGGCCGTTTTTGGGCGGTTTACTATTCCAAGATGCCCTATCTTTCTGTACCACAGAGTCAACTCAGCATTCAATTCGTCTTCAAGGGGGGGTGGTTGAACCCATAAACCCCCCTCCCCCTTGGGTACGCCACTGAAGACGGGTCATTTTCTTCGGTATTTCGGAGCATGCAGAAGCTTTTAACTAAGTTTGTCTAATGAGAGCTAAGACGTTAACGAGCACTTTACAATGTTAATATGAAATGACAAGTGAAATGTTTTTAAAAGTTTTCAATCCCATCTTATTTTTGATGGGGTCTTCCGGTCATGAAATGTCCATACACTCTTGCATATATGATGAAGCTCAAATATTTCTTACATAAATTTATTTTAGGGGTTGAAATTCGAAATTGATTTTATAGCTGAAACTCAACTCTTGTTTTTTTGGTCTTTGATGAGCTAAGAATCTTTCAGTAAGGCCTACTGTTTTATTCTTAAATTAAAGAAGTACTTTTAGTATGTAAGCCTTTCGTTCGAACCAGCTGCAATAGTATCCAAAGAATCTTTTCTAAAAAAATCATTTAATTTTAATTGCTATTCCTGGATAGGTGCTACTTAAAAGAGATTTATTAAATAAGGTTTCAAATATATATGTTGATTGATTCATATCAAATGAAGTCTTCAATAGGTCTAATCGTATAAAATCAGTTTCGGATATAGATACCCGGGTGTGCTTTTTCGCGAGCTTGCTGAAATCTTATAATGTGCAGGTACTTAGCATATATGCACTTTACATTGATGACATTCATGAACAAACAATGAAACGAAGCGTTACTAACGATTTAAACTTTCATAAGAGATTGCAGTGCAGAAAGTGTTGCCGGTAAAACTCTTGAAAAGCGCTACGAAAGCACAAAAGCAACAGGAAATGATATCCTTTGGACACACAGCACTTAGCAGAGGCAGGACTGAAACAGTGGCATCAACAAAAGCGCTTCTGTAGTTTCGGATAATTTATGCAAGTTGAAAAGTAAACAACAATGTGTTGAAATGAAATGAGAATTATGGCTCAGGTTTTAAATATTCATGAGCTCAGCCTGGTGGCGAATATTACGTTGAATAATAATTCAGGTTTGAGATTTCATAGTTGCATTTTGATGAGCAAGTGATTGGTGGGGAATGAATTTCGAAGTAAATGCGTATTTCGTGGCCTTACTATAAGTATAACAATGTCTTACAAACGTCTTGTCACGTTAAACTTTGTGCGATCATTGTAGACATGATGGATATTCACTATGTGAGTGGGACAACAGTTCACTAAGAGTAGACTGTGGAAAACCAAAAGGAAATAGCACTGCGTGTAATTTTGAAGCATATCTCACAAATTCTAATTCGTTACATTCCGTTGAAAATAAGGCGTAAGATTTCAAATCTTTTTGATCTCTCTAAGAATAGTTTTCTGATATATTATGGCCAGCATATTTTTTCAACGATAAATACAATTACAACAAGTTTTTCTTATATATCAATTTAGATTCTTTTTAAAAAATTGCAGAGTGAAATATTCTGGAATACTGTGTTTTGGCTCCTTTATTTTGGTGCCAATTATTCAATTAACAGATGCAATTCCTGAACTGAGATTGTAAATGCTTGTAAAACACTTATCGTGGTGCCAAAAATTTGATTCAATGTGTCTTCCAATTGAAATTAAAGAGTAGGTTAAGACCAAACATAGTCAAACTTCGTGAAAAGGTTGGATATTTCAATAATCCGTACATGAATCTATTAGTTTTTTTCATAGAGGAATGAGGGTTCTGGGCAAGTTCACCTTTTCACAGAAAAAGAATGCAGTTTTACGTCAGTAGGCAAAAACATAAATTTTCTATCTATTTACTGTTTTGAGTCTTTAGGTAAACTTAAAATAGAATCCTATCATTTTGAAGTTAATATGATATATGAACATCGTTTGCTGTAAATCGATGAGTTGTGAATATAAATTTCAGCTACCATCCTATTTTTTTAACACAAAATGTTTCAGTTAATTTTTGACGGGCTTTATTTTGCTCAAATTCGACATTCGGCGTCTTAATTTTTTCTCCCTCTCTTAATTTCAAACAGAAACAGAACATCGGAATGAGATACGTATTTTCAATCGATGTGGAGTTTTTTGGATGCACCATCTTCGATTTTTTTTAATGCAAATGTATTACATTTATTCACGGGCAACAATACAATTTTTATTTCAACAGTTTATATTTTCTGCACCAAGATAAATATCTTTTGTTTTTGTATGGTTTTTGAAATAATACTTTTTCGGATGCTTATCTGAATGACCTAAAATAAGTGTGCATATCTGCGAAGTTTCTGTAACTCCTGTTATACTTTGCAGCCATCTTCCACGTCCTTTTCTATCCAGTCGGTCCAGAAGTTTCACGAATCGTTCGCTAGGTATTTTTTGTACTATTTTTAGGTAATCAATAAAATGATAACATTGGCCATGATAAAATATATCGAGAAAAGACACATTTTCAAGGCTTCAAACAGATCACCCCTTACGAAGATTCGGATGAGTTTATAAATGTCTTACTAGGTATTCTTTTGAGTTCCGTTTTTACCCTGTGTTTTGGCAACAATTTCTAAACTTCATTGCCCACCGATGCCAACTACTTTTGATAACTTCTCTGATCGAAAGACTTGCAACACATATGCCACATAAATCGAAAATGTCGTCGATCTTACGCTACTTAATGGCATGGAAAATCAATTTAATTTGGCTGCTTTCCCATACGTAAATTCCACGTTATTGCAGTATATCTTCGCCCAAGTAGAAGAAACACGAATGGCAATTCGTCCTTAAACTCAATTGATTCAATTAAAGGGAGAGATGAATGGAAGCTCTTGTAGTACACAAAACTTGCTTTCTTTGCTATACTTTGCAAAGGAAATCTTACATGGAACGTTATTGTTCAGTTGGTTTCCTGTTGTTCAGGGAATGGATGACTTTACAACTGAATTGCTAAGGTAGATTTGATTGTGCTGAAGTAGTGGCAAGTTTTTTGTCCGAAATAGGAAAATAATTACTTTTGCTTTAGCTAACGGAATGCGAGTGAAATTTACACTTATTATTTCTCACAAGTATTGAAAAATTTAGTGTGAAATTAATGACCGAAAATATCGATTGGTATGAAAAACAACAATAATCTCTAAAGAAGACTACGATTACTGCGATTTGGAAGTGCTAACGATATATTGTCGTATATTATACATATCAAACATGACTCTTGCAGATTTAATTGTTTGTTTAAGCCAATGCACATAAACAATTTAAGTTTCACAGGTATCACACTTAATTTTTGGAACTGATGTCACATAAAGACTGTTATTTTGTAATTGTTTATCATTGTGTGTGCATCGGTTGTTTTTATAAGGATGATTTTAGATAAAAATGAGCGTAAATTATGGTTTACTGTGTTTTACTCTTTAAACCTTATATAGTGGCTTAGAAATGAGCTACCTTTAATTGTTATTAATTTTACACACATGACACACTAGACCTCATTATGAGCTAAATCTGATGCATGATTAGCTGGCCATTATGATGCAGAAACTACATCATAAAAAGTTTAATGAGATAAAAATTGTACTGTTGCAAGTTATCTTTGTGAGCAGAGCTAGAGAATAAAGTGCAATTTTACTTGAAAACTCGAGATTTTGCAGTGATTGTCGGACAATTTTGAGGAAATTGTCGTGGTGACGCTTTGAATACATTGTAGAAGAGTGTTTTTATTTTTCGCGACACGTAAGTTCATTTATTTGCGCTTGTTTTTGAAGTCTTAATACGTTCTATGACAGTTCAATTGTCAAATACAGCTGTGTGCAACATGTGTTTTTCGTTTTTTAAACGAACAGATTCAATGAGCTACTCATAGTGTGTCACTATCTCACCCTAGTAATGAGCAGCTAACTCATTATGAACTTTCGTGTGTCAGCTGTATTATAGTACATTTTGGTGACTTAGAGTGTGTTCTAAAATTTGTTCGGAGTGTCATCAGTAATGGTTCAGTTTTTTTAAATCATCACTTCATAACTTTCATATTTAATTTCGTAATTTATGTGCTTTGGTACAAAGAGAATATGATAAGTTGCTACAAAACATCGATTTGAATCAATCGTACGTCGATGAATAATGATGATCACTCCGAAAAGGAAGATATCCTGGATGGAAATGAGAGATTGAAAGGTGAATAGTTGATTGACCTGATTTTGAGCTTCATAAAAAATGGATGTGAAAATAAAATGTGTATCCGTTTACACATATAGATGCTTTATAAAACACTCATCGATTCTCTTTTATTTCATACCGAAAGCTCAGCTGAAAGCATATTACATTCAACATATCAATAAAAACGCAATCTTCTTAAGGTGGCCACAAAACGGGAAGAGGATCGCATTGAAAATGTTAGTCAATTGGCAAAGTGGTTTCATAGCAAACTGGTGCATTTTACATCTTCGTTATGAATTGAATTTTTGAAAATTGTTAAAAGCAGTAAACAAGTAATATTCGCAGTGCTCGTGGACTTTTTACAATATAAATGGTTGATCGTTATATTATGACGGTTTTCAGTAAGGCTAGCAGTTAATGTAGCAGTGATTCAAAGGACGCTAAGTACGAAAAACATGACATCCCGCATTAGCCCTGTACGTCACCATCCCTAAAATAGCTAGAAAATAGAATTATTGAAGCTAATCAAGCAAAAAGGATGATGGTACAAAAAGACGAAGTGTTCAACCAGTGCCTGACGAGAGCCATCCGGAGAAATGCATGAAACCGAAACAATATTCAAGATCAAAGTATAAAAACTCGAATTATTATATAGTAATAAATTAATTTTTGCTAAAAGAACATCATGGGGCATTCATTTTCGTTGTAGTGTTGAAATGAATAGTTTTGACAGCTGGAAGTGTCGTCGGATGAGAGAAGTTTGCCAATATCTAAGTTGGTTCGTAACTGGAAACCTATTATTGCAATTTGCTGATATAGACATGTGCATTTAAATTGATGCTGGCACAAAAATTAAACCAAAACTTTTAATAATTCTCTTCCAGAGTTTGTGTTTAGTTACTGTCTATTAAATTCTAAACGAAGACTTCCGAAATTTTTTCTTGGACAATTTATATTTACCAACAGCAGTCGCAATCTTTGGAAGTGCTTTATTCATGTATGCTTTGCCAAAATCATAACTACAAATGAATCAGAATTTTTTGATGAGGAAGCCAAATCAAAATGCAGTGAGGTTTACGTGAAAAGAGAATAACTTACAATATAAATGTGATACTATAATCATTACCACATATGAGAGTATTAAATATGTTGCTACCTACTGAATTATTCGGCTGTTAATCAGCTGTGGGAATGTAATATACCGTTCTAAGATGCTTAAATGTTTTCAAAGTCAAGATAAGGTTGGGGAAATGATGGTTGATATTACTCAAAACTTGGCTGGTGTATTTTTGGTTAGATTTGTTTTTGCAATATTCAACTTCAAAAGACTACAAATAGCAATTTTATGTGTTCTGTCCTTAAGGGGGATTTGGCACATTCAATTTTTTTTGGAAGGTAGAATTTTTTTAATGAAAACAAAAACATATCTTAAGGGGGGAAGTACTTTAGACACTTCAAAAATTGATTTTTTTAATTAGTTTAATCGATAAATATATTGCCTAAGGATATCATGTCAAAGTTTCAAAAGCTAATTCTCAAAATTGTGGAAGAGATGCATCCCGGAAGTGCCTGCCGCCGAGCCCGCATAGCTCTTGACCACAAAGTTTAAACGGCCTTTTCTCGAAACCATGTTTTTTAACATTGCGTAAGTGATAATAAAAAAACTAGTGAATCGATTTTCATTATCTAGCATTCATTTTAAAGAGCATAAAAAACTGTTCTATATTGACTAAAGATTAAAAAAACAAATTATTTTAGAACTATTTTTGACTGGAAATACAACGCAATTTTTCGTCAAAATCGTAATTTTTTTTGGAGCCTGTTTCGAAGGGTTAATTTTCGAATTTCGCAAATATTTTAGTCGGTCTACTAAAAAAAACTCTCTCGAGTAAGAAAATGTTTGGATTGTTGATTTCAGATGAAAATTGCAGCCAGCATCGCTTAAGCAAGTTACGACGTCAGCGACGACATGGCTTTCAAGATCCTTGAAAAATTTGCTAATTTTCAACTTTCACTTTTGTAAAATATGTTTTTTTTCAACCTCAAACATTGCCTAAAATAAACATTATACTGATTTATATAAGAACTGTCTTCATTTTCCCACAAATCAGTTGCAAAAAAGACCTTTTTTCGGCCTCTAAAGGTACTTCCCCATTTGAATGACCTTTGCACATGTATTTTTCAAGCATTAAACTATACAAATCTTTTTTTAAGTTTTTGACCACCTGTCATTTGCAACAATTTTTCGAAAAAAAAACACCACAAAATCACGTTCTGCACGATTGCTGCTTACAGAAAAGTCTAAAAAACAAAAAGCGGGGTTTTAATCAGCACCATGAATGAACAACGAAAAAAAAATTTGTTGGGAAACAACAAAATGGCGACGTTTTTTGCCTCGAAAAATCTGCTGTAACTTTAAAAATTGAATGCCGATTTTTCGTATATAGTTCATTTTGAGCATTAAAATATGTGAATTTTTGAGTTAAAATTTCAGAACGATCGGATAATTTTTTTAATCGTGCAACTTGAAAAACGTTGTTTTTAAAAAAATCGCGTTTTAAATTATAGTTCCTCGTCTGCTTGGGATTTCTGCTATCTGCGGGCAGTTCTGACCTCTTTAGACGCCTCAGTTTTTCCGCTTGTTTCATTCTTGCAGCATCTCGCTTCTCTGCATGTTCACTCGCGCTTTGACCTACAGTTATTCCCGTAACTTGCATTAGTTACAGTAAAGCTATGAATTCTTTATTGAATACACATGCAGAAACATTGGCAGCAACTCTGATGATATTTTTGCCAACAAACGTATGCTTAGGGATCATATTCTAAACTCAAGAATTGAAGCTTTCATTGTTGTTTTGAGTGAAATTGCCTAAGCAGCGCTTCAATAAATCTTCCGAAGTTAAGTCTTCATAGATTGGTTTCAAAATTTGTTGTACTCCATCATCCAAAGGTGAAGGATGCTTGAAATTTTTCAAAGCACTTTTACCAGCTACCTCAGCCCTGCGCCAGTTACACCAAGACTATTCTACAATTGGACATTTGGAGTGTTGAGGATTCTCAACTGTAGAAATTGTGTGGTAGTATCCTGCCCAAATTTCCTTCAGCATGTTTTCAACCGAATCAAAATTTTGTCGTATTGGTAGGCCATAGTAAGTCAACAAAGTTTTCATTAGTTTATTAGTTAGCTGAACTTTTTTGGACCTTTTTTGGAGGAGGGCTTTTTTTGTTTTTGCTACGATGAACTTTTATTTTCCCCTTTGGTTCTACTAAACATTCTTTTTTACGTGGAAAACACTCTGTTTTTCGATTACGAAATGAAAACCATACGGTGGCATATCCAGCGATGTGGACAAAATCTATCGCAAAAAGATCTTGGCGCGCCTTGCCATCTAAGCTCATATTGTTTTTGTTTTAATGAATTTTAATTTCATACCATAAAATCGTGATTTTAAAGGTTTTTTCTACAAAAATCGATTTTTTCCACTTTTCTCAAATTGAAGGTGTCATGTCCCCAGTATGCAAGTATTTTAGTTGATGCAATTGGTTCAGTCCACAGCTATCGATTCGACAAATCATTTCTGAAGTACAAATTGAGTTAAAAGCTCATAATCATCTTGAAATGGTCATTCAATTATAAATGTTACGTTCCAAAAGAAGTTAGTGAGTCCTTAAATGAAAATGTTCATTAAAGGACTCAAGCTTCCATGAATTTTTCGTTTTTTTTTTTCAAATAGAAATTTTGCTTTTTGTGATGCCAGACGAATATACATTACATTGCGTTGTAGCTATCAACTCATATCTACACCAGCCGAAAGAGTAATGTTTTAAACAGCAATTGAACAACCATTATTGCGATATTTTTCCATTAATTAGTCCGTTTCCCTTAATTAACGAAAGCCATTATTCACTCATCGCACAAAAATACATGAAACTCTCAAAACACCAAAAGCAGGAATAATTATTTCAGGCTCAGTGTTTGTGAATGTGAGTGGAATGGGCGTCTGCTATTTTTGTTGAAAAAAATCAGAGGCTTTATGGGAGCATGCGCTGATCCTGGCAACTACGACTTTTATAAAGGCGCTGAAAATTACAGAGACATTTTAAACTAAAAATCAAAAACCGATGACCGTAGGGTATGGGGGTTCACACAAATAAATTACCAAATATTGTGGCTGGCTTGTTTCATAGGAAGAAAAAGCCAGACGCGGGAACAGTGGGAAGGTATTTTAGGGTGATTCGCAACCAGGGTGGGAATTATTGGCAATTTGAGGTAAGGAAATTGAAGCCATCGATGAATTCGAACGACTTCGTTATACATGCTACAAAAGCAGTTTTGTGCTTTGCATTGGCCATATTCTTCGTCCATGCTGAGAACGGGACGGAAGCAAGGACACACAACTGCTTTCTGGGAAGCAATCAGACGACTGATAATAATTTGTGAAATCAAGTTGACAAAATAAATTGTCTGGCATTAAAATTGATTTAGTCGAACAGAATGATGTTGTCTGGAAGCGTGATGAACACAATAAATGCGAAATCCAGGAATGGAAAATAAAAATAAGTCTCAAATCAGATACTGAGGGATTTGAATATAAAAGTCATACTAGTTTAGGTCCATGGGTGTATCTCAGCCATTGCATATTAATTAAAACATTATTTCGCTATTTCAAACCTTATTGCACATTATATACCTAATGAATGTCGTGATTGCAATTGTCAGCTAGATGGGGCGCAAACTCTGCCTGCAGATGGGAGAAGGCTGAGTAAATTGATAATAAACCAATCAATTTGTCAGATAATATGCGAATTCAAACCACCATGCGACTTCAGCATGCAAAAAATGGCTTGTAGTTGGATCCCATAAACTGTTTCCAATTCCCTTATTGGATGATTCTGTGGCATCTGACATGTTTCAGGCAGTGACGTGTTGCGCCTGGGTCAATTTTCCAAATGGAATATTTAATAAGGTAACGTTTGTGGTATATTAATATTGAAAACTTCGGTCCTAGCCAAAACAGTTCGGGAAGAAAAGAAACAACTATAACTAGGATTAGGGATTGCTGAGAGCTGAAATAATTCCCAGCCCGATGATAATAAATAGCTTCGATGTCATCGCTCTGTGCCGAGAAAAAATGTTTCAATACAGACCTGTCATCATCAATGCAATTCACAGACTCCAATATGTGCAGGGGTAGAGAAGGCACTGCCTCCTGTTTATCTGACCTACAATAATACGGGTTTCGATTACAGATTATCAGTGGCGGCTCGTGGGAGTTAAGTATGGTGGGGCTACTGGTACGAATTTTTCCATCACCAATATAAGTTCTTATGTGAGTTTCCACTCCATCCAAGAGGTACCACATGTGGAGCGTTAAGCGATTTTAAGTGATCAGTTTCCCCAAAAGTAGATTCGCTGGCAATCAAAGATATATTCCTATTATCGTATTTTGAATAACAATTAAAGCTTTAATAAAAGTTCAGTGCACTCTGAATAAAAAAAATTGTTTAAAAACATTTGAATTCTTGCAACGAAACAACTTTTAAGCCTGTCGCACTTTTCAAAATAAATAATTTCTCTACTAAAATAAATGCAACAAAAATAACAATAACAATCAAAAATACTAGTAATAAATAAATTCAACTAAAGCAACAATAACAAGAGCAAAAACCATCAATAAATAAATTCAGCAAAAACAGTTTTACATTGTATATAGTTCTTCAATCAACATCAACAACAAAAGCAATTTCTTTTATCTAGACGTTTTATTTGTATAAATAGTTAGCACGTCGATTTTTTTGTTGAGCAAACAATTCAATCACCCTTTCATTCATTTTGAGTATTTCTTTAATGAATTTATTACAAACAGAGAGTACTACAAGCGAAAACGAACAAAGGTTATTATCTTCAAAAAGACTGTAAAGCTGAACAATGGAAGACATATTTTGAAACATTTCGTTCCAACAGCGTAATATTAATATTAATTATATTTTCTACCGAATTCATATTTTGAAAATACCGAAATTTTTTTTACTAAAATTGAAGTTCAAACTTCTAGCAAGTTTTAACACATGCAAGGAAAATCTTGTTAAAAAGCACTACAAAACTTTAAAAAATACTAAACACTACCAAGGCACACTAAGTATTAATACCATGCACTACACTGATGAGACTACTATTGCATTAACAGTCATCACCTTCACCCCCTGCGGCCCGCCGTAAAAAAATGTTGCTCATGCCTGCTCAAAAATATTTTCCAGACCATGCCAAGACTAAACGTTGTCGAAGCACTGAACGGGCTCCATATGAATAGCCCGTCCGCTAAGTATATACATGTTACTTCAAACACGCATACTCCCGCCGCTTCACCATAGAATTTACGCACACATTCAAATCGAAATTCTCTTAATCGGGGCTAGATTAATGTAGCCCTTTCCTCATAGTAAAGGTGGAAAATTGTCAAAGAGAAAATAAGTTTGAATTTTTCTCTTAGCTTTTACTCGGTGCAGGCCACAGTATAGGTACACCCAGTAGGTAATGTTTCATATATAGGCGCACTATCAAGTACAGCCCGCGGTTCTACGGGACAACGTCAAATGTTTGTTTACATTTAGCATATGTTTGTTTACATTCATCATATGTTGGCTGCCATTTATCATACGTTTGCTGCCGTTTACGACAAAATGGCAGCTATCTACTGGTCGGGGCACTGCCATGCACGTTTCATGCTAGGCGTGAAAAACGCCGTTAGAAACTTCGGTTCATTGAATTACAATGGTGAAACGTCTTTGCTGACACAAATTTCATTTGCTTTTGACAAATTGATTATGAGAAAAATCCAAAATGACTGAAAATATGTCTCTTGTGTTAAAGTGAAAGATGAAGTCCGCGAAAATGCTTTATCCTTCGCAAATCTGGCAGTGCTAGGCATTCGTCAATTTTTGCAAGCCAGCGCATGGCCAGCACATGGTGCCATTTCTTGGAAGGAAAATACAAGCTTTTGGGCTTCGATTGTATACTAGGTCTACCTATACTGTGGTGCAGGCACAACGAAGCGAGTCGAAGAGAAAAACAAATTGTTTTACAGTACGTGACAAGAAGATTATGTGAAAGTAAACTACAGCATGGGCGAAAAAAATGCTACATTATATTTTGAAATGAAATGAAATTATGAAAACTATATTGAAATCGTTAATGATATTTTATTACATTTGCACTAATATAGGCTCATCAATAAGTGGTGGGGCTGAGCCCCACTAGCCCCAAAGGTAGAACCGCCACTGCAGATTATACTGAATCCGTTCTGCAGTATTGATGGGATTAAATATCGATAGATGCATGACAGAAGAGACAGTAAATGTGATTAATGATTATATTGATACATTTACCATGCCTTTTATCCCTGCGAATGACATCTTCGATTTATTTTCATCATTTGATTCATCAAAACCGATGTGCTTTTTGTTTCCAGACGAAAACAAAACTTAATTTTATAAAGTAAACATTTTTGCAATCTGGTAATTTTTTTCTGGGTAGGCATTTAATCTCATCAAAATTTTCTGCTTTATTGATACCCACAAAAAGTCGGTGTCTATCAACTCAATGGGTTTTCAAAGTGCTATATGAAAAATAAAATATGTACGTTTTATAAAAAACTATTTATTTAGTTTTTTTTATTCTACCATAAACTTGATAAATGCTGTCGTTTCAATACTCGTATATATGGACTGTAGTGTATGTATTTTGCCTACTAATATTAGTTTTTTTTAGTGATTTTCAGACAAATGATTATTTAAATACATGCATATGCATATTTTATATTTTTAAACTTTAGTTAATTTCAATTTAAACCTATCTTCTTTCGTCTCTACTTAATTCCTACTTCTATCCTTGATTTTAAGGTACTTGAAAGTCATAAATTAACGTTTCGCTGGTTTGCGTTTAAAAATACGTTTTTTTCTTGTTACAGATCGCTGTCTTTCTTCTACGTTTTACGAAAAATAATAGAAACGATTTGTAACAAGTTTATGATTTTATAATATTTTCTGCAAAAATACATGCTTTCAGTGATTAATATGTTCAATGATTTTTAGTGCTATAGTGTATTTTGATGGACAATAGAGGCTATCTTTAACTATTCCTTGATACCATTCCTAAGTATCTTTAATTGTTTTTGGGATGAGGAATAATCTCTAAATTTTTCAGTATCTTCTTTGTTTTTTGTTGCTTTTTGTTGTTTTGTTTGCTCAATTTGTATCAGTTTTGTTAAAAATTGAGGATGTACTTATAGTTTCAACCAAATTTATTCAACAACGAACGTATGTCCGAAGCAAACAGTTTGATATGTTCATATTTAAAATAAAGTGATAGTGTTTTTACATTGTAGAATAAAGCCAAATAAATATCTAATGAAGTCAATATTATACAACACCCGCTGTACCATGAAATTTCTTGTACATACATAACATAAATCACTTCTAATGCCTTTGTTCATGTTCCAGCAATTTTCGTCAAATTGAAAAGGAAAATTGGATTTCCAGTCATGAAAATCCACTCGACAGCAATTGAGTTCCTTAAAAGAGAAACTTTCTACTGTTGAAGCATTCGGTACATCATACCTATTTAGTGGCAATGACAATTTCACGTATAGCACTTTATACTTTTCGAGTACGAATATCCACTTAGTAAATTATAGCTCTTCTTTCGTTTTTTAGAATTCACTGAACAATCGGGAATGTTGTGTTGCTGTGAAGGAGTTTAGTCTTAAGGAAGCTAAGAGACAGTTGCGAATCAATACATAATTACAATTTGCCGAAATTGACAAGTTAGGAAACCGATTTTTCTAAACTCTATCAATATTCACTTTCAAAACTCATCGCTATAAACTCTCTTCGAAAATTATATAAATAAAAATAAGTGATTTATTAGCAACTTGAATTATCTATTTTTTCTACAATATTATATCTAAACATGATTTTTTCTCTCCAAATGAAAATTACCACGCCCAGATGATGACCTCGTGTTCATAAAATGTTAAGCGTGAAGAGCATCGTGAACGAATATTACCAGTAAAAGATGTATCCTGGTAATTTGGTATCCATGTCAATTTCGCCGAGGGACAGAACTTGCAAAGTTTTTATGATGCGCTATGAGCGTGACGTGAAATGGAATGGCAAATGACACACTCAATTACGGGCTAATGTTTATGAGCTACATATAAAATAAATATGTTCTGTGTTGTCAAGTTAATATCCATGAAAAAATTCAATGAAATGCCGTTTTAGCGAAAGTGAACTCTTTTATATGAAAAACTGTAGCAAGCCCCTATTAAATACTTAATACAACTTGTGATTTTCTAGCAGAAGACGGGTGTGGGGAATGGCTTAAAAAATTAATAAAAAATTAAATCGCTCCAATTGCACTTATTCTGTCTAATTCGGTTTTTCAAGAACTATTTGGTATATAATGTTAAGGGTATATTGAAATGTGCAACATCTCACAACTTTTGCTTGAGTGTTCGTGGAAGATTAGGTAAGCTCTTTGTAAGTTATAATTTAGACAGCCCTTTTTTAGATATGGCGCACTTAGGGCTCAGTAGATCTATTGTGATACCACAAAAAAGACAGATGGCACTAAAAACCTAGGTATTGGAACCTCCTACCCTAGTCAACAACATTGTCTTCTAGTGTGCAATTTTGGTTCGCAACTCTGCTAACACTATTTAATGCACATTAATGTCCATCAACAAGCCAGCCATGGTCGTGCTGTCTCGTGACGGATGGCAAATGACAGCACCTGAAGAGAATGCCATCCGACACGCCGAAACCACACTTCCTACTAGGTATTGGGTTGTGAGAACCAGTTTGATTCCCTTATGAAGCTGACTAAGCTGCTAACGCTTACGTCGGACATCACCGGGAGGTCCTACAAGAAACTGGAGCCTAGAACTTACGTCTGTCATTCGGGAAAACCTGGACACTCACACAGGAAATACTGGATCATTTCTTTCTCTCCTTGAAATCGGCATAATTCTTTGAAGGGAGCGTCTAAACGTTCTGTGCGTCTGCTCAGTAGACAATATTGAAATCGTAAATCTTGTGGTCTCACAAATTTAATTGAGGAGCTGCTTGATAGTCGAAACTGCCTGGTTCCGTTTGCAGCCTCTTAGTTGTGTTTCCTAATGGAAGCTAAAGAGTGACGAACTTTTGTATTCGTACTAAAATCTTGGAACTCAATGTCAGCTCTCACTAGGGCGCAGTGGCGGCTCTACCTTTGAGGTTAGTGGGGCTCAGCCCCACCACTTATTGATGAGCCTATATCAGTACAAATGTAATAAAATATCATTATAGATTTCAATATAGTTTTCATAATTTCATTTCATTTCAAAATCTATGTAGCATTTTTTTCACCCATGCTGCAGTTTACTTTCACATAGTCTTTTTGCCACGCACTGTAGGACAATTTGTTTTTCTCTTCGACTCGCTTCGTTGTGCCTGCACCGAGTAAAAGCTGAGAGTAAAATTCAAACTTATTTTCTCTTTGACAATTTTCTACCTTTACTAAGAGGAAGGGGCTACATGGATTTTGTCCCGAAAAAGAGTATTTCGATTTGAATGGCTGCGTGAATTCTATGCTTAAGCGGCGGGAGTGTGCGTGTTTGAAATAACATGTGTATACATCGTAGACGGGCTAATCATATGCAGCCCGTTCAGTGCTCCGACAACGTTTAGTCTTGGCATGGTCTGGATAATACTTTTGAGCAGGCATGAGCAACATTTTTTTACGAAGGGGGTGAAGATGATGACTGTTAATGCAAAAGTAGTCTCATCAGCGTAGTGCATGGTATAAGTACTTAGTGTGCCTTCGTACTGTTTGGTATTTTTTCAAAGTTTTGTGGTGCTTAAAGTTTGTTTCAGAAAAAGGTTCTTCAGGTTATGGTATTTATGAATTTGATTAAATAAATAATTAACAAGATTTTCCTTGCATGTGTTAAAATTTGCTAGAAGTTTGAATTTCAATTTTAGTAATATTTTTCGGTATTTTAAAATTATGAATTGGTGGAGTGGAAACTTACATAAGAACTTATATTGGTGATAGAAAAATTCGTACCAGTAGCCCCACCATACTTAACTTCCACGAGCCGCCACTGCTAGGACGTCTGCTTTGTAGTTTCTCATCCTATCACTCTGTCCAGGTACCTAGCATAGGCTTCAGAGTGCATAGATCTTTAATTTTGAAGTGCTGAGATGTAATGAGTACATTTGATATTTTGTCAATTAGTGATCTGAGGGTCAGTAAAGATACTTAAATTACGCTGTAAATTTTCTGAACTCACAGCGAGTTTCAGCTACGCTATAGTGGTCAGAGAGTCGAAAGGATAGTCTTAAGCCCAATTGTTCAAAGAACACAGGCTTTCGTTGCATATTTCGATCCACCGTACGCTTGCCTTGTACAAGTTCTCTCTGAATAACTATCCTGAAGCTGAGATGAAAACGGGACATCGTGGAGGTGATGACTAATTCTACAGGCGTAGGTTCATCCGTTCCTAATATGGCGGAGTAGTCAATACCTACTTCTATCTTGTCACCAATGAAGAGCTTTATATCAAACAGCGGAGTACTTCACTTGCTGTCTGGCAAGGATCTCGGACGGGAACTAGTGTGAGTGAGAGGCAAAGCCCTGGTAATCACATTAGCCGCGATTTTTCTTGCCTTGTTTAGCTAGTTTTGGTTGACTTGCGATTGCTGGCCACCAGGTAACTGCATGATATAGAAGTATTGCTTCCATTGTCACTTGATAAAACTATGATGTGAGTTTAGTTTCCAAAGTCCATTTTTTACCGACAGTTATTTTGCAGCAGCAGAATGCACATGATGCTTTGTCCACTCTTTCTTCAATACTTTACATTCGAAGCTAGTTTGGAGTCCAGCTTGAGGGGTGAGGGTGATTAACTTAATGAGCTAGTTATAAACTACCACCGTCAAGTTTAAGCGGGATGAATGGTGAAATTTTGTACTTTCTAGTGAAAAGCATCAATTCAGTTTTCTGGAGACATATTTTTAGCCTTTGCTTCATCTAGAAACAATATCTTGATTGAAGTTTAGCCTTTCTGATATGGTACTCAAGAGTTTTTCCCATATTATTCACATCGTCCTCATAGACCACCAATTTGCAGCCAGTTTCCTTTATGCTGCACAGGAGTTTATCTACCACTTTGTGAAGAGATATTAAGACACCGCCCTTTCGAATTCTCATTTCCATGAAGTTATCCCCAAATGATAGTTAGTTAGTTGATAGTTCTGCTGATTTTTTTGGTTGATGAGCGTTTTTGGGTTCTTGTCAACTTTGTTGTCATTCCGCGCCCTTTCCAATGTCCTATGACTGACGTTACTAAAAGCTCCTTCAATATCAAGAAAAACTGCTAGCGTGCATTGCTTATATTTTAGTGATTTTTCGATGTGGCTGATGCGCAAGGCATCGGTTGTTTCAACCAGTGGCGTACCCAAGGGGGGGGGTTTACGGGTTCAAACTCCCCCCTTGAAGAAGAATTGAATGCTGAGTTGACTCTGTGGTACAGAGAGATAGGGCATCTTGAAATAGTAAACCGCCCAAAAGCGGTCATAGATGGGTTAAGCATGTGTAATTCAAACATTTTGCCGAATATATCGAAATTGCTAGAAATATTGGCTGTTCTCCCAGTGTCTACGTGTACAAACGATCGATCATTTTTAACATTACGACGACTAAAAACATACTTGCGAAATTCCACCAGCAATGAACCGCTAAATGGATTGGCACTTCTAAATATTCATAGAGATCTCACTCCATCTACAGAAGATGTGTTAAATGAGCTATGAAAAAAAATTGTCGTTTAGATATTTCACTATAATTTTATCCGACGAAGGGTTCTGTTTCATGCTTGGACATAAAATTTAAATCCCATTTTACACTGTTTATCACCGTTACTGTACAAGCAGATGAGTTTTGAATACTAAGTTTGTATCATTATCGGCATTTTAAAATTTTGATCACCTCGCGTAAATTTAAAAAATTCGAAGATTCGAATGTTATGGATTATATATCTCAAGCATATTTTTTTCAATGTTGGGAGGTGGAAATCTTCAAAAGATACCGATCAGCTCTTGCCTCTCGGCATGCCGAATTTCTACCGACTGAAACCACCTCCGTCTGTTCAAGCACTCTCTCCATTAATTTTCAGCAATTCTCCGTATTTAAATACATAGTATTTCCCAGACGATAAGAATCGGTATAAGGGATAGTACCAAATCTGTAAATTTTAGTGTCCTTTTATTTAGATTAATAGTTCAGACTATATGTTTATGAATTATTTCCTGTTGATTACATGTTTGGCTGTGACTTTAGTGGAGCTGATTGTACTTGTAACTTACTTCGAAAGTTGGTACTGAAGGAGGAATTTTTTTAGTGTCGTTTTAAAGGAAGTTGGGTTCGCCATGTTTTTAATTTTGTCCGGTAGTGTATTGTAAGAGTTAGCCGCTTTGTTGAAGGGATCTTCTTTTAGTCGATCAACTCTGGCAAATGCGGTAGCTATATTATTCATGTTTCTCATTCTGTAAGTGTTTTTCCCCTCAATTCTATCTAATTTCACAGCGGTATACTCATAACGGCGTAAATTCTTATGAATGAATTTTGCTCTTTCCATGGAAATCATGCCTTGCAAATTCAATTCTTGGGCTGTTTTGTAAACTTTGCTCGTTAGAGCTGACATAGGGAGATTGTAAATGGTCTTATACGCCTGGGTTACTAATCTGGAGATGATCATGAGGTTACCTTTAGAATTTTGGCTCCAATTCAAGATGCCGTAGGAAATTTTGGAAAGGAGATGCGCATACATAATTTGGATTTTTTTTTTCTTTGGAAAGAAGTAGAAGCGACGTAGAAGACCAATGAAGACAGCCAGTTTTTTCCTTAGATCATTTATATGTGGAGTCCATAAGGCTTCGTCATTGCCTGGGAAGAGGTTGGTAAATAAATAATCGATGGCGCAATCGCCAAAATTGGGCCTTCAGGCAATATTAGAGTTATTTCATTTACTTGACCAATAGAACATTAGGATGTGAAGTGGTCAGGAACACGCTCACCCGTGATTATTACCCTCATTTGATTCAGGTTCTCATTCACAGCTGAGTGAAATGATAGTGCGGCATCAAATCTCATTTCCGAAAACTATTTGTCGACAAGGAGCCTTGAACTAGCGTTAACCACTAAGCCACCCACTTTAACAATTATTCGCCGAGACACTCTGGAACGTGGGAGTTAAGTGTGATTCAGTATCTCTACGCAATTAGATCTTTCATCTATTTCACAGTAAAACCCATATGGGCCTGATTTACGGCCTATGGTGCTTTAGAGATCTCACCTAGGGTTGATACGGGCATAATTTGTACAAATTGGATCCGTGTGTGCCGTTATCTTTTACTTATTGTATGAAGCCTAGCAATTGTATATGTAGATAAAGAGTTGGTAGGAACATTAGAATATGGTCACCTGATTGAAAGTTTTCGAAGTAAAATTCCAGAAAAGTGTAATTTATTTAATTCGCACCCATATGTTAGTAGCAACAGTTATATTTGTGAATGTTTCTTTCTATCTTTGATCAGAACCCTCAAAAATGGATTGTTTTATTTTATCATATGATTTTTAATCTGAGGATTTAGCCTATTGGGAATACCTCATTAAAAAAACGCGTACAAAAAGTCTACCTCATGCGTTACGTGGAAATGACGACAAATTTGCTTGAGAGCGCAGAGTTGCTTCCCTGCATGGGCTACAAACAAGCTTAGCCAGCCCTGATTACGATAATATTCTGTCTGTGCTTAGTGACAGTTTCACTTTCCCACGGCATTTACTTCATTAGTTGCTTTCTTTTCTAGCCTCTAGGTATTGAAGACGTTTCAATATATGTACTTGCAAACATGCATATACACTTTACGGTTCCAAGGAAGTCTACAAATACAGTGTAGATTCTTTCACACGTCAAGCGCACAATTATATAATTTGAATGAAAATATCATGAATGATTCAAGTAAATGAAACCAGACATGCAATCGGACTAAAGTCTGCCAGAATTATTTTTGGAGGACTCCAACTTTGACCGGTGAAAAAGTATGATTAAGTATGATTACATAATTATATCTTCATATCTACACCGAAGAATAAGCAAACGTTCCTAGTCAAGACTTCAAAAATATAACCCCCCCCTTATCAAAATCCTGGGTACGCTACTGGTTTCAACCAATACCCCTGATACTTATTTGTTGGTATGGAATTCACTGCAGAGCTATGTTTATGCTGATCAGATGCATCAAAGCGAAATTATCCTTAAAATATTAAGCATCGATATTCAGCTATCTTCAAAAGGGCAGTGGAAAACCAAGAAGGAAACATGGATGGGAGCCATTTCTTCAGTCAATAAGAAAACTAACAGAAATTATTTCTTGGGTAGAAACACAAACCATGAAAAAATGATTGCTGAGGTGAACGTGGCAGTTCATTCCGCTAGTGGTGAAGACATTATGAACCATCAAAAATCATCTAACTTGGCTTAACTTACCGTTAAAAAACGAGGAATTTGCAGATAATAGTTCAAGAATGGGTCAAACGAATATTTCGTGAATGAATTTAAATCAGAAATTAAGCAAATAAATCAAGATAAAGATGCGATGCATTAAAAACAAACAAAGTGGTAGTTATAAAAGTTGATTTAAAGCCATTGTATCTGGTGGCATATATGGCCGTAGAAGTAGAAAAGAAACAACAAGGTCAAACTGAAAAGAATAAAAATTTGTTACAATATTTCCATAGTATTCTAGTGATCGATGTTAATTTCCAAACTGAGAAGAGAATACTGATGCAAAATGGAGCAAGAACAAAGTCGGTTTTTTGGTGACCTACAAATCAGTTTCAGGACACATCGGTAACGTAAATTGAGCTGGAAATCTTAATTGAACAAAGGAAGCAAACGGAACTTTTAGATTTTATAGAAACTCTTACACACTTTCCAATTTTCGAAAGTGACTTGGTTCAAACCTTTTTAAATTAATTTATTTTAAAAAGCATATCTCGCTTCTTTAAATTCGATGAAGGTTTGCAATTGTTAGAATTTCATTTGCTGAAAATGATGGCGAACATATTACAATAAACTAATGGATTTTTTTTCATTGCATATCGTCAAAATATCGAACACTCATCTATGGAATACGATTACAGTCATAAAACGAAGTTGAGTACGTGCACGTTATCTATACCGATTAAAATTTTATATGTTTCGTGGTTCTTTTATGCTTTCAACTTACAAAGTTAAGTTTATATGTTTGTCTGCTGGCGTCTGTTCTTGGAATGATAGATTATGTACTGAGAGATGGGGGCATTATGCATCGTAAGGATATGCAGCATTAGTCAGGGTCAAGTTTGTTTCTGGTCTGCATTCACAAAAAATCAAAAGCACATTCAATGACTGAAAAGAGCTGTGGTATTTTGCATGCCACATGCATTGTGTCTGCTATATTACTTGGAAGCAAATCGCATTCAAGTTACAGATAATTCTACACTCTCCTGTATCTCATCTATAATGCGTTGTATAGCATTCAGTCAGGGTGGATCTTCGGCTTCAGTTGCACTTCAGAGTAATTAAAAGTCACCGAGAGGAATCAGGAAAATGGAAATGGAAATTGCAGCCTGACAGACAGACGAGACAATAAAAAAGAAGATACTCGTATTTTATGCTCGTGACTCGTAACTCTTCCCTGAATGTGTTTTCCATTTCCATCTTTTCCCTCTTTGTATTAATGTCTGGTTTCCGTTTCATTTCGGTACTTTTCCCATTTTTCATAATGGCTAGAAACATGCTTAGTACAGACTCAATATCAAGCCCTCAATCTTCACCCCTTCCATTTGCCCCGAGCCCTTAGTCCTTATCGTTTCTTGTTTCTAGTTGTTTTATGTGCATGTGACATTGCATCATTATCATTTAACTTTCGAGTGGCGGTGCTGAGATGAGAGGGTGGAGCTGTTGTTTTCAGCTTTCATTGATTTCTAACAGGATACGGTTGATAGATATTGAAGGACTTTTGAATTTTTTTTTATTAAAATGTAAAGTTGAGGGAGACATCGCGATTACTGAAACAAAACACTCGTCACTGGATGTCGTCTTTGAAGGCTTTTGTTCGTGACAATTAAAATTTCAAAGCGCATGAGGTTTGAAAAAACCATGTTTTGAGGCAAATGATGTAAAGCTCCTTGGAAGGATGAATTGCGTTCAACTGTTGCAGGAAGATAAATTCCAGAAAAAGTTTCAGGATATTGAATTTCATTTTTACGTATGAAATGTTTAATTTGCTACATTGTGAACATTTAACGAAAGGATTGAAACTCATTTGAATGTTTTTAAGTGAATCACATGCAAACGGAAATACCGCAGGCTTAAAATAACATTGACATTAAACGAAATGGTTTAGTGTAGGTAAATTGACATGAGGACATCTTCAATTAACTTCCACTTCAAATTTTGTTTTCTGAGTAAATATTTGCTTAGTTGGTTTCAAAAGATTCCATATTGCTTATTTGGGTCAAAACGAAAAAAATGTGATTCAACTTTCAATTTAGAATTTTTTTTGGGCGATAATATTTTTAGTAAAATATTTTACAACTGGATAGATAAAATTTAATATAGAATTGCAATCTGTCTCTCATTCTGCAACAACAATTGAGAAAGGAGCTAAGGATTTGTAAAATATCATGAATTTCTTCGTATAAATAACGCATTCTAGCCACATTGCGATAAAAATTAGCTTTTGGATCTAAAGTTTTATCGTCGTGCCAAATAGAAAATAAGATAAAATATTATATAAACAAGCAAACTTCATCCGAAGACTTAAATTATCTTAGTCTTGTTATATGTTGTACTCAACTTAAACATAGACCATTATTTGACCAGTTATGGCGATCAAATGAATAATTTGCTCTAGAATTTTAGATATACAGTCGATTTCCAATATATTTGATTGTGGAAGTTGTTTATAATTGAGGGGGGAGGGGTAAAATCCGAAATTTTCAATATTGCAATTTTCTTCTTCTCTTTTTAAATGAAATTTGACAACTTCAAGGATATTCTGTGCAAGTTTCAAGTCGATCGAAGCAAAACTGCCGGAGATACAGCGTTTTGAATATCCCTACCTCCGATACGATTTTTAGCGGTAAAGACCATTCAACGTGCGCGCGCAACAGCTCTACAGCTGTCTCCCTTCTCTTTTCTGAAATCCAAACCACCACATCTACACCGTTTGTAGATGCTTGTATTTGAAACAGGAAGACGCCGTGGATATTTTGAATGACGGCGCTTTACTTTACGGCCTCGGAATCGATGATTCTGTGTGAGTATTCCAAAATAATTGATTGAAATCTTTAAACGCGTTTTTCTCGAATGTTATATTTTTAAAGTCGGTGAACACTGTATCTCAAAAACCACTCAACCGATCCTCGTGAAATTTTGTGCAGGCTTTCTTTACACATTTGGTGAGGCAACGCTGTCGAGGTTTTTCAGCATTATTCGTTTTATTATTTTTTACAGGAACATTTTTTTCTTGAAATTTCATTTTTTTGACTTCTAAATGAAGCCAAAAATTGAAGAAAAAAAGAAATAAAAATAAAGCAGAAAAAAAATAAAGCAGCGTTACCTATAAAAACTTGCAAACTAAAAAAATCTGTTAGACTTTTGAATTTTAGATGATCTAGTGTCGGGTTCTGATGTCCACCGGAAACCAATTTTTTTTAGAGTCTACGAATATTTGTTGCCAGAGGCACATTTTTCAATATTTTGCTTTGAATTTTTTGCAGTATATTCTCGAAACACTTAATATGTGTACTATACTAAGAAATAGAAAGATTCAATAGTTTTTCTGAAAAAACATCATAAAAATGTGCTTAAATCGGCGGGAACATAAGAAATACTTTTGGAAAAAAACTTCAATGAGAATAAGTGAAGTAAGTTCTTTACTTCCATGGTAAAATTGCTTCAAAGGATTAAAAAAGATATTCTGCATCATTTAAAATAAAACTGTTCACATTTCTCTCTAAACAACGTGTTTAAATTTGAACCAATCGTATTCTTTCGAGTGATTCGAAGTATTGCAACATTTACAAAAATGATGTGAATTAGGGGGAAACTAACTTAAACCCAAAATTTACAACTCTGAGCTTAGTCGATTTTTTTGACTACATACTTAGACCTAGGTAGTTTTTTTCCAGGAACATGTTTCTATTTACTTCCATGTTCTTTGTTTCTTTGTTTCCCTCGATTGCTTGCAAGATACCCGAAAAAATTAACGAAATTAGTAGTAGTATTTCAAATTAATTGTGTTAATTGTTGTTTAAATTAATTATTAGGTATGTGATTCACTTAAATATTGTTCTGCATGTCAAAATGAAGTGAATTTCTTCACAACCACTTGTTTTCTATTATATGCCTAATTTGCAGCTTGGCAAAAATTAAGTTGCACTATTCCAAAAATATAGTCATCCAACCCTGTTTTTTGAGTGGGCTGTCAATTTTTTTTTTACAGATTTCTAATGTAAGCTTCCCATGGAGCGTAAAATCATTCACCGCACTTACCATAGTTAGAGGGGTACGCCTTGAGGATGCGTTTGCTGACGTGTGCTAACCATGTGAGTCGGAAACTTCAAATGGAGGCGCGTGTACGTCCGTACAAATTGTAGTATAATAATGACCTTATTTTCACGGGTGGCTACCAAAATTTTCAATGCTTTTTTCGCGGGAAGTTCGTCCTTGTAAACCGTTTATTTTGTTGAAAATAAAATTTAAAAAAAAATTGAAAATAAACAAGGTTTAACGTCCAAAAGATGATATGTCCTATGTTTGCACCGTTTTTAACCAGTTTTTTTTAACTTCCCAGTATATGGGAAGTTCTTGTAATCGCCTCGAAAATCGAAATTGAAATTTTCAGCCTTTCTTTACGTTTTGAGGTCTATAGAGTATATATAAAGTGTTTTTAGAAAGGGAGATGTGTGTGTGTGTATGTACGTACGTGCGTCTGAACGTTCGTGGACACTTTTTTCTACGAGCATAACTCACGTAAACAAAGTCCTATCGACTTTGTTGAGGTGTCAATCGAAGCGTCTTTGCAATTTTAAGAGCTGATTAGTTTTTGGGATACTTCGGTCGGGGGGGGTTTGCTGTTTTGCCCGTTTGAAGGTCATTTCTGACATGCGTTATATATCGCGAACCCAACGTACGATTTCCTTGAACAAGGTGTCAATCGACGCGTATTGACATTTATGTAATTCTATCAAGATTTTGAAAAAAATTCTTGGAGCGGTTTTTAATTTTAAAAAAAAAGTGTGTAAAATTGAGGTTTTTTTCAAAAACAATAAATTTTTAACCTTATTTTCAAGTCCAAGTAATCAATGTTTATATAATTTATATACTCCAAACCATTTGGATAAAAATTAAATCAAAAGTTTTTCTCATGATTACAAAAAAATTCAAATAAAAAATAAAAAATCATTAACAGTCATCATGATCACCAAGGTCGTTTCTATCATGCGTTATATCTCGCGAACCAAACATACGACTTGTATAATTTATATGTCAATGGACGCGTATTAACAATATGATGAATCTGTTGAATGTTTAAAAAAATCGTTGCAGCCGTTTTTTAATTTAAGAAAAAAAGTGCAAAAAATTAGGTTTTTTTCATAAACAATAAATTTTTAACCTGATTTGCGAAACATAGTAATCAATGTTTATAAAATTTATATACTCCAAAATATGTTTGTAAAATCACAATCAAATTTTTTTCTCATGATTACGTATAAAATTAAATGAAAAACAAGCCGTGAGGTGCGACCCATGAGGTCCACACGGTCAACTGCCCAGTAATATCTAAAAAGATATTGAAAATATTAAACACAATAATAATTATGGAAATAATACTACTTCAAATAATAAAAATGTACTTCTCGTAAAAGTTATTGGAATGACTTAATATTAATCGTTTCATCTACGGGAGCGTCCATTGATTGAGTATTCATCGGAGTGGGGACAGGTTACAAAGCAGTTTTTTCAATAAAGTTAAAACATGGTGATGTGAAGACTATTGAAAATCTGCTTAAATTTTGCAAATATTAATAAACTTTGATTGACTTTACAACAATGTCTTTAGAATAAGAGATTTAAGGTATTATGATTCGAATGAACCCTTTTTACTTTGAATGATTTTTTATGTTTAATTTAATTTTTTTTGTAATCATGAGAAAAATTATTGCTGGTTTCTCTACAAAAATTGATAAAATTTTATATATTTTACAAACATTTATTATTACGATGTGCAAATCAGGTGAAAAATGAATTTTTCTATGAAAAAAACACTACTTTTCCAATTTTTTTCAATAAATTTAAAAAACCACTTTAAAGATTTTTTTAACATATAAAAACATCATTAAAATGATAATACGCGTCGATTGACACCTTAATGATGGAAATATTATATTTAGTTCTCGAGATATAATGAATGACGTAAATGACCTTGAACGTTTAATGATTGTTTATTTTTTATTTAATTTTTTTCATAATCATGAAAAAAACTTTTGCTGTTTTTTTACAAAAACTATTTGGAGTATATAAATTATATAAACATTGATTACTTAGGTTTGAAAATTAGGTTAAAAATTTGATGTTTTTGAAAAAAGCCTAATTTTTTGCACTTTTTTTAAAAAAATTAAAAAACGGCTCCAAGAATTTTTTTAAAAATTTGATAGAATCATATCAATGTGTCGATTGACACCTTAATCATGAAAATCGCATGTTTGGTTCGTGAGATATAGCGCATAACATGGTCGACCTTCAAGGGGCGAAAACAGCAAACCCCCCCGACCGAAGTATCCCAAAAACTAATCAGCTCTTAAGATTGCAAAGACGCTTCGATTGACACCTCAACAAACTCGATATGACTTTGTTTACGTGAGTTATGCTCGTAGAAAAAAGTGTCCCGAACGTACATACGTACGTACGTACATACACACACACACATACATCTCCCTTTCTAAAAACACTTTATATATACTCTATAGACCTCAAAACGTAAAGAAATGTTGAAAATTTCAATTTCGATTTTCGAGGCGATTACAAGAACTTCCCATATACTGGGAAGTTAATAAAAAACCATTAAAAGTCATTATGATTTTCAAGGTCATTATGATTTTCACTATATCTCACGAACTAGATATAATATTTGCATCATTGTGGTGTCAATTGACGTGTATTAACATCTTTGTGAAGTTTTGATATTATAAAAATTCGTTTCAGCCGTTTTTTTCAATTTAATAGAAGAAAATGCGAAAAATTATTTTTTTTTTATAAAACATATTTTTTTAACTTGATTTGCACAGCACAGTGATACCAGTTTATAAAATTTATACATTCTTACCAGTTTTTGAAGAGAAACCAGCAAAATTTTCTTCCATGATTGTGAAAAAAATTAAATTAAAAATAAAAAATCATTCAAAATTACCATTTAAAGAATGAATGATATTACTTTTTATCTTTTATTCTAAAAAAAATTGTTGTAAATTCAATCAATGTTTTAAAATATTTGCATAGTTTGAGCAGATTTCCAAAAGTTTTTACAGTCTTTCAATTAAAAAAACTGCTTAAATTTTGAAAACCAACAAAATTTCAATCGAATTTGCATTTGCGATATCAACGTTTTGAATGGTAAAATGTTTTGTATTCAATACTTTGCAAGATCATATGCTTTAAAAAGCTTTCATCGAATAAAAAATTGTAGTTTTTAGTAGATTCATTCTTTAGTAATAGTAAGATTTCAATAACCATCATCATTTGTAATACATTTTACTTTTTACAAGCAATTGAACCTATTTTGGACTGCATATACAAAATTTTCAAGACCAAAATGGCCCCCACCGATTGATCCGCGTGAATATTCAATCTGTCCTCATCGACCAAAAACCTTACGTAATCAATGGACCCTCCCGTAGACGATATGATTCATATTAACTCATTCCTGTTACTGCTATAAATACCTCTCATTGTTATTACTTATAGTAGTATTATTTTCAAAATTATTATTGTGTTTAATGTTGTTGATGTTTATGACGATATTACTGGGAAGTTGACAGTGTGGACCTCAAGGGTCGCACCTCGCGGCTTGTTTATTATTGACGCAATGTAAAAATGGTGTAGGTACTAGTTACCGCTCATCAAATGTTTCGAAGTTTAGCCTTAGACAGTATTTTCGCCAGGGAGACGGTTACGGAGATATAGGGAATTTCACTTTTCCTCTTCTATTCAAGATGTTCCCCGAAAGGGTAGGTTTGAAACTCTGAAATTTGAACTTTAGCTCACCATCAGATCGCTTTTCCGGCATTATAACATCCTCCAAAAACAGGTGAGAATGGCCGAGAACTAGAGTGTGATCATGTTTAACGGATTCCCTTGCCGTTCTGTTCTTGCCCTGTGTTTCCGATCATTGCGGGTTTTCGACAAAAGAGTGTAGTGCATACATTTTATCTTGCGAAAAGTTCTGCCTCTCTATACAAAATACACCGTTGAACTACCATTTTACCGAATTCATGTTACGAAATACGATTTAAGCAGCAATTTTTCAAGTTTTGGATACAGTTTTCCACATACTTACTTGCAGTTTGACTTTCATTAATCATATTCAGATTCCAATGGTTAAAGTGTCCGAAACAGATATTTTAAATGCATAAATAATCAGATACTTGTACAAAAAAATGGTCTACAGGCATTGAAAAGGAATAACTTACTACATTTAATTGTTCAAAATTGACTCTGTAAATATAAAAACGCTTCTACGCCAAAGTTGCTATTTCGCATGACCTTCGGAAAGACATGCACTTTTTCGCGTTTTAAGATCAAAACTTAAGTAAAGCTATTTCAGACTATCACATAAATTATTATGATCAATTTCTAGGAAAGTTTAATGATTTGGGTATAAATATTACCGTCGTTAAATAAAATATCAGCAAAATCAATTTTGCTTCTGCCAAAAATTCATTGATTAAACCATTTAGGAGCGTATATAGATTTTTACACTTATTCAGGAGAGATGTTTTAAAATTTCTAAGAAAATTGAAATGCTTTTTTTACCAGTAATATTTAAGATGACTGATTTAGTGGATTCATAAACTATAATACAATTCAGATTCTTGAGTTTGTGAAATGAGTAACAAATTAACTTTCACTTGGTCTATTCTAATTTGCGAAATTTTTAATATACGTCGCCATGTGTTTTAAGTATGATAAAACGGAGAACAATATAAAGTTGATGATCGCAGTGCATCTATTAAGCATATTTGATGTATGTTCCTCCTTTTCGCGTTTGATATGTTTTACTGATATTCAATCTCTAAAATGATGTACTATTGATCAAAATCAAGTATTTTAATATACTGCAGTCACACATGATTTTCTTTCAAGCAATGCTTCGCAAAAAACCATTAAAATAATATTGCAAACTCACAACTTTCCTTAAAACATTTTAATTTTGTCTGAAGCACTCTAAGCGATTAAAAGGTGATATATTTTCCATCCTACGTTTAAAAAGAAACTTCCTGCGACTTACCATTCAAAAAGCACGAAATGAACTCTCCTGTTTCCATTATGATTCCTTTTAAGAAGCACACCAAGTGACTCGAGCTGTTTGCGAAAGACTCCCCAGAGTGTTCGCAAGGATACTTTTTCACATTTGATAAAGCAAGTGGATTTCTTTCAGTATCGATACTCGTTAAAAATTGCTTTTCAATTGCTCTCCAGGCAGGCATGATTGTCCGTTTATCGAAAATCATGACATATTCTAAGGCATGTATGTAATACGGACGGCGATGTAATATTCCCAGAACTTTCGCATGATCTGTTTCTACTGATAAGATGGGAATTCTTTAAAGCAACTGCTGAGGCCATAATGGGATGGTTTGGCTTTGAAGAGGGCTTTGCGAAGAAGTTTTCCTGTGAAAAAGTATTGTATCTGATAGATTCTTTGAAAGTGGATGAAAATGATTTCTACTTTATTCTAAGGAAAATGCTTTTGTATGGTGTGTATATTGACTGTGATTTGAGTTGGAAGTAACTCGCACATATTTAATCAGAAGTCTTTTGGAGTGACATCAAATTTTTGATAGGCATGTGTTCCGGAAATGAGAATTTATTGGTTGAGTCTAAAAGCTCTTGACATTTATCCATGGTGTAGAATGATGAGCAAGTCCTTTCTCAGCAGATTCTACTTTCGAAACTAAATATACTTGATGTATGCAGAAAACGATTCTCATGCGGCAATGCTATTTTTGAGAATTATTAATATAGAAATTAAATACACCAAAGCTAGCTGAAGATTTTAAAGTATTTCTGGGCTTTAAACATCTAAACCAAAGATCAAAAGAAAATTGCCATTCTCAGGTAAGAATATGACTAACTGCCGCCTTCAAACACGCTTGTAAACGTGAATAGTCTAGAAGCCAGATTTTAGTGCAATGAAAAAAAAACGCGTGGCTGCTAAGAGAGGCTAGTTCGAGGAGTATTCCGGTGAAGCAGTAACAAGGAGGGCGATTGAAAAAACATATGAAGCAAGAAAAAGATGGTACTTGAAGTAAACTGGAGGAACATCAAAAGTATTTGCGCGGAGGTCATGCTCTCAAAATATGTGATAAAGCTGGAGAAAAATTTCTAAAATGTCGCTGTTAGAATGATGTGGAGTACAGCAAGGTGTGCAAAATCCTCGAGAATTCTCGACGTCGATACCAACATGGCAACGAGTAATGTGGGTAAAAAGGATCCAAGATGATGGTTTCACATCGTGCCAAAAGAGCCTGCAATCCAGGGTTCTAAGTATTCGATGCACGCATTCAAAACCTGCATTTCTTTGGATATATTTTAGGCGATTTTTTGGTACGTTAACGTGATTGTTTCCTAACATAACCTTCGACGATCAGCCTAGTTCAAACTTTGTGGTTTCTTCGCAGCCATGACAGAAATCTAAAACGCTTTTCAAGAGATTGAGCACAAGTTTATAGAAATCGGAGTTTGAGTTTTTATATTTAACCAATTTGTGGTTATGTCGCTAACGTTAGTTTAAAGCCCAAGAGCTGGCAGGAACTTGAGGACGAGGTGCTTGATTAAAGCTGAAATTTTGATATATTCCTCATGATCATGGAAATATAAATCTGACAACTGGTTGCTAGAAAATTTAGCGTCATCTTAGATTCAAATTTTTTTCCGTTAATTTTAGAACCGTTTAAGATACAAAAATGTGGTCTAGGTGCGACCCTTATAGTCCATACGACTAACTTTCCAGTGGGGTTAATAAAAAAAATATGATTTGTTTTTATTATTTATATTTATATATTCCATTATTATTCTAAAATATTATAATTTATTTTTTAGTCATAAAAGCCAGTCTCCGCCCTCGTCATCTACCAAAGTCGCGACCGGATCTAAAATCCCCCGATCCAAAATCTCCCAGATTCTAAATCCCCCAGATCCAAAATCCCCCATATCGAAAATCCCCCAGATTAAAAATCCCCCAGATCCAAAATCCCCCATATCCTAAATACCCCAGATCCTAAATCCCCCAGATCCTAAATCACCCAGATCAAAAATCCCCCAGATCCTAAATCCTCCATATCAAAAATCCTCCATATTCTAAATCTGGAAAGTTAGTCGTGTGGACCATAAGGGTCGCACCTAGACCACATTTTATATTTTTATTTTATTAAAAATTGATAAATTTGTTACTACAAAAGAATCATTAAAAATAAAATATCTCAATGTGGTGGTGGTGGTGTGTGTGCAAAAAACAAGTGTGAAAAATTTGAAAAGGATCGGATAAATAGATTTTAAGTTAGAGCGTTCACCGACTTTGAAAAAGCTAAGTGTTGGAAAAACGCGTTTGAAAAACGGGGAAACAGCCGATTTACAGTTTATAGCGCGTCGAAGAGTTTTAGTTTCCTGTAGCTCATTCAGTTTTGCTCCAATTGACCTCAAATTTTCACTGAATACTCTTGAAGAGTTGTACTATCGAATAATATTATGGTAATTAAATACCATACTTCACCCTTAAAACATATTTTTGCCTCGACTCCAGGACTAAACGTCCATAGAGCTAATTAGGCGAAAATGTTGGCTTTCAACTTTCGTCGTCCATCACACATTATTACAGAGCTTAATTCTTCTAGTTTCATTCTTATGGAGCTGAATTACTTGTAACTTGAATTTAAAATTGGCAGGTCTTCCAAGTTTTGTTCGAAATAGGAAACACTAGTTATCAATACATACATTCGAATCGCCTTGAGTTTTTAAAAAGGAAGCATCTATTGATTTGATAAAATATGTTAGATTTGTCTCTGTTAATGGCATTTATTGAATAACATGAGTTCTGGAATACTTTAAACAAGCATATTAGTTTGAAAATTCTTTTATCAGAAATTTAAACTGGTATGGATTGCATTACTAGGATTTCTTTGTTTTGTCGAAATCAACCAAAAATCACATTACCCGCATATGCGAGATCTTTCTGGGTCAAAATTTTTAATTTCCATTTTACTTTATTTTTGCTGAAAACTATGAGACTGTCGAAGGCATCGTCAGACAAAAGAAGCTGCATAGAGAGTTCCTTGTTTCTTGGGTCCCAAATAGTTCCAAAACCGATAACGATGAGCTAAAAGTTGTATCAAAACGTGGTGCTGCTCTGATTTGAGGTAATTTGAGAATAAAGCAAGTAGAACTGGCATTATTTCATCTACAATGCGACTAGAGCAATCGAAACTTTGCATGATTCAAATGAATTGTACCGACGTTTCCAACTTGAAGTTATGCTTTTAGCACGTATCACCCAAATGACTTTCAACATTGAAAATTCTGAACAAGATTTGCCATTTCCATTTCAAAAGTACATGCTCTGCAACTGTGCGTTGAAAGTTGCTCAACGAAATTGCATGCCTTCAAAATTAAATTTCGTATACAGCGTCTTCGTTTTTGACTCCATTCATCTTATTCCCCGTCTTTAAAGAGTTTCTCGTATGGTTTGGTCTAGAACATTCCCAGATTCCAGTCACGTAAAATGTTGACAAACAGTGAAAATGTGCAACAAGTCCAGGAGAAATTGTCAAACGTGTTGTGCCCAAATGCCTTTAGGGAGTTTTATTTTGCACTACGGTAAAACTTACATAAATTGTATTTCACAATTCTTCGTTTTGCAGTTGAGTTTTGAAAGAGGTTGAAGTTAAGAATGTTAGTGCAAATTGAAGCTGATAACAAATAGATTATTTCAACGTTGCCGAAAATAATAATAATATCGTTACTGCCATGAGTTTATGCTGGATTTGCTACATTGCAATCAGTTTTGACAAAATTGACTAGGAAGGTTGAGTTTAAGTCAACGTAATATACACTAAAACTTCCCAGTAGATTTCTTTTAAATGGGAAATTTCATAAACTTGATTTTTTTTTAATTTTGATAAAAGAAATGACTCTAACTTCATATGTATTTTCTATGTTGCATGGAACAACTGTGCTGATCTTGTATTCAGCATAAAGTTCATATTATTAAATAATCATTATCATTTGTATAGAAAAAACATTGAAGATTTTTTATGAGCGATTATGGTGAGTTTTTCTTGGAAACTGCCCAAGCAAGAAAACAAATGGAAATAGGATATGGCATCGTGCTGTGCTCTCCGTTATTGGAGGTGCCATGAATATGCCACAATCTCCTGAATATGAAAAGATGATTCCGGGGCTCACAGCGAAAATTGGATATTTAAATATTTGGAGAGTGGAAAATACAACGAGAAGTCGCTTTGCCGCAGCGGAAATTGTAGAGCTTAGCCAAGAGATAAGGGAAATCCGGTCTGCACTGAAAAAATCTTAGTTACTTGATATTGTGTACAGAACGGGATAAAATAATCTTACAACTAAAGTAATGTGGATGTAGGTGTCTGAAAAGTTTTATTTAACTGATGATTTTTGATGTCACGGATAGTTGGCCGTCCTACTTCAGAGTACAAAAATGTTTCAAGTTATGATAAAAAATATTATTATATTAGTTCCATATAAAATTCGTAATAATTCTCTAATGGAAAAGATGTACTTTCATTGCAGTTGAATTAAAGTGTTTTTCAAATATCTCCGAATGAAAAAATATTGCAATCCATACTATCCGGTATTCGTTGAATTATGCAAATTTCATTACGTGGCGATGACGCAAACACATTTCCAACACAGATGTTTTTAAGTTGACTATATGACTGCCCGATCAATAAATCAGGATGAAATTTCCCATGGTGACCACGGTTGAAAATGTTGGCATCATTCTTGCGCGAGAGGCATTCCATATTCATGGTAAACGCGAATAAAACAGAGAGCCAAAAGAACAGCACCATTATTATTAAACATTTTGTTATGAATGCATTCACAGAAAGTGTCTGCGAATAGCGATGCGAAATCAAAAAGATACGGTGAAGCTTACGCCTACTATTAGCTAAGGAAGGGTGACCAAGGTAAAATTTTGATAAAATAATTTGGCACTGTTTATATGTTGTGTCTGACTTGGGTTCTAAATAACAGTAGCATAACAATGGTACTCAGCTTTAAATATACCCTGTCAAAAAGATGGGTTATGTTAAGAGATTTTGTGCAGTTTTTAATACTGCTATTACTCCAAGCTATAAGACGTAATACATAAGCAAGCAAGGATATTATTACCCTGCGTTCAATACAATATTGGCAACTCTTCGCTACCATTAACAGATAGTCCCTTGAATGCGCCTATTGTTGCTTGAGAGCTGCTGGTCAACGGAGCCACCACCCAAGCGAGAATGGACATTAAAATTTTAGGCAATGACACAAAAGCCGCCCTCATCGCTTGTATGCAAAATCGATGCTGACCTACATGCGTACCTCGGGATACTGGTGAATATCCTGGACCAGAGCATCTGTACTGTTTGGGATACCGAACAATCTATACGACTACACTTCTAGCTAACAGAAATCTACAGCTCCATTTACGCATTTGTGTCACCTATACGCATACGAAGCTCAACATACAAACATGCATCTGGAATGTAAAAGGACAATCATCACCAACATGTGACCTATTCGGGATTCTGATGGAAAAGGATAGCTATGAGTGAGCTGGTGAGTTATTGACCTTTTTCGAAACATGGGAAGATTAGATTGCATCTATTCCTGGCAAATCAATACCAATAAGCTCGGATGATGTAATTCGAGGACATGTTTCTATTTTTAAAAAATAGAAATTACCAAAATTAAGCCAAATTTGTAAAATGAATACTTCTATCAATAGAATTTATTGAAGAAATGTAATACATAGTTAAAGTTATAAACTCTACATGGTTTTGTAAAATGTATATAAATATGTGTGATTTGTTTGAGCATGTTTGTTAATGATTTTGCGATTATTGTTACAATTTTGGAATTCTACTTCATTGAATTGAAGCTTAAGTCTCCATAAAAGTGACTCGACTATAAACTATGCATGAATCAACTTAAAACCTCAAAAAATATTATCGGATGCTGTTTGCTGACTTAAACTTGATTCTGGCAAAAAGCCAACAGATTTAAAATAGTAACAGTCTGTTACGCGCACTTTAAGCATTGTGGCCGCAAGTATACAGGGGTTGGAATACCCCGCCCCGGAAAGAGAGAAGTGTGGTTATTTATTAGGGTGCCACCTAATTCATGTGCGTAGAGCATAAGGGTTTAGAGTCTTTATTCTAGCAGCTTGCAACAAAAACGGACCCGAAGCGAAGACAGAGCACACAAAATTTCATTTAAAAATGTATTAAATAAAAGACTTTATCTGCTTATACTTGGCTCACTATCTTTCTCGTTACCTTTGAGCAATATATCCCGCGACACCATCGATGCAACACCATCATCGTTGAGTATTTTCTGTTTGATTTTCAGTTACTTCCGTTTCACTATTCCCACGCCCTTCTTATTCCAGCCTAAATCAGCGCCGTTGTTGTTGCGCTGTAAGTTCATCCAGTTCCGCAAATATGCTGGACAATTTTTGGTGGCTGTTACCGTTTTCATTATCCAATATCAAGCGCGTTATTCTCCTGGAATTTCCGTTACCCAAAAAGCAGAGAAAGTCTAATAGCTATATTTTGCATAGCACCGTGCGCACATTTATCTGTGCCCGTGGAAATCCTGTCACCTAAGAACGAAAAATGGAGTCAGTCGCGTCTTTTTAATCGCATTCAAAACAAATGCATTCTTTAACGTTTTTGTTGAGTTACTGAGCTTTCCCTTCAAGCACAAATCCCTGCGATTCACTACTCATAAGCTCTTCCTATATGCGTGGCGAATTCATCATTGACAATGTCAAGACTTCCAGTTTTGGTATGTCAGATTGGTTAGATTGTGCTTTGTTCATGTTTTCGCGAGTCGGAAAAATGAAAATTTTGCGTCGTGTGTAGCTGCTGCCATCCAAACTCCATCAAATGTGTTGGAGAAACTGCTGATGACGATGGATCCGGCATGCGGAAAACAAGATCCTTCGGCTGTTCTCAAAGGAGGTTGGGTTCGCTATATACACGTAATTACTTTGCCATTGATTCTACAGCTGCATGAACAACACGCACAGATTAGATAAGTAGATACTACCTGCTGGCCTGCCTCTTATCATACTTGAGGAAATTTGGACACAGGAGCGTTTTTTCATTGTGGCTTAGTATCAACACTGTCACATTCGTCACCGTCTTTATAAAAAGGGTATAGAAATTTATTGTTTTATATTTGTATCGGTCGTTGCTTCATGAACCGTTCCGGTACTGTACTCAGGTTTCGAGGATTCCAACATCTTTGACTGCGCTATCGTAGCTCCATTAACTTACTACGTTTTTAGTGATTTTTGCATCAGTTGAAAATTAGATCCTTCCTAACTTTTTCCAGTGGCACTGAGTGGCGAACGTAATCTGTGGACACACATTTTAATATCAGATATCCAACACAATTAACGTCGAAGTCTGACTGAGCCTTTCCTTTCGAGTAAAAGTATTTCAAATGGCGAACATGTATATTTTGTTATGCTATCTTTCATGCAAAAAAGTATCTTAGCAATGTACATACGAAACAAAATTATCTACAGAACTGTATTAAAACTTTGAGTAATTTGACAAAATTTTGCAGTAGAAATATTATCTCAATGAGAATCCTTTAATTTCATGGTACTACCCATTGTTATATACGTAATGGTGTCTTTGGTTTATCGTTCAGCCTCCATGGAAAGTAATTTTGTTCTGAACAGTTATACCACCCACTCTTACGGACCATTATACCCAGAAATTCAATTTTGGATATGTCTCGAAATACACATTGTCGAAAACGTACTGTTGCGGAACATGAATAATAATAGTGAAATACAAGACCATGTGTTTTTTTTGGTAGGGACCATGTGCCTTGAATATCGATTAGGATCCAAGCGAAAGCCTATGTATCCTTTTTTTCTTACAGGCGGTCAACCGTTAGTGAGCAAAGTTATGGGTAGTCATGCGGAAAGAAGCGGAAAATCAAATAGTTACTAATGGGCTAAGGATATGGGATGTGAAGAGGATTAAATTACTGGATGCAGGGAGGTTATGGATAAAGAAAGCTCAAGAAAACATTTAGTAGTTTTTAGGCTTTATACACAATCTACTGAAAAAGTGACATAGCTCGTAACTCAGTGATAGAACATGGCTTACGAATGATTTCATCGCTTAATAAGACAAATAAGTAATTTGAAACTTAAAGAAAGATAGACAGTCTCCGTGTTAGGTATCAATGTTGATATATCAGCATCAAAATGAAGTCCATATAAACTATTTTATTCGATTTGATAGAACTATTCTGGTTAAGTTCAATAACACCTATGATTAAAAGGCTAGAAATAGATTTGGCTTGCTAAATTGGAATATTTTCTCCTCAACTTTGACTTTTCGTTTGAATCTCAACAAATGGCTAGCACCTGCAATGGTATCTTATCATTGAAGTCATAATAAATATACCAAAGTGGTATCATAGTGGTTGGTGGCATAAATCTTGAAGACGTGCTGTAATCCCATTAATGGAAGACACTCCGACCCGCCTTAAAACACTTGTATGTATGCACATATAAATTACATTCTCCAACCTATCCATTGTGTAATGGGTTATCACTCTCATGGTTTCCCGATCCCACACACCATCTAAACGAGATGTCATTCAACCCAAAAATTACTGGCGAGGAAAACCAAAGGAATCCAAGAGATAATCATTTTCTCAAGAAAACCCCAAGAAAATCTCGATTAGTGGCACGAGGGTAAATATTTACCCTTCAGTCTGTGATGATACTTAAATTGGAAATGAGCGTTCAACGTTGAGAGCCAAACGCCATAATATCTTGTGTTGATGCGAACCAGACTGGATCCAACTTGGAATTCGTCCTTCGAATTGTGGATTCAGATTTGTGAATTAATGTATATATATTTTATGGGGGTACGTCTCTTGTGAAATGTTTTTGTTGATGGTAATGTCTTTGCAAATTTAGTGATGATGAATGAAAATGTTGTTTTGTCAATCAAGGAATGCAGAGTGAAGGATTGAATTTGTTTTTGAACAATTTTTGGAATCATTCCGAGTGTGTGCGTTTGAATGTGGGAATATTCATACTCTAGACATTTTCAAATGACTGCGCTTGATTGTTCATCTTCTTTTTAAAGAGCTTATTTCAATCATTAGTAAAACAAAAGCGAAAATTTTAAAATAATAAAAACAATAATAATAATAAGGTAATTAAATTGATAAAACCAATTGTGTGTGAGTGTTAGATTATCACTTGAATTATACACCAGTCGGTGCAAAAGCAAGAAAATTATGATTCGCGGGTGACAAAGATAGATCGGTGATAAATTTATTTTCAAATAATTAACCTTGAACAAAAATAACAAAAATTATGAGAACTATTGGATTTGATGTTGAATTTTAGTTACGACGTGGAGTATTTATTAAAATTAGTAAAATACTACAGTAGAACTACAGAAAAATATAAATAAGTGAAACTTGGATAAACGGAATATCTACTTAAAATTCCATGAGTGAAAGAAATTCACTGGGTCCATGTAATTTTCTAAATAAATTCAAACCTGTTATTTGAAATAAACCGGATATAAGTGAAAGCTTCGGCAAGTTGTCTTGTACAAGTAGAATGATGAACATTACTCTCACACAAAACTCCACTCGTAGCCAAACTAGACGAAACTTTCAATCTATGAAGGCAACTTTTCAACGTGAAGTATCTTTGAAGTAAAAGTTCAATACTTTGCACGTTGTCATAGGAGCCAATATTAAGAACATCAATTTCAAACAGAGATGCAATGCAAGAAATTCACAATTTTTGTGGATTTATTTTGAAAGAACTGAAAAATTTGCACCAATCTACCAACCGTGATTAACACATTGAACGACCTTCAACGTCCAATTGTAACAAACATTGCTTTTGTAGAGACTAAGATCACAAATAACATTCCATTTTAATGAACTCTTTACAAGAAAAGTTATGTCAACAGTAAAAATTTATACAAATCAATAAAACCTTCCTCTTCCACTTCTCCAAGTTCAATCTTATTTCGTTATTTTATACAGCTGAATAATTAACTAAAAAAAGAATTTGGATTGGATTTGTTTTCGGTTGAAAACCTATTTCTCAATTTGAAAAAAAAAAATACCGCAGATTTGAAATGAAAGGAATGTGCTTCTTCAATAATTTTTGGAGCATTTAAAATAGACAATTTCATTAGTTATAGGCAAGTTAAGTGATTAGGAAATCACGTTTTTGTAAAATTACACTCATTACCTGATGCTGTACATTCATTTATATTAACCAATATTCATAAAGCTTTACACATGAACACACATTAAAAGCCATTATTTGTCAAGTTTATTTTCTTCAAATATAGTTATGTTTCAGTTGACGATTCCTCCGCAAGTGGGCTACCTATATAAATATGTATTTTATTGATGCGAAATAGGAGGATGATATATCAAACTCAATTATATCCCGGTTCTGAGTCAAAGAGTTATGCAGAAAAACAGCAAAAAAGGACACCAAAAAATAGATTTCGATAAGCAAGAGGCTTGAGACACCGAAGTGTCTACGCATTGGGGTGTAAGATGCATATATTCAAGATCTCGATCCACTGTGAGCGGACAATGTTGCAAGGTACTACGCTTTCAGTGGAAATGTCAAAAAAGTTTAATAGCAGTTGGGAAAAGATTTCGCGTAACTAAAATTATTTGTCAAATATTGGTTGAATAACATCCCGATTAGATATATTTGCCTGAACATGTTCAGAATACTGACAGTAATGTAACGCAGTTGAATACACAGTGACTAATCAGGAATGTCTGGTGTGGAGCTGATAAATATCACCTGACCAGAAATGCCGAATGTGAAACTAACCACCCGAGTTGAATTTGAGATACAGCCCACGTAAAGCACACATTTTATATCCACAGATATACACAAACACAAATAAAATATGTGAAAATAATAGCAGGACACGCCATTTACTGTCTAATTTGTATTAAGTTTTCCTTCGTTTTGAAGAAGCATCTTTATTTCAGCTAGAATCCATTTGCCATGTGGAGTCGTCGCCATCAGGGATTGAACCACAGACTCATATAGTGAAGTTGGTAATGGACCACTGAAAACTACTCATTCGTAGAAACAGTTGATAAACACAAGGTCGAATGATAATTATAATCCAATCAAATTAATGAAAATTTGAGTTTCAGCTCCAATTTTCAAAAAACGATAAGTGGAATGATCATGCAACCTTTAAAAATGGAAGAAAAAACAAACTATGACCTAGCAGGTTCTCGTTGGACGCAAACTTAGATGAAATATTTTTGCTCTTATCTTGGAAGCCGTCAATCTAGCAAATAAATATTTTTTCAGTTCCTTTTGTCCCACATTTTTCATTGCAAATTGTGCAGTTTTTGAACTACAGGGCTTCATAATTTTCTTGATCCGTTTTTTTTCGTTACCTATCAGAAACTGTTGACTTTACGAACAACCTGGAATAACTATCAAACTTACTTTGAGTATTTTATTATGTTGGGTGTTTTACTATGTTTTGACGCACCTTATTGGACTGATTTTATTATTTTTAACTTCCCAGTATATGGGAAGTTCTTGTAATCGCCTCGAAAATCGAAATTGAAATTTTCAACATTTCTTTACGTTTTGAGGTCTATAGAGTATATATAAAGTGTTTTTAGAAAGAGAGATGTATGTGTGTGTGTGTGTGTACGTACGTGGACACTTTTTTCTACGAGCATAACTCACGTAAAAACAGTCGAATCGACTTCGTTAAGGTGTCAATCGAAGCGTCTTTGCAATCTTAAGAGCTGATTAGTTTTTGGGATACTTCGGTCGGGGGGGGGGGGGGCGGTTTGTTGTTTTGCCCCTTTGAAGGTCATTTCTGTCATGCGTTATATCTCGCGAACCAAACATACGATTTCTTTGATCAAGGTGTCAATCAACGCGTATTGACATTTATGTGATTCTATAAAGTTTTTAAAAAAATTCTTCGAGCTGTTTTTTGATTTTTTAAAAAAAAGTGCAAAAAATTAGGTTTTTTTTAAATAAACAATAAATTTTTAACCTGATTTTTGAAAGACAGTATTCAATTTTTATAAAATTTATATACTTCAAGCAGTGTTTGTAAAAACAATATCAAAACTTTTTTTCAGGTTCACGTAAAAAATTAAATAAAAAATTAAAAATCATTAACAGTCATCATGATTTTCAAGGTCATTTCTGTCATGTGTTATATCTCGCGAATCAAACATACGATTTGCATGGTTAAGATGTCAATCGACGTGTATTAACATTTATGTCATTCTATCAAATTTTGAAAAAAATCATTGGAGCTGTTTTTTAATTTAAGAAAAAAACTGCAAAAAATTAGGTTATTTTTAATAAACAATAATTTTTTAACCTGATTTACGGAAGACAGTATTCAATTTTTATAAAATTTATATACTTCAAAGAATGTTTGAAAATTTTTTATCAAAACTTTTACTGATGATAGCAAGAAACATTAAATAAAAAATAAAAAAACATTAACAGTCATCATGCTCTTCAAGGTCATTTCTTCCATCCACTATATCTCACGAACCAGATATAATATTTGCATCATTAAGGGGTCAATCGACGTGTTTTAAATTGTTTTTGATTATTTTAAAATTATAAAAATCCGTTTCAGCGGTTGTTTTAATTTAATAGAAGAAAATGCGAAAACTTACGGTTTTTTCATAAAAAATATTTTTTCAACCTGATTTGCACAACACAGTAATAAGTGTTTATAAAATTTATACATTTCTATCAGTTTTTGAAGAGAAACCAGCAAAACTTTTTTCATGACTCTGAAAAAAATTCAATTAAAAATAAAAAAAATCATTCAAAGTTACCATATGAAAAGGGTTCTTCCGAATGATATTACCTTATATTTTTTATTTTAGAGACTTTGTTGTAAAGTCAATCAAAGTTTTAAAATGTTTGGATAATTTGAGCAGATTTTTAATAGTTTTTGTAGTCTTTTCATAAAAATAAGTGGCTTAAATTTTGAAAACCATCAAAATTTCAATCAAATTTGCATTTGTGGTAATCAATCATCATCACCCATCCACCAAAAGCCTTGCGTAATCAATGGATGCTCCCGTAGATGATATGATTAATATTAACTCATTCCTTTTACTGCTATGAATACCTCTCATTATTATTATTTAAAGTAGTACTATTTTCAAAATTATTATTGTGTTTAATATTTTTAATGTTTATCTAGATATTACTGGAAAGTTGACCGTGTGGACCTTAAGGGTCGCACTTCGCGGCTTGTTATATTTTAGTATTACTGTTTGCTATAATGTCTACTAGTGTCAGATTCTATTTGGCAGGAAAATAAGTAGAAAGCTGCCAAGAATAAATGCGATAAGAAAAGTTCAATTCAATGGTGGTATGATGACTTTCTTTTTGAAACTTCAGGAAACATCATTAATAATGTTGTTGTACACGAATTGATTGGTATTTGTTGCCGTTTCCAAAGAGGCGCGTATTTGCTGAAACATATCTTTGCAATAAGCAAAAGAATTCTCGTTCTACATTCCACGCAACAATATCCTATATTTTATGATTTCAATGATGCTGCAAAATTTCCCCCTTAGTAGGTTTGTGTGTCGATAGCGAAAATAGTCCAGGAGGAAAATTCTAAGCGATGTCGCAAGCAAGCTTTATGTTTATTTTGTTTATTGCTGCAACTACTTGGTACGGATTTGAGAAAATTTCTATTATCGTTGTCTCATATATTTAAGATGATATGATATATTCACTTAGATATTTTCTGTGAAATATGTTGGTATACAGAATTTTGCAAGCCATTGACTTTGAACTGCGATTGGAAAAAGTAATTCTGTCATGACGATAGGAATTTTATTACTACACATGCGTTGTATTGACTTGACTGAGATTTTCTATGAACTCTACTGACGATTTTCCAATATTAATCAAATTTTCTATTTCTTCAAATAACCGTCTTTGTATTTCCTCAGCCTGCAAATATGGCTCAACTAAAGACAACAGTATTTGTCGTGGATCGTGCTAAAGATACTTTTAAATTTCCAAAAAAAATATTTTTGAACTTTTTGGGTATTCACGGTTTTCAAGCGAATGCAATTATTTTCTACCGACTGAACAATAATAACTTTAATACATTTATAAAACAGCTTTCATAAACACGACTTGTGATCAATTTAACCAGATATCTCCATTGACATCCTGCTGGGAGGCACTATTGAAAGAACAAAGCACTACAAGGGTATTTGATGTATCGTTTGAGTATTCAGAATAGGTGGCATCTGTTTTATTACCAGCCATAATATCCAATTATACTGTAATCCGAATTTTTCCTATCCTTTTTACTGAAACAAACTCTGTTACAAATAAAATCAATTCATCTGTGCGCGTGAAGAGCAACAGTGTCAAAGTCATGTTATATTCATGCCATGGAGATTTCTGGATAACATTCAGCAAACCATTCAAGATGCAATTTACTTAATCCCTGATTAAAATTCCTTGCAGACACTAAACAGCTTGCAAAGCGTATTCATCCTTCGCCTTATTGTTTAAGAGGATAAAATAACAATTGTTATTCCATGACATTGTCTGTAGTGATGGTTATGCATCAGGGCTTAAAGATAATATCTCTTAGTCGGGAGCTCCGGAGTTACGTGAGGTGAAAGCTTTTCTCGAAGATTTTTCACTTTCCTTTAAACAGGTTGAACGTTCCCGAGAAAATTTCAAAAGGCGGTTGAATGTAGTGCTATAGTTGAAACTGCACAACGTCTAAAGGACTGTGCTCAGCTATCGCGAGTGGGTTACACTAAGCCAGTTTGAAAAATATTACTACAATGTCCTTTAGAAAGCAATGTACATGTTATCTCTTGCAGAAACGTTACATCTAAACAGAGAATAGTTTTTGTTTCAAATTTTGAGATCAACTTGTAAAGAAATTAAACAATTTAGGTGTTTGTTTCTAGGGTAGCTTGAGTCGAATCAACCTAAAATAATTTTTATTTCTATGAAAGGAAACAAGATCGGGACAATTGAGTCTCTGTGCAATAAAAAAAGGTCCAACAGTCGGATCATCAATTAATTTATTCGAATCATTTGAAAAAATGCGTCTAATCACTGCCCATGGAAATATGAAATTGAAGACGCCTCTTTAGTTCGAAATTTTATATATGATACCACTTAATAAATTAAAACCAAACCATAAGCTTTGTCGGTGTTCTTCCACTTTTATTTATTACTAATTTGGATGGAACCTACACAACCAATGCGATATGGCGATGAATGTTTTGAAAGAAAAACAAGCAAAAATATATCTGGTTCAAACTCAAACACATGTGTAGGTGTGTCTGAAATCGTAAAGCTCATTTTGTTATTTTTTAGTTGACACGTTTGCATTTTACATTATCGATTAGTTAAGGTGGCCGCTTTTGTAAGTAATCAGCAGAATGTCTCACTAATTTGAGTTCGTTTGAAAAAACCGCACGCGAGGTGACCCTCCGAATATGCCCAGGCTTCACAAATATGAGCGCCCCGAAGAAGAACTTGATTGAGCGCTTTGGCTGACGACGTTTCGGTTGAAATTTTAGATGACCACGATAAGCTCACTGTATATATTGTGTTTGAAGTTCTTGCAAATAACATAATAAAATGTTTATATGCCTTCGCCAGTTTTATTGAAAAATACATCCAATGTATGACGCATGTGCGGACTTATACTGAACTACGAAGATTTATATACAAATGTATATGATTATGCGACAACACACATTTTTGTTATTTCATAATCTATTTTCTTTTCTTGCGTCATATTTGTTGTTGAAAGAAAACTACATACGAAATTTCATTATACACTGATTGAAAATCAGAGTCTTAGAATTTCAACCGAGTCAAGTATTATTTTTAACTTCCCAGTGGGAAATTATTATAATGGGGTCGATTTCGCGAATCTCAAATTTTGAGATATCTCAACGTTTTATGGTCTCTAGAATCCAAATCCATCGTTTTTAGAAAGATGTCTGTGAGTGTGGATGTGCGGATGTGCGTATGTACGTATGTGCGTATGTGCGTTCGGAATTATTTTTCGTCTCGATTATCTCAAGAACCAAAGATCACATTGACGTGAGACTGGTTTCATTCGACGCGTAATTACGTAACTTAGAACTGAATGAGTTTTCAGCAAAATCGGTTTAGCCGTTTTTTATTGAGGATGAAAAACTGAAAAAAGATAAAAAATTGCTTAATTTTGAAACTGTGGAAACGCACTGTTAATTCGTGCAGATCCCAAATATCTTCATAGTAATATTATCATTATTGTGTGTTTCAGCATAATTGTGACCAAATTTGTAAAAAATGTAATTTAAAAAATAAATCAAGATTATTTTTGAAATTCCAAACTTATATTATCAGGTTTGCGAGAATGACAGGAGAGACGCTAACGCAGTTTAAATTGGATATTGCTATAAGTAATTTAATATTGTTAATAACAATCAAATATTTTTATATATGATTTGATATTGTTAATATAAAGTCAAGTAAATATGTAAATATAAAGTCAATTATAATAATTCAGTATTTTTAATAACGAATGTTTATTGTAAATAATACTTTCAATAATGGCTGTGGATTCCGGGACTGAGGTAGAAAAAAGAAGGATGACGAGGACCAGGAAGATGACGAGGACGAGGATGTCGAGGCTTTGGATGAGGACGACCAGGGGGTGGAGGCATCTTCCTCTACCGCAAGAAAAAAAAATTATAAAAATAATAAAAGTAATTATAATAATTTAGAATAATAATAATTAATAATAGTATTAATAATATTAATAAATAATAAAAACAAATTATACCTTTTTTATCCACTCCACTGGGAAGTTAGTCGTGTGGGTTTCAAGGGTCGCACTTAGACCACATTTTTCCTAATTGCATTGATATTCGAAAAAGTGAATATATTTAAAATCATTAAACTACACGCGAAAATAAAAGGTCAGGAAATAGCCGGTGTAAATATGTAAAAAAATTAGTCGGGAAGGATTTCATTTGCAACAAAAACAACAGGAAAATATAAAGGGAACATTCACAAATTCCTATTCAGTTGAATGTAAGTGAATGCGAAAAAAGTACCAAATAATTTTTTGCAAATATAACAAGCCTATCAAAATTTGTCTCCAATGAAACAAATATGTATGTGGAAAATGCGCCCAATGTATATAAAATTAACCTCATAATTTGCAAAATATGCGGTAAATAGAAATAAAATGTCTATTGGAATTATTTGTGAATTTGGGATCCTAAACTTGGGTAGTTTTTTGATTTTCATTTTCTAAATAATAAATAAACAGTTTTGAAGATTTATTTAATAAAATATGTTTTATTAATACACCAGACTTCATTAGCTGGTATTTTTTGCAACACAACGTAAAATAAATATTTTTTCAAAAACGAGCTACTTAACTCGCTGTGGTAGGAAGAGGTACATGAAGTATCGTGTAGGGTAGTGTTTTAATGTAAAAAATGAATTTCTTTTTTCTATAACGAAAACTTGTCAGCCCAAAACCCAAAAGATCTTTGTGTTTGCCTCACGAGGCTATGAGATTACTAGATCACACGTTTCATGTTAATTTTTCGAGGTTCGAATGCCAAAATATTTTGTTTTCGCCCGTTGGTTTGACCCCCCCTTTCTCGAGTGTGATAGAGATGGTCGTTAGCACCAAAATGAAGTTTTTATATTGAATTAATAGTGTTGCAAGAAACAATAAATTTTTCGTAATCGGCGAAATTAGCACAAACAATTTAACAATAAGAATTATCGTAATAGTTATTAGAAAAATTGGTTGTGAGTCAAGAAGAAAATTTAATGTATTTTGGTATAGAATAATTTTCAGAAAATACAATAAAATACAGTTATTTTTTAACCCTTCACAGTAGTGTTAATGTGTTAATACTTGTGTTACCATTTTGTTGGCGACAATTGCATTTAGATAATTTGACCACTTCAATATGAGAATTCCTCCTTGATCATTTAACTTTATTTATATCTTGTAAGACAACCTATGACATGCACAACTATCCAAATATTCTTTATTTTATCTATTAGATGTTTTGTAATACATGACTGCTGTCTTAAATCTTTCTAGTCTTCCCAAAAGATCCTTCTCATGTGAAAAATATGTTGCAAAGATAAATTAATCTAAGAACATGTCCGTGACTCGATAGCTCCCTTTCGTCCGTAATAAAATTTCGGAATCTGCAATTTTCACTCATATTACAGAAACCATCTGCGGTTTATGTTTCTACGGCAGCCTTGCATTAAACATACATATATGTACGAGCACACAGGGAGTCATATCTGTGAGATTAATACTGGACCGCATTACGACAATAATGGCTATTTATGAGTTGATTGCTATAGGTCATAATGGATCGCTGGGTAAGAATGTGATAAAATTATAGATATATTGGGGCTAATCCTGGAAATGATTTTGGGAATAAAGCCTTTTCCATTAGACTATGCTCAGCTTCTATTTCTAGCTTTGTTACCCTAATTAACAAGTTTTCTCGTTCGTGTCACTCATTGAAACTTTTCTCGGTTTCATTACAAGTTAGTTAACACTTCATTAAGAAACGCTCCATTCGGTTTTCAGATGTTTGTTCAATACGAATATTATTTCCTTGGCCGCCATTAGAAAGAAGTTAGTTTTTTGTTTCGAAGGCTGACATTGTCATCTATTGAAATGCCACAAAACTTTTCTAGATAGCAGCTATTCAAAAAGTCAAGACAATAGTAAACTTTATCACATCTGTACGGAGTAAATCTTTTGTTTGACCAGTTGAAAATTGAGGATAGTGTGGATGGGCGTATTCAAATATTTTTCTAATTGAAGTGAACATGTTGACTAACTGTAAGTTTTTCTATCATTTGTTCACCTAAAATCCGAAGTTCCAATGTGGTCAATAGCCGTTTTGAATCTCAGCGATTGATTCTCTCTATAAAAAAGATTTCTATTTGAATTACGGTAAGATAAAAAAAATCAAGTATATTTTTCATCATTCCTTCTCGCTTCACTTCTAATAACCGACCATTTTCTCGATTCTAGGTTCTAGAAAACGTTTGTTTTATTATGTGTGTTGAGATACACATGGTTAACTTTGATACCAGAAAACCGATAAAAGTCCAGGATTCAACTGCTGCGTACAGGTGTAAATGAATTTGGTTGTAAAAGTGCAGGTATTTGCTCAGATCATCACATCAGGTTTTGTTATTTGTGTAAACATAAAACAATCAAAAAATTCAAACCCCAAACGAATTTATTATTTTCCTTATAAGTAATTTCACATTAAACTAATACCTACATTTGGTACTAACATAATCACACTATGGTCGCGTTTGTTGAATTTTACGCCGATTTTTATTTAAAATAAAGTGTATTTGTGATTAAAAATGTTCGCAAATAGAATTCAGAGATACTTTTTGCCTTAAACTAGTGATGTTTTATCAAGCTGTTATAAAAACTTGATGATTCATCTACCTAAGAGGAAAGCCTTTTGATTGCCAATCATAAAAACGTTGCAATCTTAAAATAAAAATCAAGTGTCCCGTTTATTAACAATTTTCCAAACTTTATATTGTTTTCGGGTGTACAGAAAGTCGACTCATTGATGAGCTTAATAACAAATTTTTCAAGTAACGACAAATCTATGAAGGATAAGAAATCTCCGCGTCATATTTTTAGAAATAAAAGAGGAGGAATTTCTTTGTTTCCATAAATAAGTTCCACTGTATTACAATTCTTAATCTAGCTCTATTCAGCGGTAACTGAAGAAGGGATCTTTACTGCAGTAAATTTTAGTATGAATAAAGTTCGTTTTTTTACAATTATCCAATTACACTTATTTGAAGACTAAACGAAGCAGTTAAAAGATACATCTTGCCAGAAACCTTGAAATGAAGAGCGTTTATTTTGAAGATTAACAAAAAAAATGTTACTTTCTTTGCTATTGTGTTTTCTTCTTCAATGCATTCTGATAAATATATTGTGTTACCACATGTCACTAAATTTTGTTTTATATTTACGTTAGTTTGAGTACAGGAAAATCATTTTCTGGTTATAGTCATTTGCAGGTTTTTCGAAGTCGTAAGTTGGCCATGCTTCTATGTGATCAGGATTTTAAGCTGGCCAACCCCTTAAAGAGGGGGTAAGGTTAATTTGTACAAAGAAGGCATGTTTTGTGATTTTTTTGTGACGACACAGTTGAAATCTCTGTATTCGAACCACTGGTACATTAAAGTATAACATTCGAAGAATATTGTATAAAATCTTCACGAAGAAATATTAAAAAATACAGCAATCGCAGCAATTATTCGGATGTGCCTCGGAAAAAGTAGAATTGTGGTGCCCTTCATAACTTGTTGCTGGATCATTTGAAATCAAAAAATCAAAGTTCATTCGTTAGATAATAGTTTCTCCCAGATAACGCTGGGAGTATTTTAGAAATTTCAATTTTTCACTTTTTTGAAACACTTTGAGGGGAAAAACGCGATTTTTTGCGAAAAAAAATCGGCGAATTTGTTATTGTAAATTAGAAATTATTATCAAATTTGAAAAAAGCTCTCCAGCAATACCTCGTAAATTATGTACAAGGATAATGTTCAAAATTTGATTTCAAAAGGATCTGTGCGGTAGTTTTGAAGTTATGAGGGGCACTGACTTTGAAAACGTGAGTTGTGGGGAAAACGCTTTAAAGTTTTGAACACTAAAAAATCTGGTAAAAAACGTTGATAAGCGAATTTTACCATAACTCATAATTTTGCTCCAATCGACTTGAAATTTTGACACAATATTTTTGAGATATTATGTAGAGAAGCCGTCCCTTTATTCGATTTAGGCAAAATATTGAATGATATTATGATAACGCAATAAATTTCTCAGCCATGTTATTTGATTTATTTTGATATGACAAAGCAATTGTCCTCTGGAGAGAGATTTTATATTATGTATTGTATTACGTTACAGTAGGAATGCTGGATGAACTCAGTAACGTTGAGGTTCTATCCATGCTTAACCTATTTGAAAATTTTCGATGTACATGTATTGTATTCACATGTTTGTGTATCTGGGCAGTCTTCAATTCATCTGATAAAAAAAATCCTGCCACCATTGTGAAAGGTTGTATGATTAAAACTGGTAAATATACTTCAAATTTTTAACCATAAATATACAAACTGTTGATATTACTTCATGTGATATACGCTATTTGAAAATCTTTGAGAATCAATTCAAATCATGCCGTACATCATGACCTTTTCAAGTATATCGTTATTAGTATTAATAACAAAAATAAATTCATATATTATCTACTTCCGTTCAACATCTTTTCATTTATTTTATTTATTTATATATTATATATGCCTGCCAGTGGAATGTCGGAATGTATTCACTGGCGTTTCAATTTTCTTATATCACGTTGCCATTAATCCTTCGTACCGTATTGAGTAACAGAAGGAATATGCTATCGCTCATTCCATCTTGAACAATAAATCATGCCAAAACAAAATCAAATTTAAACGGAAAATATTGTTCGAAACAACTGTCTGAGCAAAAAACTAATAAAGAAGCTCGCGGTAGGATCATTTGTAACTTTACGACACCATTTCTTAGTTCACCTTTCGCTAAACGACCGACGACGGTGAGTTAGCTTCGCTACATAGCTCGAGATGTTGCCGGGTGTGTCTGAAACGATTGCTATTATTCCTAGTTGAATTTAATATCCTGTTCAAATCCTTGAATGGGTACACATTTCATGACAGAGAGCATGTGGCCGCTGTTCGAATGCCATTTAGAAAGCCCTTCTAAATGTTTTGTTCTTCGTGACGCTTCACATCTTCACAAAATTCAGATTATCTTGCAGCTACCGGTATCATAAAATTTCTTATAGCATTGTTCTACGTTTGCTTAGTCATCGTCGCGCATTTAAAGTGAAGGAAACGCAAAAGTTGGATTGGTGTTGCCACGGGTCGTTTCCAAAGGTGAATTTTAAAACGGCATCATAAATTGTTGTAGTAATATTTAAGCCTATAAAACATAGTTTTTACGTAAGTGGTCCCAAATCTCTCAATTAAGGATAATATGTAGTATTTCATTTCATATTTTTAGGGGGGTTTTGTTCAGTGTTTAAAGTTTCTTACATGTATTTTCAAAGTAACATTAAGTGTTGGTAAAAACACTGGACATGTAAAGTTCTTTATGTCCTGAATGACCAATTTATGTAGGTATCATTTCAACCCCAACACTGTTGAGACTTGTGCACCTGTTGGAGTCGCGATTTTACGTCTTGTGTTACTTTTCATAAAATGCTCTTACATCTGTTACAGGTATTTTCATTGGAAGCTACAGAACTAAACGACGAATGAAGACAGATTTTTGTGAGTGAAGAGCAGAGAGCAAATTGGTCTCTTTTTATTTTCATATGGGTCACTGTTTGCTCGTTTAACTACTCACAACTTTATTAGCAACCTGAAAAGAGGATGGTTCTCTTTTTCACATACATATAGATCAGTGCCTAGTTAGTTGAAAAATCAATTTGTCACGTCTTTTCCCGAGTCACGTAGCCCTTTCGTAATCCCACAAAAAGCCCTTATCCTAAGGTTGTTCCGTTTTATTGGATGAGTCATCAAGAAATGGCCTACGAGTTTTGATCAGAACAAATAAAAGGGTACTTGTTCCATCTAACCCAGTTGCTTTACAAAATTCTAAAGGATAAATCCTTTGGGTGAACAATGTAAATCCTTGTCGGGGAATGTATATCAGAGATGAACCTATTCCATCAGATTCAGAGCTATGAACTGACACGGTACCATAGCACTTATATGAACAGCTCGTGGAGAGGCATCACGCCAAGAGCAGTGAAAAGGAAAGAAATCTTAAATCAAGAAACGAGGAAGTCGAGTCAATAGCAAGACGTGATAAGAATTGAGATAAAACTGAAGAAAATGCTTACAAATTGTTTCTTTATCGCTTGGAAAATGATAGTCTAATAGACAAAGAACGACCTCATTATACGACAGCTGGGATGCAAAAGGACTGTCAGCGCTCAGCATTTTTGTTTGCTTCTGTTATCGTAAGAATGAACTTCTTGGGGCACTTCCTTATTTATCTTTATCACTTTCCAGCTTGCTTGTGGAAAACTTCCACTGCGTTCTTATGTTTCATGTCAGCTGGCTTTGAGGCTATTATTTCCAAAGTCAAACAAATCATTCGAAATTGGTGATTTGATGTTTAGCCTAGTGCCTAAATTATCGAAATTTGTATTTTTGTTGAAGATACTTTCAGGGTCATTGTGCTGTTGCTGTGTCTTTCTTTGAAATGTCTGTCTTCGGACACATTTGAAAAAGACAGAGAGATGATATATACCAGGTTTGATGTAGTGAAATCTTATCATCATAAACGTGAAACTGTTCCTTGCTTTCGTACTTATTCTATAAGAAAAAGTGAAAATCGCAGTTTTATGGATTAGACATACTGCTGGTTCAACAGACAGGCGAAGCAGGAAACAGAAAGGAATACGTAAAACTCGCGTCTGAAAACAATGCACAATAAACGGACGAGATTATTTCATTCCAAATCATTACGTCGAACAATGTCATGAAGTAGTCCTGAGATTTTGTTAGGCTTCAGATATTTGGTTACAATGTTGACTTTTTGTGAGAAAAGGCAAAAGCCAAATGGACGTTAACAATCCATATTGAACCTGCAATTGAAATTACACGACTCCATAAATACTTTCGAATAGAAGCCATAGAGTCAAGTGGCTAATACCTTCAAAAGCTTACTTCCCAGCGGGCGGGGTAGTTTGCATTGAACATTTAGATACATTCACAACATAGATGTTAGCCCTTTAACGCCTACTATACATTCACTGGTGAATATAAATGTTCCATTTATTTCACCAAGTGTTGTTTTATGTTTGGATTTATTTTATAGAAAAATTATTTAATTCTAATTGACCATTTATGATTAATTTTTGTTTAGTATGTATCTAGCTCTCTAACTGCGTGTTCATCGGAGGCAGTTACCTTTGGGAAGGCTGATGAAATTGAAAGATTTTCACATAAAGTTAGACAATTTCGAAGTGCTAGAAAATTACCTTTAGCAAATCAAGTTGTGTGCATCACTGGTGTCAATAATCATGGATCGCAAATAAAAAGTACTGCTGCTCGTTTGACCCAATATTTAATTTCGCGTTGATGAAGGCTGGATTCTAAATTTTTGAAATCGTCATCGAAATTGGATTGTCAAAGTTCACGAAAAAGTTCTAGGTATAGATACCATTCTCATAAACCATTTACGGAAACAGACAAAAGGGAAAAATGTACTCAAACTACAGATGCATAAAAATATAGTTTATATAATGCAAACGTGGCTAGTCTTATCTTTTTTGAACGATTTTATCATTCACGAAAAATTACAACGGAATGGGCTGAAGCCTGAAAATCAGCGTTGAAAACGATATTGTAGGATATGCGGAAGAATGTATTGCTGAATCAAGAAAACATTGTCGGTTTTCAATAACTTGAAAAGTTTCATATCCTTCGCCGTATCGTATGCTTTCGCTTAAATGGCGAACTGAGGGCGACTGTAGAACCGACATGCACTTTCATACATATTTGTTAGTAGATTTCATAGACTTCTGTTTTACATGTGACATTTACTTGTGTGGTCAAAGCACTAGCTTTTTGTTTTCTTGGATTTGGTCTAGAAGTTTCTGAAAGAAAAGACACGGGAGTAAAGTATACATACGAGTTTTACCGATACGATTTTCTTCTGTTATCTGATACATGGTCCCGCCCGACTTGGCTGGATAATAGAGAGTTCGTATAAGGTAAGCTCATGTAATTGGTCTGAAAACAGACTAAATGTGGATATTATGATAATCCTGCTCATATTTGCAATATGTATGAAACTGAATGTCAGCTCAATAGTCGCCTTCAGTTAGTCATCACAGAAATAGGATCACGAAATATTATTGCAACAGCTTTCATAGAAAAGGAGAAGCTATAATCTTTATTGCTTGTTGCAATGCTGAAGAGAATTTTCTTCTACCAACAAGCGCATTCAAAGGTAAGGGAAAAATACCATGAACTGAAGGAATGTTCAAAACTTTTTATTTGCTTGTAGGAAAATGTAAGAGTACTGAGTTTGAGGATGTTTTGCCACCAGGTTCTATGGTCTACATATAGGACAAATCTACAGGTGTTAGCAAGAAAATACTTTTCATCTTTTTTTAAAAAATATAACAGAGAAAGAATATCCTGATATTCGATGGACATTTTTCACACTGCAGTAACATCGATGCGTTTGAATATGCAATTACGAATCAAATGATTTTTTTTATCTTTGCCGTCACATTATTCATAATTTCTACAACCATTAGATCTTTTTCAAACATTTTAAGTTTAAGTTTTATCAACCTTGCAAACTAGTACAGTTAAATCATTCAACAACACTTTACTGTTTGATCAACGTTCGTGAGTATGCATAAGACCATCTCAAAATGGCATTTTATTTTATACAACTGGAAACTTTTGTTTGAGGCCAGGAGACATATTTATTCGAACGAATTTAAATTCATCTTTTGTAAATTCTCCAACAACGCCGAAAACGTGTCACATTGATTTGTTACGTCCGTTATCGTCTTAAACTGATGTTTTACTTTGCAGTCCTTGCAAAAATCTTATTTCTAGGCAGATATTGAAGCCACCCAAAAAATCAGAGACATTATATCAGTAAAAATCCTAGGTACACTTTCCCCCGCATCTTTCCTCTGAGAAACTTTTAGATCAAATTTTAAAAAACACAATACCTAGAATAATTGTGGCAAAAAACAAAAAAAATGTTTGTTTGTTTGAGTCGAATCTTCTACATTTTTCAAGCTACATTCAAATAAACAAAAACTGATGCCGATACCATCATGGAAGTTTGCTATTATAGTGCCAGTAGCAATAATAATAAAATACAAGCCGTGAGGTGCGACCCATGAGGTCCACACGGTCAACTTCCCAGTAATATCTACATAGATATCAAAAATATTAAACACAATAATAGTTATGGAAATAATACTATTTCAAATAATAAAAATGTACCTCATAAAAGTTATTGGAATGACTTAATATTAATCGTAACATCTACGCGAGCGTCAATTGATTACGTAAGGATTTCGGTGTATTGGTTTGACTGATTATTCACGCGGATCAATCAGAGGGGGGACAGGTTTCAAAGCAGTTTTTTCATTAAAGTTAAAACATGGTGCTGTGAAGACTATTGAAAATCTGCTCAAATTTTGAAAATATTAATAAATTTTGATTGACTTTACAACAATGTCTTTAGAATAAGAGATTTAAGGTATAATGATTCGAATGAACCCTTTTTACATAGTGACTGAATGATTTTTTTTTATTTTTTTTTGTAATCATGAGAAAAGTTTTTGCTGGTTTTGATAAAGGTTTATAAATTCTATAAACATTTACTATTACGATGTGCAAATCAGGTTAAAAATGAATTTTTTTTTGAAAAAAACACTACATTTCCAAAAAAAATTAATAAGTCAAAAAAATCGCTTTAACGATTTTTTAAAATATAAAAACATCATAAAAATGTTGAAACGCGTTGATTGACACCTTAATGATGGAAAGATTATATTTGGTTCTCGAGATATAATGAATGGCGTAAATGACCTTGAACGTTTAATGATTTTTTATTTTTTATTTAATTTTTTTTGTAAACATGAAAAAAATTTTTGCTGGTTTTTTCACAAAAACTATTTGGAGTATATAAATAATATAAAAATTGATTACTTAGGTTTGAAAATCAGATTAGAATATTTGTGTTTTTGAAAAAAACCATAATGTTTTGCACTTTTTTTTTAAAAAATTAAAAAACGGCTTCAACGATTTTTTTAAAAATTTGATAGATTCATAAAATTGTTAATACGCGTCGATTGACACCTTAATGATGAAAATTGCATGTTTGGTTCGTGAGATATAGCGCATAACATGGTTGACCTTCAAAGGGTGAAAACAGCAAATCCCCCGACCGAAGTTTTCCAAAAACTAATCAGCTCTTAAAATTACAAAGACGCTTCGATTGACACCTCAACGAAGTCGATACGACTTTGTTTACGTGAGTTATGCTCGTACAAAAACTGCCCGCTAACGCACGTACGTACGTACGTACGTACGTACGTACATACACACACACATACATACTTCTTTCTAAAAACACTTTATATAAACTCTATTGACCTCAAAACGTAAAGAAAAGTTGAAAATTTCAATTTCGATTTTCGAGGCGATTACAAGAACTTCCCATATACTGGGAAGTTAACAAGCCGCGAGGTGCGACCCTTGCGGTCCACACGGTCAACTTCCCAGTAATATTTACATAAATATTAAAAATATTGAGCACAAAAAATATTTTTTTATGAAACTAATACTACTTTAAATAATAATAATGAGAGGTACTCATGTTGTAGAAATGAGTTAATATCAACCATGTCATCTATTGGAGCGTCCATTGATTATATAAGGCTGTTGGTGGATGGGAAGTGGATTGGTTTGATTGAATATTCACGGGCATCAATCGGAGGGGGCAAGCTACAAAGCCTTTTTTACGTTATGTGTTATTTTTATATCGATGCTTGAAGGACAAAAGTGCGCTAGCAAAAATGAATGCGCTTTTTGTTATTACGCCCACTGAAGATATTTTCTCGCGAGGTGGCCATTTTGAGTGGTTTTGTTCAAAATTGTCATGACCGGCGTAATCATTGAATTTGTATATTTTGACGATTTTACATCAATGAGACTAATAATTATTTCTTATTTTTAGTTGATCTTGAAAAACATTGAATATGCAGTCAATAATCAGTTTAATTGCATGTAAAAAGTAAAATGTTTTACACATAATGATGGAGGAAATAATTGAAATCTTACGAACACTAAAACGTTGATTAGTTCAAAAGCAAATTTGATTGAAATTTTGTTGGTTTTCAAAATGTAAGCATTTTTTTTTAAAATTAAAACACTGTGAGAACTATTCAAAATCTGCTCAAATTATGCAAATATTATAAAACTTTGATTGAATTTACAACAACGTTTTTAGAATAAAAGATATTGAGTAATATCATTCGAATCCCCTCTTTAAATGGTAACTTTGAAAGATTTTTTATTTTTAATTTAGTTTTTTTCATAATTATAGAAAAAAGTTTTGATGGTTTCTCTTCAAAAACTGATAAGAATGTATAAATTTTATAAACTGGTGTTACTGTCCTGTGCAAATCAGGTAAAAAAATTATTTTTTATGAAAAAAATCTTAATTTTTCGCATTTCCTTTTATTAAATTAAAAAACGGCTGAAACAATTTTTTTATAATGTTAAATACATCGCAAAAATGTTAATACACGTCTATTAACACCTTAATGATGCAAATATTATATCTGGTTCGTGAGATATAGTGAATGACAGAAATGATCTTGAAGGTCATGATGACTTAATGATTTTTTATTTTTTATTTAATATTTTTCGTTGATATGACAACAAGTTTTGATAGTATTTTTATAAACACTTTTTGGAGTATATAAATTTTATAAACATTGATTCCTGGGTTACGCAAATCAGGTGTAAAATTTATTGTTTATGAAAAAACCTAATTTTTTGCACTTTTTTTCCTTAAATTAAAAAACGGCTCCAACAATTTTTTTACTATTTTGATGGATTCACACAAATGTTAATACGCGTCGATTGACACCTTAATAATGCAAATCGTATGTTTGCTTCGCGAGATATAACGCATGACAGAAATGACCGTCAAAGGGGCAAAACAGCAAACCCCCCGACCGAAGTTTCCCAAAAACAAATCAGCTCTTAAGATTGCAAAGACGCTTCGATTGAAACCTTAACGAAGTCGATAGGCCTTTGTTTACGTGAGTTATGTTCGTAGAAAAAACTGTCCACGAACGCACGGACGTACACACATACACACACACACATACATACTTCTTTCTAAAAACACAAATATATACTCTATAGACCTTGAAACGTAAAGAAATGTTGAAAATTTCAATTTCGATTTTCGAGGCTATTACAAGAACTTCCCATATACTGGGAAGTTAAAAATTTTGATACAAAAACCAGAAGAGAGAGGTATAATAATGTTTGCATACGTGCCCACTATACTGCACTCGAGTCAGGTTACATACTTATCCATTTCCGTTGAATATGACTAAATCTTAAGAAATTACTTATACTAATCTCTGGGAAAAAATTCATGTTGATGAATTGATGATGATTATTATAATATGTATTTCAAACATTTTGCAGCTTAAATTCTCAAGCCCTGGTAGAGATTTTCAAACAAAGCCAGAATCTTAAATAATTTTCCACTTTCGTTTATTTCATCTTAGCGCCCAACGTGGGCATGTAAGATATCTTGTAATGTGCACTAACAGAAATTGTGTTAGTCCACCTAGTAACACATGATAGTGAAGGTTAATTAAGGTAAATTATCTACTCCACAAAAGTCCATTATAAATAAATACATATTTAGTTTTTGTTCATTACTAGTTAATAATTATCACTTTTCTGATCTACGAGTACCTATACATAAACTGGTTCTCAATTTTTCAATATAAAATTGAATAGTGTTCGGAAAAATAAATTAGGCAACAGAAACAAAAAAAATTAGCATACGTTGCTTGTGTATTGTAAAAAGGAGATAAACATTTATAAATTGCCCAATAACAATTAGTTAAGATTATTAAAAAGTGTTGTTGATGCCTTTTACCAAAATATTTTGTATTTCCTCAAATACGTATTTCGGTTGCTATTTGCAACCTTCTTCAGTGTTTTGTACACGACGGTAAAAAGCAACAACACGACTTTTTAATAATCTTGAAACACCACCAAAAGACGCTCAAAACACCCAAGGTAAATTATGGATTTATATCACAACATATTTAGATTCACTTATCAGAAGTAGGTTCATTGTTTCAAATATTTTGTAGCGTTCAATTTTGTTCATCTCTATTTTCCTTTTCAATTTCATGGCACGAAGAGCAAATTTTTTTTACTAACGCAGTAATCATTAATAAAACATGGCATAATTTTATGACACTATGGCATGGAATCTTTTATTTTCATTTCCATTTTACAGTTGAAATTTTCTACACAAGGATAGTCACGTATATAGAAGAAAATTAGTAAACCACGGGAGGCAAACTAATGGTGTACAAAAAACCAACGAGAAGGGTTTATATTTCCCTTGCAATTTCCTAACACACTCGCAAAAGATATGTGTTCTAGTTCACATCAGATTGATAACCCTCAACGAAACATGCTTTTATTTGCACCATATATTCATGTCACGTTTGGATTTGAAAACAAGTGGGTTTCGCATGAATGTTTCAACAACAATTTATTCTGGTCAGAGGTATACTACGGAATGAGCCTAACAATTATCTTATTTTCTTAAGTGCGATGTTATTGTCTTTCGTGAGAAATATCAGTATTAAATCATATGTCCCGAAAGGCTTAGGTCGGTCGTCTTAGAAACCCTGATGAATAGTTCAATTTACTACTTAGTTTGAACTCTTGGCATGTAAATTTTCCAATGGAAAAAGGTCGGGTGTGAGCTGTTCAGGCTAAATTGCTATCAGAATAGTTTTGTATCTTGCAAAATATATTATATCGTGTTTATCAATAATGGCGGGAACACAAGAAAATATTGATTCAAACTGAAGTGTAAAACCTACATTTCAGCCGCAACCCATGAAAAGGTTTTTTTGCATCTGATAGAATCTTTAAAGCTACATGATACTATCATTCGTGATATCTGTCTCTTGAAACTCCACCAAATCATCAAATTCCTCCTGAAACCGTATTTCTTGGCAAATTCACTTGAATTTATTTAAAAAGATTCTCTTCTATCACAAACATATCATTTTGCTGGCGAGGCTTCAATTTAATAACTTCTAGACGAAGTGATGTAGCACTCCTTTTGGAATCTACAAAATATAATGGAGCGGGGTCTGAAACTTGTCCTAAAGTAGTGAGTTCATGGGATTCAATAAAGGAATCACTACTTGTGATATATCGAAGCAGATAAAAGGATGCGCTTGATGTATCGAAAATGTTCTGAGACTATCAGTCAGAACGGCTGATTCATTGGATGGCTATTGAACAGAAAGTGAAATTGCTTGTGATGACGGAGCTATTTCTAGTGCAATTGCAAGATCAGCCAATCGTTGTTTTAAAGCCGTCTGAGAAAGGGTGCAGAGAAATAAAAATAGATTGCATGAAATTCATGATACATCTTTGATGTCTTGCATCGTGAAGTTAAAATCCTTTTACTTAAATTAAAAGTCACGGATGGTCATTGGTATGTAACCTTTAGCCAGCGAGCTAAATTGTGGATTTCAAACTATTAGATGTAAAATAAATAAATCTATAGTCACTGTAATTTTGTGAAAGTAAGGGATCTTGCTAGAAGAAGTGAGTCCTTCTTCTACCCTCTGAAATGAAATAAGTTACAAAAACATAATAAAATCTAAAGAACACACAGAACCATACATGATGACGAAGAAATGACTGGCCGAATGATAAATTATCATGATTGATCGCATTGCAGCGGAAAGCCACAAAAAGTAAAGAATATTACTATACTAAGTTTCTAAATTGAAATATTGTGATTCTTATGTGAGAAATGCTGATAACTTGCAATGTTCTGATATTGTCTTACACAAAGCATTATTTATTAAATTTTTAGGTACAGTACATGATTTCAAAGAATGGTAATTCTATGCTCTTCTTCAATGAATTCGCTTCCGGCTGAAAGTCGAGGAGCTACTGCACTATTGTATAGATTGCATTCAAGCAGAATTCAACTTTGTGGCTTTGGCTGCGAAACTACTAAACAGCTGCTAACCAGGACTTACGAGTGTACAAGTTCGTAATTAAAATTCAAGACTCAACCCTAGTTAACCGCATATTGAAAAAGTTCATTAATTCTCGTTGAAGGAAACTCAGCTGGAAGTAATGAAAACCAACTAGCTTCCAGGATGGTTTGTGAATGAGTTAGAAGGCTCTTAGTTAAACTGATACACAGAGAATCTGCACTGCAATCTATTGCGGCGGCACCTTGAATAGAACTCTTGGATCTGCACTACGTTTGCGAGTGAAAGAAAAGATAACCAGGAATCAAAGAAAAAGTTTCGTTCGAATGAATATCACCGGCTATATTCTATATTGAGGCAATCGTAGTGACGTTGTGAAAACAGAGATTAAATGCTAGAAAATGGAAAGATAGCATGAAAAGTCCTTAATCATTAGAATGCGGAAAGTCTAGTAAATCACATGCCTGTAAGCATGAGTCGTTAAAAATTTCTCGAAAGTGTTATTCACATTTACCGTTAACTTTCGTATGAGTGAACTATGTGAATAAATCTGTAGGTGAAAATCAGATGTACGTCCTTAGCATTTTTGAAGGAAAACAAGACACGATTGTATATTTCTGTGAAGTAAGACGCTAGATAGGTGCAAAATTCAATTTCGATTGGTTGTTACATTTTTATAGTGCTGTTGTACAACAGATATTCACCTGGTTATTGCTTTATCCAACAATCTACGACTTATTCTTAGAAGCTTCACAAGGTCGAATTTCAACATGTACAAGAGTTCAATAGAAAGATACACATATCCGCAAGGCATGAAGGTGTATATAATGTTCATAGAGTTTATCATCGATTGATGTTATCTATATAATGTAAAACAATTTTATATTCAACTTTCGTGCATCGCACAGAAAATAGCATTTACAACGAGTTTTCAATTTTCTTGAAAATTTATCGACCAAGGGTTATGCTGTCATCAAATCTAATTTCAGTTCAATTTCACTCGAGTCCCCGTCTACTGAAAATTGATGTCTCGGATTACACGGAACGTATACTATAGAAAATTTTATTGAACTTTTAATCTTGTTTAGGCGGCATTGGTCTCGTCGTCGTTGGGGCGGTCAGTACCTGTCTTCAGGTTTTCCAATTTTTCCGTTGCGAAGATTATGTTAATCCAAATGAGAAAAGTTGGGCGGTAGTTTTTTGTGTTTTCAATTAATATCAGGAAATTGAAAAGAAAGGAATCAGATGCTCTGAAATTTGATATGAAAAACATAATTTTGATTTGAATTGAAGTCAAAGGACTGGTTTGGTTGATTTAATTAACGCTAGATTTTATGAACCAATCGGGTAGTGAAACTCCAGAAATTTTGTGAGCATTTAATTTACTCGAAATGTAGCCCGTTCAACAATAGTAAAGCCAAAATTTGCATTGGGTCATTATTTTTTGGAGAAATTTTTGGAATGTACAGAAAAATACGATTGTTGGTTTTCATCCATTCAAAAAAGGGTCGACAGGTGTATTGTGTGTTAAAAATGTAAATGTTTGGCTATTTGCGAGAAAGAAGATTTTATAAACTCGCTGGCAATCTGTATTTCTTATCGAGAGAATATTAAGTAGCAAAATGAGCTACGACAGGAATTAAAAAGGGATGAGGAAACCAAAAATGGGCTGTCTGGCAAAATTATATTGCAATGTGTGGCCAGTTCAATAGTTAGCTTGAGTTCAAGTTTCTGGGGTCGTATTGATTGTTTCAATCACTATAAATTGGTGAGAATTAATGTGTCCCGAAGGGGGATGACTCACATGAAAAATGTATTTTTATGATAAATAAATGGTTCGAGGAGAGGACTATCCCTCTTTCGGGAAAACCCATGGAACGTTTTGGTTTTCTCTAAAGAAAATGTGTAAAAGACGGCACCCAGAAAATAGAGGCTGCGATCCCAGAAACAGCCCAAAATGCATGGTTGACGACTCTTTCAGGATCATTTGATTAGACCATACATGGATTTTGAATGATTAGTCCATATAATCGAACGTTATAGTTTGAAATGGAACAATATCATCAATGTCAATGTTATACCTCAGAATACTAATTATATGATTATAATGATGCATTCTTATCAGTTTCAGATAAAATGCCATATCAAACTTAATCTCTTTCATGTGTTTGACCAAACATTTCGTTCCTCTTAAGATAAATCATATATCATATCTTTTACTTCTTGATTGAAAAATACGGACCAGGTGTAGCCTACCTTTTAAGTTATCTTTTGTTACAATCACTGTTCTTTAAACAAAGCATCAAATGAAGATTGCATCTTCTGCTATTTCCCACGACTCAACTGTATTAGTCTCCGGAAATGCTTTGTTAGGCACAAAGATTGTTTTCCTTTGAAACTATCTAGGCGGGAGTATATTGAACATACAAAGCGTTGTAACACTTTTGATATATCTGCAATAAAACTTTTGAAAGTAATATCCTGTGTCTTTGACTGAAGTATCCAATTTCCGTTCAAGGATGTATCTGGCATCTTTAGCGTAACTCGCTTATTCAGTATCCTTTGAATTCTCCTCTACACTATACGAAAAAAGACCAGGCAATCAAAATGTCTAATACCTGACCCATTGCTGGCTGTGTTATACTTGAAGTAGCGATTCGATAAGAACACGAATGGTACCGAGCAGGATGAACTGAGGGTTCACTGTAATGTCGAAAAGCTCGCTGTCGAAGACAGTCCAATCAAGGGCTTGAATAGTGTATTTGATTCCTAAGTCATCAGCAGATTGACAAGAAACGATTGTCTGCTATGCTCTCATTGTTTCTTACTATCGTTTTCAATTTCCGAGGCTAATGATTAACTGGAAATGAATATGAATTACTCAACAGTTGAATGGGATTGGAAAATGGAAAATATTGCAGATGACTCTATATTATTTATTCATTGAAAATGGTTTCATATTATGTTGAAGTTGGAGTCATTTTTTATATTTAGCAATGAATTGCGTGGCAATCATAAACAACAGCTTGTCCGACTGAGTTAAATATGATTTCAATATTTTTGGATCATTAATCCTAAATGGAAATACATAAGCTTAGAAAAGCGAACATTTCGGAACCCAAAAAAAAATGTTCTGAATCATATAAATAGCGAACAGACTGACAAAATCGCTTGGCTTACTATAAATGTTATGATTTATCGCTTGAAATACGTATCTAAAAATCTCCAATGTTTATGCCGATACCTTGGTTCTTAAAACTTAGGGTGAACCTATTAGAATACTTGTCAACTTCTTTTCATAGCGAAAAATAGAAATTTTTCATAAATGCATCCCCTTTCAGGTTTATTTGAGGCATGTTTAAAAAACTGGTAGCATACATACTAATCCAACAAGATCTTCAGTACATTTTACTTAACGATAAATTTGGCCAAGAATTCAAGATGCTCATGTCAATCCAAATCTATGACTGAATTCATTAATACTGAATGCATTTACAATCAATAGAATATACGTCAATATTTAAGATGATATGTGATGACAATAGCATCAGCTTAAGGATCAAAATAATTCAAATTGGACAACGCTCAGTGAAGTTCACATGATTTACGCATGTAGGTCAATATTGATTTGCAACACACCGGACAAGTGTGTATCGACTCAATAGGTAAACGCAGCTCTTAAAGCGGTTCATGTATGGATGTACCACACTATAATACATGTTTCATTTTGGGCGGAACCACAAACACTATCGCAATAATTTTCATTTGAGCGTCCTTCATTCCATTGAATAAATGATTTACAGATACACTATTATGGATGATGCTTTATCTGTATGATTCATGCCGAGGGAAGATTACGCAATAATAATATTTATTCCAATTGGGTGGAGTTATTTTATTAATAAATATGTTTTTATTTTTAATCTATATGTTGGTCATCTACAACAGGATTTTTAGTAAAACTGAAAGCACATGCTTGTGTTTGCGTGGGTGAAAATAAGATACATATGACATAGTGACATTTCCCGTTACAATGACCTATGAAAAATTCTTTTGAATTCTGTGTAGATTATATCCATATATTATCTTATATAAAATAAAAAAAAATTGTAGCTCAACCCAACTCCACTAGAAGTTTGCTGAGGAAGTGTAAATAGTTTATAAAAAGACAAGTTTCACGAAAAAAACATTTATGTTTGTATTTGAAGAGATTCAATGTATATTTTTATTTAATGTGAAAATTTTATGTAATAGCTGTACACTTTTTCGAAATATTAACCTAAGCTTTACTAAAATATCTATCTGAAAATTCACTACTATATACAGTGGCGGATATAACTATAAGTTCATTCACAAAATTGCACTTAAAATGTGAATGCAAGTTTGAATGCTTTTTTATTTTGTGCGTACTGTAAAATACATTTCCAAGAAATACTGTTATGTCATAACCTTGATTTCGTCTGTTTATAATTTACTCAGTCAGAACATTTCATGCATTTCAAGCGGACATATTTATACGTTCAGTAAATTAGAAAGTTCTGTTTGTGAAATTTGGAGAAATTAACTGGAAATTTTTGAAGTAAGTGAATTAATTGCACTGAAAGGAACTCGTTTTTTTACATAAATTAAATTTACCGTTTTCCATAGAAAAATGTCACGAGGAATGGTATTATCGATGGAGGAAAGGGCAAAAATTGATGCCTACAAAGAAAACTGTTTCTCTAAGCGGAAAATTGCAAGAAGTTTTAATAGATCTGTATGTGTAATTAACAATTATATAAAATTGAAAGAAAGGTACAACGCTTCGAGACGAACAGGCAGAAAACCTACCATAAGTGAACGTCAAAAACGGCTAATACGGCCGAAAGCCATAAAAAAAGTATGAATGCGTCTAAAGTTCGAGCAGATTTAGACTTGCCTGTAACGGAGCGGCACGTAAGAAGAATCCTGAGTAGCAGCGGCAATTTAATATGGACAAAAAGGAAGCCTAAACCACAATTAAAGGAGAGACATAAAAGTGCAAGATTACTGTTTGCGGAAACCTACATGTCTTACAAAGATGAGTGGAAAACGGTTCTTTTCAGTGATGAAAAGAAGTTTAATTTAGACGGGCCGGATGGATTTCAACACTACTGGCACGACCTAAGAAGAAATAAGGAATTACGACTCTCGCGTAATTTCGTTGGCGGTTCGGTTATGGTTTGGGGATGCTTCTGTTACCATGGGCAGCTTCCTTTGGCCACAATATCCACAAGAATGAATTCGAAAAAGTATGTTGAACTTCTCGAAGACTTGCTTATTGATCACGCAGAGTCAATTGTTGGACCAGATTTCGTCTTTCAACAAGACAATGCTGCCATACATGTATCCCGAGAGACAAAAGCTTGGTTCAACTCAAAGGATATACCAGTTTTAGAATGGCCAGCTTTTAGTTCTGACTTGAACTAGAGAATCTATGGGGAATAATATCGAGAAGAGTATATGAAAATGGAAGGCAATTTTCAAACACAAGAGAGCTAAGGGAGCAAATAATAAGAGCGTGGTACAAAATACCAGTTACACTATTACAAACCTTGGTGAATTCAATGCCAAAACGTGTATTTGAAGTAATTAAATCCAAATGAAGCCACACGAAGTATTAACCTTATCATTTTATTAATAAATATGTGCCCCATTTCTGGTGAACTTATAATTATGTCCCCTAATTTAAGAGAAAAAATTGAATTTTAATTTTTTAAATTTTGTTTACGGTTGAAATAATTTAATTTCATTTTAATTTTGTTACATATATAATTAAGTTTTTTGTCATCTGTTCGTAATAAATATAATGAATTAGATGTGAATTTTATTTGAATTTTTTTGTGAACTTATAATTATTTCTTCCACTGTAGCAAATATGGTATTTGTTTTGTGTCTACCTACTTATCACAAAAATAGTATCTAATATAATTTATCATGTCAGGTTTTTTAGAAAAAACTTAGCCACTTTTAATACTGATTTGCTGTGGTCTCTACGCTTATTAATAAGACAGCAAAATAAAGTTGGAATCGAAGTTAAGATATTTCTACGGCCCATTAGCACAAACACAAATAACAATAGCTGCGTGGTGCGGTCCTTTAGGCTACATGGGCCATTTTTCAGTAATATCTACATAAATATTACAAATATTAAAGACGGTAGTGAATATAATCATACTTTAAATAATAATAATGATAAAAACTCATTACAAAGTGGAATCAGTTCAAATTATTCGCATCATTTTAGGAAGCGTTTGTTGATTACGTAGGGATTTTGGTGGTTGATCTGATTGATTAGATGGGGGATGGGGTTACAAAGCCTTTCGACTCTCGTATCGACTCAATAGGTAAACGCAGCTCTTAAAGCGGTTCATGTATGGATGTACCACACTATAATACATGTTTCATTTTGGGCGGAACCACAAACACTATCGCAATAATTTTCATTTGAGCGTCCTTCATTCCATTGAATAAATGATTTACAGATACACTATTATGGATGATGCTTTATCTGTATGATTCATGCCGAGGGAAGATTACGCAATAATAATATTTATTCCAATTGGGTGGAGTTATTTTATTAATAAATATGTTTTTATTTTTAATCTATATGTTGGTCATCTACAACAGGATTTTTAGTAAAACTGAAAGCACATGCTTGTGTTTGCGTGGGTGAAAATAAGATACATATGACATAGTGACATTTCCCGTTACAATGACCTATGAAAAATTCTTTTGAATTCTGTGTAGATTATATCCATATATTATCTTATATAAAATAAAAAAAAATTGTAGCTCAACCCAACTCCACTAGAAGTTTGCTGAGGAAGTGTAAATAGTTTATAAAAAGACAAGTTTCACGAAAAAAACATTTATGTTTGTATTTGAAGAGATTCAATGTATATTTTTATTTAATGTGAAAATTTTATGTAATAGCTGTACACTTTTTCGAAATATTAACCTAAGCTTTACTAAAATATCTATCTGAAAATTCACTACTATATACAGTGGCGGATATAACTATAAGTTCATTCACAAAATTGCACTTAAAATGTGGATGCAAGTTTGAATGCTTTTTTATTTTGTGCGTACTGTAAAATACATTTCCAAGAAATACTGTTATGTCATAACCTTGATTTCGTCTGTTTATAATTTACTCAGTCAGAACATTTCATGCATTTCAAGCGGACATATTTATACGTTCAGTAAATTAGAAAGTTCTGTTTGTGAAATTTGGAGAAATTAACTGGAAATTTTTGAAGTAAGTGAATTAATTGCACTGAAAGGAACTCGTTTTTTTACATAAATTAAATTTACCGTTTTCCATAGAAAAATGTCACGAGGAATGGTATTATCGATGGAGGAAAGGGCAAAAATTGATGCCTACAAAGAAAACTGTTTCTCTAAGCGGAAAATTGCAAGAAGTTTTAATAGATCTGTATGTGTAATTAACAATTATATAAAATTGAAAGAAAGGTACAACGCTTCGAGACGAACAGGCAGAAAACCTACCATAAGTGAACGTCAAAAACGGCTAATACGGCCGAAAGCCATAAAAAAAGTATGAATGCGTCTAAAGTTCGAGCAGATTTAGACTTGCCTGTAACGGAGCGGCACGTAAGAAGAATCCTGAGTAGCAGCGGCAATTTAATATGGACAAAAAGGAAGCCTAAACCACAATTAAAGGAGAGACATAAAAGTGCAAGATTACTGTTTGCGGAAACCTACATGTCTTACAAAGATGAGTGGAAAACGGTTCTTTTCAGTGATGAAAAGAAGTTTAATTTAGACGGGCCGGATGGATTTCAACACTACTGGCACGACCTAAGAAGAAATAAGGAATTACGACTCTCGCGTAATTTCGTTGGCGGTTCGGTTATGGTTTGGGGATGCTTCTGTTACCATGGGCAGCTTCCTTTGGCCACAATATCCACAAGAATGAATTCGAAAAAGTATGTTGAACTTCTCGAAGACTTGCTTATTGATCACGCAGAGTCAATTGTTGGACCAGATTTCGTCTTTCAACAAGACAATGCTGCCATACATGTATCCCGAGAGACAAAAGCTTGGTTCAACTCAAAGGATATACCAGTTTTAGAATGGCCAGCTTTTAGTTCTGACTTGAACTAGAGAATCTATGGGGAATAATATCGAGAAGAGTATATGAAAATGGAAGGCAATTTTCAAACACAAGAGAGCTAAGGGAGCAAATAATAAGAGCGTGGTACAAAATACCAGTTACACTATTACAAACCTTGGTGAATTCAATGCCAAAACGTGTATTTGAAGTAATTAAATCCAAATGAAGCCACACGAAGTATTAACCTTATCATTTTATTAATAAATATGTGCCCCATTTCTGGTGAACTTATAATTATGTCCCCTAATTTAAGAGAAAAAATTGAATTTTAATTTTTTAAATTTTGTTTACGGTTGAAATAATTTAATTTCATTTTAATTTTGTTACATATATAATTAAGTTTTTTGTCATCTGTTCGTAATAAATATAATGAATTAGATGTGAATTTTATTTGAATTTTTTTGTGAACTTATAATTATTTCTTCCACTGTAGCAAATATGGTATTTGTTTTGTGTCTACCTACTTATCACAAAAATAGTATCTAATATAATTTATCATGTCAGGTTTTTTAGAAAAAACTTAGCCACTTTTAATACTGATTTGCTGTGGTCTCTACGCTTATTAATAAGACAGCAAAATAAAGTTGGAATCGAAGTTAAGATATTTCTACGGCCCATTAGCACAAACACAAATAACAATAGCTGCGTGGTGCGGTCCTTTAGGCTACATGGGCCATTTTTCAGTAATATCTACATAAATATTACAAATATTAAAGACGGTAGTGAATATAATCATACTTTAAATAATAATAATGATAAAAACTCATTACAAAGTGGAATCAGTTCAAATTATTCGCATCATTTTAGGAAGCGTTTGTTGATTACGTAGGGATTTTGGTGGTTGATCTGATTGATTAGATGGGGGATGGGGTTACAAAGCCTTTTTTGCGTAAGTGGATCTTTCATATCGACGTTTGAAAGGCGTTAGTGTAAATTTGCGCAAAACTAGAGTTGAAAAGTTATTGAATACAATTTTTGTTTCCACGCCGATTGGACTAGATTTCGTCGAGTGATGGTCATATGTTGTAGTTGCGGCCGAAATTTCTATGAACTCTGCAGCTGCAATTTTTTAAAGATTTATTCTTTGCGCAAGTCTAATGTAAACTTATTTTTTTGAATTTTCTCCCCTTCTTTGTATCAAATTAAAAAAACGCTTTTACTCATTTTTTTTTAAATTTGATAGATTCATGTAAATGGTGATACGCTTCGTTTGACACCTTAATTATGCGAATCCAGCGTTTTCGTTCAAGAGATATGGTGCATGTTAGGAAAGACTTTGAAGGGGTCAAAAATAATAACCAAAAAGAAAAGAAAAGATGTCATCAAATCAAGAAGGAGTGCGTAGTTTGATTGTGTGCAAATACCTGGAAAATTCCTTTCGTAAATATTCGATACCAGCAAAGGAGGCCAAGTCGTCGATTACAACAGTGAAACGGACGATTATAAATACAAATAGAGCCTAACTGTTGCTAGAAAGTCTGGATTATGTAGAATAAAAGGTCCATCTGATACAAATTTGAGCCGAAAGGTAGAGAGGAAACTTTTGCAGATTCCTAACACATTCATTAGAAATAGGGCTCGAAAAGTGCAAACATCGAACGCAATGATTCAGAGGATTAAGAAGCATTATAATGTTAGATCATATACAGTCCAAAAGTACCCGATCGATCCAAGGAAACGGAGAAAGAAGCAAAAAATCGGGTTCGAAAGCTATACAAGGATGACCTGATCAAATTCGATGGTGTTGTGTTGGAAGATGAAACATACGTGAAGGCCGAATTCGCACAATTGCCTGGTCAGAACTTCTATATAGTAAGATCAAAGGGTGGTGTTAGCCCAAAACATGAAACCAAAAAAAGCACCAAATTTCTCAAGCGGTATATGATTTGGCAGGCAATATGTCGATGTGGTCTCAGATTAAAGTAATTTGCAAGCGAAGGGTGCCATCAACTCAGCAGTTTACATCGAAGAGTGTTTGGAGAAGTGACTAAAATCATTTATCGAGAAACACGACGCAAATGTAGCATTTTGGCCAGATTTAGCGACAAGTCATTATGCTGGATCAACAATGAAGTGGTATGAGGACAACAACATCTTCGTGGTACCAAAAGTAGCTAACCCTCCAAACTGTCCAGAATTTCGACCAATCGAAAGATATTGGGTTGAAATGAAGACAATATTAAAGAAAACAAAAAAAAATCACTAAAACTGCAAAGGGTTTTTAAAATAAGTGGAGAAACGCATATAAGGTGGTCGATGACATCGTTGTACGTTACCTAATGCGTGGAGTTAACGGAAAGGTCCGAATTTTTTTCCTTGAAATAAAAATTCATTGAATTTTTATGTAAATGTTAGTTAATACAATATAAAATTAATAGAAAAAAATTTAGTTCGATGGTGCAATAAATAAAAATTTTCGAGACATAATTAGAAAGGTCAATTTTTTCGATACACTCCTTCATTGTTGAACATTGCAATTTGAATTTTCGAACCGATTATAAAAACTTTCCACCTGCAATCTTCTTCGGATCTGTGGATTATTGGTTGGAAGTACCTCCCGATTTACGAAAGAGGCTATTGTTATACAAATATTTCAACAGTTCTTTCTTTTGTAGTTGTGAGTCTAGAGCCCCAATGTGTTGTTTTGGAGTTATAGCCACATGTTTTAAAGAAACGAGGGCCTAAGGTTTTATAGAAGAGATCAAATATTTGGCAGGAAATTGCGTATTTAGGAAGGCAGTAAACAGAAGCTACGGTAAGATTTTTGTTGACGATGCAAATTATTATTCTAGTTTAGTGTATGAGGTGGATGGTTCCTTAAACCAGCGGTTGGTATTTCATTTGGTTTCTAACAAGAATTGCTGTGCCACCGCGCGGTATACCTTTCAAGTGGTTGCTGCACTATCATCTAATTTTAAAGTTGGTTTGAATGGTCAGATTGGTTAATGTTTATGTGAGGTGTTAATTACGGACTAAGCGAAGTTTAACTGGTGTTATCTCTCGTCTAAATGTTTTCGGGTGCTATATTGTACGAAACTGATTGGCGTCCAGTGGCATGATTAAGTGTTTTTAAACTGGGCAGCTTATATAGTTTGCTGTGTGGTTACCGTCGCAGTTCCTGCATCTTTTAGCTGTTGTGTTCGTTTTTTCTTTGTTGCATTGAATAGTTGCATGTAGTTCTCTGCATGCTACACAAACTGCCTTCAATTTGCATTAGAATTTGCATGCTTGAGCTCCAGCCAAATTTGGCGTTAGAACGGTCCTTCGCTTTGGTGTGGTTCGTCTACAACTATTGCCTGTAGAAAACGTATCTGACATCGTATATTGGATGTGTTTTATTTTTGGGGCTTTGCTTGCTGCTGGCGTTAGTTTCATTATAAACATAGGCTATGGTACTTTGTATCGGTTCATTATGTTGTGTTTTGATTTCACTTAACAGCCTGCACTTTGAGGTGCTTGGTGATTTTCATGGGATTGATACTTGAGTTTACTCCATTAAGAATGACTTTGAGTTCTCTAACGCTTTTCAAAAGATAGGTGTAAAAATGATTGCCATTTTTTCATGCCAGTTGACTACTTGTTTGTAGTTCACTTTGTATTAAGTGGAACTTTTGCAAATTATTATGTTTTTTAAGTCTACAATGTAGAAATCCTTATTATCAACAATTTTTTCCATCTTGAAAATAATGACCCCAAATAAATAGGTGCTTAGCTGGTTCGGTTCCTATGATGTTCATTGCTGCTTGATAGCTCGTAATAATAGCTAATTGGATTGTTCCGTTCACTTAACACTGTCGATGCTCGGCTCACAGCAGTAATTTTGGGTTTCTTTTTCTTTTCTTTATTAATATATAATCCCGTTTATCATTTATTTGGCATCTCGGTTTTTGTTAACATCTTCTGAATTTATTTCTTAAGATTCAGTGCTCATCATCTTGGTCATGTGGTTCAGTTTATTTATTTACATTTTTAATTTTCGCACAGTCATAGTTTTCGGGTCACTTTTACCTATTTTTTTATTATTAAATAGCATCAGAGTTCACTGAGCTGATTCACTTAATTGTTAGTTTGATAGTACTTGTAACTTTTCACTCTATATGCACTTTCACATCCCCCTTTTCGTTACTCAAGTGCGAATCCACCAATTTCCAAAGACGACAATAATTTGAACTGCTTCAGGTGACAAAGATTACGATGTACACTTTAATTGGCAACTTGTATCAGTTTAGAGCACTTGTGTTTTTGATTCGTTTCAATTAAATATAGAAACTATGTGGAAAAAAATTATAAAATTCGGATCTGTTGGTGTGGGCTTCGAAGTAAAAAGTTTTACGAATATTAAATTAACTGCATATTCAATTATCTTAGTCAAAAGGTTTACAAATGGTGTCCGTTTTCTATTAAAAGTATACGAATAGGTCGAGAAGTCAATAAACTGCCACCCAAGGAAATCAAAACAATGAATCAAATATCACATTTTTCCCATTTATTAACTTCCCATATACTGGGAAGTTAAAAAATCATTCAAAGTCACCATGTAAATAGGGTTCATACGAATTTGTATACCTTAAATCTCTTATTCTAAAGACATTGTTGTAAAGTCAATCAAAGTTTATTAATGTTTGCAAAATTTGCGGAGATTTTTAATAGTCGTCAGAGAACCGTGTTTTAACTTTAATAAAAAAAACTGCTTAAACTTTGAAAACCAATACAAATCAAAACAAATTTGCAAAACGTTTTGAATGGTAAAATGTTTTGTATTCAACACTTTTTAAGATCATATGCTTTGAAAAGCTTTCATCAAATAAAAAAATTGTAGTTTTTAGGAGTTTTGTTCTTTAGTATTCGTAAGATTTCAATTACTTCCTTCATCATTTGTAATGCATATATTTTACTTTTTACATGCAATTGAACCTATTTTTGACTGCATAATCAATGTTTCTCAAAATCAACAGAAAATAAGAAATAATTATTAGTTTCATTGATGTAAAATCGTGCAAAAATACAAATTCAGTGATTTTGCCGAAGTGCTAACGGATTTGACCGCAACTATTGGCAAAATGGCCATCACGCGACAAAATCTCTTCAGTTGTCGTAATAAAAGAAACTGCATTCATTTTTGCTAGCGCTGTTTTGTCCTTCAAGCATCGATATGAAAATAACAAATAACGTAAAAAAAGCTTTGAAACCTGTCCTCGCTCTGATTGATCCGCGTAAATATTAAATCAAACCAATCCACCACCCCCCACCCACCAAAAGTCTTGCGTAATCAATGGACGCTCCCGTAGATGATACGATTAATACTAAGTCATTCCAATAACTTTTATGAGAGGTACATTTTTATTATTAAAAGTAGTATTAATTCCATAATTATTATTGTGTTTAATATTTTTCATATCTATGTAGATATTACTGGGAAGTTGACCGTGTGGACCTCAAGTGTCGCACCTCACGGCTTGTTTTATAATTTTCGTTTCCCACCAAGAGTGGTATTCTGAAACATATATGTATATATTTTTGTTGAATATTTTATATCAAATAATCTTCAGTTCCTCATTTTGTTCAGCTCAAAGTATCACAACTTATTTATTCAACACTTTAAAAAGTTGAATTACATTACAAAAAAAAACGTATTTCATCAGACACACAATTTAAATTAGATTTGTATTAAAAATAAGCTGGATTATTTTCAAAAAACTCTTAGTATGCAGAATAACGACAAATTTATTCGGGTGAAAAGATCCACGTCAAAAATTAAAAATTAAAGAAAATTTCTTAATTCGGGAAAACGTCGTCAATGCTAATTGAATAGTTCTCAACATTTTTCAAACTAATTTTGGAAATTATCGTTTCAGAGTTCCATTAACATATCAAGTATTTTCTGCGCGATCGAAAGAAGCACGCGCTAAACAAAATTTGGTACGCATAACCATTTCTAGGAGTGATAAAAAAATGTTTGCACTTGTTTCACATTGTAAAGAAATTTTAACATTGTTGACTGTTTAGCATTTAATGTACATTTTTCATATTCTGAATTTATTCGGATACCTTGAAATTCTGCACAAAATTTTTATTTGTGGAACTATCTCATGAGATTGGATTGAAATTTGAAGAGCTCTCGTTTCTTTTTTTAATTCATGTTCCTACTGAAGACCATGAGATTTTAGAGACCAATTGGTTTCCCTTTTACTATAGATTGATTTCATGAGCACTTTATGCCTAACATTTCGTTTTTAGATTATTTACATACCAAAGATTTTTTTAGTAATTTCTTTTTAATATTTTTTAAACTAAGGCAGCCTAGCTATGCAATCATGCAGTTTTTTACTAGAAAATTTGAACGACGGATAACTTAAAATGATTCGATGTTATAAACTTTTAGGTAATACATGTAAGTAACTATCTTGAATCTGTCTAAAGTATGAAAAATACGAGTATGCATACATTATTAGTGTCCGAAGAAGATTTAAGCCTGCCATAAATTTATTCACATGTAGTTAATTTCGTTGTACCTTTAACTGAAATATGAGTTAATAGTAGACAAAGATTGAAAGTGTTGAAGCTCTTGCCATATGTATTACTAGGAGAATCAGAATCCCACCATAATAATGAAGAGCTTATATGTTGCCTAGCCATCATAACTTCCAATTTATTAGTACCATATAATAGTTGACTTCTGACTAGGGCCATTAGAAATTAACAGCTTAAACCACTATCATTTTCAGGTATTCTGTTAGGAAAATTTGAGGCACTTTATTCAATATGGGAAATTTGAATACACTTCGCTAAATTTTTTTCTTGTGAATCTATTTTATCACAAATGAGCAAACTATTAACATTTCTATGAAAACTGTTACCATTTGCTATGCTATATAATTCGATTTCTTCGAATTGACTATATTTAACATAAAATTTAGAGCTCATATATTGCCATAGAAAAGATTGATAGAGCCACAACTGCCTTTATTAATCCCCAAAGCGACACAAATCCTTTTGATAACACCTTCCCTGCTACAATGAACCCAAACTACGTGCTGTTACTACGCTTCCTTCTGATTTGCCTGTAAACATTTATTGCTTGAAGCTTTAATACCACTTACCACAAGTAATCAATCATGGAAACTCGATGAAGCGCCTCAATATTTGTCTGTTTGGGGAGTTCAGAGATATTTTCGGGTCATTGCTTTAAATCCCCTTTTCCACAAGCAATTCAGCCCGTGTCGAAAGAAACCCTAAAACAAAATAAAACAGTCGTTTGGTGTTCAGTTTATTGAATTTCAAATTTTCACTCAGGCTCAAGTGTATCCATGTTAAATACAACAACAGCAGAAATCCTGCATTTCAAATAAAGACGTTTTCTTGCAAAGCCCTTGAAGAAGCGCTCGTGTAAATAGTCCTGTTTGCCCAGCACAAAGAGTGGACACCAAGGACAGTTCGATTGCTGGAAAGTTCGTTCTAATTTTCATTTTCGGCTTTCTTCTTTCATATTTCAATGGATTCGTTCACTCACACCAAGGACGACTCGAGTAGATCTTGAGAGCTTGATTCCCACTTCCGAAACTATTCGCAATAGGACGAGACAAGAAGCAATCAAAGATTCTTGTTTACCTGATGCTAAGACGTTCAGCTCTGTCACTAATGGACTTGTATGTCGAATCGAGTATTTGGAAGTGATTCGATACACTGGTACACAGAATAGATTCTTTTATTCGGCGTAATGTGATTCCGCATGGAGTATCTGGTCCAAACACAGTTCGAGTGTATATTCAATTACTGTCTAGTATTCATACAATTCTGTATATGCATAGGACGGAAACATTTAGATGAAATTTAAACTTAAATTTGTTTGGTTTCGTGGAAATCGGAAGCGTATTTTTCTGGGTCGCCTGTTTTTCAAGCTAATGTTTAATATGAGAGAGGTTCGCCTAAGTGCTGAATGTATTTTACAACTTCAACCATTGCAGACACTTTTCAAAGGATATTCTGAAGATTGAATCGACTCCAATAAATTCCAGGTATTCTTTACGATTGCAATTAATCTAGAGAACGAAGTACCATAAAATGAAAATAGATTGTTTTGGGATTATGAACATTAATTAATTAATACATTTTTTTATTCAGAATGTCAATGTCTTTTTCAGTCAATAATTCTGCAACGAATTGAAAATATGAATAGTTTGAAAATTGTTTTCTTCTACTTCTTTAAATCAAAGATTGAATGAAAAATTGTAGGAGCGATATGATGCCGTCCTTTGAAAATTCTTCACTAAACTTGTTGGATTGTTCGATAACATTGATTTTTTCATTAAAATATAATTTTTAGCCATAAATTTTCAAAGGTGGCGTTCAAAATTACGTTGAATACTTCGTTTGAAATTTGAACTGGAGATAACTTAATTCAGTTTAACTATGAAAGTACTTGAAAAGAGTTTGTTAATTAGACTTTGAATCCAAAAAGTGTGTATTTTTAAAGTGGTTTTAAATTTTTTACTGAAGCTTAAGTCTACAGGCAACCCGATGTTCAGTTGATGTGGCCCAAAATCTAAGTTAAGGCTTTTTCGAATGATCAAAGTTAATTAAATTATCAAAATATGTCAATCATTCTGGAGACTTTAATTCACAAACTGATGTGACTGACTGATGTGTGTGTAAGTGGTTTTAACAAGCACATGAAATATCAATTAATGTTTAAAATAAACTAACATGCTATTCAAATATTACTACAAGATAAATTATTCTTTCAATCATGTTGCACATTTAATTCAAATAAATATATTGCACATTCTTTGCGGGTTTATGGTTCTCCATTTATTCGGGAAGAAGAATGTAGTAGCTTTACAGTATCTAGTCATATGAATATAACAAAGTCGCAAGATAGAAATAATATTAAAAGACCAACATTCCACGAAGATTTAAAAAAAAAATTATTGTAGATTTATCGCTAAAATCTTTGAAAAATTAGAAACCAGTCAAAGTAAAAAAATAATAATAATTTAAAGTTTTTTTTTTATTTTGACCATCTGAGTAAATTTTTAAGAATTTTATTCTTTAGGTTTTTGCTATAGGAGATGGATCCATTGATAACATGCAGGTTTGAAGGTTTTGCATATATTAGAAGCTTACCATGCATATCAAGAATATCGTCTTAAAATACTAGAATTAAATCCGAAAAATTCAGTTGGACTTGAAACGTGCAACAAGTTTCACATGTTTTTCTCAAAAAAACTTTTTCGAGAATCTTACACAATATTATTCAAAACTCATGTTGAAGTTTCGTATGATTTAAGATAACATAAGTATCTTTAAGAATCTACAGTTTTGTGGAAATTGTGAAAAACAACAATTTTTCCTATACAAGTATCGAACAAATTAAAGAGTCAACCTTGTTTTTCAAACACGTGAAATGTTTCATAGTTATTTATTTCGAAACAATTTATGAAGCTCTAAACACAGAAGATACATTTCATTTCTTTAATGATCTTTTAACAAGCAAAAACCAATCGCATAAAAAGTCTTCGCAACCTTAAAATTTTTAAGGATATATACAAGTGATATATAGGAGCGAAAGCATTCTTGAAACATTTCATTGCATTTGTTAACTTCTCAATATAAAAGAGGTTTTTATAATTATAAATTCACACTTTCATCGTGACGTTCTTAAAGATGATACGATTAACATTAACTCATTTTACTTACTGTAATGAGATTTTATTTAAAGTATTATTGTTTTTATAATTTTTATCATTTATTTTTTATTTAAATAATTTCAATATTAATGTGGATATTACTGGAAAGTTGTTCGTGTAGACTTCAAGGATTACAGTTCGTAGCTTGTTTTTATAGCTCCGAAGTAAATAATTAGTGAATTTTTTTTTCGTTTTTGCTTTAATTTATTTTGAAAACCTTTTAGAAACTTTGTTCAGGTTGCGAATTACCAAGGGCAGAAGTAAACAAAATAAATTTTCACTAAATGTCTCGCTCTCTTTTGCTTGTCTGCTTTTTTCAGTTAGGATGCAAATTGTCTATTGAAAAATTCTCTACAGAATTCGCGACATTCCAAAAATAGCATTACAAAAGCTGATTCGCTTCTATTTCACAAACATCATAAAATTTAAAAAGAGGACACAGACTTTTGTGCTTAAATTTTGTGCCTATTCGAGGAAAACATTATATTTTCAAAAATTATTTTGAAAGATATTTTTATAAATTTACTCAAACCAAAAGTGTTTTACAAGTACTTACCAAAAAATAAATATTGGATGGAATAACGCAGGCAAAAAATGTTTCGGATGAAATTCTCGTAAAGCCGCTGTTATTAGAAACTAATATATCTATGTTTTTTGAAAATTAAGAGATGTAGCATTACTTCCAAGTAAACAAGTCACAAAGTGCGACCCTTGAGATCCACACGGTCCACTTCCCAGTAATATCTAGACAAATATTACAAATATTAAACACAATAATAATTTTGAAAATACTACTACTTTAAATAATAATTATGAAAGGTATTCATAGCAGTAACAGGAATGAGTTATTATTAATCATATTATCTACGGGAGCATCCACTAATTACGTTAGCCTTTTGGTGGATGGATGATGATGATTGATTACCACAAATGCAAATTTGATTGAAATTTTGATGGTTTTCAAAATTTAAGCCGCTTTTTTTTAATTAAAAGATTGCAAAAACTATTAAAAATGTGCTCACATTGTGCAAATATTTTAAAACTTTGAAGGAATTTACAACAAATTTTTTAGAATAAAAGATATAAAGTAATATCATTCGTATGAACCCTCTTTAAATGGTAACTTTAAATGATTTATTATTTTAAATTTTTTTTTCATAATCATGGAAGAAAATTTTGCACGTTTCTCTTCAAAAATTGATAAGAATGTATAAATTTTATAAACTGGTATCACTGTGCTGTGGAAATCAAGTAAAAAAATATTTTTTAAGAAAAAACCATAATTTTTTGCATTTTCTTCTATTAAATTAAAAAAACGACTGACGCGAATTTCTATAATGTTAAAAACTTCACAAAGATGTTAATATACATCAATTGACACCTTAATGATGCAAATATTATATCTGCTTCGTGAGATATAGTGAATGATAAAAATGACCTTGAAAATCATCATGACTCTTAATAATTTTTTTATTTTTAATTTAATTTTGTACGTAATCATCAGATAAAGTTTTGATGTTGTTTTCACAAACACTGTTTGGAGTATATGAATTTTTTAAACATTGATTACTATATTTCGCAAATCAGGTTAAAAATTTATTGTTTTTGAAAAAAAAACTCTAGTTTTTGCACTTTTTTTTAAAATTAAAAAACGGTTCCAAAGAATTTATTAAAAACTTGATAGAATCACACAAATGTCAATACGCGTCAATTGACACCTTGATCAAGGAAATCGTATGTTTGGTTTGCGAGATATAACGCATGACAGAAATGACCTTGGAGATCATGATTGCTGTTAATGATTTTTTATTTTTTATTTGATTTTTTTTTGTAATCATTAAAAAAATTTTGATGGAATTGTTAAAGTTACTGTTTGGAGTATATAAATTATATAAACATTTATTACTGCGTGTTGAAAATCAAGTTAAAATTTGATGTTTTTGAAAAAAACCCTATTTTTTGCACTTTTCTTTTTCAAAAAATTAAAAAACCGCTGCAACGATTTTTTTAAAATTTTGATAGAACCACGCAAATGTTAATACGCGTCGATTGTCACCTTAATGATAAAAATCGCATGTTTGGTTCGTGAGATATAGCACATAACATGGTTGACCTTCAAGGGGTGAAAACAGCAAACCCCCCCGACCGAAGTTTCCAAAAAGTAATCAGCTCTTAAGATTGCAAAGACGCTTCGATTGACACCTTAACAAAGTCGATAGGACTTTGTTTACGTGAGTTATGCTCGTAGAAAAACTGTCCGCGAACGCACATACGTACGTACGTACATACACACACGCACATACGTACGTACGTACATACACACACACATATACATACTTCTTTCTAAAAACACTTTATATATACTCTGTAGACCTCAAAACGTAAAGAAAAGTTGAAAATTTCAATTTCGATTTTCGAGGCGATTACAAGAACTTCCCATATACTGGGAAGTTAAAAAATGGCTTTCAATTGCTTTGTGCCACAAAAAACTCTAAAAAGATCGCTTATGACTGCCAAAATGGATGTTTCTCTTTAAGAAATTGCCACGTTATATTGTTTGCGAAACAGTTTAAATTTCTCAATAGTGAAATATTTTTAACAGGAGTGAAAGTTAAAAAAAAATATTTGACCAAATTTTTTGCTTGCAAGTGCAAATCCGTCTGAGAAAACATTTAGAATTTGTTTAAAATTTATTTGCAGTGTTTTTTTCGGTGGTCCTAAAATTATTACAAATCTCCTCAAACTATAGCAATATTTATATTCTTTGATTTTCGAATCAACGCTCTTAGCTCAAAAACAATCGTGGAATAAAATGCTATTTATTTAATTGCTAAATTTTTTGCTTAGAGCACTTGATAGCTTTCAAAAACACAGTGAACTTGGACTTTCATCTACCTAGCCACCCAATTTTAAATCAATTCACCGTGTTTTATTCGTCGATAGATGTCACCACCGGTATCTTTCTCGCATTGGGCTCAGTTTTGCGCAGAATGTTTTTTTCTGGACAAAATGTATCTAAATTGTTGATCAACGATATAAGCTATTATGCTGAGTTTCATAAGAATCCTTCCAGTAGTGTATGTGTCATTGTTTCTACTGATTCTAAACAATCCCACAATATTTTTTTGTAATGAAGTAATTCCTTTTCAGTTTTACTAAAAGAAAGATTTAAGGTATGGCCAAACTTCATTATATTTACTTCCCACTCGGCTTAAATCGATCGAAAATCTGTATTGACATTGTAATTTGTAACTTGTAAGCATATTTTCCAATAAAGCAGTATTAAAAAAAATGTATTAATAATTGCATATGTGTGTTTCTTAATACTTTAGTCGTTCTTTAAGCTCAGAAAAGTGATCTAGAAAGACATGAATTCACTTTGATGGTACTTCATAAGTATGTTTGCAAAATTTTCTATTTCTAAACTTTCATACACTTCACCCAGATAGTTACAAGGTGGGGCTCGGTGAAGTTGAAAATCTAAAATTAATGGAGCTATGTTTTGAAATCAACTTATATTCCACGTCGAACGTTTACAAAAATATTCGACATCAAACTTTTTAAAAAAGACTATATTTATTGATGGCATTTTTTGGTGTGACTGTAAATTAAAAAGTCATATAAATTCTATTATAGTATATTAAAAATAAAAACTATTTTACAAAGTTTAATCAAAATCTTTGCTCTTTTCGGTTGTCAAGATTGCATCTAAATAAAATTCAATTAAATGCACCTAGTTTTCCCGGGCTATCGCGCCATGTCCTTTTTCAAGCTTTAAAAGTGGAAAATTTTGCCAAGTTGCGGGAGCAGCCAAAAGGCAATCCCGTAACGAAGTAATTAAAATTCCATTAGAGTTCGTTGGAATGGCATGAAAACATGGTTGAGGCAGTAAGTAGATACGACAGGGGCTGCCTGTAGGTACACACCTTCCGCGGAATTAATTCGCAGTTAAAGACATCTGCGTAACACAGGAATTGTGATGGTTTTTAATGGAAATCAGTTGTATCTGCGGGGGAACTGAGGAAGAGAGGGTTGATACCATCCACAAACGACATGGGTTAAAATGCTCTTAATTACCTTATCGCTTCATCACTGTGATGTAAACAGAATAATTTTATATTAGGTCGGTATTATGATGCTACGATGTGGCGTGGTAGTAGATTCTTGCTTCGTGGCACATTGTCTTCCAGAGCAGCTGTTTATGCTAATTTCGGTTTGTTTCTCATTTGGCATAAAACTAGGAGATCTGTTGCGAGGGAGATATTTAATAGACACGCGAAAGGTAGTTCAATAATTACAATGAGTTTTTACCGCGTATTTTTGGCTACAGTCTACTATTCACATCCGTGCAATGACGACCAAACATTTTTGCGATCTTGATTATGTTAATCAAAAATATATTTAGTATTCTCTACTAATATGATGAAAAATGATATCAAGAAATTCTAAAGGGTTGTTATCAAGATTTGTACAGTATAGTATACAAATTATTCCTAGCATCAAGTTTGCCGCAACAATAAATAAACAATGAAACTTCAAAACAAGAAAGTTTCGACTGCGAATATTTTAAATTCCTCAAGTTTTTTTCAGCTTTTCCCAATGGATGGTAGTACAATAATCTTAGTTGAAATTCTTCAGGACTTTATTCAATATTGCAGGGCAAATCGTAATTTACAGTCTGTGATTTTCTAAGTAGTATATTCACTTGTTTAAAACCCACTCTTACTTATAATAACAACTTAAGTTAGTATAAATTCACAGAACATCATAGTTTTCATGTTTCAACCATAGGAACGAAGAATATTTCAGTTGCACTGCAACTTTCACGGAAAACTGTGAAAAAAAATCAGACGTCAAAGTTAAAAGCCTCAATGGATATTATTTTTCACCAATGAGAACTAAGAAAATTCCAGCTTAAATGAAATTTGCGAGTATGCTAATTGAAAAAGTTTCCACTTTTCTTTAGCCACTTGACAAAACGCGCAGCAGAAGTTTGTACAGTTGTATTAAAAAAAAGCAGTATCACATTCGGGTCTGAACTATATTTTGTTTTTGAGTACCTTGTTTGAGAACTAACATTTTTTGCTGGTAGCTTTTCAACTGCATCTTTTCAATTGCTGATGAAAAAAGTTTTCACTATGTGAAGAAACATATATTTAACCGTAGTTTTCGTGTGGCCTAAAAGGAATGCAGCGCAATATTTTTTCGAAATCTATTTTGAAATTTATAGGGAAGCGGTGCTGCTAAAGTTTTACCATATTTATGAACAATTATACATAACTAGTTTTCCTTCCACCTTAGTATGAATGTATTTTAAGACATATATTCATTAAACGATTTAATAGCACATATATTGGTGCTTGGGATTTTTTGTCAGCCAGATAACATCCTTTATAATCTATGTCAATAAAATACACACTGTATCAACCTATCTGAATGCATGTTGTCACTGTAACATCACTTGGAAGTTAAAAGAAGCATTTGTACCATTTTTTTGCTTAACTCAACAAACTACCAGCGTTTTCTGTCGAGAAGAAAATAACATGCAAGAAGACGGCCAACCTAAGGCGGAGAAGCATAACGTCCTGTTGTGATTACAAAGGGGATCATCCAGGGATCAAAGAATTTATGCAACAAAAGAACTTCATCATAAAAGAAAAAAGATATGAAAAGAAATATTAATGGACGTGTTTAGAACCCATATGTAAATAACACTTTAACATACATACAGCAGGATGAGATGTGTAATGTATTCAGATGTATTTAATGGAAGCCGAATCCTTTCAGTTGTCTCCGCTGGAAAGCTGTACAAACGTAGCGATTTGTCAAAGCGAGTCCATGCAACTCTTTGGAGTATTTAAGAAGTTGGGTTGGGTCATGTTAAATGCTGCAGGGTAGTTTTTGAATGTTGAATGAAAATGCAATATAGGTATAAGAGCTTTCCGCTTTAAAGTGCGATGATGGTGGACAATTTTTTTCTGTCAAAATTAGTGGCTATATGTAATGTATCCTAAGATGTAGGAGTTATGTGCTCAACGGCTGAATTGAAGGTATGTGTATACTTCGCTTTTGAGTCTATATTTCCGAGTGAAAGAAGAGAGAATGTATGAGTCATTGTAGTTATCTCAGGTGACCTGCAGTCAAATAAATTTTTCAAAAAATTTTGATAAACAAAAATACGAGTATGCATTTTTAGGCTATAGGGATTTATCGGTTACCACCTATAGGTCACGTCTAATTTCAATTGTAATTTGAAATTGCTTTAGAAGCTTTAAATATTTACAGCCGGAACAACTGAAACCTCAGTTGGGGTTTATGAGAGAGCGGTAACAGTTATTGCTAAAAAAAAATAACCTTGGAAAATGCTCACTGGGAGCGGGAATATTCAAGGCTATATTTTTAGGTAATTGGGCAGAATTTTTACATGCCACTAAGGACCTATGTTGCAAGAATTAAAGTTGAAATGAATGGGCATGTTTGCTGCCAGGTACTATATGTGTGTATTAGTGTTCTTGGTTTACTTGCGACAAATATAATTTTTGTCCCGGAGGATGAGAATGGCGTTAATGCCGTTTCGTAATTTGCTGAATTCACCTTTTTTTGATACTTTGGCTTGTTTGGTCGTCCACTACGCCACAAATCAATGTCAAACTCACCGTCATCTCCGGTTGTTTAATCGCAAACGGTGGGATACCTGAAAAACGCCAAAAAAATTCGCTGGGAACACGATACAAATGACTTGTTGATAAAACGACGACTGACAGCTTGGTGGAGGAAACCTCAGTACGATTTCTAGCTGGTGACGATCGGAAACCGTCATAACATTATCGGACGAAACACAGCGAATTCGTTACGGATGGGTCAAATTTAAGTTTACAGGTTAATCACAGGCGATAGTGGAACGGGATTTGAAAATGGAGTATATAGGATTGAAACCGGTAGGTTAGATCTTGTGTCAGGATGGACTCGTTTTTGGAGCTTTGACTGCTGAATAATTACTATTGAAATTGATGAAAATCCGGTAGGAAAGAATTTTAGTCTGTGCTTCAATGTTTATTTATTGAATTCACTTGTTCTTTTCTAAGTCTAGTCACTGAGGATTTGAATTTTTTTAATTGGCAGAAACCTGGTAGAGAGTCCTGCAGAGGTAAGTTCACCTGCAGAGGTGAGTTGACCGAAGAAGCAGCAGTGTGGGAGTGTGATGAATGACGACCACTTTTCCCTTAGGAGTAAACAAACGATAAACGGAAGAATTGTAAACAGAATTAAGTCTTAGTCGCAGGATTTATTAGGACTATATGATTTATAAATTTTTCAATTATCACATAGAAGGGTTACATGACTTTCAGAATTTATTTTATCTAGATTTAGGCGTAGATAGTTGGTCGCAGAAGCTTTAAATGCTTGGAAATAAACAAGTCCTATTTCGTAAGATGTCTAAAAAGTAATGAAATTGATGTGCGACAAAGACAATATTATAGAATGCTGTTTAGAAGAACATACCGAAAATAACAACGAAAGTCTAAACCTTTGCATTTAGTCTAGGACAGCAGAAGTCCATTTCAGTGAGGTTAAAACTGCTATGACTGAACTGACATATTTATTGATGGATATACTAATATGTTACAAGTGATACAATTTTTAAATTTCACAATTAGTCTAAAACTGCTGCGATTATTGATGGACTTGGCTGCGCAGCGGGTATCTATAGCCAAAATGAGAGCCCCACAGGAGATTAAAGAGGTCAGGAAGTTGAAAAGATCAGCTCCGAAAAAGTCGGAGGACATCGTGATTCCAATCAAGGACTTCATGTGAAACAAATGTGAATTTAAGACACTTACGTGGTATTTTTCTTGCGATGTTCTCGAACCTACTTTTTTCAAACAAGTGAGCTACACTTTTATCTACACGTTTTGAATAAATCTTGAGATATAACAGATTTGATATTATAATGTTTCTTAAATTTAAACCATAAATTTTCTATAATACTTTCTAAAACTTAGCGTAAAATCTTTCCTTTTGGAATTCATTTTCTATTAAACTTTCAAACTCAAAATTTTGGTAATTTTTTTTGTCATTATGCAGCCGTCAAGTTTACAATCATATTTTTTTTATATATTTTTGGCTATGATAGGTTTCAGCAATGAACTTTCTAATCAGAAAACATTTTTATTTTATTTTGAAGGCTGTTTTCAACAGCGCGAAAAATTCCACCGTTGTTTTCTTAGATTGGGTGGTGGTATTTTAAAGTAGTAATATTTTAAAGTGATTCGTAAAGAAATGATTTCAATCTTGTTTCCATTATGCTGTGGAATCTATGATGTGTAAGCGCTTAATAATATTGGCAAATTTAAATCAACAGTATTATTCTGCACTTCAATCTCAAATTGAAAAGTAGCTTGATTTTTGTGCCGTCGTAATTTTGTTAAGTCAGAAATAACTGAATCCTATTCATTATAGCACTGGGCTTGCAGAAAATTATTTTAGTTGCAGAAAAAAATTTAATTGGTGGGCACAGGCTCACGAGATTGAAATGAACAAATAAATAAAATGTGGTCTAAGTGCGACCTTTGAGGCGCACACGACTAACTTCCCAGTGGGGTGAATAAAATGCTATTATTTGCTTTTATTATTAATTACTATTATTAATAATTATTATTATTAAACATTATTATTCTAAATTAATATAATTACTTTTATTATTTTTATAAATTTTTTATCTAACCATAAAAGCTTTGGTAGAGGAACACGTCTCCACCACCTGGTCATTCTCTACCAAAGCCTAGGAAACCTCGTCTTCTTCGTCCTCGTCATCCTTCTTGTCCTCCACTTCGTCCTCAACCTCGTTCTTCATTTCGGCTTCGGAATCCACAACTATTATTGAGGGTATTTAATTATTATTTACAATAATCATTCGTTATTAAGAATGTTTGATCGTTACTGAACAATTATAATTGACTTTATATATACAATATCAAATTATAACTAATATTATTTGATTGTTGTTAACAGTATTAAATTATTTATAACAATATCCAATTATTAACTGCATTAGCGTCTCTACTCCAGATAATATAAGTTTGGAATTTCATACATTAATCTTTATTATTTTGAAATTACATTTTTTACAAATTTGATTACAATTTTGCTAAAACGCACAATAATAACAACATTACTATGAAGGTATTTGGTATCTGCACGAAATAAAAGTGCGTATCAACAGTTTAATAATAAGCAATTTTTAGTCGTTTTTTCAGTTTTTTCATCCTAAATAAAAAAACGGCCCAACCGATTTTGCTGAAAAGTCATTCAGTTCTAAGTTACGTAATTAAGCGTCGTTTAAAACCAGTCCTACGTCAATCCGATCTTTGGTTCTCGAGATAATTGAGACGAAAAATAATTCCGAACGCACATACGTACATCCGTACATACGTACATTCGTACATACGCACATACACACATACGTACATACACACTCACAGACATCTCTCTAAAAACGATGGATTTGGATTCTAGAGACCTTAAAACGTGGAGATATGTCAAAATTTGGGATTCGCAAAACGACCCCATTACAATAACTTCCCATAGGGAACTGGGAAGTTAAAAATTTATTATTTGAATAGTATCATACGCCACGAATCATTAGTAGTGTTGTCCGTTCTCTTTTTGAAGAAACACCGATTATTATAGCCTCAGTGATACAATGGATCATGTAAAAATAACACATACTCACCTTGATCGCACGAATTGTTGGTCACATAATTCATCCATTTAATACGTTTGCATAATTTTAGTCATTTTTGAATTGAAAAAATAAAGCCACTTTAATCTCCTTCATTTTCAACATATGTTCGAATCGAAAAAGCATGTTACATTCATATTTCCAGGATATGATGAAAACTAAAATTATGTACTTGAATTCGAAAGACAAAAACAATTTTTCAATCGACTAGTTACGTTTTTTGAATTTAACACAAAGCGACTATCATATGTTTGGTACGAGTTATACTTTAAAATTTGATACATTTGACTTGTTTACAAATAAATTGTTAATCGATTCATTTTTCATTTCTTAAAAGACAAAGTAAAATTGAAAATTAGTCAATTATTGCTGGTGAATATTTGTTTTGGTTTGCTTCAAATAAAAAAACTGATGCGGGTAAACACGTGGCTCTTTGTGATTTCAACAAAAACTAGGAAAGGAGTTCATCTGGTACACTTTTTTTCTCATCAAATTGCTGCATCTGGAAATATGTTATAAGTACAGCCTTGAGAGCCCTTTGCCATTAGATAGGAATACCTGTGATGTATTCCCTTCCTGAAATGCATGTCATTTAGTTACACTCCCTTCAAACCACAAATAGTCCAACGACAAAATGCTGAGCGCTAATTAGCATAATGCTCATGGACATTAATTACAAACCATTTTATTCCCTTCGGATGATACAGTTGCCTGTAGTGATGTGTACGTGATAATCCTGGGCTTTATATTGACTTTTCAAATTGAGTTTCTTTCACTCTTGCTCCTGCCGTAGCGCAATCCTCGATGGCATTAACCTTCCATAATTTTTTTTCTATTAACCGTATACTTGTGCCTGTAACGAACTGAAAAATGTATAATATGAAAATATGAGAGGTAGCAAGGAAGCGCGAATCCACACTGTTGCAGGAACGTTTGAATGGCTAAACTCGAGTTTTTATCCACCCTCTCCCGCTTTTTGCAGCGTGTCGCCTCAGCATCACAATTGAAGGGAATAGAACAGCGGCGGAAGAAGTCAACTGTTCGTCATTAAAATTTTCTCCCTAGACATTAATTGAAGCTGAAAATAGTTATAGCAGCATCGATCGGCTGGGAATCTCTAGGGCAGAGCTCCCGTGCTCCTGTAGGAGGAATAAGCGCGGACAGAAAAAAAATGCCCACGCCCATGGCATGACGAACCATGCAGGTGTGGTAAAACTGGGTAAATGGGAATAAAACGACTAAGCAAAACATGATACACGAGTATGTGGCTAGTTGCTTCTGCAGGAGGATTGGCATTGCATATGAGCGCTCTGCACTTCTCTAATCCGTTCCAGGAAGAAAGATTCGGAGAAGAAATGATAAGGTAGGCTCTGCGAAGAATATTCAGGTATAAAATTACTAAGTGTATAACTTTTGCATTTGGCGAAGGTGAATATTAGTGTATGTACAATGTTATATTGTTATATTATTTTGTTAACACAACAGAATTTAAATGCTGTAATTGATCGAGAAGTTTCGTTAGAACTTTGGAAGTTGTGTAACTTTTATCTCCTTTGGGATTTGTTGATATCTACGTCAAAGAATATCACAGCGCCCATCTTTTCTGTATGAAGAGTGCAATACACAAACTCTAGCCGCTACAGTATTGCATTACTCTAGCAATACTTGCGAATGCAACGCCGATGGCAGGACTGTGTTTATAATGTAACCATCGACACGACATTGAAGCCCCAGACTGTTAAAGTACGCTGAAATTATACAAAGGCGCGCCCAATGCTGCTCCCGCAGTTGGCAGAGCTGGAGGACGTTTGGTGGGCTGCAATCATTGACTGGGCTGAGGGCCAAGAGCAAAAACTTTTAATTACCTGCCGATATTACGGTTCAAGCTTCCTGACTTGGATAAGGACCTTTTTACGGTCGCACTTGCCACACTGCCCGCCTCGTTGCCAGGAGTAAAATTGTTATGCATGGCACTGCTCTGCAGTCGTAATCCTTCTATTGAGTTTCAATTCAATGCTATTAAAATTGTGGGAAAAACTAAAACCTCAGGCTTGTCTGTATTTTTTTTTTTGAAAAATTAATGTGAAGTATTGTTGGATAGGTCAGTTGTTCATTCACAGAAGACCTACCGTTCCCCATTTTCACAGCAAACCGAGTCTGATTTTGGACGGATAATCGCATTCCATGGTAATTTCTAGAAAGGGATCATTGAACTGTTGGAATGAAGTTTAAATATTTGCGATTCAAGCATGCTAGAACATGGTATGTGAGTAGAGCTGGCGTCGATTCAGAAATTCCAGCTGGATTAGTATAAGTTTCGTTTTATCAAATGAACAAACATTATTTAAAACGCAACGGCGATTGCAAATATTTACGTCGACTTTCAGTTAGCTTGTATTTGAAATACACTGTCGTGTTTATATAAAACGACATGTTACTAGTTAGTGATAGTTAACTCTAAGATCCACTCAAGTGAGAATAAATGTGATGGTGTGCTTCTATTGAATTATATCATCAAAAGTCTGGTATAGTGCTTTGAGGGATCAAACATCAGCCGTTCAGAGAGTTTTGAATTTAATCTTGTGTGTTCTGATGTTAACGCTTAAAGTCCCATCATATTAGATGGAACAGTGAAAACTCGTCTACGTCGATTTGGCGTACAAACACGTCAAATCGACGTAGAATGGTCTTTAAGGGTAAAATCCTGTAAATGTTCCGAAAGAATTTCATGCTTATGAAAATAATACTAAATGTGCATGGAAATATAATTCGGTATTTTAGTCAGTCGATTGAAATCTCCTTGAAAACATCTTTCAATCTTGTAGAGCTAGCAAACAACTACGATTGGTTCATATAAAATTGAAAACTTTTACAGATATAAATTCGATTAACGTGTCAATGAAAAATTCATCTAAGCATCGTAGTTCTTTTAGTAAACTGAGTTGTTTCTCGTCTCTTTACGCGGATAAGGTAAAATACTAGGATAATTTTAGAACAAACAAAATAATTCACGGCAAGGATGAATTGTAACGCCTTGCCCAGCAGAAATATGAAATCGATCCAATAAGTTTGAGCTCAACGAAAATTGTCGACCTGTGATAAAGTTTTCAAAAATAAAACGCTTCTCGAAATTTCTTGTGGTGTTAACTTATTTATTCGGCCGTATTCTATTTTCACTAAATAGTGTTCTAAATTCACATCAAATTTAAGTCCATCAAACATGCAAGGAGCATTGAATTGAATAATTTGTGTGTCCAAACATCTAAAATATCTAAAACCATCGCCAACCATCGTCTTTGATTGTTCGATGAGGAGTTTTCTATTTGAAATCCTGACTTTTGACTTAGGAAAGTTCAGTTTTTGATCTTCTCTCCATTTCATTTTGAATTAGAGTTGGTGTATTTCGTTTAGTTATGACATTTTGTAATGGTTTTATAGTAAAAGCTTTTTTACTCATCCTTCCGTTTAAAAAAGTTAGTACTCTTGAAACTTTTTTAAATCTATTTTATGGAATTTCTTCTCTTTTTCGCAGGAAAATTTAGCTGTGTTTTGTTTATTTTTCTCGAAGAAAAAAGTGAATTAAACCCTATCCTGGATTACAAAATTGCGTTCCCAACTCATGTGTAGGGCTAAAAAAGATGATTTTGGCAATACCCACCAAACGGAAAGTAAGTTAAAACTGGATTCGTTCGGATTGAATTTTTTTACCAAAAATATCGTAAAACGGCTCCAGATTTTTGAATGTTGGTAGAAACTGGATAAATCTTCTTCTTAAAAGTCTTGCAATTTCTTAACGGACTTAAAATAAGATATTTTGTACAACTAGCTTCATCCTGAGTCGAAAATAATTGTTGAATAAAGCTCGGAACGGCTATGCTAAGAAGTATAGCATAGCATAGCTATAAGAATTCTAAGCAAGTCTAAAAAAATTAAGAAAAAACAAAGTTAATAACATACCTACTATCTAGCTGTAACATACTTTTTGTTGATATGCGTGGCTAGAAATCACCTTGTGCCTGTTAAGGAAAAGTTTTTTTTTCATTTTAGAAACGATTCGTGAAATACGTAATTCAAACTTTATCGTTAACATGATGCATAACAATTTCCTATGCAATTTTTTTGTTGTTTGCGTTTTTAAGTAAAAATCGAATACGTAATGCCCTTATCCATAATATGTGATTGGTTTCAGAAAAAGTTCAAATGAATTATGAAAAAGTTTTAGCGAATTGAAAAAAAAATTAAATAATTCGGGATAAAGTTTCAATGAATTGGGAAAAGGTTAATAACTTGTGAATAGGTTTAAGTGACTTGGAAAAAAGACTGCGATTGATATGTTTCAACTGACTTTTTAGTGAAATTTAGAATATTCTGCCCCTGCGGTGTGGTTTTTCCGAGGAGTATAAAATATTTTGGTATGTAGTATTGATGTTGTACATTTGATTCCAGTGAGCCGTGAAATGATTCAATCTAAAGTGAGTTTCCTAGTACAATTCGCAAAAAGTCTTCTGTGCGCTTTAATAATCATGACAGCAAAACAGTATTGTAGCTCATCAAGACAATAGCATAGACTATGGCTTTAAAATGATTGCTGCTAACGTGAATCATGTTTCTCAAGCAGAATCAGGATGAGACCCGTTCAGTACAATGACCTACATATGAATGTTGCTCCAAAGCACCTTGTTACCCCACTCAATAACGAAACGCCCTCCTGTTTTGAAATTAAATCCGAGTGTGTGCATGAAACAAAGTGCAAGGATGTTGTAGGAAAGGCCTTCCTGTCGTCGTCGTAATCATGTCCTATTCTCGAATCGCTTCACACTCCCTACGTAGAGATTTACAAATTGCGGCCACAATCACGTCACTAATGTCGCGGGCATAGTAGCAAAGGATTCGTTGTAATTCTACTCACAGGATATACTCAAGGGCTTCACTTATTGTTTAAATCCCAGCTAATACAAAAGAGGTTTGAATGTTAAGTGTCGGTCCTTCAGCTTGGAGACCTTTTGTAACTACCGTTCTCTATTCTTTACAAATTATCATGTGGCTGGCAAGGAAGGTAAGGAGCGAGCAACTCCCTGTTTGCCGTAAGCTCTATCTACGGTCCCGCGACTTCCGCTTGATACTGGGAACATTCAAACCATACACTGTTCAAACCCTTTAACTTTGTAGCACCACTCCCTCTGCTTTCCAATTGTATACGTGGGCACTTGAGGAATCATTCGTTCCTTTAAAAGTACGTGGAAATGTTTAAAATGGGCTTCTCTTTCGCCGCACACATATTCGCACATATGCACGTACCATCGCAGCTTTTCCATGTAAAATTTCCAAGGTGACAGCTTAGAAGACTGGCAGCAGGCATTCCAAACTGAAGGTTTTTCACGCTTACCAACGCTGGTGCCCTTCAACGCGTTCGCCCGCCGTAGCAGCCAAGGAAATTTTCAATTTATTTGAAGAATGTTTGCAAACGGGAAGATAGAAATCTTCTAAGTGGAAATCATTCTCAAACAAAATGAACAGATTCCGTCTGAGTGGCTTTGGTGAAATCTCAAACGCTCGAGAGTGGCGTCATGAACATGCCTGTGTCTAATGTCGGTATCCTTGTACGGTGGCCTCAACAGGAGATGTGTATCCTGCATCGGCTTCCATTTGTATTTTGCAGCATTTTTGTGATTCCTTTTCTGATAGGCCCTGATGGTGTCATGAACGTCATTCAAATCTGGAACATTCATCTACTTTAGCATTACTCTGAGAGTGTGGCAGTCGTTTCATAATGTCGATCCGAATTGCTGTATGCCTGGGTTAAACTTGAATATGTTTAATTTCTTGCCATGTCAGCATTATAGCGATGAAGAGATTTTCAGGGGTTTTCATATTAGAAACACTGACGAAGAAGGTGTTTTTTCCCTTGACGATATGAAAATTCAATGATTAATTGAAATAACGCTGCTTATGAGCTCGAAACGGCCAAACCAGTTTTTTTTCGCATCTTCTGTTCATATTTAGCTATTGAATCTCTCGGAGAAACAAAAGTTCTGAGTTTAAGTTTAATTGTACCCATTTCCCATGTACTATTGTGTCCAAATACGACCCGGAATTTTTGAAACTTTTTTTATTCTTCAAAATCAATTTCATCCCTTTCAAAATAATCCCCTTCGGCTCCAATGCACTTATGCCAACGGTTTTTTCATTCATCAAAACACTTGAAAAGGCTTCCTTCGGTATGCCCATCAATACCATCTTCGGCTTCAATCTCTTCTATCGTGTCAAAACGGTGTCCCCGGAGCGGTCTTTTGAGCTTATCGAATATCCAGAAGTCACACGATGCTAAATCAGGCAAATGCGGTGTTTGCAGAACGATATGGGCCGAGTTTTTGGCGAAATGGTCACGAAGAACGAGCGCAGTGTGAGATGGTGCATTATCATGATGGAAAAACCAAGAATTGTCTCTCACTCAATCCGGTATTTTGAGACACACAGCTTCACGTGAACGACGCATGGCACTCAAATAGTATTCATTGGTGACAGTTTGACCGGGTGGAAGGATTTCATAATGCACCACACCACCATAATCGAAGAAAACTGTCAACATGACCTTGATTTTTGAGCGACTTTGGCGTGATCTTTTCGGTTTTGTCTCACCTTTGGCACGACATTCGCTTGATTGATCAGTTGTGCGTGTGCTTATCCTGATAGTCAGAAAGCATTGTTTCACACACTTCAGCACGACCCTGTTTTTCCATGAAAATGAGCATTTTTGGCACCAATCGCGATTTGACTCTTCTGACGCACAAAACATCTTTTAAAATGGTGTTGACTGACCCATTTGAAATTCCAACAGCATCAGCAAACTCTTTAGTAGTCAATCGACGATTTTGCAGCACCAATTCTTTGATTAGCGTGACGTGATGTTCATCAGTTGATGTTTTGGTCGCCTGTGATGTGGTTCGTCTTCAACGCATTCACGACCCTCTTTGAACATTTTATGCCATTCATACACTTGTGTTTTAGACATGGTCTGTTCACCGAAAGCCTTTTGCAACATTCTGAGCTTTTCAGCAGCAGAAATTTCATTCCGAACACAAAATTGAATCGAACTTCTTTGTTGAATATTTTCGGACATGGAAAAAATCGAAAAAATCACTTTTGGCTGCTTACGAAAATGAGCGTCACTGCTCAACTGATGAAGATATTGGCCTGCATCATTTGTTTGAACATGGCATATTTCAGAATAGTAGTTTTCTTTTATTCGAATTAACACCTGAAAAGATGAAATAGTATATTTTGATGAATTCAGGTTTTGTATTTCCTTTTTTAAATTTTTTTTTGTGATTACGTTTCTGAATCAGAGGTCAATTTCAGTAAAACAGCATGCAAAAAAGTCATTGCAGTCATTAAACGGCAACTATCTTCATTTAATGCAGGATTTGTGCCAGTATCTTCTTCAAATTATTGAAACAATCTTCTTCTATTTGCCAGATTGAAAGTTTCGAAAATATGAATTCTGTTGATTAAATAGACATTGTCGAAATACCATTACGATCTATTACTCAAGCTGAAACTTCTAACAATGACTGGTGTAGTTGTGTATTTGCAAAACAACATTAATTTAGCGATGATTCAACTGACTGGTCCATTTCTAAAACATCGATTGAATTTTTTTTCAGTTGGGCTGGTTTCGTCAAAAAATCGACTTCAGCGATTCACTGATGAGAGATAGTAAAATAGTAAATCCCGTGAATAATGGAAATTAGCATGGGATAATAAAATTACAGGCAAAATACCATACATTATGAGCCGCCAATCGTTTTGAAAAATATACTAACCAAGATCGTGGCCATGTTTCCTATTCTATTCTTCTATAATTTGCGAAGAATTGTTTACTTAATAGGAAGCCGTATTTTGAAATAAATTTCAGGACAAGTGAGAAAAGTAAACTAATAATGCTAAGGAATATACAGCTTTCAGTAAAAGAAAAATCAAACGCAAAGTACATGCAAATGAGACGAGTTCAAATGGAGTCAAAATGTGAATCAAAAACCAATTTAAAACTGAAGCAATTTTAGTTGATGGTGATCATTTTATTTTTGGAAAAGAATTGGAAATTTATAATCGCATACAAACTAATTTCGCAATAATGATTGATTATAATAATGATGATATAAACAAAAAGAAGTACGACAAAATTTCTGATAATTAAATTTAAAGATGATTTACCAGATTAACTTGAAAATGAATCAGTTCATTGTTGCCAATATTTAAAGGTAGAAATCCAAAAAGACGAGGACAAAATAAGCTTCTGTAGTATTCAACTTTACAAAGGGTATTCTGATTGAAAAATGTTTTTCGTAAGTATAGGATTTCAAATTAATCTAACAATGTCTTTCTCCGTTTGTGAAGGTGAAAGAAGATTTTCGAAATAAGTATAAATTAAAAACGTTTAGCAATCGGCAATGCTGCGAAATAGACTTTATGTTTGAAGTCTAATTAATATTGGAAATAAATTTTTAACATATATATATTTTTCAGAACTAATTTAAAATATTCTGGCTTTAACAATTAGAAAAATTAATGTTTAGAAGTTGTTTATATGTTAGATTTTTATATATGTAAACGATAATGTTTCCTTATTTTTATCTTCCATTCAAGGAAATGTGTACTTTTTTCAACAAACATATATATAAGGAATTTATTTTCAAAATACATTTAATTGAGTGACAGCTTTTTAAATATATATGTATATCGTAAACTGATAAATGTGCAAACGGCCGCTGTTCAATTTTCTTTGACTATTCGTCGTCTGCAGAATATTGTTACCAGTATTTTTTATTTAATAGGTGATACTGTTTTGAATGTGTGTTGAAAATTTCTGAAAAATTGATAAAAAATTATGTTGTGTTATTCGGTGTACTAACTTCTTAGCTCGCAATTCGATGGCCATGCAGTCGTCCATAAATTTCATTCTAATACATAGCTTTAATGTCAACAAATACGTTTTGCAAGCCTCTAGTGGATAATAAGGCGCCTTGGTGCCTTCTGTTCAGATTAAACTTTGGAGGACTTTATTCCCTTAGGAGGTTAGAATGATAATTATATAAACACTTAGTTTTTAAACTATTCAGGTGTTGGAGTTTGCCGAAATGTGTAAGTGCAGCCAATAATTATTTTATCTGTTTTAAAGCCATTTCATCACTAGCAAGCAACGAGTCTAAGTAAGTTCTTGGAATAATACCTTATAGTCCTGTACGAGTGGTTCAGAATTTGGACAAAAAGCAGTGGTTTCACAGAAGTGGCGCATATAAGCTGTCTTAACTGACACTATAGTCTAGTATATCCCACAATAACTATTAGGGGGTACAGTTTTTGGTTGATCAATAAATAGATTGCACTTTCAGGGTTAAGTTACTTTTACTTTCCATGTTTTTGACACCTTGGTGCGGAATAGGCTTCTATGAAAATAATAAGGCTATCATTTTATTGTCTGATAAGCTCGGCGTGAGCTGCATGCAACTGTTTAATTACTTGTTGGAGTTCAGGTTTCATTAAGATAAATATTGTTTTATTTCCAAACTGAAATTCAAGACGGAACACTTCAATCCTGCTAAAATAAATAGTTTTAATTGTTTCTTCAGATTAATCAGAGACTTTCCACACTATTTTGTTTTTAAGCAGTTACACATATGAAGCAATAGCACAAATTTTTAATCAGCTTATAAGTGTCCTTATGCCAAGTTCTATTTGTGAGTTGTGATGACAAGCGCAACGCAGAAGCTCGCATCGACATATCACGTCCTTGAGTGGCTACAAATTCCCATTTCTGTTTAGCTTTGAAAATGCTTTCATTCATTATTACGTTTCCTGATCGTTCAAATATGATTTATTTGGGTCGGCAAGCAGGTCCAAGGCGATTATGTCCTTATGACCAATAAATCCCCTACGTGGTCAGAAAAATATGTTACTTTTCATTACTTCCGCTGGACTTGATACTCGAATCACGTTCGCTTGCGTGAAACCCTTTTAACCGGGCAGCTCTCCATTTTTGTCTGCAATTATTACTTAGGATGGTCGTTTATTGACATTCGAATTCACAAGTCCACTTTTGCAAATACTTTAGGAAAGGAGTTATGGGTCATCGTTATGAGTATATTTTTAATGGCTTTCGATCTCAGTTTTTTTGTATATTTTCTTTTCGGTAGACGATTTTTAGTCTCTTAAGCAAGTTAATGGCTTATTTGTTTGACGTGCTTATAAAATTCCGGGGAGTATAGATCCTTTTTGAAACGTGGGTATATGGTTTTTTCTTGCTTCGTTTTTCAACGGAGTTTCTACTAAAATATACATTAAAAAGTCGATAAACATGCAGAAGTGGCTTAATTTGATGGCTTTGAACTGCGTTTGTGCATTTTATTACACACAGAAAACATTAAGTTTCCATTTATACTGAAATCCAAGTATCGACATTGGTGGCTTCAAGCTTTGACTTCTGCTACAAACGTCTTAAAATGTATAACAAAATACAACCAAGGGCTTTAACCAAGCAAGGATTTAAAAAATGAGGCTCTTATTGTTTATTCTGACTACATAGTTCAGGTCAAGAGAACGAAACAAGAATGCAAATTATTGTCTCGCTGATATTTTTCAGCTTGTTGAATTTTAGGAGCTAAAAACTATTGTCTATAGATGTAGATATAATACATGCGTCCTTTGTGGATCTGTAATCCAGATACGGATGACTCCCCTTGAAAGTGTAAAGATTTTTTGTAATTTCCACATGACTTTTTTCCTTTTTTCACCGGAAAATATGCGTAAAAAATATGTAGCTGTTCTTGTATATTTTCCATCAATACGCTAATTTTTCTTTTCCATGTACCAAAACTCTATCTGTTAACATTTTCCAAAAGAGTGAAGACTTGACAGCATTATAAGCATGGCTATCACTAAGATCCATGCATTGGATTTCCAATTGAAGTTTGTGCGCAGGCAATTTTTCCATGCCTTGAATTTTGCATAGCCACTCATTTTTTATCAGTTCCGTGCAATTTTTCGGAAATCAACCAAGCTTTATCGTATGATAAGCTTTTCTGCCCAGGGATTGCTTATCAGTTTTCCAAACATATCTGTTGAAAAATCATTACTCGATGTCGGGAAAATTATCTTGGGGCATTTGTTGATAACCATGTTATCCACATTTTCTGAGAGTCTAGATGTTGAGTTCACCGGCTTATTTCAACTTTTCCTTCATTTTATTACCTTTTTATTTCATAAAATGTTGACCAGCATTTACAATAAATTCTTGCTATATTTGTGGTACTCTGCCCACTTAGCAGATCTTTCAATACTTTTGTTTCTTGGAAAATACTGAATGGTTGTTTTTTAGATTTTAAAATAATGTTTAAAATAATTGTATGACACGAAATGCATCTCACTGTTGAGTGACCCTAATGAATAAAACACCAAAAAGACCCAGATAGCTATCCCGCGGATACTGGATAAATTTTTTTATAAGTGTCTTAATTATTTTTTCTTTTCGAGATGGCTCCTGAATTTGGAGATTTTTCCACCAAAGAAACTTGAACTTCTACACACCGTTGACTTACTACATATTGCCAAAAAAATCTGCCTGCCCAAGGAAATGCAGCGTGAGTTTTTGCCGCGAACCATCTAGTTGACTTAACACGTGACTTTGGGGCGCAATAACTTCCGGCAGTGTTCAGTAACTAAAACAAACTATACCGCAAACGGCTTGTTACAAAATTGTCTTCAAGTTATTTTGAAACGTATTTCACGGTTACAGTGAAAACAATGAAGTCTAGGCTCCCGAAAGATGATCTTCCATTTCTATCGTTTTTTGGCGTGTAACAACAACTAAACATGTCCATTGGTACTCTCAACAAATCACCGCATTTTAAACATATGTTAAATAAGAATGCAGAATGAGCGAAGCTCGTCAGCTTGATTTTTAATTGGCTGCGATTGCGTCGACGTTTGGGTGCGTTTGACACTTAGTTGCTCTCCTGCCAGACCATCCAAAAATGGAATGTTTAGCCCTTTACATAGCAGCGCAATGAAAAAGGAAGAGGAGGAGGAGGAATGAAACTTTCCTTTTCTCTCCGAGCGTGGAGAGGGAGATACGTGTGTTATATTATGTAAATGGCCTTCCTTGCGAACCCAAAACTCAGCACCAATTCCGAGAAAAATTTTCAAAGCTGGTGAGCTCGTTTTTATTTTTTTATTTATTTACACCAAACAAGGCATCAAGTAAACAATACAAAATACATAAATAATTAATAAGTTAAAGTAAATTAGTTTAATTACAACTTAATCAGGCTTAGTTGGGGAGTGCGTGGTTATGATGACAATAGGGCCTTTGTCAAGTTACGTTTAAAGGACGAATTAGGGATACCCAGAGAATAGTGGTTACTAATAGTGTTGAATATTCTGCAACATCTATTTATCGGTTCATTATGACCATAGACCGTGTGATGCCGATATTCTGTAAACAGGGTTGTGTGTCGAGTACGTTGTTTTTGGTCATTAAATTTTATCCTATCAGCGAGGGCTACTATATTTACTGCGCCGCTGATAACGTCGAAGGTGAAACTGGCACTAATTAGTGTTCTTCTAGATGAAAGAGGCATTAAGTTTAGAAGGTCTAGTCTATATTTGTAGGAAGGAAGACCATGAAAAACACTCGAGTTGTAGAGGTCCTTCAAGACGAAAAGCAAGAATTGTTTCTGGATAGTCTGTCGCTGTGGAGCACAAAAACAGGGTTCCAAATTATGCAAGCATATTCGATCAGTGACCGCACGAAGGTGGTGTATAAGGACTTGGTAACCCAAACGTTTTTGAACTCCTTGGCACGTCTCTTAATGAGATAATTTATTTGCGTATCAAAACCAAATCATTTTTTTTTGGTGTCCATGGCTAAGTTTGTTAACTGATTCATTTTTGAGTAGCAAACAAAAAAAATACGTAGAACAGGTTGAAAAATAAATTGACAGTATTTACTATATTATACTTGCATGTATATGTACCAAATTCATTAATAGTTTAATTTTTTTTTAAATCGGCGGAGATAGAACACTTTCCTCGGGAGAGATAGAACGCACAATTGCGATAACATTTGTGAAGAATAGTTTATGTTTTGTTGTTATTAGCCGCTAAACAATGATATAAATATGTAATCAATGGTTTTCAACTGATCAATACTAGTTTTATCAATTATTCACGTACCATGCCAGCAATACAAGCAAAAAGCTAGTTTCACCCATCAATATTTTGACATCCGAAACCAATTGGAAATAAATTCGAAAATGAAAAACTATAGCATAAACAAAGGACTATGCTAAACGTTGGCCGCTTTGAAATGATTTCGAATATTGATCGAACCGGTATTGGCCAGATATGAAGTATTTTTAGCTGAAAAATTACAAATGAAATCTTTGAAAAATAAAAAAGGATCTTTGTTAACGGGAAACAAATAATCATAAAATGGAAACAAACCATAACAGAGGCATTGTCTATTTTGTTCCGTATGCATTTGCACCGAAGCTTGGCTTGTCTTCCTCCATTTATTCTAGCAGTAAACCAAAGTGTTTTTTATTTAATAGTTTGCTTAAAATACTCTCCGTTTTTTGTAATTAAGATGAATGATTACAGTTTAAGTTAGGTTTTATTTCAAGTTTCTGGATGAGCTTTTTATTATACTTTCTCATTTTTTGAAGCAAAAATAATCCGCAACTGTAAGTGAACGTATAAAAATGGATATTTTATCAAATCCTCCAACATGGCAAATCAAAGCTTCCAAATATCCATATTCACATGCATGTACCCCAGATGCTGAATGTTCTCTCAGAAAGAATAGTCAATCGAGCTTCACGCTTGCCTTTGTTTTCTCTTATTGGCACTCAACATGTCAGATTATTATGTCGCCAATCAAATGTTACAACCTTCAAAGACATCTTTGTGGAACATTTCATTTTGCATGAATATGTATGCTGACATTTGAATATCCTTTGTACATACCTGCCTCGTATGTTTTGCTCTTTAGTGTCAAAATATTCACAACTTTTTCCTACCTTCTTGACAGTTATGTGTTTTCATTTCAACCAGGTAAGTGTAAAATTGAATTAAAATGCCACGCCAAGTTGTTGAAGTTGTTGAAAGCCGTTTTCAGGCGAAAAGTTCATTATAGGATCGACAAACTTCCTCTTTACTTTACACTTGGTGTGCTTCACTGGCTTTGTAGAAATTTGGTGTGAGTGGAAATTTCATTTGAGCGATTTACAGAAGAAATGGGAAAACCGGGAGGGTGGGCTGAGACGAACGGCAAGGTAAATTAGATTGCCTGGATGTTTTCCAATAATAAGTAAAACGTTTTCGCTTCGAGGGACATTTTGCCAGCACCGAGTGTTTCGGATGGTGTTTAAAGATGAAGGTGTTCAAGTCATTTAGCAGTAACGAGAAGTGGTACGTTGAAGTGGATCAGTTTTTGGGTAGAACCAAGGTATCATCTAGAGATGGATTGTTTCTGTCGATATAATGAGGAAAAATGCTTTATCTGCTTGAAGAACTAAACAAATTGTAAGTAGGGCTGCAAATTGATTTGAATATGCATGTAGTCTGTTGTCAACAAGCAGTATGAAGAGCAGGCAATCACGGAGCTTAGTGCAGCAATGTGAAAATGATAACTTACCCAAATCAAACGCTCTTAGCATGCCAGTCGTTAATTGCTCGAGGAAATACTTTCTGATAATGCTTATACAAGGACCGCATTTAGGTAACCATATGAGTAACTCTTATGGTAAATCGATTCTCATCGGAGCTCGTTCGCAAGTAAAGGCACTATAAGAAATTTTCCCTAGCGACAACTATGCATATCTGAGGCTTTTAAAAGCATATCACTGTTATGTTCACCACTTCACATAAACAAGTCAATAATGAATTATGTAAGGATATTGAATTATGCACACTTATATTGAACTAGATAGCTAAGGAAGGAAGGTTGTTATGGAGAGTGTTCCTGATCGTGCGTGTGAAGAATGCGTAATTTAAAGTATTATCTACAGCAAAATGCATTACAGTCAACGCATCTTTCACAGTCAATGTCACAGACCCTGCAGATAAGATGCCAGCAACAGATCCAAATCCAGGCTCCATCTGGTCTACTATACGCCAATGGAGCCTATTATGCGGCTGTGACACCCCCAATCATTTGCACTTGCACTTCACCATGGTTAACGACAGCAGCGGTTATTTTACCAGCACTCCAACCACATCACACAAACAGCAGGCAAAGTATCCGCCCCCCCTCCAAGTTGCAGCGCTGTGGCCAAAAGCACGAAACTTAAATCGTCAGCTGACGTGCGTTGATGGTTGGTTGGTTGGTTGTAGTGGCAGCCCTCTTTGTCAAAAAGATGGCTCACTTAGGCCAAGATAGGCCCATTGTGATACCACAAAAAGACGAGAGCGGCACTAGAACCTGTGAGATGACGAGAACCATTTCGATTCTCGTATGAAGCCGGCTATGCAGCCGATATTCAAATCAGCTACTTCCGTGAGGCCGTCCAGGAATGGTGAGCCTAAGGTTTTCATGCGTTTCCTGGACAGTGCCGGGCATTCGTACAGAAAATGTTAGATTGTCTCTTCCTCTTCTTCCGATTCGCAATTTCAGTAGAAATCGTTGAAGGGAACGCCCAACCTTTCTGCGTGTTTGCCAATTAGACAGTGCCCCGTCAGTATGGACACGATAGAACTCAAGGTTTCACGACTCGTGTTCAGGAGCTGCTTGGTGCGTCTGGAACTCAGTGCACGCCAAGTTTGCCTCGTTGTTCTGCAGGTTTCCTCCAACAACTTAGCTCTATTTGCAGCCTTGATGTAATGCTGCTTAAATCCTAGCTTTATAGAAGCTAGAGGTTGACCAGCTTGGGGTGTGAGTGTATACTCCTGGAGCACAGTGCCAGCTCTCGCTAAGGCATCCGCTTCGCAATTTCCCGGTATATCACTATGTCCCGGTACCCAGTGTAGAGTCACTTCACAGTGAAGTGACATCACGTTCAGCTGTGTACGGCATTCCATCACTATCATGGATGAGGTGTATACGTTGGATAGTGCTTGGATAGCAGCTTGACTGTCGGAGGAAATATTCAGGTTTTTTTATAGAAATTTTCTGATTTCTCAGCCAGTCGACTGCCTTGTATATCGCCATGACCTCTGCCTGAAAAACACTGCAGTGGTCTGGAAGCCGGAAGGATAGTTTCAGGCCTAGATGTTCTGAAAAAACACCACAGCCAACTTTTCCGTCCATTTTGGAGCCATCAGTGTAGATGTCGACCGATTCCTGCATCCCACCTCTTTTTATTGCCCAGTCATCCCTGCTTAGGATGACTGACCTGAAACTATGATGAAAGCAGGGAATCGGGGGCGCAAGGTCTACTTCCCCTGGCGTTGGTCCATCCCTCCGAAGTATGGTGGAGTGGCCAACATTTCCCTCTTGCCAGAGATGTAGTGCTTTTAATCGAATCGCAGAGCATTTGGACTGCTGTCTCGTAAGGAGCTCCGTCGGGAGCCAATTCAATAGCATAGACAGTGCCTTTGTCAGAGTAGTGCGTAAGGCCCCGATGATTGCAATAGCTGCAATCCTTCTGACCCTGTTTAGCAGGTTTGCATTGGATGTTTTTGCAATAGCTGGCCACCAAACAACTGCGCCATACAGAAGAATTGGTTGTGAACAGCACAAATTCCGTTTTCTGCGGATTAATCTTCAGACCGCACTCTTTGCCCCACTTGGTAAGAATACTCAGGGCAAAGTTAAGTCTTTCAGATAGGGTGTTTACGAATTTGCCCGATATTGCTATTGCAATATCGTCTGCATAGGCTACGACTTTGCAGCCAGTCGCTTCTATTGTTGACAGGAGTTTGTCCACCACTAAGTTCCATAGAAGGGGTGATAGCACCCCACCTTGCGGGGTGCCTCTGCACGTCCGCCTTCTTAGGATACTGTCTCCTAGTGTGGAGTTCATGCTCCTGCTGCTTAGCAGTTGTACGATAAACCTAATCAGGTTACCATCCACATTGTTTTCCTCGAGTGCCTTCTCAATAGCCTTGTGGCTGATATTGTTGAAAGCCCCTTCGATGTCTATAAAAACCGCCTGCGTGTATTCTCTGACGCTTAGCGGTGAGCGAGTGAAGAGCTGTTTCAACCGATCTCCCTTTTGTATATGCGTGCTGTGCATTAGAGAGTGGTTTCAGAGTAGCTCTCAAATGAATCTCTATCAGTCGTTCCAGAGTTTTCAGCAGAAAAGAGGTGAGGCTGATAGGTCTATAGTCCTTAGGTGAGGAGTGGGATGTCTTGCCCGCTTTGGGTATGAAGACTATTTTAGCTTCTTTCCACCGCTGTGGAATGTAAGCCATCTGAAGACATGCTTTAAAGATGGCTCTTAGCCATGGAAGCGCTATATTGATTCCCTGCTGGATTTCAACGGGTGAGATGTTGTCCATTACAGAGGATTTAAAAGGTTGAAATGAGCTGATTGCCCAGCGTAGGAGCCTGTCATCTACAGGCACAGCGGCTGACAGGCAGTTCGGGGCCATATGTGGATCAGCTTCATCAGCCACATCCTCACTGCCCGGGAAGTGCGTGTCCATGAGAATGGCTAGCGTCTCAGAGATGGATTTAGTCCAGACCCCATTCACATCTTTGACAGACCCCAAAAATAAGGGGGAGCTTGTCATAACTTTACGCAGACGACTGACATCCTTGGAGTGTTCTATTTCTGCACAGAAATTTCTCCACGAGGAGCGTTAAGCTTTTCTGATAGAGCATTTGAACTCCTTCAGTTTCAGTTTATAGGAAGACCAGTCATTGGATTCTTTAGCCCGATTGAAGGACTTCCTACATTCCTTCCGCAGCTCCGCAATGTCACTATTCCACGATGGGGGCTTATATTTCCCTCTAGGCTTCGTTGGACGACGTGCGTTGATAAAACCGGTTCAAATCAAGGAAAGCTTCGACGGGTTCGGCAAACTCGATGACTGTTGACCGCCGATACTGCAAAAATGGGATCGGGGGATCCCTTAAATATCACCGGAGAACAGATGGAGGATCTGTTCTGTTCTGGGTCCTTGAGGGTGCTGATCGCAGTGAAGCCGAGAAGTGGAGTATTACGGATTTAGCGGATTGAAGAAATCACGGAAGATTGGAAGAAACTTGGCAAATCTTACGCTTGTGGAAGAAGGTAGAAGAAGGGAAGAAACTTGGCGAATTTTACGCGTTTGGAAGCAGATAGACGAGGACGCCGGACAGCAAGCAGCGCACGATCAGCAGGTAGCATATGAATCAGGAGCCAGCAGCGTTAGAATAAGAGGAAGGAACAAAATTGAAAGTAGACATAGGTATTAGCTAGCTAGAAATTGAAAAAATGAAACAGTGCCTTAATGATGACGTTTGCGGCTCTTATGTGCAATTGTTTCCATTTCGGTCAATATTTATCAAAAAAGTTACGAGCAACAATTTCACGATGATGCCATGTGAATATTTTGACCCCATAAGTAATTAGGACGTGTCATAAGACAATTGACTTCACCGCAACACTTGGGTTAAAACAATTACCCTTTTGAATATAATATTGACGATGCTTGATGTTTTTTTGACTTTGTGCACAGTAAGACCACAAATCAAATGGGTAGAGTGAATGCAGAACGTGTGATATGTGCGACAGTAAATGTTTACGGACTGTCCTGTTTTTAATGCCAGAATTATATTGGAAACTCTCTTTTATCTTGAACACCATCAAACAGCGCATTTCTAGCGAGCATCTACATATAAACATACTGATATGATGTTAAATATTGCAGAATTTCTCCTAAAATATGTTAACAAAAAAGCTCCTTGTTGAAAATAACTAGAATAGAATATATAATTACAGGTACAAAACTTTTCGAAAGATAGCTCATCAAACTATTCCAAGTCGGGATTCCATATTTTTGTTCATAATTTACGCGCCGATGTGATATCCTTCGGGTTAATACAGTTTATTTATTGCACATAATCGTTTCCCATTTTTCTATAAAAAAATTGATTAAACGTGATATATACAGCTATTCTTCAGCAGAACGAATAGGACTTAAAAAATATCCCTAAAGACACCTGAAAGCTGATTTGATAGCAATTCTTGAGTACCATCTTAATGATAAATGCTTTAATTTTTTTTTGTTTTAATTTTCCAGTGAGCATTCAACACAAAAACAGCCGTTAAGTATAAGCAAGAATTGTTGCTTTAACATGAATTTAAGATGTTGGAGTTGTGACAAATGGTAGTGGATACTAACGATTATTTACAACATAGAGGCTCCCAACGCCAAATAAAGTTGAAAGTATAAAACATGAGAACGTGGAAAAATAAATTGTTTCTTGAAATCCTTGCACGTGTTTGTACGTAAATAAGTATCTCAAATGGCAACATCTGTTCATTGAAGAGTTTATGACCAGAAGAATGGTATATATGTATATGCTTTGTAAATGCTACACAACTCAATTTTTATCTACTCTGTTAGCTTGAATTTTCACCAAGTTCAATATCCCGTGAATAAAAGAATGCGAAAAACTGAATTTCCTTGAAAAAGTGACTTTCTGTTTAAACCAAACGTTGGAATCCTCTCTCTTTCGACTTATTTTTCGCTTATTCATCATAGAAACTCGTAGCTGGGTGGTGTTCCGACTTAAAAATGAAAAAAAAATCATTTCACTCTTCGTTTGAAATTTACCAGATTTATGCCCGTGAAAGGTGGTGGGCGAGTTAAGCAAGCAGGAAGGCAGGCAGGCAAGCAAGAAAGCAGCTTTCAAACTTCCGTGAACGTGCTCACATTTTTTCAAAGGGTTGATTCATAAATCGGGGATTCAACAAAAATAATAAAGGAAAGTGGTTTCGTCTTATGTATGCATATTAGAGAAAAAGAGGATTTGACTTTTGCACAATTATTATATCTGGTCGTATTCGAGGTTTCGTCTACTGTCAGATGTATCTTTACGCCGAGACTCAAACGAAAATTTCTGCTTTGGCATGAAAAAAGTTTAATAATAGTACCTTCAAATGCCTCTCTTCTAAATACCAAGCGAGCGAATGGCATCTTGATCAACAATCGAAGAATCAAATTTGCTTTTAAAACTTCTTGTTCTGTTGAAATCTTTTATTTTCTGGAAACTAGATGTGTAGTGTTTTCAACATAATAACATCCTGAAAGCATCTTTCTGATTCATTAAAGTGAAGATCGAATTATTTCGATCAAGGGCAATACACCTTCAGAATAAGAATGCACAAGAATTTATTTTACCCAGAATTCAAGCCATTTGGTAAGTATTAGATTCTTTCAGTTAGTCTGGAATGATTCGCAATGTCTCCTTTTAAGAAAATGAAAAGGATAATTTTCTTGCAGACATTAACGTTGAATGATGTTGCTTTGGAAAAATTTAACGTTGAAAAACGGTAAATTTAATGTGAAACCGCTTTATGAATTCGCCCTCTCTAATTTACTTTGCGTGTTCATCTCGGATAGTACTTTTACCTAAACTACGTGATTTTTGTTGAAAGTCAGATTAAATTTATTTAAGATAAGAAACGTCACTTTTCTCAATTACATGCACATATATATGCACACATTTTATTGTTTTTTTACATCGTTGTACAACCCAACCAAATAAATAAATATCTTTGCGAAAATTCAATACTTGTGGTTGGCATAGTAGTAGCAGTAGTAGTAGTAGGCAAATTAAAAGCGAACCTTATAGGCGTTCCGGGTTAGCCGCAACTTTGGATCAAAGTTTTTGGCAGTTATCTTAAAAATCATTGATTCTACGAAAAAAAACTGTGACGGACGGTTTTATATAAAACAAATTACCTATTGCACTGTATTTCTCGAACAGTATAATAGGTAATTTGTTTGTTTGTTTCTTGAAATGTCTAGGGTGATTTTTCCTATGATTACTTGGAGAAAACGACAAATGCCAGCTATACAATCGATAATCAAATTCCTTAAGGGGTTACAAAGGTCTTGAAGGAAAAACAAAAACAACTTTTTCAAAAAAATGTATTTTAAAAACCAAAGATCTGTTTTATTAAAAATTTGCACATATAAAAGTTCAGTATCTCAAAAAGCAGAAAAAACATTGAAAATTGCCAATTTTCCTGCAGTTTTCCTCGCCCAACCTTTTCTTTGCGATAGGCAGAATACTTCGGTGCAGGTTCATCTCAAATTAAATATTCAAAAAAAATCTTAAAGTTTATGCTCTGGGCTCATACTTGAACGAAGGAATTGAAAAAAAAAGAAATTTAAAGTTTTGAGATGGATTTGAGTGAATTTTCGTCTCTTATTTTTTAGCAATTTCCCGAGTCTCATCGTTTTTAAAATATTTTTTTTTCGTATAAAACAATAACGAGTTGACCGAATCCCTTCGTTCAAGCACGTGTCAATACTATAAAGAAGAACTGAGCGAAGTGTCAGCAAAATTGGTGGATTTGTTCTCGAGAAATTGTGCCTACCGCACGGAAAAACAAAGTTTCGAGAAAAACACGTTTAAAGTTTTTTTTACCGTGTTTAATTGAATTAAAGTTATTTTTAAGCGACTTACATTGAGTCGTCGATTTCAGTTCCATACAGTGATTTTTTTGCCACATTTGCGATGTTCAGAGCATCCTTTTGATGCTGTGATGTTTGATGAGAAAAAAATGAGTTGATTTTACGCGGTAGAACCGCGCTGCTTGCGTATAATACACTAGGTAAGGCAGACCGCACGTACCGACCACGCGGTATTCAAATTTCTATAACTCCGGTAATATTGCTCAAATTTTTTTCAAATGTGGTGTGAATACTTTTGAAATACTATAATTTTATATGAAATAAAAAAAATTTCATCGATTTTTTGAAAATACAAGATCTATGTAACCACTTAATTGTTTTACCTTAGATTGATTTTTCCAGTCTTCAGCTACTAACATAACTACTTTTCACAAATATCTCAAGGTGGAAACTCATGGGATTGATTTATATCGACCGACTTAGTCTCGCTCTTTGTGTCTGAGTTTCAAATAACGATGCTATGGTGCTAATGAGAGAGAACGCTTCTTTAATGTAACCGTAACTTGACTCATAGTCCAGTCAAAAAAAAAATAGCAAAAACCGAGCCTGTATGTGAATTCAACTGCAGTTTTTTCACACATTCAATTAACAACGCGTTAACAAAAAACCCGCAAAAAGTTCCAATCGAAATCTTGGTCGCGTTAAGAATTATTAAAGATCATAGCTTCAGGGTATAAGTTTTTTGTTGTATACAAATTTTAGCTCGGATGCAAATTATTGGCTAGGGCCAGCTGGAGATGAAAAAGTCGACATTTTGATACGAAATTTTTTTGCACTATGTTGCAATATTCTTCCCTTTATATAATACCCACTTTGTACATCAATCGAAATATTGATTCTAAACAGGGATATCAGCCCAATCGCTGACTACGCTTCCACCACACTCACGGTGATCATCAGTATTTCTTGAGTTTATCAAAAATCAATGAAAGAAAAACAAAATTAAAAGTCTCATTGCTTTTCTAGTCTTTAATTTCAGAATTTATTTGTTTTCGAGCGGAGATTATTTTTTATGAAAAAAACCCTAATTTTTCGCATTTTCTTCTATTAAATTAAAAAACGGCTGAAACGAATTTTTATAATATTAAAACTTCACAAAGATGTTAATACACGTCAACTGACACCACAATGATGCAAATTTTATATCTAGTTCGTGAGATATAGTGAAAATCATAATGACCTTGAAAATCATAATGACTTTTAATGGTTTTTTTTTATTTAATGTTTTACGTAATCAAGAGAAAAAGATTAGATGGTGATTTTACAAACATACTTTAGAGTATATAAATTTTATAAACATTGATTACTATATTTCGCAAATCAGGTTAAAAATTTATTGTTTATGAAAAAAACGTAATTTTTTGCACTTTTTTTTCTTATATTAAAAAACGGCTGCAACGATTTTTTAAAAAATTCAACAGATTCAATATATTGCTAATACGCGTCCATTGACATTTAAATTATGCAAATCGTATGTTTGGTTCGCGAGATATAACGCATGACAGAAACGACCTTGAGGATCATGATGACTGTTAATGATTTTTTATTTTTTATTTGAATTTTTTTGTAATCATGATGAAATTTTTAGGCAAAGTGTTTGGAGTATATCAATTATATAATTTCTGATTACTTGGACTTGAAAATAAGGTTAAAAATTTATTGTTTTTGAAAAAAACCTCAATTTTTGGCACTTTTTTTAAAAACAATAAAAAACGGTTCGAAGAAATTTTTCAAAAACTAGATAGAATTACATAAATGTCAATACGCGTCGATTGACACCTTGTTCAACGAAATCGTACGTTGGGTTCGCGAGATATAACGCATGACAGAAATGACCTTCAAACGGGCAAAACAGCACATCCCCCCCCCCCCCGACCGAAGTTTTCCAAAAACTAATCAGCTCTTAAGATTGCAAATACGCTTCGATTGACACCTTAACAAAGTCGATAGGACTTTGTTTACGTGAGTTATGCTCGTAGAAAAAAGTGTCCACGAACGTACAGACGTACGTACGTACGTACACACACACACATACATCTCCCTTTCTAAAAACACTTTATATATACTCTATAGACCTCAAAACGTAAAGAAAAGTTGAAAATTTCAATTTCGATTTTCGAGGCGATTACAAGAACTTCCCATATACTGGGAAGTTAAAAACTATATTCGACGGCAATAATCAAATACCTGTTTCATCAAAAAATATCGTATATACCCTTTCGCCTTTCCAGCGTCAATATGATGGATTTGTTCTCTGTATGAAAACATTGTCAAAGGTGGTTACATAAGTTCGAATATTTTTGAATCGAAACTCAGATCGAAGAAGTTAAGAAAAGAAACTCAGATCGCTTTAACCCACATGGAAGTGTTTCGAAAACGGAACATGTATGTTTTTGAAGTCGGAAAATAATGTGGTGGGTGTTTTTGATTCAAATACTAGTAGTTTTCAAATTTAACATAGCTATCTAATCTACTTGTTTTACTGGGTGTTAAATTATAACATCGGATAAGATTACTAGTCGTTCAAACATTAGAAATTTTTGAAGTTTTTAAGGAGAAGAAAAATAAGGGATATTTGCAAATATTAAAAAAAACAGTTTACAATAAATGCTATGAAAACTGTAATTCTGTTTGTTATCTTTTACACATTTCATATAAAATATTTATAGCAAATTTACTTAGTATATTTACATTTTATGATAATTGTTTCGCAAGATTTGTATCAATTTGAAATTCTAAATTATGTACTCTTCAACATTCTTTAATAAAGGGTTCCTTAATGTAAGCCTTTTTGGGTTTTAGCGTTTCAGACAAATTTTCCTTATTTCCACGAAAAAAAGTTCAAATCATTATTTTGGACCAGGAAATAGATGTAATTAGTATTATATTAGTCTGATTATCTATAAATAGTTTTGTCACAATCTGAAAACTTCAAATCAAATCTTATCTTTCACGAAATGAAAATACTATATAAAAATGTAAAAAAATGTCCATTGAACGTTCCTAAACGTCCTAAACGTTTTCACTAATTGACTTTGTATTTGACATGCTGTTTGCCACATTTCCCAGTTAATTTAATTGCTTTAATATTTCCTTTTTTTGTTTGATACCATGGGTTGACAGCTTATTTATGAAATGTAAATAAGTCATTAACTCAAAATTTTATTTGTCATCCACACTCTTGTACACCGCTCTAATCTGAGGATCTCCTGTGAAATCCGTATCTAATTAACTACAAACAATTAAAAACTTTTATTAATTATGCCACTAAGATATGCGTTTTTCGATGCATTCCTTTAATCTTTCGTGTAGCAATTGTACTAGGAAGAGGAGAAGCAACGTGTTTATTTACTATTACGAAAATATGCCACCTAATGTGGCGTGCAAACTATTATATGAAACAGGGAGCCATCGAAATAAATTAAGTTGCTAAAGATTAGTTGTGAACTTATTGTTTCCCTTATTCACTTCATAGGAACCCAGAAGGAAGCTGAGCAAATTATGGCTTTGTGGTCGGTTTTTGCTGCTTCGCATGGAGTTATGGAGACAATCTAGTAGCAGGACCACCATCTTGATGCTTTCGGTTGGTTTCCTGCCAAGCTTCCGTATTATATTCATATGGAGTGCAATAAATAACAGCAAGAGCCAGGAAACCAGTTGCCAGCCGGTAGAATCATAAGAAAAGACATCGGAATGAAAATAGCCATGGAAGCTATCATTTATGTTGTGATTTAGTGTACGGGCTTGAAAGGAATAAGATAATAAATGTGACTTCCTGCGGTTAAGGTTTAACTCTTTCAAACATTTCATTTCAATATAAGGTCTACTGCGCATATGTATTTTGCGTAGTCGTGCTTAACAGAAATGATTGATGGTTAGTTTTCTTTTATGGGCCACATATGAATTGAAGCTACGATGAAATATTTAAAAGTTTTTCGGTTTTATGTTTCCTAATCCCTGATAAGTAATCCGGACTAAGTGATTGCAAATTAACCAACCTTCCAACCACTAATTTAATCAAGAACAACTCAATAATTGTCTCCACTCATTGGTTCCTAGAAGGTCTTTCGCCGAGCTGGAAAGGAACTTTTGATTCTGTTTCCCTAATTTTCCGATTTATTACAGCTCGAAGAAAGAAGGAGGACAAGACTGACTCTTGGCACTGAAAACACTCCGCTACCATGTAATTTTGGGAAATCAACAAGTTGCCTGTCGGGACGTGTTTTTCATTGTTATTTTAAATTGAAGGAGATTCTAAGGATTCAGCCGCTCGAGGCAGAGTTTTTCCTGCTGTCGAGATGTGGGGCTGTTTAGGAGCTGAAAAGACAAATGATTCAATTGCCTAATGTAGGTTTCAGGTTATTGCCGCCCGTAACGAAAATGTTGTTTGGATAATTTATTTCTTTGAATTCGCTATCGGGGCTGATTTATTCTGTATTAGGTATGTAGTGAGTGCGAAATTATTCAGCTTAAGTGTTTTAGGAAGATGCTATCTAGTTAATCAACTGGAACACAGAAACCATTAATTTGATGAAAGCTTGTGTACGCTGGTCGAGTGGATATCAGAGAGCGAAAATGAAGGCAAGAAATGGATGGCGATTTTCGATCCTTCTTATTGCTAGAGTATGAGGTCCAGTTAATTTTTTCGTACTGTGCTTTAGTTTGCTTTATCCTTTTACCGATTTAATGTAAGTGAGATATGCTTAAAGTTGATGAACAAAACTGAAAAGTTCTCAATGAGCAAACAAATACGACCGTTCCACGAAAATTGATTTAAATTGAAAAAGTTGATGATTTAAGTAAATCAAAAGTAGATACATATGTACACCGAAGGAGGTTTTTTTTACTAAAATGTTGATATAATCTCGATTGTAAATTTGGCCAAAGGAATGATTCTTGTTGTTGAAATTAAAACCCTTGTTGTGCTTCGAAACTACAGATTGTATCTTCTAGAAATGGAAAATCGTTTACAGCTAGATGAGTTTTTCGAAATATCACACGATCATCATCATATTTGCATAAAAAAAATTTCTATTTATAGTAATTATAGTCTTTCTAGAATAGTCATTTATTTGGGCTTCAATTCTTAAAGCTAGGTGAGAATTGGCCACCGTCCATCAAGCGACATTCGGACATTGCAAGAAATTTGTTGATATCAAGAAAATTTCGATATAAACTAACTAACTATTTGCTACTGTTTTTGCATCTTTCGAATCATTGATCATAATAACATACCGATTTGTTGATAATGAAAATTAGTTTTAATTCTGGGCTGAAGCAAAATTTAGGTTGAGAATATTTTTAAAAATGTTCTTTTACGAATCATCATATTTTAATAACATGAAACTTTTTTTGTGAAATAAAGTATCCATTCTATTCAATGTGGCGTATTCAATCGGCAACCAATTTTCTTGTATGAAATAGAATGTATGCACAAAACAAGCAGAAGAGTAGTTAATTTAATGTATATTAGCTTCTTCTGTTAACTTTTAAATACATATGTTTTATATGGGTAATCGTTTTGCAATGCTATCGATTTGCGAGGTAGGTACATCAATAATTTAAACTGAGTTAGTAGTTTTTCACAATATTTGTCGTTATCAACAACAAATATCATTTCATGCGTTTTACAACCACGCATGGTATTTGGTTCGGTTGTATCTGAATTTGATCCTGGATCCATTTGCTTTGGGTTAGTTCTTTGCGTTTCGGATACATCACATCTGACTTCATTATTAAAATACTCTGATGGTTGTCTTTTTTCAAGTTCTCTCGCTAATAGACATTCGCAATAGCTTGCAGGATGGACCAACACACAGTTGAAACTCTTAGCCGCAGTATTCTTGGAATTCTCGCAATCAATAGTTAAGTGATTACTCAATCATTTAACACACCTTGGTTCAGTTTGACAAAGTTCCTGAGTGTGGGCGTTTGTATTGAGTAATTATTGTATATTATTGTTTCTAACAGCTTCAACTTTTGCTCCCATTTGTAATAGATATTTAATTTCATCCACGCAATCAAAAGTCAATAGGCAAATAAAGAAGTGATATTCTTGATTCTCTTCCCCCGTCGTTATGGTCAAGGAAATAAACCTATGGATTGTCGATTTTTTGTGCAGTAAGTTGGAACTCAAAGAGACAACGTAGATACCAGCCGCCTTAGGCATCAGGTACTCAAAAGGTCACTGTCGACATCATATTCGTATTCAGTAGCCCCAAAAACTCGCGAGTAAAAAAATTGGACTCATTTCCGTCATTAATTTCCGAGTTGTAAGTTTTTTCATCAATCGACCCTTCGAATTTTTCAAAATATATTGATCGCATAGAGTCACAAATTTTGCTTACGCTTTTCCAAATTGAATACAAAAGACCTCATCTCGATCCAAAAATTGTCAGTAAGGCCTTTTTGTGCTTTATTTCCTCTACTATTAGTCTTTCTGATTTGGTTGATAACATTAAGAATCTTGAAGTCTCTTTCGTTGAATTAATTGTTTATGTCTTCTGGGTTGCATGAGAAGTTTTAACCATAAACCTTATCAGTCGCATCTGATTATTCTCATATGAGTGCCATTCAAGTTTATGAAATAATTAGGAATATTTCTGTAATCTGTTTCACTGTCTGCATTATTTATTAGCTGTTTGTTGTTCATTCGATTGGATTTAAATTCAAATTTTTTCTCTTGCAGTGTTTGGTTACCTACCAAATAATTTGTCATATTCCCGAGTATTACGGGAAAGGAATTTTATTTCCTTCCATTAGTTGTTCGATTCTTTCCCGGTGCAAAAATGTTACTGGTCTGATTTTTCGTTGGAAATGGACGGTTGACCTGTTTTATCAGTATTTACTCTTTTCTGCCGATATTTTTTAACTTCCCAGTATATGGGAAGTTCTTGTAATCGCCTCAAAAATCGAAATTGAAATTTACAACATTTCTTTACGTTTTGAGGTCTGTAGAGTATATATAAAGTGTTTTTAGCAAGGGAGATGTATGTGTGTGTGTACGTACGTACGTACGTTCGTGGACACTTTTTTCTACGAGCATAACTCACGTGAACAAAGTCCTATCGACTTCGTTGAGGTGTTAACGAAAGCGTCTTGGCAATCTTAAGACCTGATTAGTTTTTGGCGCACTTCGGTCGGAAGGTTTGTTGTTTTGCCCCTTTGAAGGTCATTTCTGTCAAGCCGTAAACCAAACACACGATTTGCATCGTCAAGGTGTCAATTGACGCGTAATAATACTTCCGTGAATCTGTCGAACTAGTAAAAAAATTGTTGGAGCCGTTTTTTAATTTAAGAAAAAAAGTGCAAAAAATTAGGTTTTTTCCCAGAAATAATAAATTTTTAACCTGATTTGCTAAACGTTGTAGTCAGTCTTTTTAAAATTTCTATATCCCAAACAGTGTTTGTAAAAACATCATCAAAATTTTTCCTCTTGATTACAAAAAATAAAAAATAAAAAATAAAAAATCATTAACTGTCATCATGACCTTCAAGGTCATTTCTGCCATTCACTATATCTCTCAAACCAGATATAATATTTGCATCATTCAGGTGTCAATAAACGTGTATTAACATTTTTGTGATTTTTTTAACATTATGGAAAAACTGGTTCAGCCGCTTTTTAATTTTATAAAAGAAAATGCGAAAAATTAAGGGTTTTTGCATAAAAACTAAATTTTTAACTTGATATGCACAGCACAGTAGTAAATGTTTACAAAATTTATACATTCTTATCTGTTTTTGAAGAGATTCCAGTGAAACACGTTTTCATGATTATGAAAAAACTAAATTAAAAATAAAAAATCATTCAAAGTTACCATGTAAAGAGGGTTCATACGAATGATATTACTTTAAATCTTTTCTTCTACGGAAATTGTTGTAAATTCAATCCAAGTTTTAAAATATTTGCATACTTTGAGCAGATTTTTAATAGTTTTTACAGTGTTTTAATTTTAATAAAAAAAAAACTGCTTAAATTTTGAAAACCACCAAAATTTCAATCTAATTTGCATTTGTGGTAATCAACGCTTTGAATGGTAAAATGTTTTTTAGTCAATACTTTGCAAGATCATATGCTTTCAAAAGTTCTCATCAAATAAAAAATTGTAGTCTTTAGTAGATTTATTCTTTAGTAATCGTAAGATTTCAATTACTTCCTCCATCATCATTTGAAAAACATTTCACTTTTTACATGCAATTGAACCTATTTTTGACTGCATAAAAATTTTTCAAGACCAATAGGAAACATATAGTAATTATTAATTCGATTGATGTAAAATGGTGAAAATTTTTTAATTCAGTGATTATGCTGAACGCAACAATTCAAAATGGCCATCGCGCGACAAAATCCCTTCAGTGGGCGTAATAATAAAATCTGCATTCATTTTGGCTAGCGCTCGTTTGTCCTTCAAGCATGGATGTGAAAATAACAAATAACGAAGAAAAGGCCCCCACCGATTGATCCGCGTGAATATTCAATCTGTCCTCATCGACCAAAAACCTTACGTAATCAATGGACCCTCCCGTAGACGATATGATTCATATTAACTCATCCCTTTTACTGCTATAAATACCCCTCATTGTTATTACTTAAAGTAGTATTATTTTCAAAAATATTATTGTTTTTAATGTTGTTGAAGTTTATGTAGATATTACTGGGAAGTTGACCGTGTGGACCTCTAGGGTCGCACCTCACGGCTTGTTTATTTCTGGTTCTTGGCAGCAACCATGCCGATTTTTGAGTTGATATTTCTTCTTCATCATCCGGATTTGATGCGGTATATTAGTTCTTTTTTGACTGGCTCGATGATCATTTCAAGCTCTTTTATCTTATTGTGAGTGATATTTTGTTGAGCTTGTAGAGTTCTTACAACTTTATTGCTTGTTTCATTCTCTAACATCAGTTTAGAATATTTTTATATGCAACTACATTAAATTGTTTAATTTTTGTGGTATCTTCTATAAAATGACTTTGGAAAGCTCTCAAGATTTTCGTGGTGATGAATTGAAACAGGAATGGACAATTAATCAAAAACCGTTTTTAAACTATAAACAGGCCAATGGACTGTGAAAAATAGTGCATCTTTCATTGTTAAAATATAATATTTGCATAAAAATTTCACCGTTGGAACTACTTGAAAGCTATAAAGGAGTCCACTATAAAAACGTGTGCCGATTGAAAACAAGGATCATGCAAGCACAACAAAAATCCATTCAAATTGTTGGCAGACTCTCGAAAAATTCGGCACACAAGCATGAATTAGTTTTACCAATAGACATTTCTACTATTGCTATAATAGTGAAAGGCGTCTGGGCTAAGGCTGCCTGCAGTAATTGGGCAAGCATCCGGAAATATTGTATGAGAGGCATAAAACAACATATGGGATTTCTTTAGAATCGCAAATAGTTTTATCGGACGAGCTACACATGCAGTACAATTTCGTAGTTTATATACATACGTTTATTATGTAAAAGCGTGAGTATTGGTGAAATAGCCATTGACTGCGTATACGCTTTTCCTAATTTGTTGAATGCAAATTCCAAAGAAGTGCATTTGAGGACCAGCGAAGCGAAAAGCCTCACTGCTTGAATTGTAATTCGACGCGAATAAAGCATGTGAAGAGCTAGCAAACGTGGTAGTGTATATTCCTGGATTATTTGATAACTGAGAACAATTGCGGCTATCTCAGAACTATAAATATATTGGAACTCAAAACATGAAAGAACATTAAATGAGTATCTTGATTTTAGAATTTATTAGAGAGTGTTGGATTTGAAGCTTTTGAAAGCGTCTCAACCCGAACATGCTCGAAGGATCAGAGCAAGCATAAAAACACCGTTAAGATAGTAGTACTGTCCGATAGACATGTAGACAAAAGAGGCAGTTTCATATTTTCCTGCTCGTTGCACTCTCAATGTTGCCAGCGGATCGGTATTCGTTTTAGATAAATTTATTGACTTTTAATGCTTCGGAAATCTTCAGAATCTTTTCAAAATACCGTGTGGAGTGTTTTTGATGCATGACTGTTCTGGTGCTTTGCCTGTGATGGCATACTTTCATCGTATCATTGATTTATGTTTTTCCGGGCCCCCTTTCTCTACAGTTTCCAACCGACGATTATATCCTGATCATTGGTGCATTAGGTAGACCATACCTGAAAAATGTTATTCCGTGCTTATTCCCATTTCCCGAATCAATTAATGGTAACAGTTGCAGGTCTTTCATATTTGGTAGCTGCAAACTAGGACGCGCTAACCACATATGTATCTTGATTTGCGAATAACGTGGGTGCCTAGCTGGCCAGGATACACATGTTTTGCACGTGCGTCTAGGGAGCGCATCAATATTTGAAAGCACGAATGCCATAGCACTTTCCGCAGAGAGCTCAATTTATTAAGTCCATCAAGATGTAATCTGCCGACGAGTTAGCTGCGACCGACTGTTTGGAAAATGCTAATCGTCTTGTTTGAATAGTCGTTCAAAATAATAATTAATCCGAGTTTTTGCATTTCGTTACATTCCCACATGTGTGCAAGTATCCAATTCTGCAGAATGAAAGCTGTCCTACAGTCATACTAATTTGCAGCCCAGTTATAACAAGCTGTCGAGCTTCATAAATTGAAACGTGCATTGAAAATTGAACACGATGAAGTTTTCGCAACTTACACAGTGTATTGGAAACAGTTTTGTAATGAATGTACTCGTGAATCAAGTTGAATTTTTTTCTATAATCATTTGTGAGGGTTTCCCGATACATTTAGGCAGTTGAAAACTTCCTTATTTTTATGGGTTTTAACATGGATACTACACAAATATGTGATTGAGATTTTTGATAAATATTATCACATGATTTGAGGTCCTAGTACACAATAAAAGATCGAAAATAGCGGTTTTTTATGAATTTTTATCTCAGTTCCTTCACTGATAATGAACATGGATTTTTTTCAACGATACATCTATCTATCTTTTGAAATTACAAAATTTTTTTTTTTAAATTTCTAATTATCAAACTATTTTATAGAGGGCGCCAAAGTTGACACCTCGAAAAGTACCGTTTCACATGGCCGACAGTTAATCTCAAAATTTGCAAGTCTGAAACAGAAAACTCAAAAAGGGTTTTAAAGACTAAGGTTTCTTACGTGAAAAATTGAGTAAAAAAGAAAAATTGCGGAGCTTAGATTTTTTTTTGAAAAATCAACCCTCTTTTTAGTCGTTTTTTGCACGGCAAGTTTTTGTTTTCTAATTTTTTGATCTAATTGAGGTGAATTTTCTTGGAAAACATGTTAATAAATTAAACACACTAAGATTCTTTGAATTTAATTGAGTAGATCCGGAGATTAACTAGCGGGCAGTTGGAAAAACGTCTTTTCGAGAAAATCGTGTTTAAAGTTTGGCTTTATTTTTTAGTAACATTTCTAAACAAGTTTTTAGTACCTTTTTTTATACGTCAGAATAAATACTGAAACCTGTAAGTTGACGAAAATTTCGTCTTCTATTGTGAACGAATAGAAAAAAGAAAGAATCAATCGATACTATGCGACCGGCGTCTGAAAGAGCAGCCAACAACGCACGCGCACTTAAAACCGTTTTATACTATTTTAACGTTCGAATTTTTTCAAAATATTTTAAGTGGTCATTTTTAAAGATGGGAGGAGTTGAAAAACGCCGAAAAACAGATCGATATTTTGAAATTTTTAATGTGTACTAGTACTTAAACTTTCGATAACAGTTGTTACTTTTTTCATGGCAGATGTACGACGTTTGCATCCAAAACGGTTGGTTTCTGAGTGATTTCAGTTGATTGAGACATTTCAACAACTTTTTAAAACTTTCAAAATTCGCGCTCTTTTTGAATGGAAATCCGAAAGTGATATATCAGAAAATTGGTACGCAGTTGAAAGCAATGTTCGAGTTTTCATGAAATTCTGACGATATTTGACAGAAAATATTTCATAAGCCAATCGGATGTAAGTGGTGTACAGACTTTGGAACAACTGTGAATTTCATACTTACATGTTCGGTTGATATTCTACACGTATTTAACTAAATATTCATGCATAAACTGCTAAAGATATTTCAATTTCTCAGTAAAAAAAGAAAATCTTGTAATCGATCCGAAAATCCGAATTGAAATTTTCGTTTGTCCCGTTTTAAGGACTTAAGAATAATTATATTTTCGAAAGAAGTCTGTGTGCGTGCGTGCGTTTTTTTACTAATGTAAGATCACATTCTTTTTTTCTGCGAGGATAAATCTTAAGGGAAAGTCACATCGGTTTTGTTGAGCCGTCAATCGAAGCGTATTAACAATGACACGAGCTGATTAAGTTTTGGTGAATTTCATTTGACCAGGTTGTTTTTGACCCATTCAAATTAATTTCTCTCACGCACCATATCTCGAGGATAAAACGTTATATTGGCATGGTAAAAACATCAACCGAAGAAAATTAGATGCTATCAAGTTTTCAGTAAGTTCGGTATAGCCGTTTTTAATTTAATAAAAATAGTGCCAAAAAGTTTATCTTCCAAATTTCTTTTCATGTTATTTTCAACTTTGGCGATCATTGCGAAATCGGACAAAGCATCTATAAAGCTTTTAACAATTAGAAAATCTTAGTTTTTCAATCATTGTAAAGAGAGTCACGTAAAAACAATAATCAATTAATAGTTTCATTGAGTAAGGGGTCGATGTGAATGATATAACTTAACTTTATTTAAGCCTCGAGCGATTCGGTTCACAAATGTGATCGCAGATTAAGACACATGATTATCACCAATTTTAATTAAGGCGTTTGTTATCGAAACTAGTTCAATTAAATTCTCCGAAAATCATTTTTTCGACTTTTTTAAACTCTCATATTCATTTTATAATCAGTGCTAAAAGAAACTTTCTTAACCTTATTAAAAAATTTGATTTAAAAGTGTATCTCACGTCAAACGAAAAATCAATACAAGCATTCTAATAGTTTCACTTGATATTCAAAATGAGTTCATTTTTTTTAAAGAATCATTGTAATGAGCAAAGTTACCAATTAAACTCTTCGGTGTGATAAAAAACTGTTGTTTTAATTTAAAAAAAATGCAATTTAATCGTTAGGTTTTACTTGGAAAAATTAGTATTTTTATCTTTAGAAACCAGATACGAAAAATCAAATTTTTTCTTGCATTTTTAGTTGAACACATTTTGTTTCAACAAAACCTTAAAGGCGGTGATTGTGGGTGATAAGTCCAAATTGCATCTTCGTCCTGATGAAGGATGAACCGTACTGCCATGATTGTTGCTAACACGAGTCGTGTGTACTTATTGAAGAACCAACGGTATTGATGCTAGCGAAGTTGTGCAGACTTGAATGGGCCGGTCTTTGCGAACGCATAAATCATGGCCGAACTTCCAAGCGCACCAAAAAAGGAAGGGTAATTGATAGACACCCAATAGGTAAACCACGCAGACTCTGAGAGAACTGAGTGGACGCAGATAGCAGATAGATATTAAATAACTCTAGGACGTGGTATGTGGAGCGAGATAGCTTGATACCAAGGCTCGATTTGATCGTTCATGATAACGGGGATGTTAAGGAAACATAAGTACTGGTTTGAGTCCTCATTCAAATTAATTTAGAAACGAGGCCGGTTGGGACTTGCATTTATGGTTTAAATCATGGGCTCTATAAAATAACCATTATTCTACATATATATTGTTTGCAGTCCATTATCTGAAGTATGCCGCAAACCACATGATTTGCTTCCCCATCAAACAAATAATATTGTTATTCATTAAAATAAACCGCATTTAATGGGTTTCATGCGGTATGCATGAAACTCATCTCTGTCGTTCATGAATTCATTAAAAGATCGAGATTCACTGCCCTCGTGGCTTTTCAACACACGTGGAGAACGAGGAAAGGGACATTATGAATGACATATCGTCAACTATTTGAGACGTCTGTCCGTCATCGTATCCTTTAAGTGCTAGGAGCAATGTTTGCTTTTTAATATTTTTGTCAAGTGCTCATGTGTCCTTCCATGCGTAAATAATATGTCTTCCAGGCGAAAACTTGTATGCAATGCTTGTTGTGTCCTGGCTGCTGCTGTCGTATCTCCTGCTGCCATTAGGAAAGATAAAAAGCCAAGGGAAAAGAAGACGATTCGTGTGAACAAACCGAAATCGGGTTCACATTCGTGTAGGTACACAACCTTTCACGCTACGCCGACTTTCGCGAATGATTTTCAAAGGCGCCATTAATAAATTCAAAAAAATGTATAAATGGAAAAACAAGGGATGGCGAAAAGTCTATTGAATGTGAACAACAAACTACCGAATGGCGCCTATGGTGGAAGGCAAGAGTGTCGGCATGAAGTAGGGTGGAAAGCATACTGTTAAGCCCCGGGGAAATATTTTAATGAGGACTCCCCCAAGTTGGAACAAAAATATCATATGACATGTGGTTCTTAGGTGAGAATCGAATTCAATGTGATTTTTGACATGGTGTTGGATTATGAAACAAATATCCTGAATTGGTGGAAGATGTCGTGCAGGTACTCTGTGTTACACTAGGTGTTGACAGTGTTTCTACCGTAATTCCCACAATTACACATTTGCTTGTTTACTAAAGAAAAAAATCAAAATACATCTCCTAATTTTTTTATCATGTAAACAATATATATTACCAAAAATTAAGGAGTTAGGCAATTGAAGCTCATAGTTATGAAATTTATACAATTTATATTTTTAGTTCAATGTCAAATATGCAGAGTCCAGCAAATGTGTTCGTAACTCACTCTATTATATCCTAAATATGCGTGTTCGCTGACAATAACATCGCGATGAAAGATTAGGCTTTGCAGAAATTTCATCTAGGATTGTATCTCGGAATTCTCTGAAAAGTTGTATCACACAAGAGAATCCTCTCCACCACGAAAATGAAGATACTTTCCTCGAGAATTGGCAACGTACAAATCTTCGAAACCTCTTTAATGTATAAGCTTTCATTTGATCCTTAAAAGTTCATTTCAGGTAATGAAAATACGTGAAAATGATTAAAAGTGTAATGGTAGTGATTTTTGTGTTTAATAATTAGTCATTGATTCAAAGTTACGATGGTAATGGCAGAAGTCACGATACTGATTTGTTAGAACGAAAAACTATGGTCAGTCTGCAATAAGAGCGGAGTCTTTCAAAGTCATTTCTAACATTATGGGAAAATATACGTCTACGACACAAGATGCCATCCGTCATTAAAAAAATACCAAAACGGATCGCTAAATAATCTAAGAATCGGTTCAATGAAGAAGCTGACAATTCGCCTACATTGTCAAGTCTGCAAAAAAATGAATAAGTAACACCTTCTGCAATTGCCTTGTCGTTACAGCAATATTATGGTGCCGTTGTGGTGGTCGATATCGTTCGTAATGGTAAAAATCGGAAAGAGTATCTTGTGTGGCTCGAAAAAAATTGATATTTGTAAAAAGTACAGATAAATCCCTAGAGTTTTGGAATGCTGTCCTATTTACAGCGCGCGTTCAGAGAAAACGCGGTGATGCGCTGATAAAAAAAACTTCAAGTTTCTTCAAAACATGCTTGTTACGGTTGCACATGGGACTGTAAATTCAAGGATTATCAATGGAACCCTGGAACGTCCCGTCTGCTTGAATGTTTTGCGTCAGGACTTCAGACGATCTTAACCATACTGCGCACATGTTTCGTGAATGAATCCTGTCAAGTTCACCTCACACTCTTTATACTCCACCACAGCGAAAAAACACCATCAATTTTTTATTGAAGTCCATTTTCTAATTTGCTTGTAATTCTATAAGTACCAAAAGACTTAAATTTTATATTGTTACACGTAGGTCAGAAAATATTCAGTGACGAAATTTAGGAAAAATTCGGAAAAATATTTCAATGACGATATATCCACAATTTGAAAATTTATTGAAAACTTTTACAATTTAACAGAAATATTCTTACTGCAATACAAAAACTTAAAATTAAAAGCAAAAAAATTCAGGTCAAAAATTTCAAAATATTCAAAAAAGTTTAAACAATTTCGCATATTTTTGGTGTTTAGAACGATCAAAACCAAAATTAAATTTTTTCAACCGCTATTAAAAAAATTTCGGAGTGATTTTGAGATTAGTGTTGGACTGACTATAATTATATAATAAATTTACATGAAAGACAACTTTTTTCTGTTGAATATAATATTTTTTTTCCCTTTTGGAGCACTTGGAACCCGACTAATTGTGCTGGACTATATGGAAAAAAGTATAAGACAGCATGTTCTTCCAGCGTTGAATTTTATTTTTAAATCAACCACAGTTATTTCGGAAAATTGAAGTGTTTCGCTTGAATGAACCATAGCAGTTGATTTGATACAATAGTCTTTGTTGGTGAAATAAAGCAGAGAATCTATGAAAATGATAGACACAAATACGAGATCTTAAAAATTATAAACATAAGTTTTAAAACTTTGAGACCAAAATTCTCATGAGAAAAAAATATTCTCTTAGAATACAGTGGTTTCTGATGTACTAAGATTTATTTAAATTTACTTGATTTGTAGCAATTTAACTTTGATAAACATTTAAATTCGGTTATGCTTTTCGCGAAAACCATAAATCGTTACGGATAAGAAGCCGATTTTGAAGTTTTTGACGAGTTTTCAGTCAGAGGTCAGTTCTTGTTTACTTCCAAAACTTAAGTTCAAAGTTATACGAGTTTGAATTTTTTTAAGTCACACCAACTGAAAGACTTAGCACACTTCTGCCTTTCCTGCACCTTCCTTTTTGCAAACGTTGTTGCATCTACTACATTGAAGCCACTGAGATCTAGGAATGCATCGTCACTAACCAGAAATGTTAAAAAATGGCACAATAATCATATTTCAAATAAAAAAATGTCTTGCGAAAGTTTTGACTGAATTTTGAATGCAAATTAAATGTTACTCAGCACAGAGTCTAATGTAGCTGTTTTCTGGAAATGCTGTGATTTAAAATACATGACTTCAAACAATTCTCGTTTAAATTTATAAAAGTGTGGCGCGATCAGATTTTGATATCATTTTTGTGCATTATTTTGAGTAATTGCCTTAGAAAAGCTAGGGTACATTTGCGAGTAACTAAAGTCTACTTTAACCTTAATTAAATCCAATTTTACACATAGGTTGCCTTATTGAACACCGTTAAACAAGACATTTTACAGATTTGAGTACCGACGCTCTTGCGACAACTACTTAGTTGTCTTCAAAATTATATTTGATTCTTTTTTAATTTGCCAAATCCCTTCACTAGAAAATTAGTTTGCCAATCTTCAAATAATGAAAGTATCTTTTATGAACATCCAAAAAAAATGAATTTAATCAGGAGATACATCAGCTCTTTGAATGCATCTACTTTTAAATGGAAATATGTGGCTTTTGCAACAAGTCATCCAAAGTGATTATGCAAAATCAGACTGTAGAATTGTCAAAAGAAAAACTAATGAAAACTGTTTAATGCAAAAAAATTACGATTTAAACTTGAATAATAAATTCGTACTACTACCACTTAGTGCAAGAGCCACACATTTCCAAATAAAAGAAGAGAAACAGTGGAAACCTTTCGTGAAAATAACTTTTTGGAGCAGCAAGTGTATCAAAGCTGAAAATGAATGATAGGTAAGTTTAAACGTGCATTATGTATGTAGGTCGGGAGCAGTGGCGTACCCAAGGGGGGGGTTTACGGGTTCAAACCCCCCCCTTGAAGAAGAATTGAATGCTGAGTTGACTCTGTGGTACAGAGAGATAGGGCATCTTGAAATAGTAAACCGCCCAAAAGCGGTCATAGATGGGTTAAGCATGTGTAATTCAAACATTTTGCCGAATATATCGAAATTGCTAGAAATATTGGCTGTTCTCCCAGTGTCTACGTGTACAAACGATCGATCATTTTTAACATTACGACGACTAAAAACATACTTGCGAAATTCCACCAGCAATGAACCGCTAAATGGATTGGCACTTCTAAATATTCATAGAGATCTCACTCCATCTACAGAAGATGTGTTAAATGAGCTATGAAAAAAAATTGTCGTTTAGATATTTCACTATAATTTTATCCGGCGAAGGGTTCTGTTTCATGCTTGGACATAAAATTTAAATCCCATTTTACACTGTTTCTCACCGTTACTGTACAAGCAGATGAGTTTTGAATACTAAGTTTGTATCATTATCGGCATTTTAAAATTTTGATCACCTCGCGTAAATTTAAAAAATTCGAAGATTCGAATGTTATGGATTATATATCTCAAGCATATTTTTTTCAATGTTGGGAGGTAGAAATCTTCAAAAGATACCGATCAGCTCCTGCCTCTCGGCATGCCGAATTTCTACCGACTAAAACCACTTCCGTTTCCTTCAATCATTCTCTCCATCAAAATTTAGTAATTCTCCGTATTTAAAATTTTAGGACATAGTACTTCCCAGACGATAAGAATCGGTATAAGGGATAGTACCAAATCTGTAAATTTTAGTGTCCTTTTATTTAGATTAATAGTTCAGACTATATGTTTATGCATTATTTTCTGTTGATTACATGTTTGGTTTTCAGTTTAGTGGAGCTGATTGTACTTGTAACTTACTTCGAATGTTGGTCCTGAAGGAGATATTTTTTTAGTGTCGTTTTAAAGGAAGTTGGGTTCGCTATGTTTTTAATTTTGTCTGGTAGTGCATTGAAAATGCCGGCTGCTTTGTTGAAGGGGTCTTCTTTTAGCCGATCAGTTCTGGCAAATGCTATAGCTATATTATTCATGTTTCTCATTCTGTAAGTGTTTTCCCCTCAATTCTATCTAATTTCACAGTGGTGTACTCATTACGGTGTAAATTCTTATGTATGAATTTAGCTCTTTCCATGGAAATCATGCCTTGCAAATTCAATTCTTGGGCTGTTTTGTAAACTTCGCTCGTTGGAGTTAGCATAGGGAGATTGTAAACGATCTTATACGCCTTGGTTACTAATCTGAAGATGATCATGAAGTTACCTTTAGAAGTTTGGCTCCAATTCAAGATGCCGTAGGAAATTTTGGAAAGGAGATGCGCATACATAATTTGGATTTTTTTTTCTTTGGAAAGAAGTAGAAGCGACGTAGAAGACCAATGAAGACAGCCAGTTTTTTCCTTAGATCATTTATATGTGGAGTCCATAAGGCTTCGTCATTGCCTGGGAAGAGGTTGGTAAATAAATAATCGATGGCGCAATCGCCAAAAGTGGGCCTTCAGGCAATATTAGAGTTATTTCATTTACTTGACCAATAGAACATTAGGATGTGAAGTGGTCAGGAACACGCTCACCCGTGATTATTACCCTCATTTGATTCAGGTTCTCATTCACAGCTGAGTGAAATGATAGTGCGGCATCAAATCTCATTTCCGAAAACTATTTGTCGACAAGGAGCCTTGAACTAGCGTTAACCACTAAGCCACCCACTTTAACAATTATTCGCCGAGACACTCTGGAACGTGGGAGTTAAGTGTGATTCAGTATCTCTACGCAATTAGACCTTTCATCTATTTCACAGTAAAACCCATATGGGCCTGATTTACGGCCTATGGTGCTTTAGAGATCTCACCTAGGGTTGATACGGGCATAATTTGCACAAATTGGATCCGTGTGTGCCGTTATCTTTTACTTATTGTATGAAGCCTAGCAATTGTATATGTAGATAAAGAGTTGGTAGGAACATTAGAATATGGTCACCTGATTGAAAGTTTTCGAAGTAAAATTCCAGAAAAGTGTAATTTATTTAATTCGCACCCATATGTTAGTAGCAACAGTTATATTTGTGAATGTTTCTTTCTATCTTTGATCAGAACCCTCAAAAATGGATTGTTTTATTTTGTCATATGATTTTTAATCTGAGGATTAGGCCTATTGGGAATACCTCATTAAAAAAACGCGTACAAAAAGTCTACCTCATGCGTTACGTGGAAATGACGACAAATTTGCTTGAGAGCGCAGAGTTGCTTCCCTGCATGGGCTGCAAACAAGCTTAGCCAGCCCTGATTACGATAATATTCTGTCTGTGCTTAGTGACAGTTTCACTTTCCCACGGCATTTACTTCATTAGTTGCTTTCTTTTCTAGCCTCTAGGTATTGAAGACGTTTCAATATATGTACTTGCAAACATGCATATACACTTTACGGTTCCAAGGAAGTCTACAAATACAGTGTAGATTCTTTCACACGTCAAGCGCACAATTATATAATTTGAATGAAAATATCATGAATGATTCAAGTAAATGAAACCAGACATGCAATCGGACTAAAGTCTGAAAGAATTATTTTTGGAGGACTCCAACTTTGACCGGTGAAAAAGTATGATTAAGTATGATTACATAATTATATCTTCATATCTACACCGAAGAATAAGCAAACGTTCCTAGTCAAGACTTCAAAAATATAACCCCCCCCTTATCAAAATCCTGGGTACGCTACTGGTCGGGAGGAATTAGGCCGGTTCAGAATTTAGCATGGTTGCAAACGTTTTGATCCTTTTCTTTTCTTACCGATACGATTTAGTTTCGATTGTAGTATGTGGCAATATGTTTGAAAACTAAGCAAAAGCTTGAAAGCGAGCTTAAAGAAATATTTTTATTGCAGTTGTGACGGCGCTGCGGAAAAATTTCTAGGAAAATTTAACCAACAAAGCATTATTTATGCAGAAATAGAATACAAATTTCTGGTTTTGCAGACCAACTTTTGCTGTTCTTCAAAATGATATAAATAGGCCGCAAATAAGAGTTACGAAAATTGTCAGATTATATAAAATCCAACGAATTGTGTACTGTGTTTATGTTGTAACAAGTATAAATTTAACAGAGGCAATTTGGAAAAGTGTGATGTCAAGGTCAAGTTTGAAATAATAGATCTGCAAAATTTTTAAAAACTTAGTATCCCAAATTGCATAGTAGCTATTAGGTAATCAGTTCTTTTGAATAAAAAATTATTATGAACACCATTTCAATAATAAATTGAAAGCTTACTCAACAAAATCAATATTTGTTTTCGTTATATTCAATCGAAATATTTATTTATATTTTAAGTGCTTTATTGATAATTTGAATTCTTCAGGCTATCACAAAGGATTTCTTACTGAGATATTTCTGATTCGTCGTATTTGCGTTGATCATATCATATAATCATTCAAAGCAATTCAAAACAGTTTCTTTTAACACTTTCAACCGTATTATCTTTTTGTCTAACTGTGAGCCTTTCAAATTGATCACTGATTCACAAATTCCATGAATATTTTTGCAACATTTGCAAAAATACTAATGAAAAGAAAAACTTGTTGAAAATATTTTAAAGCATGGTATCGATTTAGTAAATTTATATACCGCACGACGAAATGATTGGTAATGTTGGGGATAATTTACTTACTTCTTATGCGTTTAGAAATTATTGTATGTTAAAAAAGTCGTAAACGAACGAAATTAAATGTACTTCTTCAACTTGAAGAATAAATAATACATTTTGATTCCTTCGTATTGTGTCTAAGAAGCATTCGCAACAAGTGAAGTTATACATAACACGAAAATTAATGATGCAAACAACGACGGCTCTTGGATTACTTCGTCGATTACCGGTCATCGAATACGTAATGCATTAATTTGCAAAGGCAAGTTCATAGATCTTGCGATGTTTAGGCTTTGCAGTTAATCGATTATCTCTTCGCTTACCATTCATAACTATGTCCTGCTCGGACGCTGACCACAATGAATGCACCAACGCCAATAAGAGATCAGTTTGATTTAAATAACATCGATTAGCCGTATTTCATGAAAACAACCTGATTCTCGATTAATAGATAATAATTTCCATTGCCATTTATCTCATTTTTATGAAACTTCCACCTGAGCAATTTAAAGTTCATCAATTTGAAAAAATAATAGCAAACGATCTAATTTACCGCGCTTGCCCTCTAAGCTAGACATCATAAAGTACATAGTTGTTGTACAACTGAGAAAATCCTATCCCTCATTAACGACCCAATTCCATTGCTTCACCTCATTCTTTCGATTACCTACTTTTCACTTCCTCCGGTGATTGTAATCCTTAAGATGCTTCCCTATTCTTTTTGGTGGTGTCGCATCAGGTGTCAGGGCAACACTTTTTAATAAGAGATTGCCTCCAACAAAACCATGTTGTTGTGTAGACACGCAAACTCGTGACAGAGGATTTTCCCGAACCTTTTTTCGCGTTTAAAATAAGCCATCATAATGAAAATTTATTCTCATTCCGGCTTGTGGTTCTGCTTGTTCAGCTAAGGTTGCAGGATAACGCTGGCTGGGTTATCAAGGAATGAAGTTTGCACGATTCAAAATAGCGTTGTCGACAATAAGAGATTGGAGTAGGTTACGTTTCGTGTTCCTATCGTCCTTCGTACCATGAAAGCATTCTGAATAATGATGATGAGCTGTTCTATTATTCGATTTTTCCGGTATTGACTTTTTGGGACATGGCACGCCGCTAAAAAAAGAGGTTGTCAACGATTCCATAGATGAAAGAAATATGAAAAAAAACTCTTTAGCGACGCGTGATCAGAACGTGGAGCACTATCAGATTATTAGCATTTATTGGTTTTTTTTCATTTCCAATCAGTTTTGCTTTGGAAATTCGGGTAATTCGTAATTTCCATCTTTCAGGTAAATATGATATTAATGAACTCAACAGTCAAGAAAAATGGGACTCTGGCGTACGGTATTACCTTGGGACATAAGAACCGAGTTCTAGTGATCTAGTGATGTATAAATCCAGGAAATGTATTGTTTTGCGCAGAGTACCCTTCTAAAGATAAAATATGCACGACAGCGCTCCTCTATGTGTGCCGAGTAACGTTCTCCAAGCACATGCTAAATGACTTCGAGCCGGCAAGCTCATTTAGGGTACTTGACTGTGAAGACGATCACATCCTTGAATTTTCTAATAAACTCTTGTAATACTATGCCGAACAAATCATAAAACAATGTTCCATGCGAAGATCTTAGTTGTCTTGCCTAAATATCCTTGGCAAAAACAAAGCTATAGAAGGATGTATGACTCTTTGCCGAACAATATGTCGACAACGGCTAGATTATAACACGTTCCAGAGTGGAACTTTGGAAAACTTCTCGAGAAAGTTGAACATGTTCACGGAAAAGACTAGGGAAAGTGTCGTTTTCCCGGTCGGTGCCATGTGTAATGTCCAAAGCGACTAGAGCCAGTGACAGTTTGGGAGATCAGGCGATGAAAGCGTCTAATTATTCATACTGTGAAAGTCTCAAGTTGGAAGCGAAGCGGAAGGAATGCTCCTTCATGGTTGGCCATGAATCTACGATGAGCTTCCAACAAGATAGCTTGAGTTAATTACAGTTCTTGCTCTGGTTGGTTTTTGCTGGCTTCGTTGTCCTGGCTTTTGAAACAGTGCTGCGATTTGCCTCAAATATTTCCGTCACAGCTTATTAGGAGCTAATTAGACATTTTCACACTACAAGTACTCTGGAGTTTTTTTCTCATGGATCGTTGATATTAAAATTTATGCTTGATTTTGAATAGATATAGTTTTTGCTTTAATGAGTGGGTCTTCGATTCATTTATTGCATTTTTCTTAATCATTTAAAAGTAGCCAAAAGAGTTTTAAACGTTGAGATATTGTATTCACATTAGTCCATTTAAATGGTACGACGTTTGCAATTGAATAGCAACTTATGGTATTTATTTATTTAGAATCAATTGTACAGACCAAAATTGTAAAAAGTCGTTGAACCAGGTTTCGAGTAATTGTTTGCGATGTAAGTCTCCTGTTGGAATTAATATGACAAAATCAATGAAACAACATTCAATCTTTCATGAAACATGTTCTATGTACTGAATTTGAAATGATGATGATGAAATTTTAATATTAACTAAAAGCTATTAAAAATTCGAGGATGGCAACCGAAAAACGTGCCTACAAAATTAATTGACGCAAAGCCTAGAACAAGATAGTCAAAGATATTAAATAACATAAAAAAGGAAAACAGAAGTCACAGACAATCTTCTGCGGCTTCTATTTTCCTCCTATCCTAAATTTTGGATTGAAATGGATTTTTTCCTACTTTTCATATTTTAATTTCATTTCTACGAGGCAAACTTCAATCACGGTTGTATAGCAGGGCACGTAAGTTTGCTTGCTTAAACTTATATGTTCTGACACTCATGTTCCAACGAGTTTTGAATATGTTATTTCCACATGGTAAACTGTACTACAAAATTTTAAAATTTATCTTCAAGTGGAACAAAACTTATACCCTTTGGGGAAGTTAACTTTTTTAACGTGTTGTTTGTTTGAAACGTTATGCAAACCAAAAATAGAAGACTTTCCAGATTAGTTGCAAGAACATATAAAAATGCCGCAGCAATTTACGTAGTGCAGATAACGATCCTGCAGGACGTTACTATATTCCACTCGTTGTCGGGCAGCAAATCTGAAAAAGCATTTATGTGAATTTAATTTGTTTATTGTTCTTCTGTGGGGATGAAAAGTGGCACGAAAGAGTGCATGATATTTACATAGGGGTGTTTGAATGTGTACTTAGAAATACAAGGGATGAGGTAATTTATGACATTTCATGGTTGAAATATTCACATTGAACCATGAAAGAACAATTATTAGGAAGAAAATTCAATTTAAGTTCCTTCAGTCCACATTTAAGAATTTCAGAAAAACAAACACAAACGTTTTTTCTCAGTTTATTTGAGAAGGGTTTATAAAGCTTCCTACAATTTCAAATGAACTTCATTCGATGCGTTCAAGGCTACAAGTCTGCAAGCAACATTGGAATGTTTTATATATAAAAGAATGTACTGATTACCCAAATGCTGACACATCTCCATAAATCAAGTTGGCGACACCGAAACACATCGTGCAAAAACTTCTTTCAATTTGCGGTTTCAAAGAGAGAATTTATCGTTTATCAACTATTGTCAGCAAGGTTTCTTGAAATTCATGATATTCTGGCAACCGATGAAAAGGAAAAAGAGGACAATGAACATTCGTTTGATCGATTTCATTGCTAACAATTGCCCTTTTGGCTTAGCGCACCCGCACCTAGCAAACATAACACACATTAGCCTAACAAAGCGAAAACATACAAAGATGCATGTAAGGATTGTAAGGGCTATGGATGGCAAGCAATCTGAATTTTTTCCTGAAAATGATAAAAAGAAGAGATAAATGGGATAAATGTGGTCTGTTGGTTTTTGTCGAAGTTAAAGCTAAAGTTGCTTCAGGCAAGATTACAGTAGTTTTTGAATTTTATTTGCAGGTCTTCAATGCTAAATTGGGTGCTGAAAATAGTTCTGGGTTAATTGTAGTGGAAACAATAGTTTTGAATTTCAACCCCTTTAAATGTTTATTCTTGTTAAAGTACAAAATAAATAAATTTAAATAAATTCGTCATGAAATCAGGTAAGCTCATTCACAATAAGCTCTTTCAAATAATTTGAAAAGAATTTTTTAGTCAGTAATGGGCTGCACCATTATTCCTAATGACTTCAAATAATCTTTTTTTTATGGATTCATACAAATTTTTATAAATACGTGGAGGAATATTAGCCCAAGATTCTTTTATTGCTTCTTCTAGCATTGCAACATTCTCATATTGTTTGCTATTATCGTAAATTTTCCTGGACAACCATCCCCAGAGATTTTCTATGATGTGAGGTTGAGCGAAAGTGATGGCCAATCCAAAACTGTGATGTCTTCTGCCTCAAACCAGATTTTAACACAACGAGCGGTATGAATGGGCGCCAGATGTTGTTGAAAAATTCAATCCATGCTTCCGAAGATTTCATCGAAATCGGCTGCAGCCGTTCGTAGTAGATCTACGTACGTTTTTGCGGTCTGTCTTCCTCTTAAAATTCTGATCTCTACAGGCCCTATATATGGGATGGCTCCCCATATCATAATTGAACCTGTTCTGCTGTGGTGGCGGGATAAATACTTCCTCTCCTCTCTCTTTTTTCTTCCGAATATCGTGGAAATAATATGAGCAGCCATCAGAATTAGAACCATCCAAAGAGAATTTTTTTCATTGGGAAATACTACTTTCTTCCACTCTTCATTCCAGCTGATATGGTTTCGTGCAAACTGCAACCGTGCTTGCTGATGTCTTTGCGTTAACGCTGGTTTTTTATTCAAACGGAGCCGTTTTATTGTTGGGCTTTCTTTTACTACGCTTCGTACTGTCCAGCCACGTGCAGAAGTTCCTGCTTGTTCACCAATGTTCCGTGCACTTGGCGTAGAGTTTGACGCTATCCTCAAAATTTGGCGCCATTCTCTCCCAGTGATTGCAGTTTTCATTTCTCCTTGGTAAGTTTTGCCGTAGTGTTCGGGATTCCGGAGAAAACGGCACACTGCTTTGGCGGTACGACCAACTTTTTCTGCTATTTGCCTTCTGGAATACCCTTCCTCCTTTAAGACTTTTATTTTTCCAATTTCTACCAAGTTCAACTGATTTTTTTTCATTTTTTAGATGTTATGTTAACTTTATCAAAACAAATTCTCACAGAAAAATAAAAGCATACTCACTGTAGGCAGTCCAAAATAGAATAACGTACCTAATCAGTTGCCCCGCTTTTATATGCACAATCTTAGATAAATGCATCCAGGTAAACGCTCGTCTGTGCGATTATTCTAGAAATTGCATTTTATGATTGGTGTTTCGATAGGCAATAAAACCATTATCGATTTGTTTTGGTATGTCTCCCCGACTTCTAGGAAACTCAAAATATTTGGGTGGACCTAATCAGTTGCTCGTCAGTGTATATAAGATTTTGAATAGCATAAAATTTTTGTATGGAAGAAAATCTGTACCTGTTGTCACTAAAGTTTAAAATATTCAACTACGACTAAATGGATTCCAGATAACATCAAATATGTTTCGATGATATTATCTAATTAAAATACTACACGCTCACGTTAACTCATATATAAACTTTCTGTTCGTTTCTTGGAATCTTCAAAATTACAAAGAAAATTATGAGAATTAAATAGAAATGCGCCTGTATTAAAAAGAATTCGTGGTCAAGTTACGAATGAAAAATGAAACAGCTTACATGTATTTGCCTTCAAAATTCGAAGATTTTTGTGGATTTAATATCTTTAAATTTAAATGTAGCTTGATAATATGTTTATGAGCTTGTTTTCTAATATGATTATGAAATTGGTATAACGGCGTAGCCAATGCAGACAGCATTTAGTTTTTCCTTCCTTTTATTTAATGTCTACGGTGTTTTCCCAACAGCTATGTTCAGAAGACATGTTTCGGATTGATGTGGAAATATATTGAGAAAATTCAGTGTAATCAAGTTGTTTTCCATGTAATTGCCACCAGGTTGAATTAGTGCTGAGGGTTTGGAAATCGATGATAAAGGCAAACAAGAAGATGCTGCAAAGATATAATCAAATTAAAGCACAATATACGGTGGCATTGAAAACGATTTCTCAGAAACGTATTGCTTTTACAATATCGACTGTGTGAGTGTAAATTGACTGTACTATCTAAAACTATTTGAAATTAATTTGAATTTCAGGGTTCAACTTTGCAGACTTGATGATAAAGCTGGCATCATTATATTTAACCACTAAAAGAAACATCATGATCATTCGACAACGTTTTGGTTTCCTTTACCTGAAATTTGCTGTAACTAAGCGCAAGTTTCTTCTAAGTTCACTCGTGGGTGACATTACATAAGGAAAACATTTTTTTTTCATGCAATATTTTCTCCGTATAATGTGTACTAGTGTTCAGTTTGTTATTTCCAATAAAAATTGTTTATTCCCAAGCATTCTGAAGGCCATCACCTAGACATATTTGGCCCGCCACTTGTATATAAAAAAAAGTCGATTGATTTGATTTAATGCAATAGTCATGATTTCAATTTGTATCTGAATTGAAATTTCAACACTTCAAGCGAGTGGGTGTTCGATGTCACACCATAAAATTAATGGGAAACCATCGAGACCTCGTCATAAATTTCCATATTTTTATGTTTTCTCGTTTTCACTTCATCGGCTCTTGTGGATGTATCAAATGGCAAAATCAAATTGAGTGGCCTCCAGCTATTCTGTTCTCACTAGGAAGGATATCGTAGAAACATACAATCCAATGATATTTCTCATTCCTTCAATGGGAGTAGGTGTGCGTTATGTAACGACAGCCCGTCACGACAGTTCAATTTGGTTCGTAATGATGAAAATATTTGATTATTTGAATAATATCTGGTTTGAAGTCTTGAAATAATTGCTCATTATACTGCTTGAGAATATTACCAAGGAAACAGAAAGATCGCTTGAAGCTACAGTGCAATAAACAGGTTTTGCGTATTTTCGTCTTCTTAATAGTATCATTAGTGTGTGCAGCATTTAGCACGAAGTATTGCTTGCTTTTCGTCTTTTACAAGTCCCAGTGTCTTTACCGCGACATTACCTGCTAATAGCCTGGTTTTCCACTGCGTGATAGGTTGTTGTTCAGTGGAAATAAAAACCCTCTTGATGCACTCTGTGTTAGTTGGAGAATGTTAGTCACAGTAACTATCCGGAAAATGCCACCAAACGTGTATCTTTGAAAGCTTCTTGAGAACAACGTGAGATTCATGAGTCAAGAGGCAATAGTAAAAATATCATTCGACAGAATAAGAGATTCAAGTTTTTACCATGATTCTTTGGTGCCTTCGTGCTGCTTCTGGAGCCTCATTCCGACGATGCCAAGTTCTCAACAACCTGAAAGCTTTACGCTTTCTTGTGCTGAGACACAAGATGACATACATGCCACAATGTGAATTAGCTAGTAGGAGTGTTACGCGCTGAAGCGGAAGGATATCATATGTCAAACCCCAATATTAGTAAACTGCGCGTTCTTCAAGATTGATGCTAAGTGGCGGTGTATGGTTTGTGTGCTGTAAAGGCTAGTTTAAGCAGCAATGTTTAATTTCACAGATCACAGGTTGGACTATGTAAACCTTCTCTAAGAAATTACCTTTCCATATGGCATTAAATAGAGGTTCGGGATTGATAATACGAAAACTCATAGTCTAAGAGCTAGTGGACTCGACAGCATACCTACTCATTTCCAAAAGCTCGAAATAAGCAAAATTGATAGTTCAGAGTTTTTCAATGAAGGTATGTTGAGTCTAGCCAATGAACGCGGTGAAGAGAAAGAGCAATGAGTCTTTAAACATGAAAATATGAAACTGGTGTATTTCAGTGACGGTGAATCTCACACAGAACCAAATTTGACGATGTCAGAATCCGAGATAGAGGACGAAGTGCAGGCCTTATTAATTGAAGAATATATCTTAAAAATGATATGTTTGCAATTAAAAACTGGTTTTCATTATCAATAAGACAAGACATAGAACTTGTTCAAAAACTTAGAAATTTTTCTAACAAGCTTTCTTAAACTTTTGCGGGTTCTTGATAAATAACCCTGTGCAACTTTGGAAATGAATGAAAGGCACTTTACGTGATTTTTACAAGGCGAAATCATGAATGATATCTCAAATGTCCGTTTGTCTATCGACATATATGCTAGATGTTCCTGATAAATCGTGGTGCGGAGTCTATTACCTTTAATTCAATAGCCCAGATGTACACCACACTAAGCCACATTTTCAGTTGTTTCAACGATAAGTTTAATTAATGTATTGGAATGAAGCTCCGAGCTTGTTACTAGCCAGAGTTCAATAAAAGACATATTTTTTGGTGAACTGTATTATTGATGATATCAGCCAAGGCTATATAACTCCTTCTGTGCTCATTTACAAATTTTTCTGCAGTCATGACTAGCTCTGAGATCTCTAAATCTTTCAAATGATTCAAGAACCCAAATTTATACCATGAACGACATTGATGCAAAAATGCAGAACTACTAGAAACTTCGCCTAGGATGGGAATCCGAAAATTTTGCATAGCCCAGTAAATTTAGTTTGACATTTCTCATCTGAATCTTATTTCCAAGCGGCTTTTACGAATTCTTCAGATCTCTTTCTTTTGGAATCCACCATTAAACTGATTAGCTATAGCGCTACCATTGCAAGCTTGCATTTTCGGATCTTGTAATAAATCTTATAAATTACTCTAACACATCGTTCTTAATTTTAGCATACGCTTTCCATCTTCTTTAAAAGTCTAGAAGTTTCTATCTGGGCGGTGAAGCCGTGGTAAACTCTGCCTTATCTTACCAAATTGTTATGTATGACAAAACATGCATTATTTTCAAGTGCCGGAAGTATTAAAAATTATAACAATAATAATTGACAGTACAACAGCCCTAATTGAGGCACAGACTTGAAATATTGCTAGAGTAACCATAACTACTTAATCAACGGAACACTAGGAAGTGTAGTGTCCAGCAACACACTTGTCTGTGACTATCACCCTTATTTGACTCAGGAACTTATTTACAGCTGAACGAATCGAACTGCAGCACCAAATCTCATTTTCGAATACTATTTGTCGTCTAGCAGTCTCGAACTCGATACTTCGTGCATAAGAAGCGCTTTAACCACGATGCCACCCAGAGTATAAAAAAGTTAATCGTGAGCCAAAAACGGTGCTAATTAGAGAGGGTGTTGAACGCCACAATTTATTGAACTTATTTACAGCTGAACGAATCGAACTGCAGCACCAAATCTCATTTTCGAATACTATTTGTCGTCTAGCACTCTCGAACTCGATACTTCGTGCATAAGAAGCGCTTTAACCACGATGCCACCCAGAGTATAAAAAAGTTAATCGTGAGCCAAAAACGGTGCTAATTAGAGAGGGTGTTGAACGCCACAATTTATTGTAATTTTGTTTGTTCAAAATTAATTTTAAGAATAATTTATTGCAAGTCGGTTGCAGTACCATTTTTTACAATCAGTGTAAATACATTGGCCGTAAATACAGCGTCCCGAAGGAAGACAAGTCACGCCAAATTATACGGTGAAAAAATTTCATTTTTCGTGTTTGAAGAGACTCATTTTTCCTCGGATACTTCGCACTATTCGGACAGACTAAAGATTCCTTCAATGAAAAGTTGTAAGCAATCATTTTTACATGTTTCCAGCTGCTTAGAAATGTTGCTGAAGAGTCCACTAAGTTTTTGACTGCTAGTTTCGTTGTTTAACTGACTCTAAGCTATCTTTCGCATTTGCATTCCCGAAAAGTCTGCCTAAATTAGTTCAATTCCACTTCAATACAACATTTGCCATACGAAAACACTATACACTCGATGATTTGAATTCTCATGCTGATTCCACAAATCGAATACGGAGTTTCATATTACGAAAGCGAGCGAAAGTTGAAGAAGTAATAAAATAACACACACATATTTCACAGAGTTATGAGAAGACTTGTAGCTTTGATTCTTTTTCGCACACAAGACAATATTTTACAATCTGCGCAATTATTAAAGACACTAAATATATTCAATGGCATTGTAAGGTTTGTGAAACCTAATATAAATTTAATGCTGTGGTTAAATGTAGTCGTCGTAGTATTTGTTCATGAAAGAAGGTCAATAGATGCTTTTGTGAGTTAAGTTTACGTCATCAGAAAAGAATAATTTCTTACAAATACTGAACAGGTCATAGCAATGGTTGTTTTCTTTCTAAACCTAAAGTTTTTGCTGGAAACGAAAACGAATCATTGATTGTATAAAATAAAAGAAGAGTCAAATGATAAAACACCAACATTATTTAAGATAAACTACATTGGTATTTCGTCGCTCAAGTAATTTGACCACAATATATGTTTATCTAGTCAATATTGATGACACATTAGATATGAACTTCCTTTCCTACAACGTTCTGTGTCGTTTAACCCAACATTAAAGTTTCAACTTTACGTTGATAATGAGCCTTGTGTAATCCTCAGGCATTACCTAAAAGGGAACATAAAGTGAAGTCAACGACGAAGCTGAATCGAATATATGCCACAGATTTTATATACATACGTATGTATGTGTATTCCGGATGAAATCTAAAGATTATTTTGCCATGACTTCATACTTTTCTGTTTGGGTACTAAACCGCATCGCAAAGAAAGAAACCTCTCTTTTTAGGTCGCTTTAAGTGGCATTAATGTTTGAAAAAAGCAGCCAAAGAAAATCGCGATATACACATACGAAAAAAATTCAGACTTTAACATTGGTTTCATTTGCATGGATGAAATTTCCTATGCTTACTTCATTAGATGAAAACTAAAACATATTTACCAGGTCTTTCATTCATTTGTTCAGCTCACATCCATGATATTTGAAAATTTGTAACGAAAATATCAATTAATATCTAAGGATCCTGGCTTGCTCTAAAGAAACAATTTGTTGTAATTATTTAAATGACTTCCTTCGAGAATCTTGTCGAAATTTTCTTATGAGCTTTATTTACGGAAATAGTTGAAGAAGTAAATTCCTGTTTATAATAGGAATTCTCTAACAAAATGTCAACATCTAACGGCATGGCCATTTGGGAAGATAATTAATTTGGGCTCAGTAGATGGGAACAGTTCATTTCAAATCTCTCTCACGTGCATATAGAATACATTTCTATATGTACACACACACACACACACATATATATATATATATATATATATATATATATATATATATATATATATATATATATAAATAAATGTGTGTGTATGTAAGGACACATTTACGAGTTTTCATGATAGACGATGCAACCAGCTTCTGTGATAAAAGGATGTATCCATTTGAACGTTACAAAGCTTTGATAGGAATAACAACGCACCATATAAACATATTCAATAAAATTACTAACCACAAAATTTCACATTTGCTCTAATTAAACTATGGAAAAGTAATTTTTCGATGGGGCGTTGGGAATGGGTTTTGAAAATATTAGTTTTTCAAATACAAAAAAACGTGACAGTTTTGTTGAATTTGATCTGGTTTTTAACATAAAAGCAACACCTTTAGAACGAAAATATTTTTAATAAAGAAATGATTTTATTTTAAAACCTGTAGTCTTCAATGAAAAAGGGTTGTAAAATAAAGTTTGGATAAAAATAATCATAGGAAAGTAGAAAAGACATAGATAAATTAAGATTGCCGTTTTTATATGGCTTCTGCATTTTTGTTCAGGACATTTCCTTTATAAACTGAAGCAGGAGAGTGTGTTTATATGGCGGTTTCACTGGCCTGGATATCTTTCATTGTCTAGATGACCAAGTGAAGCTTTATTACTTGGTATTCGTTGCAATGACCCAGACTTTTAGAGACTATCCAAATGGTGCTACAAAAATTAAATTTCAATTCACGGATTAGCTCCTAGTTTCCAAAATTTGTGGTTTTCCAAATAATGTTTCACGGCTAATACGATGCTTTTCCATGTTTCCAATTCAATGGGAGCCACTTATGAAGCAGGCTTACACTCTTAGTGCCCGTTTTGTTTCTCATGGTAATTCTTTGAATTGCTGTTGTACTTTTTTATTGAGACCAAGTGCTGTGATTGTCCTCAAAAAAACTGAACTGGATAATATTTGATTAGTACAATACTTAAGTACATACTGGAAAATCATGTGTGGAAATCAACCATTTTTTGAAGTCTAGATATGTCTTGTGTGAATCAGTCGAATGTAAATCAATTATTTGTGTTTTACGAAAACCTGGAACTTTCTTATAAATCACATAACTTATTTTAAAAGATCAGATACATATTTTTCAAAGAATATGGAATTCACAATTTGAACGTAGAATGGAGAAGATGTTGAAATCTTGAAAAATAATGCAGACCAAAATAATTAAACACCGATCAATTTCGAAGTTTGCTGAGGATACAACTATCAATCATAGAACAGTCCTATATTTCACGCGCACCAACTAATAGTTCCGGTATTCAGTGCTTTTTCCACTTGTGAAAATTCATCACTTGACTGACACCAATTTCAAATTTAAAAGGTCAAATAATTCATCGTTAGATATGTATCTACCATTTACATTCTAAACTTCTATAAAAAACCGATTTATTGCATCCAATGCGGTAGTAAACTTGAAAACCCTCAACAATAAGTATGACATCAAATGTTTACTGTACCCAATCACCACCCTTGTGTGTTGTATTTGAAATGTTTTAGACTTCTTATCACAACTTTAGATGTGCTGTAGAAATCTCTTCAATAGTTCAAATCATAGAAATCAATCTTACTCAACTAATAAAGTGTCGATGTAAGCAATAACCATAAAACCCATCTTCAGATTGAAATAATTTATCATAGAGATGGAGTTGAAAATAAAATTATTAGTCTTTCTCGTGTCTTATATCAGAATGGGACACCAATCTAATTTATCATTGACGACTTTTGTCCGTCTTTCATATCCTAATTATCGAATATCAGCACATAGCAAGCCAAGTCTCCTGAGGAGCTTCATAAATTATAACAAAATATTAAACCCCTAATTGCTTTGTCAATTTAACACCTTTCATGCTAATTGACTGCCAAGGCACATTTTGCTGGATACTTTTCCGGGTATCATTGAAATTTGTTCACGGGCTCAAAGATATATTTTATCTTTCCACATGGAAAATTTCCGGACGTCAACGCTAGCAAATGTAGCCCGAGAAGAAAATCCATTCGGCATCGCCCAGAAGTTCCTCCTTGGTCGTAATTTTCACTTCTCCATTTTCATTTTCTTAGAAGATGCTTGCGAATAGAAAATATTCGTTGCCGTTGGTGTCACCCAGACATCTGGATTTGTCTTCGTGCCAAGCGGGCATGAAGATGTGGGTTTAGTGTGTTTTAATAGAGGAACGACAAAAGAATCGTGGACAACGAATGTAAAGGATTTTTTCTTCTTTCGATTGCATGTCGCCCAACTGCCCTTATCAGAAGCAATTAATTCCAACGAGTGATCAAAGCTTTTAGATAAAGCCTATAAATTGCTTTAGCACCCAATTGCTGTGATAATGATGACGTTGTCGAAGAGAGTATTTTGGGCTTACGATAAAAAATAAGAATATGAACATGAAGAAAGTTTTGATGAGGGCAGCGTGTTGGGGACGGTTGCTCATTGAGAAAATGAAAGAAAATTAATAAGCTCACTTTTTTAAATTTGAATGGTTCTTTCGGGAACATGATCAAAGTGTCTTGTAATAATATTTTTAATTTTCGCTTGAATGGATTTCCCAAAAAGGATCTTCGTTTGCTTGTTAAATATCGAACTTTTATTTTAGGAGAAAAATTCTTTTCATATGTATGAGTTCGTCGAAAAACGATTGATAATTTTCGTTTGCGTGAACGTTAGGCGTGGGTTGTTTCAATTTAATTTCCATTCAATTAAAAGGTTGAAAATAGCAGATAAAATAGAGAGGTCAGTTTCTTTTACTTTTTTTCAGAGTAAATAATAAAAAGTGAATAGTGAGTAAATAATTATGTGAAAAACATTTGGTAGGGTCGCTAGTCAACTTGACCTGTTACGTTTAAAAGAAGAAGCCTTGAATAACATTCACCCAACGCGAAAATTACTCAAAGCTTAGATAAACTGTCCCAAGCGGCAATTGGTACCCACCACACCAACCTTTGAAATTATAAAACCATTCCTTGCGGCTCGTAGAGTATCGAAAATCGTGAGCAGAAAATTTTATGGCTGAATTGCCGCGTTCTGATTTCTTTTCAGCTTGGCGGCTTTCAGATCGATCCTGCTTCATTAAGCTTATGGTTAAAGAATGGTAGTGGTTATCCTAGCCATTTACTAATAAACTAGATACCAGAATGTTTCGGTGTGCTGGAAGGCGGCAAAATAAGTGGAGGACTCGATTGACGAGTCCGGACGCCATTTGAAATTGGAGCAAAGACGCGATTGGTGTATACGAGTGCCGGGCCGGGCCTAGCTTAAAGCTGAAATTTGTGAGATCTTAGTTTATCATTAGACTAGATATAAGACTGATATATATTTTGCTCTTCATAATTGTCTAAAGTTATTAATTTCCCAATAAAAAAGTCTCTGTAACCGAACCGATTTTTCAAATTGAATTTTTTAAACGTTTTGAAGTCTTCAAAGTATATTTAATTTTTTTTTTTGGAAAGAAGTCTTCATGTGTATATGTATGCATGGACGTAGGTAGAGGCGTGCGTGGTCACTTTTGGGCTCATGGTCAGAAACTTTCATAAGCAAACAATTTTTATAAAAATCAGATGCTCCCACCGAAACCATACGCAGTGGATGGAAGCCATCTAAGAAAATGTTATGATCAAGATTAACTCATTCCACATACAGTAATGAGTGTATATTATTGTTTTGTTTTATTTTCATTATTTCTATTATGATTACCATTTTTGATATGTATGTAGAAATCACTGAGAAGTTGTTTGCAAGACTTGTTTAAATTTTGAGTTACGTAGGTGCTTCTTTTGCCTTCTTCTCTCCTTAATAGCTTTTAGGAACGAAAGTGTGTTCCCAACGTATTCACTTTTTTGGAGGTCGAAAAAGAGGTTGTAACACATTTTGGAATCTTTCAGTTGTAATTGATGCAAAAAGGATCATAATTTGCCAACAATTTTTATAACAATTTTTCTCTTTGTTGCCTTTCTTCTAGTTAGCCTGCAAGTGAGAATTTAATTTCACTTTCTATTAGATGGTCGTCAGTTTCACCTGTATAATGTATAACATCGTTCCATATTCAATCGTGTTTTCCCTTTACTTAGTAGGTACCTAATGATTTTTGTAGGATCTAAATATTTTTTCTGTCATTGATAATGTAAAGTTAATAGCCTGGAAATTTCCTACCTTCAAACAGTTGATTTTAAAAAAAAATTTTTTTAGATTTTATTTAGGTGCAAATTTTCGAAAGAAACAAGATGATAGAAGTTATTCAGAAGAATTCAGGATATTATCATTTTTCCATATTATGTTATCTTCAAAAATGAATACAACTGCTAATTTAAGTTTCACAGTTTAGTCTCATCACTTTCTCATGGCTATTGTTTCAATGGGTTTATCAATGATCATTATTTGCATTTCAGTTTTGGAGTCAAGTGTCTTCTGGAATCAATTAAGTCTGAAGAAATTGTCGAGCAAACGATGGCTTTTCAACAGCTATACACGTTACTATCATAATTTTGCGTGTCGAAAAAAGTATCGATAAAAATCTTAGAAGGAAGCAAAACCGCTCAAGTCAAAACTTTTCCTCAAGTGACGAAAATTCATGTAGGAGCATTCAGGAAGCAAAAATCCAACTGAACATCAGAGAGTTTACTTGAATTTGGCTCCAGGTAAATAGTTTGTTAGCTTGCAAAGTTGATGCTTTAGGTGACAAGTTCATATATGAACAATAATACGACAAGACTGTATTGAAGTTTTCGTGAACATTTCCTCAAGTGTTCAGTATATTGATTTTCAAAGTTGGGTCTGGCGAAAGGAAGTAACAGTGCAGAATCGCAATTATGCAAATAATATTCTAGCATAGCTTCCACACATGCCATAGCCCTCAACATGTCTCGCATCTTGTTTTTATGCTAGAACACGTGTGTACATTCATATCTGTGACTTTTATTCACTGCCGCAAAAACGAACTAAAATATTTCCTTTTTTGAAATGTGTGTTTGCCAAGGTACATTTGCCTGACTTCAGGACAGGCTTTGCAAAAGAACGGGAAACAATGTCAACGTCGACATATGCTGTGAGCTAGTATGGTTTGACATTTATATCAGAATGTTGAGATCCTTGTATCTTTTTTGGAATAGTGTATCAAAAAATGTTGTTTTCTGAACAAAAACAATTTTTACTTGTGCGGAGATTCAACAAGAAAAGATTAATCTGACGAAGGCTATGCAATATGTGTTTTTATTCAACGTTTGCGGGATATTAGTCATTATAATATAGTAGAGTTTCTTGATTCTTTGTATCACGGGAATAATTATGCACAACATCATTTCATATGTAATATTGACTAATGAAAATTTTAAAATATGCTTAAAACAATTTTTTTTGAATTTGTGAACTTCTTTGCGAAATATGCTGGTTGGTCATTAAATAATATTTATTTCTGACTAAAGCACAGTTGCATTGAGATATTAACGATAACAAGTAATTTTATAAACAAAAAAATAAAATCAAAATTGATAAACATTTATAATACTGATATGTTATAACTTATAATGAGATAGCGTCGGTACGGTCTAATGAGATAGTGACACACAATGAGTAGCTCGTTGTGTCTGTCAGTTGAATTGTCATATGACGTTAGCACATGTTGTCCACAGCTGTGTCTGCCAATTGAACAGTCAAAGTTTGAAAACAAGTGCAAATAGAATTACTAACGTGCCGCGAAAAGCGCGATCAACTTACACAATAAATTAAAAGCACCGCTTTGGTAATTACCATAAAATTATTCGAAATTCATTATCAAAAGTCGAGTTGTCAAATAAAATCGCACCTAATTCACTGCCTACGCCCATATTCAATCAAACCAACCACCAAAAGTCTTACGTAATCAATGGACACTCTCGTAGATGATTCGATTAATATTAACTCATTCCAATTACTGTTGTGAATACCTCTCATTATTATTATTTAAAGTAGCATTATTATCGATAATATTTTTGTGTTCAATATTTTTAATATCTATGTAAATATTACTAGGAAGTTAACCGTGTGGACCTTAAGGGTCGCACCTCGCGGCTTGTTCTTAATGCTAACTAGGTCTATATGTGCTATACAATGAAATAGGGAAATAAAGGCTTTTAGGAAATATTACTTCAGCGAGAAATATTTATAAAAATCTTATCTACGCAACGTGAACTAAGCTTGAAAACATGAAGTTTTGAGAAGAAAGATTTCGATAGTTTTCATCATCAAAACATAGTCAATCGTTATTTTGAAGATTCATGGCGAAAAAAAGTATGATATCCATTCAACAACAACCTTTTAAATGAATTTCTGACCATGCGATATCAGTTAAAAAATATAGTTTTTTTTAAACAATCGTCATTTTTTTAATTATATAAGTACTTTTTGTATAGCCTACTAAAAATGTTAAACATAAAGGAAGAATATAAGTTATGTCCATCAATGATCTTGAAAATCAAAATAGCCTTAAATGCGTGAGAATTAATTAAAAAAACAAAAACATGGGCTTGCCGAAACTGTGAATGTAAGATTGATGTACGATTTGCATTTCTTCTTGAAATATGGAGATACACATTGTATATTAGATTTATAGTTGTCTATCCGTTTTCTTTAATCCAGAACTAATATGCAACTTTCAACTGAACTACCTTAAATATTATGAGCGGTGATCTTCAGATTGCAATATTACGGTTTAATTTCTGAGCAAGTTTCTTCACATGTGCAAGCTTTAATCACCAGACATTTTATCAATTATTCGATTAATTCAGTTGGCAATCATTCTGTTATCTATTATTTAGCCACCTGTAGACACAATTAACGAAATCATTACAAACTCAACAAGTTATCGCAGATTTGATTGACTGATAAGTAGACAGACTTATCAATCATAAAGTCAAGCAGGCTTTCATCTAGCTACTCTTATTCACTCGACTACATTGAAAATCGAATATTGACTTCATATTTTATTTTGGAAATCTATTTTACTGGAATGAGTGAAAGTGAGGTGAGCTAAGAAGGCATTCGATATTATTGAAAACTGCGTGTTTTCCTTTATTCTTTGAAAACAAAACAAAATTGAGCGGAAACAGAAGTGGATAGAAATGACAAATACGAAACAACGAAAACAAAAATTTACAAATATTCAATGTTACTTTCTTCAACAGTGAAACAAATTATTATATTTATATGATACTAAATGAATTTCGTCGAAAAATGCTTTAAAAAGGTTAAAATAGTGTAGTTTTCACTTGGAATTCACAGAAAATCTCTAAAAGCATTCTTGAAGATAGTTTGTGCAGCAACACTCCACTATATGTATTTAGTTTTAATTTTTCATTTTGTTAGAAAATGTTAATATTCATTTTCCGAATTTTCGACAACAATCCTTCATCATCAACTTTTTACTGGAAGTATACAAAAATTTAAGTCATGAAAATGAAAAATATATATCAAATAATATATATAGACATTGACTCATTTTCTACCGATGTGAAGCATTTTAAATTTATCTAAAAAATCTTGTAGTGTCGACACCTAGGTGGTGGAAGTGAAATTCTATACAAGATAATTCACAACATATGTATATAGCTGAAGAGTAACTGAACAAAATTGTGACATTAGATAAGTTTAAATCTTGTAGTGAGCTATCATTATCGTTTCTAAAATATATTTTGATACAGAGTACATCCATTAAATCTGTGGCCATGATTATTGTACATCGCCAATAACAAGATTTATTTGGTTCATGTATTTTAGAACAGAAACCTATTTTTAGATTTATTCTTTACTTTGAAAACTTTTGTAATATTCAAAAAAAGTGAAAATCTGTTTGTTATTTACTCTTTCACTTGAGATCAACTTTTCCAGGAAAAACCAACATTGTGTTCACTTTCAAAATTTGCGTAATCGATTCAATGAAGGTTAAAAATCCAGAGTTAATTCAAATGGCTGTGAAATTCAGCTACAAATAAAGTTAAGGGTAAATTCTTAGCAAAACAACTTACACAATTTTGAATGCTAAAAGCTGAGCATTATAGGTTTTTTTTATCAAATTTTGCATTGAAAATATACTCTGATAGTAAAGTGCTTATGTGAGATGCTCATACCAAATTTTCGGAGAGTTCCTTCATATTTTTTATTGAATTTCAAACTTGCTTGGCTAGGCGCGGACTATTTGAAAAATAGAAAAAATCCTTTTTTAAGGTTTTCACGTTGAAATCATGTTCATGCGGATTTTTCATATAACAAGCAGTTCTTTACATTAACTTCTGTTATTATTCAACCAGGATAAGTGGTAAAAAGTTAAAAAAGGTGGCCTTAAATTTCTAATTATTTAAAATAAGTAAAAATTTCAATAAAAACTAGAGGGTCTAAGCGCAAACTCAGATTTTACCGCCGACTAAAACTTCATTTCTAGTGATTTTGAGATGATGATTCGAGTGTGTGCCTTGCAAAATTGTTTCATTGGTAGATGGTTTTTAATACTTTCTTTGTTCTACTATTTATAATTTTTTCCCACAACACTACAACATAATATTTTTTGGGCGCGTTCTTAAATTCTATCCACTTACTAATATCCCTTGTTTGCGAACTGTTTTCAACTTCTAGATCTTATATTTACTTTTTATCCTAGTGTAGCCATAATAAAATGGATACTCTTAAAATGGCTTAAAAATGAAAACTTATTTTATTCATGTACCAGTTCATTACAAAATGTTGAAAAAAAATTAAAATTGTCCAAAATGATCGCTTCGTTTCTTGACTTTTGTGTGAAATTTGTTTAATCGTGCTGAGTCATGTCAGTGAAAAAACATCTTTTGAACAATTAACTGGAGAAACTAGGCACCTAGACAAAATTCCTGCCCGACTGTTCAGCACCAAGTTAGGCATTCCTTCAGGGTTTCATTAGGAAGTATACAAAATATCGCCCTACTCGAGAGATAAAAACATATATCAGTGATGAAGTACTGATTTTTCTCAATCTCTTTTGAAGTTCGCACTTTTCATAATTTTCCTGAGCTACACCAATTTAAGCTGTTGTATCAATTGCGTTTCGATAGTTTTCTTTCGGTCTCTAATTCTTTGAAAAGGAAACTTGGGACTAGTTGGAAACGGAAAAAATCAATCATTTCGGATGAATTGTCTCCTTTCAATCGCCCAGAATGTGTAGCTCAACCGCGATCCTTCTTGCAGTGTTTGTGAACTACCATGCAAACACCTATCACACTGCATTGTTACGTCGGTTTACCTGTACCAGTGCAATAACTTCACTAATGTGGGATATATAGTACAGTCAATTGGGAGTTTAGCGTGCATTTTCAAAAGGCAGAATTTTTTTTATTGCAATGTGTGTGGAATGCTATAATTAGCTTAAATTCAATTTCCTGGGATCCCCCATGATGGCGTTTGGGCTCCATCTTCAAAACAAAAGAAAGTGTGACACCCCCATATCTCCCAAACGGTGGCTTCTACAAGAAAGTTGTGTATGGCAAACTTGTGTAAAATATAATTTTTAGCAATTCGTCCATACATAACTTTTGCGTCGTGTCAATAATAAAAAACATACATTCCAAAAATCGTACCTAAAAAGGGGGAATAACTTTCGGGCTCCACAACCATTTTAATTTCACGTTTAACGCGAAACCTGTTGGGATACTTTTCTTAGATAATTTTGTCGCCAAACGCCATCATGGGGGATCCCAGGAAATTGAACTTAAGCTAATTATAGCATTCCACACGCATTGCAATAAAAAAAATTCTGCCTTTTGAAAATGCACGTTAAACTCCCAATTACTGTACTAATATGAATGTGAATGCTTCAAAAATTAAGAAAAACCCAAAGCGAAAAATTGTACATCAGTGTCGATATTTCAACCTTAGCTGCCAATATTGGAAAGCGTATGCTCAGTATGATGCTTTTTGAAGTGTGGCACAAATACGTGTTTCAGAATACTATTACTATCAGATCCAACGGAAAAAAATCATATAAACCATTCCTGTTTCCTTCGAATTATTTCGATAATGTTTTCTATTTTATCTGACGATTTTCTGACAAATTTCATCACTCATAAGCAGCCTAAGCTAATAAGAAATACATACAGCAATGCATGAATATGATTCATCCAGTCTTACATCAAAAGTTTTTTGATACGCGTTGGAAATTCCAATGTCATTCCTGCATGCAAAGTAAAGCCTTTTGGCTAGAAACACAGCCAAGATGTTCAACTGGAAACTGAAAGGCTAACTTTTTCCTCGTAATCTATGTTAATTTGATGTCTCACATCTCAACAAGAGATTGTTGGAATTACGCAGACTATAGAGCTTAAGAAAACTTTCCGCCTCGCTCTTAGGATTTATTCCCATTGTGTTTTACTTGGAGTGTGAGTAACGAAACTTATGTTCAATCTTTATATTGTGGGTGACTATTGATATGAATCAGAGTCGTTTGTATGCTTTGTTGGTATCAAGCACGGCAGAGTTGGCAAGGAGAAGAAATTACAAGAAAATCATTAGTTTTTCGTAAGAACCGAAAATTGTTTCATATTTTCTACTTCTTGATGTTCATTTGATAATGTCGAGAAACCAGAATTCCGATGATCTTCAGCAACAAATAATAATTGCCTTGTACATTTGATTTTCCTTAACTTTTCTTCGTAAGGAGCTATTCTAAAAGTCAAATTTCAAGACATTTCCAAATATTTGCAATGCTTATAAAGCCCCACCGTTGATATGACTCTCCCCTACAAACAAGTTGGCAGATAATATTTGAAATTCAAGGGCAGCAGCTAGCGTGGTTTCTTGTTATGTCGGCAGTGACTAGGACAAGGACGACGAATGCGAGCAGGGACAACTTTGCAACAGGATTTGCATAACGTCGAAAAGTTTTCCACTCTTTCAGTTACTTCCCCATTAGCAGATAAATCCAATATTCACTCAACTCGCAAGGTGCAAGGCAAGCACGAGCTGTGGACTTTGGGTGAAACGAGGGCCTGCCAAGGTGTTGGGCGCCGTCAACGTCTACCAAAATCTTAGACACCTGCCAGATAACTTTACCGCCAAGAAGAAAGCGTACAGCCGCGGCGTGATTACATCCCTCAATTGCCAATTGCCACGAGTGAATTAACAAGAAATGTCCGCCCGCCTGGTAAATCGGGAAGTTTGTCGACATTGGGTGGTAGTCCCATTCAAAAGCGTTCAGAACTCAACGGATTCAGACGTCGGCGGAAGTAAGCAGAGGTCCTGAGGGTGGTAGGTGATGGATGCTAGTTTGCGCAAAGCATGGCTGCGTGCATATTCGGAACTCACCACTTTGCACGAGTGCGAACGATGCACGATGGCGATATCGTATCGAGATTATCATGGCGGGCAATTCCATTATCCTTGCACTTATCACAGTCATGTGAGAGTAGATGGTTGCACAGAGTTGCATTTATGGAAAAATAGGATGTAATATTTCGAAAATCAGATTGGGGAGTTTCAACTGTTCCTTCTGCAATTATCAGAGCTCAAATGGTGTCTATAAAATCTTTTATTCCTTAGAATTGAGTTTGTTGAATGTCTTCAGACAGGAATGGCATAATTTCCGTATTACGCTTCCAAACGAGAATGCGTTGTCTAGCCACGTGTATAGAAAATCAAACATGAATCATGTTTCAAATGGCCGGAAACTTTCAAGAATCTCATTCTCATTCATTATTTTATTCGTAGAAGCCATATTTTGTCGAAAAGTAAAAACAAAGCTAAGAACGTTCAAAATATGCCATTGTACAGATTAAATTCTGTATAATGTATATTATAATCTGCAAGTCCCTCTCGTATAACTAGGACTGATTTTCATCTTTGAAGGATTCTAAATCTGCGTTGAAAAAGTAAGACAGTATCTTCAGACAAAAAACCGCATAGCTGACCTATAGATCATAGACGTCAAATATAACACCAACAGTTCGATAAACACATAATGAGCTATCATTGATTATGTATCATTTGGACAGATGTGAAAAGTGACGTCTGAAAACGAATAAATACTGAAAACTAATAACAAAAACATATGTTCACATGTATCTTATCAGACAAGCTATTCATTCAAATCAATTTCGTGCAATCTAATTATTTATTTGTTTAAGATTAATAATACGTCACAGATTTGTCTGATTGTTAATCAGCGAAAATTTTTAATGATTATTGTGTAATGTTTGACAAAAAATTTCTAGGCATTATTTGATCCACGATTCTCTTGAGTAATCATAGTGCAGAGAAGATAAGTTTTCCTTGATTTGTTTGAAACCTTTATCGTAACATGTGAATAAAACGATTTTCCAATTGAAATGAAAATATATGACAAGCTGCCAGATATAACCGTTCAGTAATATTTGCATAAATATTATAAATATTGAGATAACGATAATGAAAATAATAGTCCTCTAAATAATAATAATACGAAAAGAAATAATTACAGTAAGTGACATGAGTTAATGGTAATCGTATAATCTTAAGGAGCGTCAATTAATTATGTCTGGTTTTTGTCTAACGAAATCGTTAAAAGGGAAACGGGGGTACCAAACGTTTTACGTATTTCATCATCGAAAATTTTAGCAAATTGAGATTTAAGAGTTATTAAATGTGGTTTTAAGCTTCCCAGTTCCCTATGGGAAGTTATTGTAATGAGGTGGATATTACGAATCCCAAATTTTGACATATCTTCACGTTTTAAGGTCACTAGAATCCAAATCCAACGTTTTTAGAGAAATGTCTGTGTGTGTACGTACGTATGTGCGGATGTACGTATGTGCGGATGTGCGTATGTTCGTTCGGAATTATTTTTCGTCTCGATTATCTCGAGAACCAAAGATCCCATTGACGTGGTGACCTGGTTTCATTCGACGCGTAATTACGTAACTTAAACTGAACGACTTTTCAGCAAAATCGGTTAAGCCGTTTTTTATTTAGGATGAAAAAACTGAAAAAACGACTAAAAATTGCGTATTTTGAAACTGTTGAAACGCAAAATTAATTCGTGCAGATCCCAAATAACTTCATAGTAATATTATTATTATTGTGTGTTTTAGTAAAATTTTGATCAATTTTGTAAAAAAATGTTATTTAAAAACAAATCAAGATTAATTTATAGAACTCCAAACTTATATTGTCAGGTTTGGTATGTGTGACGCTAGTGCAGATAATAATTGGATATTGTTATAAATAATTTAATATTGTTAATAACAATCAAATATTATTAGTTGTAATTTGATATTGTAAATATGAACACAATTATAACTATTCAGTAACGATCAAACAGTCGTAATAACGAATGATTTTTATTAAGAATAATTAATTACCCTCAATAATGGTTGTGGGTTCCGGGGCCGAGATGGAGGACGAGGAGGAGGCAAGGAGGACGACGAAGAGGTGCACGATGACAAGGACGAGGATGAGAACAAGGACGAGGTTGCCGAGGCTTTGTAGAGTACGACCAGGTGGGGAAGGCGTCTTCCTCTACCAAAGCTTTTATGGTTAGCTAAAAATAAATAAAAACTATAAAAATAATTATAATAATCTAGAAAAATAATTATTAATAATAGTGATTATTAATAATAGTAATTAATAATAAAACCAAATTATAGCTTTTTTATTCACCCTGCTGGGAAGTTACTCGTGTGGGCCTCAAGGGTCGCACTTAGACCAAATTTTTAATTCTGAGTCGACTGAACTAGATTTTGTCGCATGATGACCATTTATCGTATTTGCGCTACCATTAGCAATGCAAAGACATTGTATTCGCGCGATTTCGCCATTTCAGGAAGACTAATAGCCTATTAAGCAGTGTAAATACACTGCCTCGAAAATACTTATTTATGATTGACGCACTTCAAAATGCATCGGATCGCGTACGTACACTGAGATGGTTTCGTTTGTCAGATACCTATGGTCAACAGTTGCGGTTTCAAGATGATAGATGGCACAATATTTATAATAGCTCTAATAAATGAAGGTCATCTCAGGAATGTCATTGATCTTCCTGAAAACTAAAGGATAAGTCGATGAAAATATTTTTGAAGCAGTTCTTTCCATGTATTTGTGTATTTGTTTGAATTCAATTTATTTTTCCTGCTATGTTTTGATGAATGATTTTGTCCAAATGACGTTCAGGAACTAATTTCAAATAAAAAATACGCAGTTTTGGATCCAATAATCAAAATCACGAATATAACCAAAGCTTTGTAGTTTTGTGACAGTGTAAATAATCTAAAACAATCATTTCTTGTTTTGTAGGTGCTCTCAAAACAACATATGATATGCAGAAGCAATTTTATGTTTGATTACATGTGAAAAATATAAAATCTTACTTAAAGTAGAGGAAGAAATACCTGGAACTTTAAAGAACCTTACAATAAATGAACTCAAAAATTGGGCAAATGATTCTTGCGTAATAAATGAATGCTCTGTTATTCATTATAAATAGTCATTGTTTATTGTGTTTACATGCACAGTTTTTAAAAGTAAGAAAGACTATGATGAACTGATGACTTTTCAAAACATCTAATTTTCAATGCGTTCATTACCAGAATTGCAAATTAGTCATACATTTTTTTCATAAGAAACGATTTAATTTCCAGCAGCTCTTTTATTAAATTAGCAAAAAATATGTGCACCTAATTTATTGAAAATTAAACCGAATCATTTAAATTATAATCCGCATTGATCGATACCATAACAGCGTAAAGTAAATTATTATTATTTTATATATTATATATTATTATTCGTTTCATTGGTTTTTTTGATTAGAGCTGTAATAGCGTCTGATTTTTATAATCATCATTTGCTAAAAATGCAAACCAAATGGAGAAAAGGTACCTTTATACCTAATTTCCTACCCTATTTGTACACACAGAAAATAGCTATGATGAAAATGCAAAAAGTAAAGATCAAACTGCATTTTAATTTTTTTGGATTTGTTGTGTTTTGAATGTAACTTCCTCAATTAGTCTTAGCCAAAATTATGTTTGCTCAACAATCAAAGATATTTAGAAGGTTTTCTTCAATTCACGGTTTTAAATGCGATTATCTGTTTAAAGATTCACATACGGATTTTTCCCAAAAATTGGAATATGCAATGGTAAGAAATTAATTATATATCCGACAAAGTTTATCAACAATGAAAATATGATTTAATATTTCCAAGTACAGACTGATTTGCAGTTTCACTTCTGCATAAAAAATTCTAATGGACGAAAAATGCGTATGTGAGATTTCTTTAATATGATATTAATCAATACTATGTTCCATCTCATCGACATAAAAGGATAATAAAACGCTACGTATGGAGATTTAACAAAAACTAACAATTATTTGATCAGAAACTCCTTACGAAGATAGACGCCAAGCACAGCTTACTATCCAAGGTAGTCGTGTATGTAATTTTAATGTTAAAAATCATCATCATCCATTCATTCATATGTTAACTAAGTATTTAATAGGTTTTCACGTTCTGGCTTCCATGTATCTTTAAATACATTTCGTTTAAGATTCTTTGTCCTTATAAATTGAAATGGAACCATATCCACTAGTTTTAGTTTCGTATACTCGAGTCCAGCCCTGCTGAGGACAATGTCCTAATCGTTTGTTCTTCTTATCAGGATATACACAAAAGTGGTGAACATGCGCCGTCAGCCAGGACTTCCCCAATTGGGAATCGGTAGCGGCTTCTTTGCCAGTAACCCCAACGGCCGCGAAGAACCAGTTGTTGAGTGAACTTTGGGGCGCGAGCACGGTGATGCTGTACTTGTTCTAGAGAAGAGTCCTGAAGTGTGCATCCCATTTCTCTCTCCTTTTACATACACATACATCACAAGCACCAGACAAGATATCATCATCGTTGTAATCATCAACATCATCACCACAGCCTTCATCACCGGCAGTATCGTCCTCTCCATCATCTGTGCCGAAACATCAGCCGATCCACCCAGCCACCCAACAAAATCCTTTCACCCCGTTACAAGGTGGCTGTGCGAGACAGGAAGGTAGTCGAGGGCGAACCGCCAAAAAGTTCAGTTCAGATCAGTCGGTCCAAGGTTCTAGGTGATAAGTTGGCAATTCAAAGTGCAGTGCTGTTGTGAGTCCTGCGGATATGAAGTGGAAAATTTGATTAGCAACAAGGAAAAGTGTGAAAATGATTTGATTAGAAAAAAATCAATCCAACTTTATGTTTTGGATGTGTTAGCCTGGCGATTCCAGTGTTTTGATAGTTTACAAAAAGGAATGTGATTATCAAAGAAATCAACGACACTATCATGTTATGAATTCACTTAAATGCATAGCGGAACGTCCTAGTGAGCAGAAGGAGCAATGAATGAACGATATATGAGATAGTTATTCGATTCAAGTGATTTTGGGCTGCAGGCAAGCACTGCCAGATTGGGCAAGGCGAATAGTGTGCGGTTCTGTGAAGTGCCGGAAAGTGATTTGTATTTGCTCCCAGTCCTAGGATAGGTCGATTAGCTCGGATATATCAGCCCTTGCTTCGAATTCAGCGAACAAACAAAACATGTGGATTAGCAGTCATGTAGTGGTAGCTGCAATCGTTTTGTTTTTCATCGGTATGGATTTAAGTCTTATTGACCTTTAAATGATACTGAATAAATTTTCAGCTTTCGAATTCCAAACATTTAATTCTACATATGAATCCAAAAAAATTAAAAAAAAAAACAATTGAAGAAACTCCTCCGAGCTCAACCGCAACTAAATAAAGAAGTGAATTTTTTCATAGATTTTTTTTTGTGCAGCATTTCATTATTTGAATTGTATTTTGAGGAAGGTAGGAGCGGAAGGAAGTGTACAGAATAGATACAATTTCTTATTGCAAGTTATTGGCGAGTTGTTTGGTTGGATATTAAAAAAAATCCTGACTCGTGTTTGCAAGAATCAAATGTATCAATTAGTAAACATGCAGTAATTTTACTCATGAATAAAAATATTTTGTGCAAACAAATGCCGTTAATGAATTAATACTTATCAGTTTACAAACCAAATTAAATTGCATGAATGAAAAATGATTTGAGATGAATGATGTAGTATTATATTTTAGTTGTTTTTTGTTGATTCTCAACACAATACACTTCGCAGTGATTCAGACCTTTTTTATGCCAAAGTGAATAATTTGGTGATATAAATTACAAAATAATTGCATCGAAGATGTTTGAATATTCTTCAAACCAAGTATTAAGTATATTTTTTGCCCAAACATCCGAACATTTTTTATTTCACATGTCAAGCTTTAAGTGCCACATATAAAATCTACTTGAATCCAGTGTATCTATTTGCAGTAAGCTTCCTTGCATTGACCGCCATCCGTAGATGGCGTGTATTTAATTACTACCAAATGTAATCATTTTCAAATTTTCATCGAAATCAGAAGAGCCCATTATGGTATTATTATTATTGGTATTTTTATTTTATTTTACTTCAGGGAAATAAATTTCCTTTGTAGCAAAACTATTTTGGCGCTAGCCAAGTTTTACTAGAAAATAAAATGGAGTCTTTGTTGCCGTAAAAATGTAAGTGAAAGCTTGTTTATAAGCAATTCGAAAGTTTTACGTGGCTTACCGAGATAAAATACTAATTCGGTGTGAGAATAATTTATTCGAAATTTATTAAAGAGTAGAAAATTAGCTGGAAACATTTTTTTCACAATAGTGTCGGAATCTATCAAGTCAATCGGAGGAACACGAATTGTGTTGAATTGTTTGACCAGTAGAAGAACTGTAGAGATCAAATCACAATCACTAAGAGATCAAAAACTGAAAAACAAGCCACGGCATATTTTCTCTTCGAAAAGTTTTATTTTGCGGTTGCTTGGATTTTAATAAATATTTTATTCTCACATTTTGGGGCTCGATTGGGACATGGATACGAGATTAACAACGTTATTTTTTTGGGATTATATTCCGTAGCTAATTTCGGGATTATGGTTCAACCCAGTTAATTAATAATATGTTGACCTTGCTGCAAAAAGATTTAAACGAATTTGGAAACAACGATGAATCGAAGGAAGACGCTTGCTCAGATGAGGATAACGACACCATTGGTAGAAACCAAAACGATAAAGAATCAATGTGAGAATGGGTTTTTTTACGAATTGAAAAGCAATGAATTGAATTTGACCAGAGGTCAAACGACGAAGATGCGCCGAAGACTGAAGCTGCAAGAAAAAATGATAAATCAAAACCGGGCAAAAAAGGTAAAACAGCAAAACCAGAAGAAAGACAGATTGAAAGAGATCAAAGACGAAGAAATAAGCAGAACAGATCCGAGACGCCTAACGACGAAGTCAAGTCAAAAATGGATACAAAAAGGGATCCATGGAGATCATTGATGAAAACAGGAGAAAGATGGATCTAAAAATATCAAAGACAACAAGAAAAAAAAGTCGAATCTAGGCGAAAACAGAAAAAAGATGGATCCAAGGAGATCAAAGACTGGAAAATGAGAAAATCTGATCTGAGGAGTTTGAAGAGAAAATGGAGTAAGAGATCAAAAACGAGAAAAAAGTATGAGAAGGCGGATAAGAAGAAATATGAAAAAGGTGACAGACGTCTCAACATTAAAAAAGGAAAAGGAGGAAATAAAAATGAAAATCATTGTTAAAAACAAAATTGAAGATGATCTCAGACATTCGAATCGAATGATGAGCAGGATGGCCAAGTTGTGGGAGTCTATCAAGTCAGTCTTGAGACAACAAATTGGATTGAACCTTTGGTGGAGAGGAGAGCTGTGGGCGATTCACTAGGCTTTCGATTCATGCATTATTTGGGATTAGAATTCACGTCTTTTCAATAAAAGCTTGTTAATGAAAAGCATCAAAAAAAAATTCGGAATGTTTTCAGTATAAAATGTTATATAACAGAATTGAAACATCATGAAATTATGTGAATTCAAAATCAAATGATGGTGGTGGATATCTCAGGAACGTTGAATATTTAATTGAGCGATTTCAGCAGGCTCGTGTGGGTTTTTGGAACCCTAAACGAAAGAATATATTTAACTTAAAAAATGTTTCTAATTCCAACAAGTCCATGGAAAGTGCATTATTACGTTTGAATTCTAGAAAATCTTTTTCATTTGATAGTATTTATCTATCGCAAGATTGTTTTTTGGTTACTCAAGTCACCGATGGTTTTCAAAGTAGCTATCTCCAATATTGTTACTTTAATATTTTCATGAATAACTTCCACTTCTGAAAAAAATCTAGGTATATTATTTTGACACACGAAATCCCCGTTAATTATAATCAATCACTGAAAGGCCAGTAAGGGCTTTCTTGAAACCTTTTTCAACCATACGACCACGAGAAGCACAATAATGAAAATTAGGTTTCGGTAAGTTTAGGAAGAAAATTATATTCTTTAAACAATGTGAATCAAACTATAATGCATAAAAAATTTATATTTGATTTTCATGTAATTAATTTTACGCAGCTCAAAAAAAGTTTTGTAGAATTCGGGATGACGTAAATAAGCTCCAAACATTTTATTAGGTTTTAGTAAGGTTTTTATCACATAGCTAATGCCTTTCTCTCTAACCATTTTTTTGTAGGCGATGTATTTTGTAAAAGGCGATGTATAGCTGTATTGTTTCACAAATTCGCTCAAAATTTTCATTAATGTCGGCTTTTTGAAATATTGCTTCGTTCCTTGAAAACTCGCAATAATAGGCAGGACATTTAAAATGCAGTAAGGTCCTTTGAATTTTTTTTCATATTTTGTCCAATGTTGTGTTGGGAAGAACGTTGCATTCGTGAAATAAGATGAAATATTCGCTCATGTTGCATTCATCAACAATTAAATCATAGCCCACGCAATACGATGCTTATTTGTGACAAAATTAAACAGAGGGCTAGGGGAGCAGAAACTGAAAGCAAGCATAGATAGTTTTTCTCCACGAAAATTGTCTTTTTGCGTTTGATTGGGCGTTTTATTAATAAAACGTATAGGATTTTTATAATCCAATTCTAATTTGTTAATTAAACGGACATGATAAACGAAACTGAATTGCCTAACAACACTAGAAAGTGATGTATGTATAAGCAAAATAAATTGTGATATTGATTTTAATTTCTATTATCTGATGCTTTCAATAAATTAAACAGTAGGTATGAAATAAAACGCATCACTGTAGGCTGATGTTCTCATACCTAGAGGTGGCGTTAGGTAAGGTGGTCACACAAATGTACGCTGTTGGAATCATAGTACCATTGCATTTAATTAACAAAAAAAATACGACACCTACTACTTAAAAATACGACTACGTTCCGCCACTCAAAATACAATACGATTTAGTAATAAACCACAAGACTTAGAACACTGGATTCCAATGATTTTAATGAATCCAAGACAAACAGAACGATCTGGCAGCACAATAATCAACCACTGCGTCTGTTTTACAATTATTTCGTTCTAAGAAACACCATATTTATTGATTCAGAGTTTCGTTAAATGGTAAGCAATGTTTTCTGTTTCGTAAAAATAAATTCGATCGATCGCGATTGTGAAAGAAGTCAGGTGGTTAAAAGAAAAAATATCTAAATCTTATGATTCAATGAGAGTTTTTAAACTGAATGCTCCATTAAAGCATAAGAGAGAGTGACGTTAGGAATGTGGAACCAAAATAACAATTGTTCGAAGGTCAACGATTTTATCGTCAATCCATTTTGAAAGCGTTTGCAAGTACTTTACTTCCAAACCAAAGATTTTTATAAATGAAGATCAGATTTAAAAATATTTAAACAAAAATATGATTTTATGCAGTTCTTTTATAGAATGTACAAAATTTATTAAAATTTTGACCAAATAATAAAAATGATAATATAATTTGGTCGATTCTGCAGCCACGTGATTAAGGTGATTGAAATTATGTAGTATCATTGGTATAAACCCTTCACTCACTGTGAATCTCAGTATATTATGAATGGCTGCATATTAAGACTTCTCTGCAATTAAAAGCTTTGTTGTCTTTTAAACTAAAAATTCTATGTAACATCTATTTTTGTACAACATTGATCACTAGAAATGTCAATTGAGTTGTTTATTTTTTGGAAAGAAATATATTTTGTGGTTTTTCATTCAAATAAAAAAACGTTTTTATTAATTTTGATAAAACTTACGATGAAATCATGAAATTATAAACGAGCATCAACTGCGATCTTGACAAAGTCAATACAATATATTGTTCTTGAAACATCGTGCATGACAGAAATTATCTTGCATGTGTAAAAACAAAAAAAAACTTTTGCACCCAGTTTTATCAGAATTAATCAAAGACTTTTGTTTCCGTACACACACATACACTTTTCAAGAAATATTTCCACATGGTCCTGAAACCGATATTCGGTCCAATTACAATAATCTTCCTTCATAAAGGGAAATTAATGAAAGGCACTGGAAAGGCATTTTAGAGATATTGATAGTTTTTGTTCAGTGTTTAGTTTCTTATAGTTTCACTGGCAAGGATAGATGGATAATTTAGTAAATTGTACAGCTTGGTTTTGCTTGGGCTTGTATTTGGGTTTTCAACAATGCATTGCAAAAACTAAAAATTTCCATAAGGAATCTAAACATTTCCTTTGACAGTCGAGCTGCTTTTTAATCTTATCCAACGTGGATACTTCATCAAAAATTGTAATGAAATGTCGCATAAATGTCGAACGTGATATTGCTTCACTACGAAGTGATCCCATGCTGGGTACTGGGGCATAGTGATATACCGGAAGTTGCGAAGCCGATGCCCTAGCAAGTGCTGGCACTGAGCTCCAGGATTATACACTTGCACCCCAAGTAGGTCATCCTCTGGCCTCCATGAAGCTAGAATTCAAACAGCATTAAATGGAGGCAAATAGGGCCAGGCTTGTGGAAGATACATGTAGGACAACTAGGCAAACTTGGCACGCACTAAGCACAGAACGCACTAAGCAGCTCCTCAACACGATCCGTGAAACAATAATCATCATATCCGTGCTGACGGGGCATTGTCTGATTGGCAAACATACAAAAATATTGGGTGTTGCTTTCAACAAAGAAGAGGAAGAAGCGATCCAACATTTTCTGAGCGGATGCCCAGCACTTTCCAGGAAACGCATGCAAACTCTATGCGCACCCTTCCTGAATAGCTCTACGGAAGTATCTAATTTAAACATAACATCTAATTTAAATATAAGCTGCATAGCCATTTTCATACAAATTGCGTCGGATGGACACCCAAAATAAGTTCGTTGAGTTAATAAAAAATCAATCACTATTAACTTATTCTGGACAATATTCCAGATGTTTTTTACTATTTAGAAAATCAAAGAAAATTTTACTGGTACTACTATACGTTGGAATAAATGGGCATAACATTTTAAAGAAATGCAATGGTCAAGGACAGCGCAAATATACGCCAATATACGCTATGTAAAAAATGATTTTCAAAAAAGACTTATTGACCCAGGTTTAATTTTTTTTTGGCTCGCATAGAATCACAGTTTGAAATTGCTCATAGGAGCTTGCAATCTCGTAAAAATAAATGTTATTATAATAATAGAACTTATGATTGCTACGAAAAAATTTAAAATCTTGAAAATAAAACGAGAGAAAAAGCAGTTTGAGAATGAATTAGAGGATAACGTTCCAGAAGTATAACCGAACGAGTATTTAAAAATTAGCCACTTTTAGGTGGACATAGAGACAGTGCAAGGAAGCTGATAGCTTCGTTTCAGAGCACCATGCAAGCTATGGCGACGAAAAAGGGGTAAAGTCCGTAGTCGTCTGTGAAGATGACCTGCTTTAGGTGTAAGACAAGTAAGCTCTTAGGAGTGAGCTATAAACTTTTGAATGGAACTACTCTATCTCTAAAAAATCGGTGTGGCTCCGGAAATAGTTTAGAAAGTATCCATCTCCAAAAGGCACAAGGGACCAAATCAGTCTAAGTGAATTGGAAGCCATTTAGCTTAGCATGCTTTTAACTAGATCATATTTAACATTATAAGGTTTCGTCGACTAAAATCATGCAACTAATTTACTCTAGAAATTTTAACCACTTCATCACTTCAGGTCAGCTTTGTCGATAATTTTTTGTGCTTTGTAACATCTGAACCTATGATGTCGAGCGACGGTATCTTTGTATTTTGGGATTTGTATTTTATAAATCCTTGGAAATAATGAAACTTCACCGATTTTGTTGCTTCGAAAACATCTTATCAGAAGCAAAACTCAGAGACAGGTTCAATTTTTAATTTTTCAAACAATTTTATGCAGTATTTGAAATATTTAGAATGCATGAAATTTATAAAATGCATAGAAATTGGCTTTATATGTTAAGTAGATACTAGCTAGTATTAGAAAATTGAAAAAAAAATCGTAATAAAAAGCTTAAAACTGATTTGTAAATTTGAGTTAGAATCGATTTTAGTGTGAGATTCGCGAGTAAAATTGATTACAAATGCTTCCACTCATTGGACAAAACCTGTGTCATTGTATTTTTGTGTCGAAAAGTTTTGTTTGAAAAACATGAAACTCTTTGAAATCCTATATGCCCGTAGTTACTTATTTGAGCTGTTTACTTCAGCCTTCTATCATATTTTCATCAGACTTATTTCAATTGATATATAACAAAAAAATTCAAATTTAAACACGAGCATATTTTCATAAGTAAAGCGGATTTTTCCAACTCAGACAATTTCATTTCCACTACATTTTTCATTAAAAACCCATGAACGGGACACAAGCTTTTCTTTACCCGCTGTGAAATTACCATATTTTCTCGAAAATTTAGTGTGCTTATGCAAGTTATCGCTGGAATACCCCTTTAATGTGCACAAGATTTTCAGCGAAATAAAAGGCGTTTGAGCATAAGCCCGGTGCGAAGTTTTTCAACACCTTCAATTATGATGGCATGAAGGACTACGGCGGGTCATTTTCAAGTTGTTCACTCAGCATGCTACATTGAATTAAGCGAAAAGTTTTCTCCTCTATATGAAAATTAGGCTTTGCAGAGGACACATCGGAAGAAGCACAAACGGCAGTTTCCTCCGTCTATATTAAAATAGTTGATTCCCTAGAGAAATTACACGGGAGTGGATGCGAAGGATTACCTTTTCAACATATCGAAAGCATGCGTAGGGAAGTAGCGCGTGCCTTCGGTCATATTGAATGTGATGTGTCAGGCTGGAGTAACAACTCTGAAATGGCTTTAAAGTCCGTTGATTTTTGGTAACACTCTAATGAAATGTACGTTTGCATTAAAAAGGCTTAATTTCATTGATTATTGCGAATTATTGTGAATGCAAAAGGTTTTCGAATTTTGAAAACTATTTTTTGCATGATACAATCAATTCCTTAGAGATTTGTAGCACATTTTTGCCCAAAAAACGACATTCGTGACGCAAAGAGTTGAGTTAACCTATCTCGTCAGTCCCATAAGTGAGGATGCTTCTACCTGACAACAATAACAACGTCATGGTAACAGCAATATGTATTTTTTAGTATCCGCATCCTTACTTTATATTATGTATATGCTTTCAATGCACTATTTTCGCTATCGCTGTGTGTAAGGATAAAACATGGAGAAGTTATTGTGCTGTGCAGAAGGATATCTGTACAACGGCTCCCAAGAAAGATTGTGTATGGCATTAATAACTAGGTATACTCTGAATCTTTTTACAGAGATGAGATTTTATGAAAGTCAGATGTGTATGGAATGCAAGCTGTCAGTTTTAATAACATCGGAAGGATAAAGTTGTCGGATTATCGGTAGGACGTGGGTGACGTGATCACAGAAACCTTTTAGATTATGCCAGGCAGGCAATGATTTTCGGACTCACGATCCATATTTGATTATCACATCTCCATTCTTTCAGTCGATAGCTTAGAAAACTGAAATAAAGTAGTGAGCAAGGCTAAAACACGACCGAGACCGTCATATTGAAGGAATATGTGGAAGAACGTTAAGCTTAGTAATATAAACTTGACATGCTTAGCTAGTACTGCTTGCTGTCTTATGATTCGATTCTATAGTCAAGTATGTCCAGTTGGTTTAAAAAATTAGAGGCATACATTATTTATGTAGAGCAAGGACAATAATATAATCTATGCACCTGTGTTTGTGTGTAAACATTCTTTTGATGTAGCTTTGATTTCGGTGCTTATTTTTATTAAATTTATTGAAATCACACAATCACATTCAAATTTCTTTGTGAGAAAAAGATCTCAGACGAAAAGGCAATTATTTGTAATTGCGATGAAACTTTTCTATGACTGTATTTTTATTTCGCAACCTAAAGGATAAACTAAGGAAACTTTATCTGAAAACCGATGAATGGTAAAAGTTACATTACAGAACGAAGAAATAAATATTTCTGCTCGAAAAATTCGATGAGATATACATGCTTTTTTGATAACAGATTCTAGACATTCAGGCAGATCTAACACCAAAGTAAAAAATGTGTTAAATAATTGGCAAATGGATTCACTTTTTTCTGATTGCAAGGTTCTAAAGCAGCAGTTTCCAGTAATTCTCTCCAGTATTCGCTACCACTTTTGTGGGTTGAAAATAACTCAAAAATACATAATTTCAAGATAATTTGGATATGGCACTTACAAAAGAATAACATTTATTACGTCTACATAGAGTTAAAATGAGTGCCAAATGAAATATGAACTAATTGATATGCTTTTGGGGATGTTTAGCAGAAAGTTTAATTGAAAATTTGAAACTTAATTGAAAAATTTCCTTGGTTGAAATTATCTCTGTTGTGTTACAAGCAGTAAGTTCGCCTTAAGGGGTCAACCTTTTTTATAATTTTCAAAAAAATCAATTTTTCCATTACATTTTTGGCAAGTATATATATACAGAAGTATCATATTAACATTTTATAAAGATCAGAGCAGTCTAACTGTATTTTAGGGTAACTTTCACTTTGTCAATCGAGCGCGATTTTTCATTAAAAAAAAATTTCGCCGCGTTTTTTCCCGAAACAACTTTTTTCGACGCTACTGACTACCGATTCTCACCAAGTTTTTACCAGACATTCTTTATGATCACAACTATAGCAAGAATAGGTGTTTTTTTAAAATTATATTGATTTAAAATATTATTTTTTCCAAAAACGGTGAAAAAAGTCTGTTTTTTCGTAATTTTTCGAAAAATATCCGCTATTTTGGCAATTTTGCACAAATCAAACATCTCCCTATTCGCGCTTTAGCTATCAACATACTGAACTATTTCATTTTTGTGTTTCAGACCAACCATCTCGAAAATTTCAACAACGGCGCACACTCCTCTCGTTTTTTCGATGTTTTTTCAATCAGCATTTTCATTGATAAAAACTCACATGAATAAATAAATAAAAAATTGTATTTAGGGAGTGTATTTATTGAGTGTAGCCCCTTCTTTATCAATATTTATATTTAAAACTTATCTTAAAAAAATATTAAGATTAACCCGTTTTTACACTGCTAAAAGAGGCTAGACCCCTTAAGCTGTTGCACTTAATTGTCACTACGGAAAATGACTCATGTTTTCAGGAACTGTTTTAGAAGGGTGCAAAAGTATTGAAAATGAATTTTCATGAGTATATATGGCATATAATTTACAGAATAATATATTTTTCATGAAATATAAAACAATTTGGCGACTAAAGATTAGATTAGATTTGTAAAAATCTAAGAATTGAAAACAGTCGAAAAAGTGCGAGGCACGCGTATTATGGCTACTACCACAGATTTTCGCACAGTTTTCTTTGGAAAATGTATATGTCTACATCATTAATGCTACCTACATTTTACATAAGAAATTTTAACAGTTAGTTAGTGGTAACAGCATAATACGAAAGCAATTCCTACTTCGTTCATCAAGGTTCTGTCATTCGTTGCTATGTGAGCCTTAAAAACTGCTTATCTCTTTGAACGTTATTTTTAAGATATTCATACAGCATCTAAACAAATAAAAAATTAAATAGTATAACCCCTTACTGTAGGACTAGACTGTTTTTATTGTTGGTCTTTCAAATTCGATACGAGTTCAATGAATGATCAATATGAAAACTCATGCAGTCGCCCTTATTTTCTATTTGTATTTCATTCGTTAACTAAATCCGCATTAATGAATCAATATCTTGTTTGCAAAAACGAGAAGTAATCGTTAATCGATATCTTCAGTGACATTTGCAATATTTACATTGATTCTTCCAAAGATATGTTCACTTCAAACGAATTGATTTCTTTAAAATTTAAGACGTGTTATTGGCATGATCAGCCAAAGCCTTTATGTACACTTTATACAAATTAACTGAAAATTTGCGAAAATATTTAGAAAATACTGGATATAGACTACAATGGCTAGAGAAACCAATTGAACACCTGATGAAAATAAAAGTCTTTGTGATTTGCCTAAACTTTTTTTGTTTATTCGTTTACTTCACCGGCAAACGTCTTGATGAATCGAGTAGAATTTTACATGCCAGCGTTGGACTTGATCCAGGACAAGTAGGAAGTGACGCGGGTGAAAACGGCTGGGTATCCCTTTTGGCATCCGCTGCTGCTTCCGTACGAGGTCAAACCGATGATGATTCTGCTGTCACCACTGCCGATGGCCAATGGACCACCAGAGTCTCCGTTGCAGGTAGACTTGTAGTTGGCTCCTGAGGTGCAGATGTTGGAATCACGGACATAACTTCCAAAGGAGTTGGCACAGACCGAGTTCGAGATGACACTGAGGTCGGCATAGCGAAGAACAGCAGAGATTGATTGTGAACCTGTGAGGTAGTTAGTTAGTAATCGACTAGACAACTGCTTGGGTTAGTTCACTTACTGTCGGAGGCACGTCCCCATCCAGAGGCAACACAGACATCTCCAACGAAGCTCTTGCCTACATCGGTGGTGGGTGGCAAACTGATGACCTTAACGTTGGCTGCAAAAAAGAAAGTACGTATGGCTCATTAAACAACGGTTTCGGAAAACTGCCACAACTCACTTCCAAGACGGGCACTGGTTGGAAGACGGAGAAGAGCAATGTCGTTGAGCAAGGTGTTGCGGTTCCATCCAGAATGGATGACGAAGCCTGACTTTTGAACTTCGATCTCTTGGCGACCAGATTCAGCGACTTGAACGTTCAAGGCTCCCAACATGACGACGACCTTAGAAGCACTGAAGAAATTTGATGTAGTGATGATTAAAGATCATACTAGATAATCGAGACTTACGAGTCAACACAATGAGCAGCAGTGAGAACAACGTTGTCCTTAATGAGGGATCCTCCACAGAAGCTGGTGCCGCCACTCACGGTGATACGAAGACCAACTTGGTATGGGAATTGACCAGCCTTAGCTTCGGTTCCACCAACGATGCGAGCACCGGGGGTGGGGGCTAAAATGTGAGCGAATTCCCTGGGATAGACGTCGATGTCGACGAGATTGTCCCAGTCGACATTCTGAGAGCTGGCTAGAGCAACAACGGAAAGGATAACTGCAAGAAGCTTCATGATGGAAGTGTTAGACTTGCTACTGAGGTTGACAAGAAATCAAGCTAGTATTTATACCAGCATTGGAGACAAATGCCAAATCTCGTCGTTGAAGATAAAGGATTATGAATTTGTGATGAACGATAAAATATTTATAAAGTGACAAGTTGTGACAATAAGACGATCGACATTCATTCAAGCTTGTCGCGAAGGTTGATTGATAATGAATGCGTGGATTGATAAAAATCAGCATTTCGTAAATTCATTGAATGATTAAAAATTGAATTAATGAATGGATGATATGAGCGTGTGTCGTGTGTCGATCATAATCCTTAAGACAATTCATAGATAAGGATCGTTGGAATTATGATTGAAACTTCTAATTGGAATAAATTAAATGTTATCGTTGAACTTGAAAATTTAACTATCGGGATAACAGTTATATCAGATGGTGATTTGGTCTCTCACCTATTCAATTGTTGCATCTGTCCCGTTGTAGCAGCCATTGTTTTTTGAATTCAAAGAAACTCAGCTTCAAAGAAGGAAAAACTCTGGAATATGAATGAAAACTGACCATTTTCATACTGCATATTGCATGTTGTTCACATAGGTTTACATAGGCTTTGAAATTACTGAAGTTTATTTCAGTTGATAATCAAGTTTTCAAGAATGCTTCTCAAGCAGCTAGGATCAATTTTAGTTAGAAGCTCCAGTATCACGCTAACAATCTCCCGGCCCTTAATCTAAATGTAATAAGAAACAGTAAACTTTCAACACTAACTGCACCGTTGCTAGTAATCAAACTGGAGAGCTGTTCAACTGCTTCCCTTTTGAATTTCCCTTTGAAAAAATAGTCAAATAGCCACGAAATACACTTCATCTGACTAAATCAAAGTTCTAATGGAATGTTTTCATCCTTTCCCTAAATAAAACCACAGCGAATTCTTCAGTGTAGGAAGATGACACCTCTTCCGCATCCTCATTTATGACAAGCTTGACATCTTGTCTGTATGCCACCAAGCTGCAGAGATGCCCCAAGGAATTCAACTTCTTGAGTATTCTGCTCCTCGCCACGTATCCCAGGGCGATATCTGTTGTTTGTCTGTCGCCGATAAGACAGGAATGTAGTCAAAGCAAAAAATTGAAACGCTGCAAAAGGAGAGTTGAGTGGTGGAGGGAGGAGAATGGTAGCGACAAATTCTTAAGTCCTCTTCAACGGTGGTTTATCAGAATCTCGCACAAAAATGATAGGAATGAGTAAAAAATATCGGATGATGTAAATTTTGGCTTGTGAAATAGGATGCGAATGCAAACCATCGTGCTTTTTAGTGAGATATGTATTAAGCTGGTTTATTTAAAGGAAATGTGCACATTTAAGGGATGTTAAAATTTAAGCAACCAAGCATCGGCTCAAGTAAAACAGCGTGATACTTATCGAACGGTCAACAAATCCTACTGATTGTTTTAAATAACACTTCTGGTAGCAACCCTGATGTAATTTAAGATAAACCTTTGCATCCCCATTAAATGGTCTCAAAAGCATCCCGATGGGTTTTCGGTTATGCTCAAAACAGCGTTGACTTAAATTTATGCTCTTAAGAGGCAGCTGAAGCTGCCACAAAGTGATTCCAAAGAAATTCATTAGGTGGAGTAACGCAGCCCAAGAAACTTTGCAAGGACTGGGGAGATTTTCAAGTGATTGTGAATATCTTTGATTTTTTCCACTTGTTTCTTGCACAAGATAAAAACACCGCAGAAGCAGCAATGTCATCGGCCTCTTCTGTACAGAAAAAGCCGTTTCATGCAGTCGGTTAGGAAGAAGTAGAAGCCTCTAGGTAACAGTGAAGTGATTTTGTCGCTTCAGTTGAAAAATCGTCGATAGTATCGTTTTTAATAATGAAGTGATGCTTCATGGAAATATGCATATATGGATGTATCACATTTTCCATAAAGATTATGCTTGCAGCTTAGAAACATCGCATCGACGGAACAACGAAAATTTCACATATAATATCATAATTCCGTGCTGAAGTAGGAGTTATTAAAGAAAAACAATCGAGTCACTTTAGTCTGAAATGGAATACCTAATCGTCTCAATCAATGTCAGAGAAGAACACATGCCTCCATCCAGAAGCATTCAGGATCAATTGAAAGTTTATCGACCCATAGAATTGTTTCTGGAAAAAACGGAATTATCAAGTCGCCAAACGGTCGACGTCGCTGATTAAAATTCAATTACGAGCGAGCAAACGAACTCGAAATTGTCACCGAATAACAAATTCAATTGACCAGGACTCAGTCAGGAATCAATTTGCTTGCATTGAAATGGCAAATTAAAAATTGACGATCCTCTGATTAAGTCCTGTTTGACTGTCTCTGGACGATGTTTGTAAATTGCCAGACTGTAACGAGGGCGGTTGGCGTGCTCCACTCCCCAAGGGCGAAGTTAGTCTTTGCTAAGGCAAGTAGTGATGCGGCGAAATGGAACTTAACCATCTGCTTGACGAAACAACAAACTATGCCTGTTTGTAGGTGAGCTACCCGCCAGATCCTTGATGGCGATTTCATAGCAGCCGCTTGTTACTATCTGCCTGAGTGCTTATTAGAACAAGTGAGTAGCTCGTAGAAGGATCCAGATGCCATTATTTCAGCTCTCATACTGTTATCCTCATAAAACTTGTACATTTTTCACAATTTCAATTTGAATGCAAATGACGGCCTAGTGTTCGGCAAGAAAGTGTGGAAAAATAACAACCAAATAAAATTTTCACAAATGCGAAACATCTCAATTTCAGATGTTGAAGTAGAAATTTTATTCCGTTTTGTCATAGTTGCTCGGTACAGAAGAATCTGGAACAAAAATTGGAGAGCAACATTACAAGTTATGGACGCAGTTGAAGGGTTCGGAGGTAATGAAATCGGAGATTTGCGTCTCTATCCACTACTGCAATATACGTTTTATATCTTTGTTTTTCTAGAAAATTTCACCATGTCCGCTTCCAATGTCGTCTAGAAATGAGGCACATATTCCAAAAATATATAAACGAAAACTGTGAAAAAAAATGGGAAACTCGGATAAAATAGTGTTTTAGGTCAAGATGAAAAAATATCTGCACATTAGCAAGTCATAAATATGAATTTGTTTCAATGGGAGAACAAAACAACACTTTTGTAGTTTGAATAGAATCTAGGATGGGTTGTTGCCTGACACACATAAATGAAATTCTTTTTCCATTTTGCAATCTATTATGTTTTTATATTCATAATTATATTTATTTTGCAAGAAATCATATCGTAAAATTTGGTATGGTCGCTTTGCAGTACATTGATCAGTAAAGCCTTCAATTTAATCTTTAATTGAAGAATCGCATAGCTATGCTGAAACAATAGGTCCTTTTCTGTCATCAAGTGAAGGTGTTAGACAGTCCAAATTTTGACGAGTAATTATTTGCGAATTCATAGGGAAGATAGCGACGTGTCATGAAACGTAGATATTGCTGCTAAGAACATAGCACATTCTCACCGTTTGTGGGGATGAAATAATTGTAATTCAATTTATTTAATATTAAGTTTGGTCATTTGTACACGGGTGAAGAAAATCGTGGTGAAATCATGCGAAATTGCCAGAAACTTCCCTCATTTGTCTTCGGAACAATAAATGGGTCCCTCTAAAAAAGTTTTATCGACAAAACTAAACAAAAATATTTTCCACTATAGATGGGATCTTTCCGACCAAGCAGTTTAGCGATGTTCTTTTGTGGTTGATTATTCAATTTTTTAAAACTTTCTGCAAAGAAGTTTACAGTCAGAATAAAAATATTAATTTATATAACGTTTTGTTGTCTTCGATAAGTTGTCAACATGTAAATAGAAGTGTTTTTAGAGGAGCCCTTAAGTTGCTAATTAATGGCATCCTTGTTGAAAAACACAAAATTGAAGATTTTTTTTTGATTTTCAACGGTTTAAAGTAGAATTAATATGATGACGAAGTTAAATATTTTATTAATGTAGAGGTGACGATAGCAAAGAAAGAATTGAAATAATTAAATTTAAAAAAAAACAGGCACTTTCATTTATTACTATTATTAATTAATTATTAAATCGCTTCACTTAGCAGCGTAACCACATGATATCATGACCGGTTCCTGAAAAGAGGCAGGCAACGTTGTTTACACACGCGTAACTCAGTGAGCTCGCCAAAGTAATGTGAAATTATCGCCAGGATCGGCTCTATTTGGTCAATTTAACCCCTTATCGCATGAATTATTAAAGAGATGAAATAAAAATCATTTGTTTACGAAATATTGTTTAATTAGGCATACTGAATGCGATCAAATTGAAATAAAAAATAATTGACTTATATATTAGAAGTTATTACTCGGAGACATATATGGCTTCGTATGTGTTTAAAAAAATATTACTCGGAGCCATATATGGCTTCGTATGTGTTTTAGAAAATATACCTCGGAGCCATATATAGCTTCGTATGTGTTTAAGAAAATACTAATTACATTTCGTGGAACTCATTGAAACAATTGCGTTTGTCGTTATAACATAAATAAACATTGCATAGATTTTTGGTTAGATTGCTCAGTAATATGATCCATAATTTCAGTTGTGAATAAAAAACTAAAGAACTCTGTTGGTGTATCTAGCTGCGTTATTATCTCCGGTAGTTCTGAGTTACCTTTGAATTCAAAGTTAGCTTTGTCATAAATGGGCATTTTTCCCTTATTCCAAATAACTTGCTCTTTTTAGTCTTTTCCACCTTAGCTTTAGATGTAGTCTGTAAGCTAATTAATGGCACATCATCATTGTCAGAGAAGTCAGAGTACAAATCAGGAATAATAATATGTCTTTTTGAGATTGGCGAATAGAGTCAGGTTCAAAATCACTCTCACTGTCAAAAGAAAGATCATCATCGCTCATATTGCCATTATAAGGAACAGTGTTAACATGCAAGATCTTCCATAAAAGCGCAAAAGATCCATTTCTGAAATAAGCAAAAAATAATCTCGAATAGAAAAGAAGCCAAATATGACAGCATTATTAACTTCCCAGTATATGGGAAGTTCTTGTAATCGCCTCGAAAATCGAAATTGAAATTTTCAACATTTCTTTACGTTTTGAGGTCTATAGAGTATATATAAAGTGTTTTTAGAAATGGAGATGTATGTGTGTGTGTGTGTATGTACGTACGTACGTACGTACGTACGTACGTATGTACGTTCGGAACACTTTTTTCTACGAGCATAACTCACGTAAACAAAGTCATATCGAGTTCGTTGAGGTGTCAATCGAAGCGTCTTTGCAATCTCAAGAGCTGATTAGTTTTTGGGAAACTTCGGTCGGGGGGGGGGGGGGGTTTGCTGTTTTCGCCCCTTGAAGGTCAACCATGTTATGCGCTATATCTCACGAACCAAACATGCGATTTTTATGATTAAGGTGTCAATCGACGCGTTTTAACATTGATATGATTCTATCAAATTTTTTTCTTGGAGCCGTTTTTTAATTTTTTTAAAAAAAGTGCAAAAAATTAGGTTTTTTTCTCAAAAACATCAAATTTTTAACCTAATTTTCAAACCTAAGTAATCAATGTTTATATAATTTATATACTCCAAATAGTTTTTGTGAAAAAACCACCAAAAGTTTTTTTCATGATTATGAAAAAAATTAAATAAAAAATAAAAAATCATTAAACGTTCAAGGTCATTTACGTCATTCATTATATCTCGAGAACTAAATATAATATTTCCATCATTAAGGTGTCAATCGACGCGTATTATCATTTTAATGATGTTTTTATATGTTGAAAAAATCTTTAAAGTGGTTTTTTAAATTTATTGAAAAAAATTGGAAAAGTAGTGTTTTTTTCATAGAAAAATTCATTTTTCACCTGATTTGCACATCGTAATAATAAATGTTTGTAGAATTTATAAAATTTTATCAATTTTTGTAGAGAAACCAGCAATAACTTTTCTCATGATTACAAAAAAAATTAAATTAAACATAAAAAATCATTCAAAGTCACCATGTAAAAAGGGTTCATTCGAATTATAATACCTTAAATCTCTTATTCTAAAGACATTGTTGTAAAGTCAATCAAAGTTTATTAATATTTGCAAAATTTAAGCAGATTTTCAATAGTCTTCACATCACCATGTTTTAACTTTTATGAAAAAACTGCTTTGTAATCTGTCCCCACTCCGATGAATACTCAATCAATGGACGCTCCCGTAGATGAAACGATTAATATTAAGTCATTCCAATAACTTTTACGAGAAGTACATTTTGTATTATTTGAAGTAGTATTATTTCCATAATTATTATTGTGTTTAATATTTTCAATATCTTTTTAGATATTACTGGGAAGTTGACCGTGTGGACCTCATGGGTCGCACCTCACGGCTTGTTTTTACAGTAACGCATACGAAGCCAAATATGGCAGATTGAAAAAAAAAACAAAAAAGAATGCAAAAAGGTAGATATTGAAACAAACAAACTAGTTTCATATTTGGGAGGATATAAAGCATACAGTCATATTTTTTATGCGTTTTACTTACCGATTAGTATTTTATTTTAAATTTCAAAAGCTGTACTTGTTTTTCTATCACCGGCCGATCACACGCGTTACAAATAACCTCAAATATAACTATGTCAACGACAGATGAAAGTGACCATAGACAAATGACTAACATTCGGTATTGCGACAAACGTGCATCTTCTAAGTGAAGGTATTTTGAAAGAATAAGTTTTACATTGGCGTGGAATAAATCATAATTCTTTTGTGTCCATATATGGCTTGATATGCGGTAAGGGGTGTGCTTTCACTCTTGAATGTTGTGGTGAGCCCTCGTCAGCCAGTCATGTCCTGATGTTCTCTCTCGGTGCACTCAAATGGGGGAGGCTTGAAAACTCGTTTTCCACTTATTTTTTAATTGATTCAATACTTACCTTAAGGGGGAACACCACTGTACAGGTAAAAAAATCATTTTTGGGAATTTGTTTCTCAAAAATCAAACAACACATCGAAATTTAGTAAAAATATCTATATTGTAATTTTTTTGAACTTTAGAAAACAAAATGGCGGCTCCCTAGCATTTCTCCAGAAACGCCTTATTTTTTCATAGCTTCGCGGCCGGACCGTTTTCTCGTGAAATGTTAAGGTTATGGTTATCAAACAAATAATATCCGATAAAGCATACTAACAGCCAGAGTAGTGCGTGGGATTTTTTTTAAATTGATTTTTAATAATATGGCTGTATTTTAATAAAAGATGTAAAAAACGTAAAAAAAACCCTCGAAAATTGTTAATAACAATTCAAATATGCAACATATGAAAATAATCTTACGTATTTCCATGCAAACACTAGTTTTGAACATATTGTAAAAATTTCAAGTAAATCGAACAAAAATTGTTTGAGAAAGGAGTCCGCCCAGTTTGAAAAACGTTGTTCCGAGATAAACGCGTTTAAAGTTTAAGTTATTGAAAAATGATTAATAAATTTGATATACCTCTAGTCTGCAAAATACGTACTACAGCGTTCTCTACTAACATTCAACTAACAGAGCATGTATACAGTTTTGAAAGATTTATATTTAAAATTGTTCTAAATTTCAATACCAACAGCGCACGGCGATACTCGCGGATTGCGCTCCGAAAGAGCAGTGAGAGGCGCCGCGCTAATTTAAAATTTCGAACACTTAGAAATTTTTCCACTATATTAAACTTTGCTCCATGATGTCTATGATGAGCAACCTTTTTCCCTTTTAAGATTCTATCGGTTGCACACGATCAGAGATAATAATTCAAATTTTATTTTAGTGGTCATTTTTGTAAAAGACAGAAATGGTTAAACTGAACTTGATTTAGGTCCATTGCTCTTGATTTGTGCTGCAGAGTGTAATATATAATTGATATTACAATTTTCACAAAAATTATAAATGAAAGCTTTTCTTGAAAATGACCAATGATGCAACATTTCTTATTACTTCAATGTGTATCTTACACGAGTTAATTGTCAGACTCCTCGGCGGCTTATGCACATTTGTCTGGGTATGTGTTTGATAAATGAAGAGCTCTTTGTTTTAAACAATTTCGTATTAGCATCTAAACGCAGAAAGTCACATATACACATGTAGTGTTTGGATAATGTCAACATGCTAGAAAAATCCCATCGAACAATCTTTTCAATCTCAGAAAATATACCAGAAAGACGTTGAGTCGCCAATCTGAATCAGAAAAACACATTTTGTTGTATATATTGTTCCGCATGAAATTAAAGTCAATAACTCATTTTCTTGTTTTTCGCTTAAACCGACTATTCACTTTCAAAAAGACATCAAACTCGCACTATCCGCTTACATATTTCCAAGTACTCAAGTCTAGAACATTTCATTCTATGCTACTTGACAATAGATGTCACCACTGACATTTTCTTGGGCGTTGTTCAGTTATGTACGTGCAATTCAAATCTCAAGCTGCTCTTGTGAGCATCTTTTCATTTTCTGAATTCGAAAAGCCTGAATGTTGAGCGAAATAATAGCTATCACTATTGTTATATAAGTTCCATTGAAATCCGTCCAGTAGTTTGCATGCGATGCGAGCATGGACATAGAAGAAAAATTCTAAGAATGTTGTTTTAATATCTAATGTTTCTAAAAAGCCCTTCATATTTATATATTAGCAGTTAAACTCAATGCACAGATAGCAATTCCTCTCCAGTTTCATTCTATGTAGTAAATGACGATTGTTTATTGCAACAAGCCGTGAGGTGCGACCCATGAGGTCCACACGGTCAACTTCCCAGTAATATCTAAAAAGATATTGAAAATATTAAACACAATAATAATTATGGAAATAATACTACTTCAAATAATACAAAATGTACTTCTCGTAAAAGTTATTGGAATGACTTAATATTAATCGTTTCATCTACGGGAGCGTCCATTGATTGAGTATTCATCGGAGTGGGGACAGATTACAAAGCAGTTTTTTCATAAAAGTTAAAACATGGTGATGTGAAGACTATTGAAAATCTGCTTAAATTTTGCAAATATTAATAAACTTTGATTGACTTTAGAACAATGTCTTTAGAATAAGAGATTTAAGGTATTATAATTCGAATGAACCCTTTTTACATGGTGACTTTGAATGATTTTTTATGTTTAATTAAATTAACTTCCCAGTATATGGGAAGTTCTTGTAATCGCCTCGAAAATCGAAATGGAAATTTTCAACATTTCCTTACGTTTTGAGGTCTATAGAGTATATATAAAGTGTTTTTAGAAAGGGAGATGTATATGTGTGTGTGTGTGTGTGTATGTACGTACGTACGTACGTACATACACACACACACATACATCTCCCTTTCTAAAAACACTTTATATATACTCTATAGACCTCAAAACGTAAAGAAATGTTGAAAATTTCAATTTCGATTTTCGAGGCGATTACAAGAACTTCCCATATACTGGGAAGTTAAAAAATTGTGCAGGAAAGAATGTTTATGAAAATCATTTTTAACCAAGAAAATTTTAACAAAAATGAGCAGAAACTCTAGCCAGAAGCCAGAAACTAGCCTGAAAATATAGACCTAAATAAATTGGTTGATAAAAAAGAAGTAACATTTGATAATGTTGCGAATGCAGTATCTATTATATTTGAATTGAGAAATAACGGTTAATGTATCATGAGTTTAATTTTTTAAATTTAATTTGCATTCTCGTTAAAATAAAAGCATTCAAGAAAAGTTGTAGCTTTCTTAATCTTTTAGATTTATTAACAAAATTAAGTCTCAATCTTTGAAAAATGTATGAATGTTTATTGAAAAAATTAATTCATTCATTATGAGGCATTTCGCTTAGCAAACGAATTTCGCGGAGCATAGCTCTGCTGTAAAATGAGGTGTTGGTGTACTCTGTTAAAATTTGACGATGTGACCTAACATCAGCTTCGACTATGAATAAAATTTACAAAGTATGTAAAAAACCAGATTTTTTTTTCCATTAAGGGAGTTACAGAACTTTGCTATATTTCAGTTATTATTATTCATTAAAATTGCCAGGATAGGCATTATCCAAAAATCATATTTCAGCAAAACAACGAGTAGCTCTTAATTCGAAAGCCTCCGTGTCGCTCGTTAGTCCTATTCTGTACGTTTTTTGACAGGCTCAAGAGCCTTGAAGTGTTTGACGTACCCTGTAGTCATAACTGACTTCGTTAATTACTAAATCCATTTGAGACTGCTTAATTATTCACTGCCGCATTACTTATTATGATTTTCTACTAACATTTCGCCAACAACACGTCCTGCTGGAATCAAAGTTGAACCGCGAAAAATTATTCCACCTTAACCTTCCAATGTTGCTGTAGACAGTTTGTGTGGCAACGGCTAGGTCTATTTCAATAAAATTAATTAGAAGGGTATTCTGTAACAAAAACGCCATTAGCGAAAATATGGAAGAGGGATTTTCGTAAGATTATCTGCACATCAGGCAGCGAATCCAATTTCGGTTGAGTGTGCAAGTTCAACATTAAAGCAAGAGACTCATATTTTTGTACGTCATTAGTGTCCGGATGCATTCGGCATTCAAGAAGACCCTGCAAGTTCATCAGGGTACTTAAATGAGAAAGCTATAATTTGAACGTGCAGGCTCCTTTTTATATTTTCAATGTACTTATATTTGTCGATTAAATCGCCCATAACTTCCAAATTTACATCTTCAGAAAACGGCATACATTCTGCAACCATAATATATCCCCCACCATTTTTCAGTGTGGGCTACTCTATACGGTAAGAGATTTTCGTAAACGTATTTATACGATTTTTTGATGTGATAACTTATTAAGGTCAGGTTCCCAACAAAGTTATTAAATCAATAATCTGTTTAGTCGAATATGTATCAGAAGGATTATACAATTGGTACGGTGCTAATGTTAAAACGAAGAAGAAGGGCAGATCTGGACTCGATGTAGTTTTTCTTAGAACTTCAACGGAACATAGATTTAAAAAAAACCGAGAACTATTCAGTTGCAAATAAAATCTAGCATGATTGCACGTTGCATGCATGAAGCCTTTTCCCTTTTACTTCATAAACGCTCCGCTAATAAGTACCTGTGAAAATCTACATACTTTTACATAATAAATGCCAACGTTCTTGAAAGTGACTGAAAATCTTTCAAAACTTTCTGAGATCACTTTTCATTCCGTTGAAAATAAAGAGATCGTCTTTTGCAACTGAACCATGATTAGAAAAAGGCTGAAGAAAAGCTAGGAGTTTTCGTGTTCAAAACATATTAATAGAGGAGAGGATAAAATTTAATATGTGTGGTTGCGTTGTACACAATTTTCGTTTGGCATATCTACTGTGCCACCATTTCTCTGAAGGAAGGTTTTTACCAAAGTAATTTTCATCGCAATGACTGGTTGAATTCTTTCATTTTATGTTGGCTAAGCTTTTTTAAAGTCTAAGCCATCTTTTGACTTGGATAGTCCTCATTGTGGTTGCCACACTAGTGTTAATTGAGATAAGTACAACCAAAATAAATATTCTTCAATTATTGAACGGAATCCATTTTTACATTGACTGAAACTGGTATTAAGCCCACCATACTTTTTGATGGTTTCATCTTGATACAAAGCTTTAAAGCAAGGGTGTCCAACCTTTTTGTTTCCCTGGGCCATATTGAAAGAAAACATGGTGTTTTGGGCCACAAGTATATTACAATAGCTGAAGAGCATAGCTTTACCACGAAAGCGCACACAACACACAAATCATTCCTCAGAAAAATGGACTTGCTTCAGAAACTTAAAATATTGTCGGGCCACATTGATGTCTGCCTTGGGCCGCATGCGGCCCGCGGGCCGCGGGTTGGACAGCCTTGCTTTAGAGGAAACATCGAACCACGAATTTTTTCAAAACCACGTTTTAAAAATCAATATTTTTCACGACTTATATAACCGCGATTCTGGAAGAAATTATGCAAGTTAGGAACAAGAATCAATGACAGTTTAAACTAATAAAGAGATCTTCAAAACTGTCTAGAATTGCCACAAATATGAGAACCTTTCTTCTGTAGGAGTTTGAAGTTATTACTTGCAAAACATACATAACTGTTCTTAGGAATTATTATCAAATAATTTATTTATACTTATTTTCTTTCCCAGCTTTCAATGCAATGCAATGTGGTCAGGATATTTTGGAAACCTTTGTGAAACTCATTCCTTGCCCATTTTGAAGAAAATACGTCCGTCCAAACAGTTACGTTCGTTTGTTCGGTATTTTTTTATTCATTGAATAATAATGATTTTTACTTTACTTATCAATGGTTTAGTAAGACAAGCATATAGCTGGCAATATAGTTGTCGAAAGTAAATTGAAAATTCATAAACAATAACTTCATTGGCATTATGGCATGCCTGCCATGTTGGACATTGTTTTTCGAAAATCGGCATCCAGTTCAATTTTTTTCAAAGCAGCTGCCAATAGGATAAATGCCCTATTCATTCTCTAAAAAAATGGAGTATAGTTGTAGATGATTCGTTTTTGAATTATCAAGGAAGAAGCTGCTTCGTTTCTTGGACACTTACATGCGTCGCAAAATGTTTACAGTGTTTGTGTCTGCATTTCCATCAAAGAATCTATTCTGAAACAAAGCAAAGAGGTGACTCTTGTATTCAGGTCTCCTCTGAAGAATTGGTCGGAATACTTGCAATTATGTGGTCCTCGAAATAACAAACACGCAAAGCTATAGGAAAAAGAGCCAGGAACTGCTGTCGCCATTGCTCACGTTCTCCGAGCCCGACGCAAAGCAAAAATATCCTCGGGCAAAGAAATGAGTTCCAAGAGCCCTAAAGAAGGCGAAACGATTAAATACAATCGTACGATCGTTAACGTCCCTCCAAGAATGAGGATCATAATGGCTTTCCTGAAGTTAGGACTGCAGGATATGACTGAATATAAAAGCTGACGTATACAGATACAAAAGAAACGACGGAAGTTGTAGAGGCGAGTGAAAATTGTGAGACAGAAAACCACCGCCAAGCTGGAAATAGGAAAATCGGAGCAAGTATGAAAAACAGAACCCTTTGCAAACTCCTTACTGTGCGAGAGTAATTGGAAGCAAGCAAGCTGTAGTTGCTTGCGGCGGCTGTCGGCTTAGAAGGTTCTGAGAACTGCCTCTACCTTCTTTTGCCCTTCCAGTCGCATTCTACTGCTCGACTCCAAGAACAAGTCCAAGTGGAAAATTGTATTCCTGCAAGTGCTCAAGCTCTATGCAATTTTCCACAATCAATGGGGACTTTTATTTGTTTGTCGTATCGCTTCCCTTCGGTTTTTTCTGTAGCTCCGCACTTTACAATCATTTCACTTTCATCCCGACCGCTTTCAATACACATTTGTCAATTGCTTGTTCACAAAATGTTTCTGTTGCGTTTCATCGTCGGATGCAATGATTGCACCTAGAAATGAATTAACTGAGTTCCACGATAGATTCCTCAATTAAAAAACTGGAGCGGTTTGGGGCACCGGAAAGTCATTAAATGCACTTGTTGAGTAAAGCACGAAACACATTTGCAAACTTCAAATTTATTTCAGGATCATTTACAAACGTTGAACGCAACCTGACGTACTTTGCATGCTGTGAAAATAATGTTTAGCTTATCTTAAAGGAAGCTCAAGATATTTTTAAGGAAGACGTAGTCGTTCCCAGCGCGGTCATTATCAGCATTATGTATGGTTCAAAATGTTTCCTTAGAATTTATGGTAGGTCCGCTTTGAACATGAAAATGATGGTTTCCTCCTTTTTCAGACATAATTTATTGCGACGCATTCGACGCCCATTTACGTGGACCAGGTTTCGTGATGGAGCCGCCGCCTCGGCTGGAGTTCTCCAACTCATCTGGTGGCTGGCTGGACTGTTCAGCTTCAGGAAGCCCGCAGCCAACAATCGATTGGCTATCCGTGGACGGAACATCTGTTGGGGACCTGGGCGGCGTCCGCAGGGTACTTCGCAACGGCACTTTGGTATTGCTTCCGTTTCCTGCAGCACAGTATCGACAGGACATCCACAATACGATTTATAGGTGTGTTGCATCAAATAGTGTTGGCCGAGTTATATCAAGGGACGTGCAGGTTCGAGCAGGTAAATTCATTTGAAATATTTAGTAGAATTTAGTATTTCTATCAAATATATACATTTTGAATCAACTGACTCCAAAAATTACAAAATCATTGGATAATATTAAACCTAAACATAGTTCTCAAAGAAATGCCCTGAAAGCAATTCGATACAATGCGCTGCCCGCACATGATTTATTCTATTCTATGGAGAAACTCTGAATTAATCTCGTGGCCTACAGTCAACTGGTAACGAGATTTGCTTCTGAGAATTCGCCAGTGGTAGGACGAACCACTTTGAGATGCCCATGCAAAATCTATATTTTCGCCGCTGATGATGTTAAATTGTACCTTTTCATTGAATAATAGATTTAATGAAAGCTCGGCGGCGAAAATATTGTAATTTAATAGTGAGATCTAACATACTCATGGAAATAGATGAGCCTGTTTACATTTTCAATTTGTGAAGCTTTCAGTTATAGCATATGGGGCATTTCACGTGAAACCGACAACGAAAAAAAAGCGAGGTTCTGAAATTCGTTTATATTGGGCACATTTGTACTTCTAGGGTATATGAATGTGTACACATAATATTTTTGTTTTCTGATGTTTAGTTGTTAAGATATGGGATTCTAAAGAATTCAAATTTTCACCGCAGGGGTTTTTTGAAATTTTATTTTCATATTGAAGTAAATTATAATTAAATAATAAATGTATTGTTTTGTATAGGAAAGTTACTGTTCTTTTTGATTTTCAAATGAGATTCCGAATTTGCATTTTTTTTCAAAGTTTTAAACCGGAAGTGAATATTTAAAATATTTTTTTCAATTACTTCGACCATTTTAATTTTAAATTTTTTTACTGTAAAATAAAGCTTAACATGTATACAATTTACCATGAAAATTGCAGAATGGGATCTAGATTAGTTTAGGAGATATATTAATTAGAGTGCGTGCATGTCGCTCTGAGCGTGATACCTCTCGCTTGTTAAAGCGGTTTGGTGATGTAAAAATACATAAAAACGTTGATAATGTTTCAGTAAAATTGAATTCAATCATTTGAAAATCAAAAAGAACAGTAAGTTTCCTATCCAAAACAATACATTTATTATTTAATTATAATTTACTTCGATATGAAAATAAAATTTCAAAAAACCCCTGCAGTGAAAATTTGAATTCTATAGAATCCCATATCTTAACAACTAAACATCAGAAAACAAAAATATTATGTGTACACATTCATATACCCTAGAAGTACAAATGTGCCCAATATGAACGAATTTCAGAACCTCACTTTTTTTTCGTTGTCGGTTTCACGTGAAATGCCCCATATATTTTACAAAGCATATTCAAATCAAAGTTTTATTTTATAATTTCCAGCACTCTTATCGTTTTTATTCACTCGTGATTGCGATTGCCACCTCAAGTCACTAAATCGCATTCCCATATGTGTGCGTGTGTCCTCTTCCCTTTAGAAGCGTAGAAAAATTTAACGGTTGAAATACTAATTCAACAAACGGAAACAAGCTCAATTTTTGAAATTCAAGTCTGAAGCGACAATGAAGCAGAAATTATGATTATTGACTGCAAGCGACGTGGAGTGGATTCCTTATCCATATTACGTAAAATAGCCATTAGAATTTCAGCCAGCATAACAAACTGATGTGTTGCATGAAAGCAACCAGAACACGGTCGCACAACTGGCCCAGTGCTAAGCCATTGCTGGCTGAGCACCACATTACGCTCGCTGAGTCTCGTTCGCCAGTGCTGGCCCAGTAACATATCAGTGCTGGATGATAACTACGGGCGGACGTTGTATGCCAGTACTGGGCCAAGATCCACAAGCAGCATTGGCCCAGTACAGGCCCTGTACTGGCGCAGTACTGGCCCAGTACTGGCATACAACGAATTTGTTACTCCGCCAGCACCCAAAGCCAAAATGAATCGGCGGCGGCAAGAGCCACGGAAATTTGTATGAAAATATCATTCTCACATGATATTCGTCGTCCGGCATGTGAAGAAGACGCCGGCATCCAAATGATGAGTGAGTGATGTATCGCCTTTGCCACCGAGGATTGAACCCGCGACGTCCATCGCACAAAGCAAGCGCTGTAGCGTTGAACGCAATAGAGACAGTTAAGAATTAACGTCCATACATTCGAACACATTGGAAAGCAAGCCGTCAGCCGAGCATCGATGAGAGAGTAAGCGGGCCGCCGTCGGCGACTCTCCGTCGCTGAGCGACGGGTGAGCGTCGGCTGAGTATTGTAACGTAGCAACTTGAAATTCAAGTCTGAAGCGACAATGAAGCAGAAATTATGATTATTGACTGCAAGCGACGTGGAGTGGATTCCTTATCCATATTACGTAAAATAGCCATTAGAATTTCAGCCAGCATAACAAACTGATGTGTTGCATGAAAGCAACCAGAACACGGTCGCACAACTGGCCCAGTGCTAAGCCATTGCTGGCTGAGCACCACATTACGCTCGCTGAGTCTCGTTCGCCAGTGCTGGCCCAGTAACATATCAGTGCTGGATGATAACTACGGGCGGACGTTGTATGCCAGTACTGGGCCAAGATCCACAAGCAGCATTGGCCCAGTACAGGCCCTGTACTGGCGCAGTACTGGCCCAGTACTGGCATACAACGAATTTGTTACTCCGCCAGCACCCAAAGCCAAAATGAATCGGCGGCGGCAAGAGCCACGGAAATTTGTATGAAAATATCATTCTCACATGATATTCGTCGTCCGGCATGTGAAGAAGACGCCGGCATCCAAATGATGAGGGAGTGATGTATCGCCTTTGCCACCGAGGATTGAACCCGCGACGTCCATCGCACAAAGCAAGCGCTGTAGCGTTGAACGCAATAGAGACAGTTAAGAATTAACGTCCATACATTCGAACACATTGGAAAGCAAGCCGTCAGCCGAGCATCGATGAGAGAGTAAGCGGGCCGCCGTCGGTGACTCTCCGTCGCTGAGCGACGGGTGAGCGTCGGCTGAGTATTGTAACGTAGCAACTTGCCAGCAATGGAGGAGTGCTACGAAATAGCACTACTCGTTGAGCATTGTAACGTAGCATCATGCCAGCATTGGGGGAGCGCTACGAAATAGCACTGAGCGTTGTAACGTGACAACTTGCCAGCATTGAGGGAGCGCTGAAAAAAGGCACTACTCGTTGAGTGTTCGCTGAGCGTTGTAACGTTACATTTGCATTGCAAATAGTCGGTCATGTTGCTTATTCGAGACACGGAATGTGCCAGTCATCCGTTTAGTGGCGGATATGAATGCAATTTGGAAAAGAAGACATTTTTATCAATATCTCGAAAAGCACGACTCGCACGAAGATGTGATATCCGGCAATCATGGCCAAAATGAAGTTTTATAAAATTCTGTATCATCCATCTAATATTTTTTTTTATTTATGTTTAATGATGGCGCCAAGGACAAAATCAATGAAACTGCCGCCGGACTGTTCCGATGGGACGTCTATCAGTTGAACTATTAAATAAATAAGAATAGAGTTCAAAATTCCAAAAATAAAACAAAAAGTCTCTTCTTCAAAGTCGACTGCGTTGCAATTAATTGAATTGTATGATGAACAATTGCTGAAGTGCAAATGAAAAAGGCTTCTGCATTCAGAATTGTTTTTTGCCAGTCTCTCGTAGCTCATTCGTATTTCAACATCAACAAAAAGTTATGATTGTTCACAGATCTAGTAGTTCAAAAAATCTTCAAATATTATCATGAAAATTAATTTGGTCGAAAAATGGTCAATTAGTATGCAACAAATATTTCTATCAGAAAAAAATGGTTAACTTCTTCAATTGACGAAATTTGATTTAATCAAACAAAACTTTTTATGCAAGAAGACGTTGTATTTACGCTTCAATAGGTTTCAAAATCATCTTGAACGTTTGCTGGTTTTGTTAAAAACTATCCAATTTAGTTTGGAAGAAAAATTTGCTACGAAATCCAAAATTTATTCGTACGTCTAAAAAAATATTAAAATACCCTTGAAAACATACTCATTTGTTTTCAAGGGACACTTCTAGTTCTTGTAAAAAGCTATTCGGGTGTAAAAATGAATAATGAAAAATTGTATACTAGTGTGTTCGTTCTGAAAACAAAAAATAACGTGACTTTCGTGCCATTTACCTTCGCCTGCAACACATTTCTTCGAAATATCGACGACTACGAGAGAGAATACTGTTCAGCCAACACCCACAAAATGAACGTTTATGCGTTCAATCAATATTAACTATGAGTTCAACAAGAATTGCAAATAATGCAGTGATTTCTGACATGTTTTCTTTGCCATTCACTTTACATTTCAATATTAATGCAATACTATAAATTCGCGCATTATAACTAAGCAATACTTATTAATGTAACGAACTTGCACTGAAGCTCACTAGTGATCTTCCTCCGAATCGTTTAACATTCTGCTTATATCATAAATTGTTATATTTCAGTAATGGCTTCAATCATTGGGCCAGTGCCGATCGCCAGTGCTGGCGCAGTGCCAACCCCCAGCACTGGGCCAGCACTCGAATGCACTACTGGGCCAGTAGTCAGCCAGCACTCAGCCAGCACTCAGCCAGTACTGGGCCAGCACTGGCAGCTGACCGTTGGCCGTTCGTTGTTCGCCAATGCTTGGCCGACGCTTGGCGTTGTTTCCACTGCCATCAAACCCTGCTCGGGAAGCGATCTGAGGTGATAGCTGCAATTCCTCCTCTGCAGCCAGCGTTGCGCCCTAATGCGTCCGATAACAATACAAATGCGGCTGACAGCGCAACTTATCTATATCTGAAACGAGCGATTTATTATCCCTTGTTACATAATTGAGATTGCCATAATTTTTCATCTTGAATTAGTTAAGTTTAAAAAAAATGATCACGATGAAACTTGCTCCAGTAGCAAAATAGTTTAACCGATTATACCTTAACTTGACAATTTATAACCATTAAATTGGGTCAACACTTTTAAATTGATTTATTTTAGAAATTGCAGCTCAAATTTCTGTGAAAAGCATTCAGCGAAAATATTTATATTGAGAATAAGAACCAAAGAAATGTATTTTGCAAACATTATGTTTGCATTTATGCCGTCAAATAAAATGTTGGTGGGTAAATATGGATGCCTCTACAATAGAACTGTTTGTGGGTCTATTTAGAACCTATTAAATGAAAAACACCATTTCTAGAGTTTTTATTAGTCACTCTTTCTGTTTGAGCACAAATGACACGGAAACAATCGTACGGAATTCGATGAAACGCAACATTGGCTCGTATTTTGCCATACTTTCTACTCCGAAAAATTTAAAGGTTCCATCAAAAGTCGAAAAACTGCAACTTCAGATTGAAATTTCGCAGCACAGTGCGAGAAAAATACTCGGGGCGACATTTCAGTCGAATGGCATGCAATGAAATTTTCTAGACATAAGAGATGTAAGCAGACGGACACGAAATCTTTCTCAAAGTTCAAGAAATTAAATATTGATGAAGGATATCCTATGCACAATTTAGCATCCACGGGAATATAATTCCAAGCACCTAGAGGATACAATAAAGTTTAACCAATTGTCAATTAAAAGTGCTCAAAACTTACATGAAATTGTTTTAATGAAATAATTTATGTAAATTTCAATGAAAATTAAATATGTTCTACAAAAGTGATTATTGAAAAAGTCGTGTTGTTGCTTTTTACCAAAATATTTTGAATTTGCTCAAATACGTATTTCGGTTGCTACTTGCAACCTTCTTCAGTGTTTTTTACACGACTAAACGCAACAACACGACTTTTTCAACAATCTTAAAACACCACCAAACGAGACGCTCAAAACACCCAAACAAAACCACAAAAGTGTTCAATCAGTTTTTGTGAAAATCCCATTAAATATGACAACAACAATTTGTTCTGCGTTTAGCGATTTTCAAAACTTAAATCTAGAAAACTTTTCATCAGATCTGCAATATCTCTACAATATATTCACAGTTCTTTCTAGAGCATCAAGCTACGCTTAAAGCTTTTAAAGGTGTTGCTTTTAAATAGTGGCAACATCCACACCTTTATCCACGAGAAAAATGCGAAATGTTACTTTTCTATGCCGTTTTCTGCTGTATACATGCATACTTGCCCTAGTTTCTTGCGTTTATATCATTTTCATGAAGATTTGAAAATGAGGAAAACTCATAAAAATTGCATAGCACATTGACAACTTAAATGGGAAAAATCTCTAAGGATTACACGTTGAAAATAGTACCGCAGAAAAATGTACAGGAAAATGGTTTTGCAATGTAGATTTTTCGAAGCTTCTGCATATTTTCTAACATTTTGTTCATATCGTTCGTGAGTGGAAGGAAATCAGGTACTTTTTACAATTATTTCTAAAGGTTAGCACATGCAACAATTTTTTGAAGAGGTATGGTGGTATCTTCACCATATCTAATAGAGGTACATTGGCTTTTCTCTGAAAAAGGGTGATCTAAGCAAACAAGTAATTTGTCTACATATATGTATGTATGTATGCGAAATAAATGGTGAAAGCAAAAAAAGCAGTACCTTTCATAAAAATTTAAATTTAAAATTTAAAATTATTTGGCAAAGGTAATTTTTCGTTATTTGAAGGCAAATTATTGGTAAAGATTAAGATTATGGCTCCCACCTCCGAAGGGGGTAGGAGTAAGGAGGATCGAAAAAGTGGGGTTCCCCTACTACTATGGCATAAAAAGTTCGCGGGGCCACGGCCCCACCCGCGCGGGAGAGTGAGGGGACCGGGAGGCGACGGAAGGGGTGCAAAACATGTGTCCAAAGTGTAACCCCTATTTATATTACATTTATGGTAAACGTGGCATTCATCAAGTTTTAATGGTTTTTTTATATTTTTTTTTATATTTTTACTTTTTTGTTTTATTTTTTTACTTTTTTCAATTTTTCAACAAGTCTAAAAATCAATTACTTATGCCATAGTAGTAGGTGAACCCCCCGGCTTCGATCCCTATAATCTTAATCTTAACCTCTACCAAATTATTTACTAAATACAATTCATTTTTTTCACTCACAAATTTTGAATAAAAGATTGATTTGAAATCAATTTGCTCTCCACCATGCATCATTTAAAATTAAATCCAAAGAGATGTACCAAACTAGGTTGATTTTCCATGAAGTTTAATTAAAGCTTTTACAAGCCTGAAATCATTAAGAAATAAGCAACGACTTCAACATTGAACAGCAAAACCCCATTTAAGTTCGATATGTGTCACTTTTGAAAGAATGAATGGGACATTCAAAAGGAATCCATCGCTTCCAACAAATGAAATGCTCCACTAACCTTTTATTCTGATATGTACCCGAATCCTTGTATCATCAGCTCTCCTTGCTCCCATCATCCTTTTGAGTGTCGAATGAAAAAGTTTCTAGCGCTATGCTGATCCAAAGATACACATCTATATCCGTATACATAGTGAAAAATTGACATACACAAACTGAGAATGCAGTTGTGTTTGCATGAAACAAATTCCAGCGTCCTGTCACGCTTTCATTCCATTTATCGGGAACAGACAACGAGCGCAAGGAGCAGGAGCTAGCAGGCGGTCCACTTTTGGAATGCTATTGCACTTTGCGTCAATAGGAAAAATCAATGATGGACTGTATTCAATGGTCTTTAAAGCAATTTTCCGAATGCACTACGATCGCAGGAGCCCAGAATCTAAAATTCAGAAGGACGACACCGGTTCTGACGCCCGTGTCTAGTTCCTTGGTCGAGATCGAACAATCTGCTGTTTGTTGACACTGGAGTCTTCTTTCGGCATGATAGCTTGAATGCATATCCTGCTTCGACATCATATGGCAGCCATGGGAATCGGCTGAAATCCGAATTTTTTGAATAAGTAGAGGAAATGGTCTAATTCACAAAATTCGGGTGGTGGATGGACGCTCGTTGTTTGTTCTCTGCAAAGGACAAATTATGCAGCAAGATGGAGAAATTGAGATATTTTGTGCACGGTGGCTTTGAATCGACAATCATCAATTAGATACTGCATTGAAATCTCCAATCTGCATTTGAAAGGCATAGTGAAATGAAAAATGGTGAAGAATGGGAAATTTTCAATCACCATCGCAGTCTGTAAACAAGATTTCCCAAAAAATACGATGAGCAGAATAATAAATGGGAATTGTATGGAGAAAAACGTCAAGTAAGAGCTAGAATATAAATTTCTTAGTTTTGGAATGAATTCGCAATCAACTTCTTGGACTAGCAAAACATGTTTAAGTGGTTTTCAACGAATTCAAGACAGATTGAAAGTTAAAGTTATTCAATTTACATACAGTGTACCAATAATGTCTTCGTACAGCAGCTATTTGGAATTCAAATGATAAAAAACGATGATTTGTTGCAACAAATTTGAAAAAGTTTTAATGCAGATTTATTCATTAAACAGTTTTATTTAATTTAGAAACAAAAACTAATCCATTTAAAATATTCATTGCAAAGTTATTAACTATAAAGAAAACAAAGTCGACAATTCGCCTCCAATAATGTCTTCGTACATTTAAGCTTTCGCTTGCCCTTCGATCTCTTTGCTGACAGTTATTGATCATAATTAGTTCCCACTCAAACCGGTTTGTACTTACAGTAAATAAAGGAACATAAATGTAAATTTCGTTGGTTTTGCTCAGTTTTAAATTGAAATAATGCCTGGTAAATACTTGTCGTTGAAAGAGCGTACACTTATATTGAATTTACACGTAAAAGAGGAAAAATCTTACGCGGAAAGAGCCAAACTACTATCGCGGAGCTGTTCTACTATTTAATCTGCAATCGGGGGCTTTAAATATGAAGGCCGCGTAAAAAATAAGCCTAAATTAGGACGCCCTGTAATTCTCATTGATTCAGATCGGCTGCAAATCAGGCGTTTGATTGCCTAGGATCCGTTCATAAGTGCACCAAAAAGTAGTGGAGAGCTCCTTCAACCCAATCGAAAAGAAGTTCATCCAGAAACAGTACGAAAAGCCGTGATTGATGCCGGATTTAAGTCTGGTACACCCCGTAGGATGCCACTGGTAAGTGAAGTTAATCGAAAAAAACGTTTGGACTTCGCTCGGCAATACCAAAATGCATCTCTTGAGTTTTGGCGCAATATTATATTTTCTGATGAGTCCAAATATAACATTTTTGGGTCTAATGGGAGACTTAGAGTATGAAGAAACCCAGGAGATGCTTACAAACCCGAACACACCGTCAAAACTGTAAAACACGGCAACGGTGGCGTAATGGTAGGGGGCTGTATGGCTGCAAGCGGCGTTAGAAACTTAGAAATAATTGAAGGAATCATGGATCATCGGGCATATATTGAAATTCTAAAAAGAAATTTGAAGCCAAGTGCTGAAAAATTGGGTGGATCAAAAGATTTTTACTTTCAACAAGATAACGATCCTAAGCACATGGCTCATAATACTAGAATGTTCTTGGCGTACAAAATTCCACATTTGCTCAAAACACCACCGCAAAGTCCTGACCGCAATCCTATTGAGCACATGTGGAACATGCTGGAGAAAAGGATCAGGACTCATCATATTAGCTCGAAACCTACGCTGAAACAGGCCCTTCAGCAAGAATGGGCAAAAATAGAGCCAAGCTATGCCAAAAGATAGTAGAATCGATGCCACACCGCCTTAAAGCTATGGTTAAAAATAAAGGCTACCCAACCAAATATTAACAAAAAAATTATCTATAGTTTTTAAGATTTTTCATAAACTGTTTCGTAAGTGTACGAAGACATTATTGGAGGCAAATTGTCGACTTTGTTTTATTTATAGTTAATAACTTTGCAATGAATTTTTTAAATGGATTAGTTTTTGTTTCTAAATTAAATAAAACTGTTTAATGAATAAATCTGCATTAAAACTTTTTCAAATTTGTTGCAACAATTCATCATTTTTTATCATTTGAATTCCAAATAGCTGCTGTACGAAGACATTATTGGTACACTGTATCTCGTTTTATTTTATATATAAGGACGACTGGTTTACGTTATTCGTTTATAAATACTTAGGTGGGTCTACGTATTAAGTCTGCAAGTCAACAAGGATGTTACGACCACTTATAATATTTACCAAAAACTTTTGCAAAAATTGCATCATTTTTTTTGTTCGGCATAAGCTGGTGCTGCTTGCATTTTTCAAGGATTTACAATGAGTTGCTGTGGCTAGAAGTTTGAACCTAATATTTCTTTACTTTAAAAATGAAACGTTCACCTTTGAAGTGAGTCAAATAATTTCACATTTTGCAATAAACACTAATCAACTGTTCTTTTTCATTTAAAAGTGATGCCCAAATATAAAACAAGCAGCGAGGTGCGACCCTTGAGGTCTACACGGTTAGCTTCCCAGTAATATCTACATTAATATTAAAATTACTAAACACAATAATAATTATGAAAATAATACTACTTTAAATAATAATAATCAGAGCTACTCTTAACAGTTATTGAAATGAGTTAATATTAATCGTATCAGTTACGTGAGCATCCATTGAAAACGTAGCGCTTTTGGTGGATGGGGGGTGGATTGGTTTGATTTAATATTCACGCGGATCAATTGGTGGCTGTTGGGGTAGGTTACAACCTACCCCAACCACCTATCCTTTTCTATGTAATTTGTTATCTTAATATCGATGCTTGAAGGACAAAAGAGCGCTAGCAAAAATGAATGGAGTTTTGTTATTACGCCCACTCAAGAGATTTTGTCGCGTGGTGGCCATTTTGAATAGTTGTGTTCAAAATCGCCATGACTTCGGCCTAATCATTGAGTTTGTATATTTTCACGATTTTACAGCAATCTTATTTTCAGTTGGTCTTGAAAAACATTGAATGTGCGGTCAATAATCGGTTTAATTGGTGGTTTAATTGAGGTAATTGAAATGAAATCAAACACACATTGATTACATAACATTTTACCATTCCAAGCGTTCAATAACCGCAAATGCGTACTTACGTACATACACACACACATACAAACATACTTCTTTCTAAAAACACTTAAATATACTCTAAAGACCTCAAAAATGTTGAAAATTGCAATTTCGATTTTCGAGGCGATTACAAGAACTTCCCATATACTGGGAAGTTAATAAATCTGATTTTACATAGATTTTAGTCGGTGAAAAGCAGCCCACTCAAAATTGTTTGAAAAATTGTTTTTGAAAATAATTGACTGAGCTGTTTAGCTATGTTCGGTATTTAATGCGACCATCGTTATTACTGTCCTACTTGAAAAGAAGTTATTTTTAATGTCGCCATATGTCAGTTATTAAGCGGATTGCACTATTCCATTGCAGACTGCACTGAAGTCTTCCTATACACTGACACTGATGCTTCGTGTCATCTGAAAAGATTCTAAAAGTAAAATATTATCTTATAGTTCTCCCATATATTATCTTTGATATTATATATTTAAGAGTTGAAAATACTCTTCTCATGGAAAAGTGTCGACAGAAACATATAAAAAATACGAATATAGTGTTACGGTATTTCAACAATAATTTTACACCTTACTACCATTACTGTAAAATGGAAGGTCACTTCAACTTATTTTCAAGTTATGAACTTAACTTTATTTTAAATAGAAGCAGACGTGTACTTACTACTTTGTACTTTGATATGTAAAAATTATGTGTATTAAAAATAAACATAAATATTTATTTGAAAGAAGGGATAATGTTTGCCTTGACTGTTAAATTTCATGACTAAAAATATCACACATTCATTAGGTTTACCGGTGGTAAAAAAATACAATTGGGCAACACTGCAGTTCATATTTGAAGAAAGTTACAATATACTAAAAAAAATTCAATTTATGTTTTTATTGAACTTTAATCCTGCCATTTTCAAAACGAAACGTCTTCGATTTTGTTTTGAAATTTGAGGAAAAGAAAAACTTTTCAATATATGTTTTAGACAGGTAAATCAGCAGGTAGTACCCACAAACCGTTTAATTTTTCAGGCTCAATAATTTCTTACCAGCGTGTCACAGTAGCTCGTTTGCAATCATCGCACATGCGATAGTTTGAAGTTCTTTACGGGTCCTTGTTTGAATTTAATTCAGGTTTGATTCCGAAAAAACTATTCACATAACTAAAAAGTAGAATCATTCAAAAATTTCAATAGCTGGATTCGCTGAAACTGTTTTTAATCAATCCTAAAACCCTAATCATATATTAACCCCAATATTCGATGTTACGTGCATATCAATGACGTTGATTATTATTTCTTTTCACTTCTGCAAGTGCTCTGCACTAGTGTTTCCTCAAATTAAATAGTTATTTAAATCTAAACAAACAAAACTATGGACCAAAATATCTACCAATCTTTAAATAAACCTGTTTTCAAAAAATCGTTTCGAAAAATAATAGAAATGTATCTTTTTCAGTTTGAATATTACGCACCCTTAGTAATCTTTTTAATAGTCGAACTTGCTGCTAAAATGCTGCTTTCGGCTACACGACATCTATGAACACATTTGGTCAAAAAACTCCACTTGAAGTCAATTGACTTGTTGCAAGTTGCTGCTTTGTTTGATGGGAAATTATATAATTTTTTATCCTTTTTCGCAAATTAGACTTTAATTTTTAGTTGATAAGTAGAAAAAGTGCAATGAAACTTGAAAATGCCATTTTTTGCATATACGTATATTTTGATGAATTTCTATCATATACTTGATTATCGTACAAAAAGTGTCAAAATGATGCAATCGTATTGAAAATGCACCATGCTAGTCCCAAGGCCTCACCTTCTAGAGCGCATCGAAGAGAAACACAATCTGGGTGCGAATGAAAAAAGCGAGGTCACCACCTAAGTGAAGGGTATACCGCAATATATCGAGCCGGTGAAAATTTCAAAACACCGCTTAGCTCATTTTTATTGTACTTTTATTTACTTTAAACTTAGTTTTATTTGTCAGGTTATACTGACAAACCAGCGGCTATTCCATACGAATTTTTAACTTAGCTTAAGCCGATTTTTAATCACAACGAGTCTGATAAAAAAACTCGATATAATGGATTTTAATCACTAAACTAGTAAACATTATAATTGTTGCTAGTTTTTTCATTGTGATGAATTGCCTGAGCGGCTGTATAGTTGTCTTTTACGTATTTATTCTTGGTTAGTTAGGAACTGACACATGGACGTTCTTTATCCAGTTAAATGTATCCATACAGAAGATTGTTTCATCTAAAGCTTTGTTCGAAACACCTGATGATCATTGAAAGTCGTCAGTGGACATTGTTTCAGAATTTTTCTAACAACATTTACGTGAAAAAAAGAGGATTGTAAATTTGCCCATTTTAATAGAAAGAAAAAACGCAAAACCGGAAAACAGATTGAACTGTTTTCCCCTTGATTATAACTTAAACTTTCAGGCTTCATTAATGCTTCATTAACCTAAGAAACCAGCAGGATTCATTTGTTACTGCTTTAAGGCAAAATATACAATGAAGGCAAAAGGAAAAGAGTTCAATTTTCACAACACATCTCTTTATTGATGGAGTCACAAAAAATAATAAAATCATATAAACAAACCAAACAAACCAAAATTTAGAACATGTAATTTGACAAAAAGGAAAGTCTAAATAAGAAGTAAAGAAAAAGGATTTTTGGAATTTCCTTGAAATTAGAACCCAAAAATATTCATTTGGCCAAATATATAAGATGATGTTAAACATGTTATGATAAATGTTTGAAATTTATATTGAACCTGTTGTATTGCAAATGTGCGTAAAGTCACTTTTTGTGTATGTGTATTTAATTATAAGCATCTTTAAATTCAACATGCATTAATCTATATACATCCCATGAGCATGCTACAAGAACTTACAAGACATAAACATATGCCGAGTAAGTGTTGTGCATTCCTTGGCAGTGTACTACATAATGCTTAAGTGCTTATCTTGCTGTTCATTAACTTCAGACAAATCTTTGTTTTCTAATCTCTTGCAACAGTCGTGGCACAAGCGTATAAAGTGGACGTCGAAGTATTGGGTGCTTCAAGAGGCTGCACAGCAATCCTGCGATGCGTGGTTCCAACCTTTGTCAAGGAATTAGTACGAGTGGTGTCGTGGGTACAAGAACCTGCAATTTATATTTATCCGTCACTTCAAGGAGGTACGTATTCATTCCATTATACCATACATATGCATATGCCATCGCCGATGATGCACATAGCATAGTAAGAGGACCATTGTTGTGAATGTTTTTTTCTTCATTTTATTCATTGCAAAGGTGAATCCAAGCATGTTTTTATGCCCAGATGCACATTAGTTAATCATATCCCAGCTTTGAATCACTGGAAAAAATATTCCATGCACGATAGTTTGAAGTTATAAAGCGATGAGTCCATGCAACTGTTTGAGAATCAACCAAACGGCAAACTGAGTTATTTTTTTATTTTTCAGTGAGTGCGTTTCCTGTAAATTTCAAATCAATGAAACTAATTCTTTTGGTTCAAATCGCATAGCCCCCCCCTCCGCCAATGAGCATGAGGCAATTATTTTATCAAGCCATTTCAAGCTGTACCTAGATATATTGTAATAGTTAAATGAGATTTCTTGGCGATGTCTGCTGCAATGTATAACATGGCCTAAACATATGCGAGGCTCTCCAATATCCACAATACCATACCATAGAGCTGGAAGATTCAAAAAATTTAGTTTCCATTTACAAAGTTCTGTAAACATGTCCTTGAATACCAAATGCTTGTGCGAGTTTTAAAAGCTGTTAGTTTGTGAATGAAAATGACAAATTATTGTTTTCGTAATGATACCTTCTGTTAACTAAACTTAAATTATTGTTTCTTGAATTGTTTGAAACTAACTGAGAATGGTCAAGAACGTGAGAATATAAAATTACATCAGTGTTCATTGCGCACATTTTATTCTTGGAAAGTAGGAATGAGTCTGAATAAAGACTCCACCTTGCTGTTATCTACGTAAAATATGTGATAATGATTCTGCAGTGCTTTTTAGTTATTGCATCATAAAATCCTTTACGGTGGCCTAGAGTCCGTTATTAATGTCTCACGAAAATTGCCTGAAGCACTTTATGGTTCTTGGCGATTTGAGTGGAAGATGTGTTCACCTAAATCCATTTCATCTTCAACACACAAAAGCAGAATAACACAATCCAGTGAATTTTTACTTTCACAGATGGAAAATTTCATCTACTACCCACTGGAGAATTGCTTATCCATAATCTGGAATATAATGACAGGTTTCCTACGTATCGCTGTCGAACAATGCATCGTCTCACCAGACAAGTGGTAGTTAGTTCTGCAGCAAAAATCAGGATCACGGGTAAGTTTATATAGTTGCACACTACGTAGGGCATATTTTTATAGACATGACAATTTAAAAGTCGTAGCCGAGTCCTTTGTTTGATGGACGGCCACGACTGCGACTACGAATGACTATGCCTCGGGTGCTCCTAGTTGCCATTGTCTCATGGAGTAGTAATGTTAATTGACTAGAAAGGAAATTCAAAGCACAGTGCTAGTCATACGGATAGGGAGGTTGAGTGGTTACAGTCCCGGCAATAAGTTGTGGCACACCACCCTATGCGCAATGATATATTTTCTATTATTGAGATTGAGTTCATTTTTTATAAAAAACATCATTCTCCACGCAGTTGAGAGCAAGCAATTGTGATTATAAATAACAACGACAATAGCAATTAAAACAATAAACAACCATATCCACCTTTCATCGTGGAAAATTTCATTTATATATGTGAAGCGAACCTGGAAAGATGCTTGCGGGGACAAAAAAATCACGAGTCGCTCAAATGAAAACTACCCTTGCTTTTTCCGCAGAAAGTGTTCAAATCCATAAATGATAAAATACTCGTTCAGACGTTATCCACTATGCTGATCCCCGGAGACATACTTGAGAGCTAAAGTACGCTGAAAACATTCTGCTCGCTACAGCACATTGTCCTGTCTTGCCCGTTGTGGGCAACTCTTTCATTGGGAATCCACTTTATTGCCTTGAAGCGTTTCGAGAGAATGAAAGAAACGAGATAAAACAACGAAAATACTCAATGGCTGGAAAAAAGTCTAGAACGTCGTAGTTAACAATGTCGGTTACAACAAAAGTCTGTTCGTATGCAAACTGAAAAGCTTTGAGCTGCCTCGAATGCGGGAATAGCACACTAAAAGAAGAACAAAGCGTCAACCATAGTATGTAGGCTTCTGCTGAAGCTAAATCTAAAGCCTAACGACTAAGAACCAGCTGCATTAACGGCATTAATGTATTTCGTTTACATTCCGTTCTAGATCACCGGGGAATTGTTTCTCCCAGCCTCGTGGAGCACACTGCACATGTTTCTGTGGCGCAGGACGAAGGAGCGGTTTTACTCTGCGTCGCTCAAGGGTGTCCGTCAACAGAATACAGGTAGGAAAATGTTTTTTTCGTTTCAACTTGCTTGTTTTCTTCGATGCATTGCGAAGAAGTGTATGTTAACTAAGGTAAAAAGCAACTTTATATGATGATAGTCGAGTTTGATCATGAAATAATTTGTATATATGCCATAGTTCAAAAGGTAGACCGTGAAACACATATCTTCAAAAAGAAAGAATTATGATTATCATAAAGATGAAGAACTGAATTTAAATTATGGACTTTTCCTATTTTTAATCAATTTGTTAGCCATAATGTAGTTTTTTGATTTTTCCGGCGCTTAAAAATATTCACCGCATCAAATGAGTGAGGTTTCAACCTGGAAACAGACAAAATTTTATTCATTCGTGTTTGCACGTAACTTCAATCGTGAGAGTAAACATTGTCAACGAGGGAAGATCGAAAGGGAGTCTCACTACGTTAAAATAGCTTTTGATAAGTTGCAGGTTAGTTGTAGGATTAGTATGTACTATTTTCTGGGACAAAGGAACGTTGTTCACGATCATAAAAAAAAATCCCCACTACCACACCTCTCTCCAGCCAATGTGCCCCGCCAATTCGCCCATGTGCCCCGCCAATTCGGACGCCCCATGAAAGATGGTTGCCGAGAGTGGGCCCCGTGCGGAGCACCCACCAACTGTGGCCGCATAGTGGCGACCGTAGAGTAACATTTTTTTAAAAAAACCGGCTAGCTCACCGGGTCGTGGGCTAATCAAAATCACAAAACCAATAAAGAACCGGACAAATCGAATCGCGCACAACCTGAGGAGGGGAGAAACCATGAAAAAAGCTCACTTCATATTAGATTCCACTTTATTCGATCTTAAACTCTACTTTAACACTTCTCAATACAGTTCAGATGCGACCGCATTTAAATTTTCATAATTCTTCAAAACACTTAAAGCAAGCGGCATTCGATGGAAAAGTTCTCAGCATAACAGGCGAAACACCTTTGTATCGCGCTACAGGTCCTTCATTTTTCCATTGCAAATCCTAACGATCCAAAATCGCGCGACCTTCGGGAATAGAAAGGTGTAAAAATTGAGCTACCTCATTACTTATTTTTTGCGTTTCTTGAGCATCGATAAGAAACAGTCGGGACACATCTCCATGTGGTCCTAACATAATACGCGCTACGAAAGGATAACCCTCGTCTTTCAAGCGTTTTTGTTCGCCATCATCACGAACAATGAACAGAGCAAAGTTGGAAGGTCTGCTGTCCACTTTATATTTTTCCAGAAGTAAATTGATCATTTCTTTAGCACTACTTAAGGACGTCACCCAAACGCTCATTTGCGAACCGTATGGGGGCGTAAAGAACGAAGTTTCACGATTATAAAAATGTCCATTGATTGAGCAACGTCTTTCCAGTTTGGCGCGAGATCTTTTGTTTCCCGATCTTCGTTTGATTGCAGTTGATCCCGTCTTTAGTCGTCAGCGTAGCACAGCCCCATCTTCGGTTACTAGGTGTCCTTCGCTCCCATCGGCACCATCTAAATAGCTTGTTGAGTTTGTAGAACCATTTCTGTTGCACTTGGCGTTTTTCCTCGACAATCGCTGAGTGAAATAAAATCGCGTCTATCCTACCCGATTCCTCGATCACAACTCCCTGACTGCTTTTTTCACCTCTACACTCACACCATAAACTTCTCACCTCGTCTCGAGTCGGAACATTATGCCCATATATGGCAACTTGCTAATTCGACCAATCAGAACACTTAAAAATAGCATAACCTTCCGGAACGAACAAAATTCAAGATCTTTCAATAAAATGCAATATTCGCCGTGCAAAAGCTTTTAATAATTTCATCAGAATGAGGAGGTGGAAAAGAATAATAATAAAATAATTCAAATTTTAGTCGAACAAATTAAGGACATCAGAATCGTATTAGAAGTAAATAATGCTATCAAATGGAAATGGAGTGTAAATTTTGGGACGAAATTCTTTGGACCTGTTCTATAATATTTTTCACTTTATTTATCAAGTTTTTCAGAATATTTCAAATCAAAATAATAATTACAGACAAAGTTATCAACTGCAAAACCAGTTAGACGTTTGCCAAAAGTCAGTGAAACAAAAAAATATTAGTCATCTAGTCCTGAAACAGAGCTATTTCAAGCCAAACTGTTTTTCACGATTGAGGAAATGTAAACATCTCCAGACAAATTAAAATTGAGTTTGGACTCTACTTTTATTTATTTTTAATCATTTTAATATATTCATGCAATCATTCATAATGATTGACCTATAAGCATTGATGATTTTGCTGATTTCGCGAAGTTATTTCCGAACTTTCGTAGTTTTTTCATAGGTTAGATAGCTTGAAGAGCTCTCAGTTGAGAATTGATCTTCAAATCCTTATTTTTAGTATAACAAAATCATTATCAAATGTCGGGCGAAATTTGAAGTAGTTTCTTCCAAAGCTATCCACAGGATCGTGAACAGCTTCGTTGTTGTCGTTGTGAACGTAATCAGATGAATCAAACACGAAACCTCAGTACTCGTTTCGTGCATGAATCCAATGTAGTTCGCTAAATTTTTCACTAATGCCTAGACCCTAAATAAACGCACATTGCTGAAATATGATCATCATCTTATATTCTACTTTACACATGAAGTCAGAAAACTCTAGCCATCAGCATCGGAAGCAAAAGCCACTCTAAATTCACATTCAACTGCTGTTCCATTATGGAACAGAATTCTTCACACATTAAATTGTCCCCATGGACACATTGATGAAGTCTATTTCAACCCTTTAGATGAAATTAGAAAATTTTATATAGAATAAAGTAAAATATCATTCATATTTGCCGTTCTGACGCTCCACATGATTCCTTTATTATGGCCTTCAGTTTGCTCACAAAGAAGGTTAAAAATATTCAATTCTCGAGTGCCCAGTTTGGAAAAACAAACATGATTTCAAACTTAGTCGCCCGTTCAGGTGGGCCATTTATCTATAAACATTTACACACTTACGACTTTAGATGAGCTTTGAAACATAAAACGGCCAAAAAATAACATGGAAAAAAAACTTAGCCATTATTGTGCTCTAGATCTTTACCTGTTTTAACAAAAAAGGAAATTTTAAATTGATGTTATAGCGAAAAGCTAATTCACTATGATGTATCCAGTGAGTTTAATATATGACTTTTTTATTTTATTATATACACAAATACTGAAACGCTTCTCTTCGTGAACACTTAAATGTTTGGCTTTGGTAAAATTTAATTATATTTATCCGGATTTTTGTATTGCGTTAGTGTAAATCCATATGCAAGAAAAAATCAAAAATTTGGATAAATACAACAGAGTTTCAGATAAAGATAATCTTTCAAAAAAATTTGCTATCTACTTTCATTCGCAAAGCGCGCATATTCAAAGGTTTTATGCATTGTTTTTATAGTCCAAGTGATTAGAAAAGCAAACAGAATTCTTTTCCAATGATATATAGAAAAAAATTATTATCTATCTCCAATGATTGACAAGTTGGAGGTTACCACTTCAGGACGAAAAGTTTCCTTCTCTATCTCAACAGTTTCTGAAATCAAAAAGTCGAAATTTAGAATCAAGTTGCATTCATTTTGAGATTACAATTTTCTGGTCATAAATCTATTGATAAAGCTGTCATGGTATGGAGAAAAAGAAAATATTTGCAAGAACGAGGAAATGTTGAAATGAAACACGAGCAGTACAACTGGTGATATACCTCCGAAACATCTAGGCAATTTTTTTTAAAGCTTTACAAATACCAGAAAAGCATATATAACGCATATTTAAGTTCGGGACAAAACAAATTCGAGTTGCGCTACGTTGCCAAAATATTAAAGATAGCACGAGAAAAATTTTCAAATGACACGAACCATTGGATAGAATTTTGTATCACTTTTTTAACATAGAAAACGTATTGCAAGGATAGATTTACAGTTTTAACTGATCCAACCTATTTTAGAAAACCCTGCTTGGAAAAACCTTGAACCAAAGCAATGAAAAAATTGCAACGGATACAAAAACGAATAAGAAGCTCGCGGTATTTTGAACTGGTACCAATGCTTCAAAAATTCACAAATACAAATTATAGTTCTTTAGAAAATCTCTACATCCGATATGTTTGAAAAACATTCGAATTACTATGCCAATTAATTTATTTGATTACTGGCTTCTGAACTAAGGTGCCATTATCAGGTTAAAGTGATTTTAAATTTTTTTAGGAACTGTTGAACATTTTTTTTTCGATTATACGTAAAAAAAGTTCTTAAATTAGATTTTATACCTACTTTTCGCAAACATTTCAAATAAAAAAAAAGTTTTCTAGACCAAATTCTCAGCATGTTGCTTGATTATTTTTTAAACACACGGTGACTATCAGTGCTTCTAAGTTGTTTATCCAAAATCCATAAAACAAAATGCAATTATTAGGTTAGTAGTTTACGTAGTGCTTAGTGGAAGTAATTTTTGTTTTCTTTCAAATTGAGGAGCATGGCAGCATCTGAAAAGCTATTTGCTTAACTTTGAATGGAAAGAAACAAATGTAATGATTAACCACTAGATAAACTTTTCATTCTGAAATAAGTCACAGGAAGAGAAGAAAAGATTTGAGGCGCATATATTTGAAAAACATGTTTTCAAAGATTTCGTTGAGACTGTTAGTTTCGATGTATATTAATAAATCTTTTAATTGTTCAAGTTCTTTACTCTTTTAGATTCCATCAATATTAGAATAGCCTTCGTTAAGGCAGCTGTAGCTGTAAACATTGAAAAAAAAAACCATTTCAAGCAGAGGTCACGACAACATACTCGGCGACAAACTTGCTGCTAGATTATTTCTCCACTTTTACTAATGACCAGACAACTATTCAATCATTATCAAACGTATTCACTACATCTAGAACAGTTACGGAGTGCCAAACACTTCAAAATGAAATATTCGCGCATTCCCAAGTGATCGTATTTTGGAAATCTGGGCATAAAAAATTATTTCTCGCGTGTTCCATAAAACGGTCACCATCACTTTTCCTGCAGAGGAAACGACCTTCGTCTTGTTCGGAGCTTGTCGTTTCGCCACAACTCAATACTATGACTGTTGTTTGACCTCAGGAGTATAATGATGGACCCAGGTTTCATCGACAAAATTTCAACCGGAATTTTTAAGACGTTTAAACGTTATCGCCAAAGCTGCTGGTGCAACCACTATTGTTCTCAGCTCATCAATACTTTACAGTTGTATATAGATGGACCGCTTCATCGAACACTGAGTCTAACTCTTTTTATATTTTTTTGATTTTAAACAAAGAAACTGTATCGTCACATACGCATACCACTCGATTTTTTCCATTGTTGACAGATGTTAACTTAAGAAGAATACCGTGAGCAAAGTACTGATTGGAAAGACTTGAAATTTTTTTCGAACGATTCAAAAAGTTAAATCCTATTAAGATTGTTTGTCACTAAAGGCGGAAACTTTTCAAATGACCCTCGTATCTAACAAATCCATATGTTGGTCGCCCATATCTTCTGTTCAGCTAATTATTAAACAGCACTATTTAGGGGCCTTGAACATAACCTGTTTCCTGGAAGATACTTGCAGGATAAACAGGCAGAATTGTTCCGCATTTAGCTTAAGGCATACCAAGCAGCTTGCCAATATGAGTCGTGACCTTAAGACTTACAATCTCAATAATGGCGGGTTTGGGCGTTTCCTCTAAACACTTCAGCAGCAGTTGGAGGTCGATAGAAGAGGAAGAAACCATATAGTACTTCCTCTTGAAAATATGAATATGGATCCTAGGCTACCCTTTCCTAAAGGAACTCACGAAGGTGTCCGGCATAAGTGTTGAAAACATAGTCCGCTTCATAGAGGCATCAAACTGGTTCTCAGAATCCAATACCCAGATTTTAATCGTTGTCAGCTGGGAATTCTAGCTCTAAATCAAGAGTTTCCGCCAATTCTTATACATCGACTATTATTTCGTAAAAACTTTTTTGTCGAGCGCATTTCTGTTTCCAATGCTTGAATATTTTCATCAACAAGTAATAAAAAAAAACATCGATATCCGCTTGCCGCGACAATCCCGATTCTTGAGGTATCAAGCACATGAAAACCGCTAAATGAATATATGGGCCAATTTGCTAAAATAAAGAGCTGACAACACTTCCAAAGCTGATTTTAAGAAATTAAATTTAAAATGTTTACCTCCCGTTTCGGAAAAAAAAACTTTTACCTCAGATTATAATTAATAACTATACAATCTTGGCTTGAGTTGTTTCCGAGAAAAACAGTAATTTTTGCATAACGTCGTTACGTTTTTTTCCCTTTTTTGATTATAAAATAGACTTTTTGTGGCCTAGCATGCAATTCTTCATTTTTATTACACCCTTTGTTGTGGGCAACGCCACGAGAAGACCAAAACAATCAGGAAGAGTAACAGCAAAGAAGCAATAGGAAAAATGTTTTTGTGTTTTGCGAGCACTTTGTATTGCCTTGCATATGGCCTGACTGTATTGTGTTAAGTGAAATACTCCATGGAAGAACTGTCCCAGAGAACGCAGACACCGGGTGCCGAGCGGGGGCTGAGTGAAATGTGAAAAAAATCATTATTCTCTGTGATATGTTTCCACGGAATGGAATTATGCATCAGCACGTATAATCCAGTGAAGGTATAGCTGCATGTGAGCTTCTATTTGTTTCATGGTCTCCACTCTCATCAGGATCATCGGGATGCACTCAGCCCCACATCGCTGTGCCGGCACTAATGCTTCCATGAGATAGCGTTTTCAGATTTTTTCCCTTGTATGCATTACATAGGACTGCACATGACAGTGCTTTCATCCTGATGCTCCTGATGCTGATGGCATCCTCAATTTCGAGCTTTTTTGTTATTTTATAACAGCAGCTCTCCGCACTCCTGTCGGCACTGCACGCTGCCTGTGCCGCTCTACTAGCTTCCCATCCGTTCCCTTCATATTTGACCACTTTCAATTTATAATTTCTAGGATGTGCCCGTGCTGCTCTGCTAGGCCTGACGAATGGGAGTCCTTGCCGCCTGTGCCTCGTGCGCCTTTCAATGCTTTCATGGTTGGCGCTTGGTGATGAATTACTGAGAATGGCGGCTTTCCCAGCAATGCCTGGCAAGTGGGTTTTGCCCATTTCGATTCGATTCGATTCGATTCAGTGAAATTTGTATCGACAGGAGCAGATAGTGTTGCAGGCCACGAAACGTGGTTCTGTGCCAGTCATTGAGATTCTCGCAATCCTCTGCCGGAGCCGATCCCTATTGATTCACTAGGTAAATGACCTCGTGTACTAGAGATGATATTGTTCGTGAAGTATTCAATAAAAAGGATACATTTTAGCGAGCATGATTCTGTATTTTCTGCTTTGTGGTTTTGTATTTATCAAAGTTGGAATCAAGGTATGAAAAACTCACCGCGAAAACAAAAAGCATTTGTTCGTATTTAGTGAGTTTTATTGATGGATGAGAATTCTATTTGGCGTGATGAAATAATAGGATATTTGCGAGTAATAAATTTGCAGGTGCCGTGCTTGAATATTTCAGGAAAGCATAGTGAAAACTAGAGAAAAATAAAAAAAACTTCTGGATGCATGCTCTAGAAACAAGATCTAATAGGCTCCAAATGCAGTGCATGCGAAAATAGTGAGTAATTTCTGCATGGCAAAGCACACTAAGTGTATTAGAGGGAAAAGTGTCTGGGACCGAAAGTAACAGCTCACATTGCAGAGCACTGCAAAACAGCAGTTGAAAGTGGCTGAAAATTCATTTGGGAATTATTTATTGTGAAGCAACTGCACGATTGAAGCATAAAATTCACTTCGTTTATGTTTGAAATGAATTGCTTCTGGAAAATGTATGTTTCCGAACGTTTCCCCATAAATGATATGGGATAGGATGAATGGATTATTTTTACCTGTTTCCACGGCAATAATGGAACAGATCGTGTCATATTCGTTACATTTCCGCATATTTCTTTAAACAAAATAAGTAAATTCGGTTGACTTCTTTTATACATCACTAAATTGAAGGCATTTGAAAAAAAGTTTTATTAGGCTCATACTAAGTACTGTGTACGTGTACTATTATATCAAATCTTTTTCGTTCTATAGAAATTTCCAAGTAAGTTTTGCGACATCATAGCCTTGAACCTTAAACTAAAATATAGCTTCAGCTGATTTAATCCCCATATAAATAAATAATATAATTCTTAACAATCAAACTTTTTACATTCTAGGTGGTACACTCAAAACGGGGGTGAGCCTCTCCCAGTGCTGAGTGGAACGCGAGTGCGTCTTCTTGGTCCTGTGCTTGCCATCGAGGCGGTTACAGCCGAAGACTCGGCCATTTACAAGTGTTCTGCTTCAAACGCTGGTGGCGAAGCTAGTGCTGAACTACGCCTCTCCGTGTCCACTCCCATCCAGGTGGAAATTAGTCCAAATATATTAAGCGTCCACATGGGTGGCACGGCCGAGTTCCGGTGTCTTGTAACGAACAATGGGTCACCAGTGAATCATCAGCACATCACCTGGTACAAGGACGGCCGTCAACTTCCTAGTGCTGCCCGGATAGGAGATACTTTGCTAGTGACGAGTGTTAGCCGCGAAAACAAGGGCATGTACCAGTGCGTGGTTCGACGTCCTGAAGGAGACACGTTCCAGGCAGCAGCTGAACTTCAGCTAGGAGGTAATTGCATTACAATCCGCCATTCTGTATTTCATTTTGAATAATTTTGCAAAATCGTCCTTGACGTCACATATTTTCATCTACGAGACATTTTCGATCCGCCTTGCGAGTTGTAGGGATTGGAAGATGAGGCATGACGTGGAGCAATTTATACGAAATCCCGAAATAATAAGCGCTGTCAGTTTTGATAATTCATTCATTCATCATAAAAAGGCGGCTATAAGACATGGAGTCTAGAAATGGGCATGAGAAGCATTACTTGCTACTCACATTATAAATAAAATCCTCATGATGTTTCGGATGAGATAGAGTTTACAAAAGTTAATCCAAATACTTAGTCAAAGGTTCAAGCAGGGAAAAAAATGGGTATATATGTGGGATTTTCAATTTTCCGATGCGAAAATGTTGCTTTCTGAGCTTGAATGAATTCATGCCTAACGATTTTTTTTGCTTTGCTGTGAGCTACTGTTAACATTTTACCAATGTCATTCTATTGTTCTCCTTAAAAGCTAAACCTACTGAATAAATTATAATATAAATTCTTAAACGTGAAATATAAAACCAACTTTTTCTAATCATTGCTTATTTTTAAAACCATGCTGTATGAACATTATTTCAGGATGACTATGAAGGACTTTGAAAATTACACCACACATTTTGAAACCAATTAATGTTAATGGCATGATTAAACATCTTTTTGTTGTTGTCAGTATTAGCACAAGTAGGGTAAGCCTTGTATGTTTGGCACCATATGTGGCTTTTTAAAGAAATTTAAAAGATGTACGCACATTACAGTGGGTGGGACGAAAATCATACAATGTTATTCTCTCGAACAAGAGAAACTATCATCTACAAAATCATGAACATTTAAAGGATTGGTACAATAGAAAACTTCAATGGCAACATTGCATACAAATTAAATACTTTGAATCCAAATAATTTATCAAATAGTTTTATCGAGACATGTGAAAGAAAATATTCGTACTGAACTTACAGAACTGTCTAGGAATATAAACATTTGAAAAGTATACTTTGTCTATGAATCGTTATTTGAAAAGATTTGTGGATTTCTGTTTTGGAACATAGATTGCACTTACATGAAGCGATTCGAACTGCTTACGACTTTTCACCCAATGCCGATTTCATTCATACCTCACTAATAAAAGCTTCAAGTTTGAAGATTCGAGGTACTTGTTACTTTCAATAAGGATCACAGCTCACAGTTATGGTACTAAAAAGTTACCTCGATGAGCAATATAATTTTCATAAAAATAAAGTAAAAATGATGGATATCTTACAACTTTCAGGTTATAAAAGCTACTACATAAGTTTTCTGTCGTTTCAATTTCGGGTAGAAAAATATTTTTTTGCACAACGGTATTTCCTTCTTGTTTAATCAAAAAGTTATTTGTCTCGGACTATTTTCCACTTTATTTTAATAAACTGTTAAAAACAACAACGATAACTTCCTTTGAAGTGGATATTTTATTTTTATACAAACATATGTTTCGATAGCTACTTGCTACCTTCATCAGTGTTGTATCGTTACTAAATTTCAAAGTCTGTGATGCCTATATATACCTAACATAACATCATCATTCGTTAAAAATAGGTGTCAACAGTCGGGTAGAATCAGTGATCGATGGAATAAAGGAAAAACCTGTATATTACCTCAGAGCTGATAAGGGAAATAATGTGGTAATTATGGGAAAAAAACAATACGACGCAGCAATAATAGAAAAGCTGGAGAGTGGACGATTTTTCCAATTAAGGAACGATCCGTTACCTGACTCTATTAAAAGAGTGGAAAAGGCACTGAAACAGTGCAAAGAAATTATCAAATATCCAGGTCTTTTAAGAGTACCAAACCCAGTCCTCCCTAGAATCAGAGGTCAACCAAAAATCCAAAAGCCGGGTAGTGAAATGAGGGAAATCATAGCGGACATAAGTTCCCCGACTTACAAAATTGCGAAATGGCTTGTTAAGGAGTGCAAAAGGATAGGTAGCGCCTACGGTCCGCGATCGGTGAGGAACTCACAAGAATTGAAAGCTAAGTTTGAAGATTGCGGAGCCATCGATAAAGATGAATCCCTAGTCTCGTTCGATGTAAAAGCGCTATTCCCGAGTATACCCGTAAAAGAAGCATTGCACGAGTTCGAGAAGTGGTTACTCAAAAACGATTCATCAGCGGCAATAAGGAGAAATGTGAAAAAATTCATCAAGCTTGCAACTCTTTGTATGAGTGAAAATTACTTCACATTTCGAGGGAAATTTTACAAAACAACAAGAGGCACAGCGATGGGTAATCCACTCTCCCCACTACTAGCCGAAATATTCATGACTTCTATTGAAAATGAAATAGAAGAAAAAGGAATTATGCCCAGAATATGGCATAGATATGTCGACGACATTATTGCGGTAGTGAAGACGAAGGACCTAGAAAACATCTTAGGAGCGATCAACAAAATAAATAGGAACATACAATTCAGTATGGAAGTGGAAAGCGGTATTTATAAGGTGACCTGCCCTGATTGCTCTAAGACGTACATAGGACAAACGAAGCGACTAGTGGGGGTACGACTCCAGGAACATCTAAGGGAGGCCGAACTGGTGCGAGAGGGCTGAAAACAATCAACAGGATTGAAGAAATTCCACTGCATTTCGGAGACCCGAAACTAGTATAAAACTTTTCAATTCTCTTGTACGTAACTTGGTCGAATACTGCTCCCCGATCTGGTCTCCACACAGCAAATGTGATACTAATTTGATCGAATCTATTCAGCGTAAGTTCACCCGCACTTTATTCTACAAATTCAATATTCCCTATGCTCCTTACGATGTTCGTCACAAACATTTCAACCTTGCCACCTTACAACAACGTATAATATATTTAGACGAATCTCTCCTTTGCAAGCTTTTTCTGAATATCCTCGACACTCCTCTCTGCAATGAACTTCGCTTCCGTCACTCTTCTCACCCTTGTAGAAACCTTACTATTTTCGCCCCTCCCTTCACCACGTCTAACCAATATTATAATTCTCCCCTGACTCGCTTACAACGAAATCATGACCTTATGCAGTTTGGTTCCTTCGGTTACTCTTTAAATACTTATAAGATCAAACTAAGAAATCTTATATTTTCATCTTAATTTTAGTTCTCAAATTTTCTAATTCATTCACGACTGTTCTTTATTCTTATTTTCTATTCTTATTTCATTAATTAATTCATTTACTCCTAGAGTTATCTTAGCCTTAGTTTAGTTCATCGCTACTATGTAATTGGAACTCTTCTGTTTAGTAGCTTTGTCAACAATAAACAATAAACAAGTCAGCGATCGCGAAACACATCATTGAGAGCCACCACGAGATATCGAAGGAGCATATAGAAGTGGTCAAGGAAGTCTCCAAGCCCTTACGAAAGCCTTTTTATCAACAAGGAACCAGTGGCGAACAGATTAAACACCGATACAAGCAACTGCCTTTCATCATTATTTAAACTTAGGCTTAATTATATCCCTTAATTGTATCCACTTATGTAAGGAATATATAGGCATCACAGACTTTGAAATTTAGTAAAGACACAACACTGATGAAGGTAGCAAGTAGCTATCGAAACATATGTTTGTATAAAAATAAAATATCCACTTCAAAGGAAGTTATCGTTGTTGTTTTTAACAGTTTATTTCCTTCAGTTTTCCAGTAACAGCTTTTTATTCGGATGAAATTGGAAACCATTCAAATTGTGTGGTTAAAATCACATTATCTGGGAATCAGACGATACTTTACCATATAATTAATGTTATTAAAACGCGCTATTAATTGCATTTACCACTCATTACGCAGGATTTATTGTTCATCTTCAGATATTTACCACTCCGGACACGACTTCTCCTCATTTATCATTATTCCAACGTTATTTTCGGCTATTCATGTTGAAACCTATAAAAGGGAATACCAAACCATCCCTTCTAAACTGTTTTGATGGTCATTCTTCCTTTCGGTGAGATGTCAATGCTCTGTTGTAACATTTCTAATACATACTTGCAGGTGAATGCCATGAACACCTGGAAATGTAACTCACCTGGGAACCCTACAAGTCATCATATTTGTTGACAGGATTCCTATTGTTAGTACGGTATAACGTAGGAGGAGTACAAGGGATACTTTTATTATCTTCTGCGAAGAGCTTTTAAAGAAACTATCGATGAGGGTCGCTTGGATGCATGTTATCGGTATGAAAAAACTCCGGAGATAAAGTCATATTTTCTGAAAATGAGGGTGGGCTAGGAATCATCTACTTATTGGTACATATTTGTATTTCATGCAAATATTCAAGATTATTTTAAACTATGTTATCTCTCTCTCTCTTTTGCAAAAAAAATATGTGGCTACTTTTCAGATACGATCCCGTGTGTAATTTGATTGAAGCATTTTTTTCAATTTATATTTCCAGATGCACCACCTGTACTGCTCTACAGCTTCATTGAGCAAACATTGCAGCCAGGACCAGCAGTAAGTTTGAAGTGCTCCGCATCAGGAAATCCCACTCCACAAATTGCATGGCAATTGGATGGCTTTCCTTTGCCAACACACGGAAGGTAGCTAATTACATAATATATCAAGTGCTTATTACATACCAGTGCGTATAAAGTTTTTTTTTGTTGATGATGCAAATGAGAAGAATATTTTAATTAAAAAATCTAGCCAACGGGAGGATAATCTGCTAACACAGTACGAGCACAAAGCTATATTTGCTCACGAGATTGAAAATGATTTGGTCAGCATGTTATGGTTAATAACAATGACTGATTTAAAGGTCCTAATTGCCTGCACATATCGTTCGTTGTTCAAATGTTTTACAGAGCCACTTATAGAGATCAACAGAAGCAAATTCAATCTATTCTCTTAATTAACTATAATTGAGAAGAGCGTCATAATAGGGACGGACTTAAAGAGGCTATAGCCCCGGGCGTCTTCAAAAAACTGAGCCTCACAAACAGAACCTGTATAAATATTTCCAATAAATTTCGTATGGAAAATTTTAATGTCATATTCGACAAATTTATACAAAAGTAAGAAAATATGCATGACTTACGTGCTCATTAATAGCTTATGTGGAGTGCTCAACAACCGGGATGATTTTTAAAAAACATAATGAACACACAAGCCATATTTGCTAATCTTAAGATGTCATGAATTACGCTGAAATTTATCGAACGATCGATATATTTCTTAATGTACACATATACTGTGGCTATTACTGACAATTTTAAATGATTACTGCGAGGTAAATGTTCATTTTAAAATAGTAGGAACGATCAAAAATTATATCCAACATGTGCTCAGCATAAGATGCATTCCATACATATGTAATAAACGCTGAAATATTTCTTATCGCTTCCATTGTGATATTGGAACGATTTCCAATTAGTCACAGTTGCCGGTAACGAGAATCGCTGTCGTTGGCTACTACGGTCGAGGAGTGGAGAAAAGTCGATCAAAATAAATCTAAATTTAAACATCGTGTGTAGGAGTCTAACCGAGCATATCATGCGTCATTTCGTTCGGCAGGCCATGCAAAAATGGGCCTAGAGAATATTTTCTAAAGAGAATGATTGGCCATCCTGGACTTTAAGGTGGTGGTGCCTCTTTTTTCTTACCTGTTTTGTTGGTCTTTATGTATCTAATCCTGAATAGACTAATTTAATTTTCGGTTTCCAGGTAGAATTGATTTACGATGGAAAAGTTGTTTTGAGCATGAAAAATAAACGAAAGTAAAATAGAAGGTGCAACTATCAGTTGTATTAATAGTCCAGTCAATTGGGAGTTTGACCGTGCATTTTGGGTAGGCAGAATTTTTTTTGATGCAATGCGTGGGCAATGGTATAGATAGCTTAAGTTCAAGTTTCTGGGGTCGCAGCTCTTGTCATTTGGGCTCCATCTTCAAAACAAAAGAAGTTGGGGCACCCTCATATCTCCGAAACCATGGCTCCCACAAGAAAGTTGTGTATGGCAAACATGCGTAGAATAAAATATGTAGCAAGTCGTTCATGCATCACTTTTACGTTGGGTCAATAATAAAAAAGTTACAAGTCAAAACCACACACAAAAAGGGGGGAACATTTTTCGGGCGCCACAACTTTTTTAATTTCACGTTTAACGCGAAACACATTCAGATACTATTCCAAGATAATTTCATCAAAAATCGTTTGCGGTATTGATTGTTGCAATCACTGCACATTAACAGGAGTTATTCCATCCCAAAGGGGAGAAAGACGCGTGAAAAACCCGTTTTTAGGCGAAATAATCGGCTTTTGATGGCAAACCCCCGTTGCGAAACTCGCGGAGCATTTTGGTAGGCAAGCAGATTTTTACTGCAATGTTTGGTATGCCTTACTGGCAGCTTAAATCCAAGTTTCTGGGCTCGCAGCCCCAATCCTCTGGGCTCCATCTTGAAAACAAACAAAAATTAGGGCACTCCTATATCTCCGGAACCATGACCCCCACAAGAAAGTGGTGTATGACAAACTTGCGTAGAATTAAATTTTTAGCAAGTCGTCGATACTTCATTTTCACGTGGAATCAATATTTAAAAAGTTATAGGCCTAGAACGACATCCAAAAAGGGGGGATCATTTTTCGCGCGCCACAACTTTTCGGTTTCCCCTATTACCGCGAAATTCGTTCGAAAATTACTTTTAGACAGTTTTATCACCAACCGTTTGCGGTATTGCTTGTTTCGATCAATGTACCATGTCGAATGTTATTGTGTCCCAAAGGGGACAAGTCTTAGGAAAAAAGCATTTAAGGACCAGATAAACAGGTGTTAAAATGCTTTTTTCCTTTTAAAAAAGTTGTGGCGCCCGAAAAATGTTCCCCCCTTTTTGTGTATAGTTTTGGCTTGTAACTTTTTTATTATTGACCCAACGTAAAAGTGATGCATGAACGACTTGCTACACATTTTATTCTACGCTTGTTTGCCATATACAACTTTCTTGTGGGAGCTATGGTTTCGGAGATATGAGGGTGCTCCAACTTCTTTTGTTTTGAAGGTGGAGCCCAAATGACAAGAGCTGCGACCCCAGAAACTTGAACTTAAGCTATCTATATCATTGCCCACGCATTGCATCAAAAAAATTCTGCCTACCCAAAATGCACGGTTTAGGTCAAAATTCGGACGCTTTGACTGTACTATAAGTATTGATTTTGGTTGTTTTTCACTACGCTACGTTTTGTTAGTTTCGCGCAATCGAGCAACTTTGTGGTGATTGAAAAATCCGGCAATAAACGAAGCAGAAGATAAGGAGAAAACCGACTGCGTTTCAGCTGAACTAAGCAAGCCTATCCCAATGGATTCGTCTGAACTACCCTTAACATTAGCCACGTCTCTAATTCGGTCGGTGTGAAAATCTGCGAGATTTCAAGTTTCGTGTATTTGAACAAATGGAAATCCATTACAATTTGCAGGCTGAGAGGCAACCGCAATATTACTTGGCTTATCACTAAAAGGAACTAAATAAAAAGTGGGACAATATCAATGCATTTCACTTGCCAAACCAAATTCTGGGGTTCACGACAGTTGAACTCATTAGGTGAATATTACTAAAAATATTAATAATACTTGGCGGATTCTTAAAATCATCGAGCTTTTCTGTAATCAAGATTTGGATGTCCACATGTCCGTTTATATATGCAAAGCTTGATACGTGCGAGGGCCAAACTCCTTTAAACCCATCAAACATGTGCTCTCATAAATCATGGATACAAAAAAACATTAAAATTGTGTGTCTCATTCTGGGTAGCACCAAGTGATACTAAAACTAAGATAGTAGCTTTCAAAAACAAAATTTGCTTGCTTATTGGAAGCTATATACAAGGGTGTTGCAAACCTCTATTTGGAATAAATTACAAAATTGCTTATTCTGCACGAATTAAAAAAACATTAAAAATACATGACGCATTTACAAAAGCACGCAACTTCCCCTAAACTAAGAATAAGTAACTATGCAGGAAATTTTAAGCTGATACCAGTTGTCTTTTTGTCATTTGGTACCACAACTTCATAAAATGCTATATCTATCATTCACTTCGTCCACCTAGTTTAAGAAAAAAAATTGATTAGATATCTTTGCTTATTACCTATAATCATATATCTTCAGTATCAAATATCAAATTTAATACAGTATGCACAAAAATACTCAACTAGAAGCAAACGATTGGCCACTGGAAAGGCCCAGCTTCCGCAAAAGCATGAACTCTGCCCAAAAATAATCGATTATTATGAAATACATTAGTCTTCAAAAAGCAAGAACGAATTCTGTCATCATTAATTCACTTACTATATTAACAAAATTGGACGCGACAGCCAAAACAAAATTATAAAAAACTGTTGTATACTCTCTTATGTAGTATCATTTTCCCTTGAACTTTAACGATGAGATATCACCAAGAGGATGTTTAATATCTATCCATGCCTAAACGTATCCATAGAGTTGTTTGTGGAAATATAGGCGATTTATTCATAAGGAAAAATACTTTCAACAACATATTTATCAAGCGTATGAGAAACGGTAATCAACAATTAGGCAAAATTATGACAAGAAAATGATTTGTTATGAAATAAACTACAAAATCTGCGATAAACAACAAATCATAATAAATTTAGTATTACATGAAATATTTGAATAGAGCAATGAAATTAAGTCGCATCCAATTTCTTGCTGGTGATTTTTCATTCGAATTCACTCATTTTTCTATTTATTTCAAACGAACTTGTTGTTATTATCTGTTTCACTATGTTGTGTGACGGACATTGAATCTGTGTATGTACAGTACATACATATTATAAATTAGTAAATTTTCAATCCGCGGGCTAGAAATGCTTTAATCTTTGATATAGTGAAATATCGTTCGATGAGCCCGACACATTTCTACAAATACCTTCGTCAACGGCTTTTCAAAAAGGTTGAAGTGATGATTTGTAAATAGACTTTAAAAGCTTTAAATAAACTGGTATATTTTTATCCATGGTAAATAGAAATAGAGGTAGTCTCACTTTTAAATCGTCATCCTGTTTCGCTCGCACATTTCACGCAGCCTACATCATGGATTCAATGAAATTAGGGCTGCCAAAGGAGCAAATCGGAAAGACAAAATATAACGACATGTCACAATTGAATCAGTTGTTTGGAAAATGCCACTTATTAAAATGTAAAAAATTGTCAGGCAAATAAAACGAATAGGCACTGTAATCAATATAAAAGCTTAGGGAATAAACAAATATTTTCTAAAGAATATTCAAATGGTTGTAGCGTTGCAAAATCAAAGAAACTCTTGAAAATCGTGCTAGTATTTACGAATTTCGACGTATGTAGTAAGAAAACCCAACGACTCAATAAAAAATTCACTTTTATTCTATAAATACAATAATGAAGTAGACAATTCAATAAAAGGAATCGTCGCCAGATTATTCTGGAAAACTCATGTCCTTATTGCAGGAAACACACATGTGGATGTTTTCAATAAACACAATAATAATAACGCTTTGTCGAGCAGAATATGGAATATGTTTATCCTTAGGAGGCAACATCGATGAATACAAAATTGAAATGTAACAACTTTACAAATATTTTTTGTCTGTTACAAATATTTCGGTGTAAGATGTATAATTTTTAAAACATTCTCATGCCACATATACACATCATCTATCTTTTCCTTCCAATACGTGTCATTCCACCCAGCAGGAAAATCACATCTTGTTTGCCGCAAAGTGTTGCTGAAATTCAAACTGGGCAAAATGTTATAAGTTTTCACGCACCCTACGTCATCACAGCTTGGGAAGAGACTACCTTGTCGTCTGTATACCTTGATTTTTATTATATGTTTCGGAATTTAAGTATTTCATCGTTTTTTTGTCGTTGAGACGCTAGAAGAAGATTTTTTGTGGCACATTAGTATCAAGTATGGAAAGACTTTCAAATATTGAACAATAGTCGGTTATTTTTGAGTTATTGACGTGTTTATGAAGAAAGGGTTGTTTTCGGCCTTTTGATCATAAACAGTACCTAAACGTAATATTCGTCGTAGAAGTCTTCACAACTTGGCGATGAACGAAATTTTGAAAAAAAAATCAGCCATTGTATAAATAGGGTGACCGGTTAATATATATTATATCCACTAAGAGACGCGGAATCAGATGGTGACTCTGGAAATGAGAAAACATCAGATTCAACTGATTTAGTAAATCCTAACTATTGGCACTCGCTAAATATCGGAGACAACTGGATGATTTGGATTCAGATACCTCTTTTCCGTCGAGTGAAAAATAGGCTCACCATGAAAAAGTAGAAATTGATCAAAGTTGATTTTCCTCAGAAAAACAAACAGTGAATACAACTCTTTCTGCGATCAGTTTTCGAAAATACAGATTTTTTTTTTCGAAAATACAGATTAAGCTATCAAACAAAGCATCAATTCAACGCTAGTGCAAAGTAAAGCTTACTTTTTTCTTGGGATTCTTACTGTAAGTGGTTACGCCCCACTATCAAAACATCAAGGCGCTGGATGAAACATGAAAATAATCACAATGTCCTTGTAGTCAAATCAATGGGATGTAAGCACTTTAGTAAATTTTTGGCTTTTTGCATCTCGGCGATCATAGGCTAGAGACAAAATGGGAAAATTCTGACCATATTTCGTTATTTTGAATATAAGATATTTGATTTAGTCTTCGATTCTGAAATCTGTTAGCATTGATTATGGTTTTGGATTAAGGTGATAGGCCGCAGCTACATGACCTCCATATTGTGTGTTAATAGATCTGTATACAGGACGAAGCAAATGGATCGATGCTAGTCTTGGCTAAAACGTTAATACCAAGCTGACTAGTGCTATACTAAACATAGACCAATAACTTCATTTTTTAATTAAGTTAGTTAATTAATTTAATTAAACAATTAATTCATCTTTTCATACCATTAAAGTTGATCCGCTATAAACAAAATGAAATATATAAAATCGATGGCCTTCTTCGTCAAAATCGAACCAACTGCTCTATAATAGATATCAAAAGTCTTACAAATGAGACCTGAGTGTTTATAATATATGCACCGTAATAAATATATAATATATTCCTGGGCATATATAAGTTAAAATAACCTAAAAATTTTGAAAACTGACTCTCATAATAATTTCAGTAGTCTCATCAATTTCGTAGGAAAATATCAATTTTTTGCAGTTCTTCGTTTAAGTAACTTTGAAAATCTGTACAGAATCTGATAATTCAATAACTTTAATCAGATTTATTCTAGTTTAAAAAGCTTGAGCTCAATGTACTAACTAATGCTGTCACTGCAGGTTTCCGCTTCTGTTTTTCCTATGTTTATATTTTGAAATTAATCGTTTATAAGTCACTGTACAATACCCACGAAAATTAGTTCTTTAATAAAACTAGTTGGTAATCCTTGAAGAACTGTTTTGTGTGGATTATTCTTTATTCTGAAACTGCAGGTTTGCCTTATCATCAATTGTCGGTTTTATAGAAATTGAAGCTACTTTGCAAAGGTTGCTTCTATCTAACTTCCAAATGTAAATAAGGATCCGATGCAATTACTTGCGGTGCACACATGACCTTTCCTTAATTATAAAGGGAAGTTTTCAAGGAAAATCAGAGTTCCAGCTTTAATTTTCAGCACTTTTTCGTTTGGCCTCAGTGCCATTCTCGGATTGAAGGCAAGCAAAAAAGTCATCGAAATCAATGAAACCTAAAAATTTCACCTGTGCACTGATGATTCACTAATTTATTTTTAATTGATCCTTTGCAGATTTATGAACGGGCAGTATGTAACCGTGCACGGCGATGTTATTAGTCACGTCAATATTAGCCACGTCATGGTCGAAGATGGTGGCGAATACTCCTGCATAGCGGAAAACCGAGCTGGAAAAGCTTCTCATTCGGCTCGGCTAAATATTTATGGTATGTAATTTCACCGGAAGCACATTCTATTTTTTGGCATGTCCTTTTAATAACACCCCCATATCCATGTACAAACGGTCCTTGACTGCATGAAGTAGCATTATGTACCCCAATGGACGACACGAAATGTTCAGTGTCCCTACAGAGGCAGCATAGCGATTTGCTCGCCGCACAGTGGGCAGCAACGTACAACATTGGACAATGTACACATCCCCAAATCCCATCTGATATGCATTTTGTATGGCTGCGAGCACTGACCATATTTTATAGTTGTATCCTATCTGGAGCATAACTGCTGTAGGAGAGCTTGACCGACAACGCGACATCCTATTTTTGAGAGGGACGAAAACAAGGCGAACGGTAGTCAGTCGCTAGTGACCCAGAAATTTACAAAACAAGGGAGCATAAAGGACGAAGGCAATGCATATGTGAAACATTCCCAAATAAAATTGGATTTGAAATGTTTCGCTTGCAGCTGGGACGCCTGAAAAGTGCAAAAACCAGGCTCAACATCCGGTGGAATGCATAAATCTTTTTTATATGAGACGTTTTCGATGGTGCAATTGCTTGGGGTAAAAAGAGAAAACCATTTTTAACAGGACACTTTAACGCTGCAGTTTGAAATTTACATGCCCAAAATGTAGACAACTTCATTGGAAGATGTTTCAAGAATCTGAAAAGAATTTACTGTTTAGATTTAAGTTTTTTTTTTGGTTTAAATTTATTGCAAATGTAACCAATCGTATCTGAATAAGGACAGAAATTGATAATTCAAGAAATCAATTAAAATCGAAGGATTCGATTTTACTATGTAAATGTTTTGAAGCTTAATAATTGAATTTTATAGTTTATCTAACGAAAAAATCAGATATCATTTGCTTTGAAAAGACTCTCGGCCGTATCCAAGAACAGAATCTTTAATATTATAATTTTCAAATTTTATTGAATTATACTTATGCACAGTTACAAAACTCCCACAAAATAAATAACGTGAAGATTACATACGTTACTTCATAAATTCAATTGAAAATAAGATTAGAACAATTCTACTATGGTTGCGCATATCATTAACAAAATATTGTTACGTTATGTTTCGCTCTCATAAATGCGCTGGCCTTCCTTGTTAACAACCATCCCAAGGCTTTATCGAATTAAACGCTCTTCAACTGACTGCGTGCAAGTCGAACTACCCATCCTCAGGCCTCACCAATTTGAACGCACTGATGAGGAACATTTTTGGAGTGCGGATGGCTGACGATGAATCAACATGACAGTGAACAAGAAAAAAACGGAACAAGTCGAGCGTATAGTGGCGATACTTGTTTAAAATTTAAAATTTCCTTGCCAAGTTTATCGTGTTTACCGCACTATATGACTCTTTCTGGAAGTAGCTCACAGGGTTCACGGACATACTGCGGAATTCACACTTTGAAAGTTATTGTGCAAATGATTATTTTATGTTATAACGATGTGTTGGTTACAAATATTCATGTTTATGATTGATCCTGACTCTAATTTTTTTTTGCTAAATGTTGAGGTGATTGACGTGGAACAGATGATTGTTGAATTTTTGTGTACGTGCAGGGGTTTGATTTGGATTGCTGTTGCCGTTTTTTTTCACCTTCTTGTACTAAATGGTGCAAGGATGATTGCGTCGATGACTGGATGGTCGCAGGCTCTCCATAGGTGTTTTTTCCCTGCCATTAACATTGATTACCATCAATTCGTCACACAAAGCTACCTTTTCCTAAGACTAGAACAACAAATTTCGATTAATCAACGAATCCAATACGTTTTTATTGTTTTTTCAATACAAGACTGCACCAGGATAAACGATTGTTGTGAAACACATCCATAGTATCGAAGTTCACACAAAATATGATTACTATTAATATACTGCACCTATTACTTTTTTTAAAAATGCTTGGCATGGCAAACTTATGTCTAGGATGACTCTTGTATACTATTCATATTCCATGTCGGGTATGGGCGCAATGTTTTTCTCTCCATTTTTTACCATTTTTCGAAAAGAATTTCGTTCCTTCTTTGCTCGGTCCACTTATCTCAATAGTGCCGAGCATGCCTACTGAGCCTTTGAGAGAGAGAGAGAGATAGTTGACGGATTTTAGACCCACCGTGGGGCTTTGTGTAATTTTTGGGGTGAAGGATAGTCAGGAGCGTGAGTAAAGTGACTTTTTTCAAAAATAAAATTTTCATACTATGTTTTTTCTCTATTTTATTGGCTATACCAAGCTTATACCAAACATCATATTTTATACGATCCCAACCATCAACTTGACGATAACTGTCGTGTATTAAGCAAGAGACATAATAGTTTTGCTTATTTTGTGAAGAATTTAGAATATATATAGTGTTTTTGAACATATCTTACAAATTTCAACGTTCACTAGTAAGATTTTTGTCACAGGTACTACTTATTTGACATTGTCGTCTTCTTGGACCTCATGTAGTTTCTTCAGTGAAATTTACAGCAGAATGTTATTTTGTGTTGAAGTTGGGCTGCGTTGATTGTTAACATACTCTTTCGAGGTTTGCCTAAAAGTTGAAGATATTCTTGGAAGGCGTTAAATATTTTGTGTGCTTAATTTTGGGATAAATAATGCAGGAGTTTATATATACTTTCTAGTTCCGACTTTCACAATATATATTAGCGTGCCATCTGATAAACTGATCAATTACGCCAAATTTTATTTAAGTGTTAAACGATTTTCTTTCGTTAAGTTTTTTGGACCATCGAAAATCTGAGTGCTCACGAAACAATGTTTTTTCCAGGTTACGAATTGCGAGTGTGGTCTCATTTCTGGACTTGTGAGTACACGATTTGAGATACGCGATTAGTTATATCAGTATTTCTATTTTTCTCGTCGCACTGGTTCGAACATGATGCTTATTTGATATACAGGAAAAATATCTACCGTTATACTTTATTCTCATTTCTCTTTGGCTGCAAAAATTTCGTGAGCATACATTCAGGGTATTCCTAATCAGTATAATCCTGAATTTCACTTAGATGTGGATGTTCACGGCTGATATAATAAGGGACAATATGCGCCAGATGCCTTAATTTTTTGTACTGGACAAACTTGTTTGAAATGGACATTCTGGAACTTCAATCACATTTAGATCTTTCTTCCGCGTATCACAATTTCAAAAATTTTAATCACTTATGTGTTGGCACAATCGTTTGGTATTTAGTCAAGACAAATCCGTTTCCTGTTTTTTTTTCATCTGATTCCGATTTACCAGATTAGGGGGTCCATACCATTAGTAGTACAGGTTTTTAATAGAATGAAAATTTGGCAAAGTTTGTTCAAATCAAACCCTTTATTAGGCAAAATACTAGTATGCCTTCGTATCAAATGTGAGAGTGCGCTTAACATGTTACAAGCACTTGACAGGGCTGAAATATTTAAGCAAGCAATTTTTCCCAATTTTTCATGAAAACAAGGTAAACAACTAACGATTTGTTCAAGTTTGTCGATGCCGAATTTTTTTTGTATGTTTACTAATTTTGCAATCCTCATTTTTAGTATCTAATAGAAAAACATGCTCAAAAATCCTCATTGAGTGTTCATCAAAAAAAAGGAAAATAAACGGCTGGCATCCGAAAAACTGATCACATTTGAAAGATTTGTAATGCTTCTTATTGCCTTTAGGAAGGATTCTACAAACAAATCGTCAAAAATACGATTTGTTCAATTTTAATTTTTGAGAAAAAATATTCTAAAAATATTCATTTTAATATAAACTTTGATAAATTATGATAGTTTTTCTTGGAAACGAATTATTTGGTATATTCATAGATTTCAATGTCAGAACTCCCCGCACAAGGCGCAAGGCAAGGATTTTCGAGGGACAAAAAAACTCTCGTACTGAAATCACAACATCATGCACATTATTAAAGAAAACTGTTTTCCTAAAAAATTAACCTATACGGATTAATGAAAAATGAAAATTGACAAAACAGTGGACATTTAAAACGTTCAAGAAGTTATTTTATTAGGTCGAAAACATAAAATTTGTATAAAAAAAATATTAGTAATATTCATTACCTGCATTAATAGCAAATTTGAAATCGATTTACTGGCCGAGTTGCTCATATATTCGTATCTAAAAATCCTGTTTGAAGAAAATGGTGCTTCCAACTACAAATAAGTAAGGAGCATAGCTGAGGCTCTCAAAGAAAACTCGTTTGAAAATCTAAATTAACTCAAATTATAACATTAAATTTTTAAAGAATACTTAAGAACCTATCAAAATGTGGAAAGAGTAATAATTTCCTTTTGCCATTTAACTGTATGATGTCCATCTGCCAAGCAAAAGACTTATTCATGGCCAATTTTTTTCATTTTCATGCGACACTTATCATCAAGTTGTGAATTGCCATCTTCATGAATGCGTTTTCATTTAGCAATTGATTTTCCTCTTGAATACTTATGTTAAATTTAGCATGAGCTGTAAACTTGGATAAGCGATTGCTGTCGCGCTGTCCAATAAATGCACTACTCATGCTAAAATCAAATCTTCCTGCTTCATCCTGTCATTTCCAAAATGCAAAATATGCAAACTATGCCTATATAAAACTAGAACGGATCTGACCAAAGCAGGATATTGATTTTTCATTTTGTTTTCCCTCCATTCATTTACACAGGTCTCCCGTACATTCGACCGATTCCTAAAGTTACTGCAGTTGCTGGAGAGACATTAAATTTAAAATGTCCTGTGGCCGGATATCCCATCGAGGAAATCCATTGGGAGCGCAACGGACGGGAGCTGCCCGATGATATACGACAGAAAGTCCAACCGGATGGGTCGCTAGTCATAAGTCCTGTGCAAAAGACAGCTGATACGGGCACGTACACGTGCTGGGCACGCAACAAACAAGGACATAGTGCCCGACGAAGTGGCGATGTCAACGTTATAGGTTCGTATTATTTTTAGTATGGAATTATAATTTTAGTGCAACTACATGCCATATCTTTTGCGTCAACGCACATGTAACTACGAAACTTGAAATTCCAGCTTCTTGAGGGCGGAATATATACAAAAACGCCACTTCCAGGATACATCGTCACTTCACCCAAATTCATTTCACTTTTTATAGCTGCCGTGACTTCCTCTCCGGAAGAATACCATTAGCATTTAGATTGGGCTGTCATCTGGTTGCTCATGTGATGCGACCTGACAGCGGATGAACCGGCTCTTCCTTATGGAAGGATATTTTTAATTAATCATAAGAGACATTGGACATTTTATTTTAGTAGCTGAAGCACATTCTGTGATGTACTTGACGGATCGTGTGGATTTTATTGATGCAGTGCCAATAAGGCATTTGGGAAATGGTAGTTTTATGGGTTGAACTATAAAAGAAGTAGGTGCTTGGAACTTTATGCAGCGTAGGCTTCACGTTCAAGAAAGGACTTGTATGTATGGACACGATGTTTATTATCCAAGAGTATAATTAATATCAACAATTTCAAATGATAGATTCAACTTCTCAATAAGTTTTATAAAAAATGCTGCTTAAATTTTGGTGTTTTTCAAGATTTACTCGTAGGTATATTAAATTTAATACCTAGAAGCGTAAATATTGGCCGGAGCTGACAACCTTTTGTAATAATATTTCATGAAGCTTCGTTCATCGCCTAGTAACTCCAGTTACATTTAAAAAAACACACATTTATAGTATCCTAAAAATATATAATAAACCAGTGCATTTATTTCGAAATATAGGTTCAGGTTGATTTTCAATGAAAACGACAACTAGAATTTCGAAAAAACTTTAATTTTTATTTCGGCACCATGGACATTTAATGAAAAATAATTTCTTCAAATATGAAAATGAAAAAATGAAACTAAAAGAACTCAATATATTAACATGCCAATTTCTATAAATGTTTGGAATTTAAAAATGTTAGCATTTAGGTATCGATTTTAACAAATTTGAAGTTTCAAATGTACCGAAAACAAGAAACCTATTTTCTCTCTTTTCGTTGACTCGGCGAATAGTTTGTAAAGCACTTAATTTTATCTAATCGATACCAGATATGTATGATTTATATGTTCCTAGAATTGCACCCATTAGCTGCTGGAAATACGAGAGTGTTAAATTTTTTACGAAATGATCATGAAAATGTATTATTTTACAGGTGTTTCAACATGGCAGTATATTTTCAAGATTATGATTTTAATAGATATTTTATTTATAAATTCAGCACTTTTTATGGCAAGAAATGAAACAAACTACTTATTTGATGAAGAGATGGCCACAGTGAATTCTGGACAACTAATTTGAATTGTTTCCTTTTCAGCTTGTAGGGAACTGTATGAGCAAATGGTTTCAATATATATTGAGTAAAACTTCATAACAGCCATGAATATATGTTTTATTGTTTTCATTTCCAGATTATCGTTTGGTCTGCATTGGTTTTTGTCAACATAATTTGCTACTATTATTTATCTTGCTGCATTTCTTTTAAAGCTGCATTTTATTTTATGGCTTTTCTCAAATGCATGATTGCTTTCAAAAATGCTTAATCAATCAAAAATCCAAATCTATAACTATTTTTACAGTACCACCAAAACTAAGTCCATTTCAAACGACTATCCTTCAATTCAATATGGGCGATCGTGCATCGCTTACATGCTCGGTCGTTAAGGGTGATCTACCATTGACGATCACTTGGCTTAAAGATGATCGCCGAATTGATCCTTCGCAACATATGTCCGTTAAGCAAGTGGATCAATACAATAGTATTCTAGTCATCGAAAGTTTAGGATCCGATCACACCGGAAACTATTCGTGTGTGGTTCGCAATTCGGCAGCTCAGGTGGAAAACGCGCAGGCTCTCTTGGTTAATGGTAACCGTGTGAATTTTCACGTTCACTAGTCATACTTGATTTTATTTCGTAATTTTCCTGGAGGAATGTCTTTGTAAATGTTAGATACGTTTCTTGACTGGAATATTTCCATTTTATACATACAAACACTTGGAAATTTCATTGTTGACTTTCTTCTTATCAATGAACATGTCTAATGGATTTGGTTTGGTATTTGAACTATAGATAGAGAATGCTTTTTAATTTACTTTTTCGCTCGTTTTGTGTAACTTTTTGATAAATATGTTAATAGTTTTCGATGATTATAGCCATTTTTATGATATTTAATTGATTTGTCTGGTACGTTTCGTGGTGACTTCTTGAAACAAGTACTGAAGCCGTCATGGACACTGCATACATGGTGTTCGAACACAGTACTACGTATTTTTACGAAATGAATCTGATTTTGTTCAAGGACACATCCCCTATTATGTTTTGCTTGTGTTGGTATCGTCCTGTATTATTCTTTGTCTGATTATTACAGTACCTCCCAATATTGAACCATTCGCCTTCCAAGACGGACTGGCTGAGGGTATGCGAACCCGCACCGTGTGCGGAGTCTCGAGGGGTGATCCTCCATTGACCCTACGATGGCTCAAGGATGGTGAGCCTATGCCCGCACATTTGGGCGCCAATGTTACACTATTAGATCCATACTCCTCACTCCTCAGTATTCCCTCCTTATCAGCGACACACTCCGGTGACTATACATGCGTGGCGAGCAATCCTGCATCCGAAACAAAATACACAGCTTCACTACAGGTCAAAGGTATAGTATAAATAGATGAACCGAAAATCCAGCTCTGCGGGTTGGATTTCTTAAAAACGAATGAATAGGCTTCCGTTTGGTTTCAGTTAGTTGATTTTATTTTGCTGTACTTTGAAATCATTATGAAGCTCCTGCTTTTCGGTTTCCACCTAATTAACCCGATTGATAATTATCTGGTATTGATTCCATCCGCGCGTTACGTTCACATGTGTCTTCCCCTCCCCGTTGCTTTGGCACGCAGTGGGTTTGCGGCAGATCACCAGGTAACCAGTTTTGCACTGTGACATTTTTTGATAGCGTTGTAGGCTTATATTGCATCCCTTTTTGATAAGGGCTTTGTGATTGTTTGCCTAGTAATTACTGCATTTACAAATCCTAGCATCAGTTGTTATAGCACATAAATTTACATGCATTTGAACTAAGTCGCTATATGAAAAACTAGCGTTTTCCCACCTTTATAGGGTGAATTCATTCATAAATATTTTTAAAAATTATACATACCCTACAAAAACTGACCAAGTCAGAAATGCAAACATCGATTTCAACTGATCAACACACTTAAAAGGTTCTGTGTTTCATAGGAGAAATTAGCCAGGCCAGTTGATGACAGTTAAATCGATTGTTTTCAAAGAACAAGAAGTAAATCCTTCTTCATCAACAATAAAATCTACACGAGAGTTCATGTTTGAAATTTTTCTTCTTCTACATTGTTGACTTTTTTGACTTGGCCAGTTTATGAAGTAAAATGTATGCGATTAGATACTTTTTGGTACTAAGTAAAATAACAACTGTTTCAAATGATAATGATCACTTAAAATAATGAATATTTAGTATCTGAAAACGTATACACGTGAAATACATTTCAGTATTCATATCTGACTGTATTAATCTATATAAATAAAAATGAATCGCCAAATGTGTTGCTAAGCGCAAAACTCGAGAACGCCTTGACCGATTCGGCTATTTTTTCAAATATATTTTCCTTAAGGCACAAGGATGGTTCTTACGGAGAGAAAAATTTAAAAAATTTAAAAAAAAATTAATTTTAATTTTTAATTAATAATTTTTTTTTTCAATTGGACTGCGACAGACCAATAACTTTTGACAGAACGAAGTCTGTCTGGGCAGCTAGTTACAAATAATGAACATACCGATAATCACAAAGTCCATCCGAATTTTAATATTTTTCAAAATCTATCGCACAAATAGGATAGTCGTTACTTTTTTGCATGGTCCTGTATTAGAAAAACCTAGGTTGCATGCCTATCGTTTCAGCATGTGCACGAATATTATTCAGTCCAATCGTTAAGCCCAGAAGGAATAAAAAACGAAAATGAATACCGGAGTAGAACATCAAACACACACTCGACACAACATGCTCCTCCCCCATAAATGCTTGTATATCCTTGTGAAGTTACAACCCTTTTTTGAAATGGTTACGTGTAATGAGTGAAGCTTTTTGCTTAATTGAACGATAAATGCTTTTTGTATTTCGAATCATACTGCATCACCCGCCACCACTCCAAGCCTCATCTAGAAGTAATTAAATTCAGCATTCCGTCAAAGGCTAGCAAGATTGCAGATGGTTTGACAAATTTCATATTACCTCGCAAGCTTCATATATTATGCTTAATCCTCAAACAAAAACCGCTTTGAATTGAGAAGATACATGATTGCTTCCGTTTGAAATAAGCTTTCGCAATTCCCTGCCAGCTTCTGAAATGACATTTTCAAATTGTATGATTTCACTTATGTTTCACATTCATTATTTGTGAAAATGTAAATGGTGATGTTTATTTGATAATGTCGTCTGTATTAAACACGGTAGCACGATAGTCATTTTTTCGCTTGCTCCACTTTTCTATTTCTTCTATTTCGTGTTAATATTAAGTTGAAATTTTCAAGAAAATTTGATCAAATAAAAACACAACAGAACATTTTTTTGAAATAGAAATTTGGCCCAATGTAGACCCACGGCGTGGTGTGCATAGTCTACAACAATAATATGTTTTGCGTGAGAAGATCCTTGTTAGGCTGCTTTCGCTTAAATTAGAATCATCCCAAATTGCAACCAACTAATGCTTTGATCCTGCATTCGCCAAAATTGTTAGATCAACCCTAAATGCCGATGAAGCTTCATTCCCAATTAATGAAATTCATTATTGTTGTTGGAAAGCTTTTACATTTGCGCTTGTATTAAAATAATTGAATTAGCTCAATTCCTACAGTGGTGATCAACATGTGCTGCTTTGCTTAATTGCTTTGACGCTTACCCCTCAAATATAGAGTACGCAGAACTACATATGTATAAGTAATTTTTATTTGGTGATGGAAAATCATTGTGTTTGCTTCGTAAACTAGGAAGATGGAAAATTTTAGTTTTTGATTTTATTAGTCCACCTAACCTAACATATTAATTACAACTGTGCGGATGCAGAGTGTATTGAAAAATCCTGGTAAAATCGATGCTAACTTATATCACAAAATTTTAAATTTAAAGATAGATACATTCAATGTTTGAGATCAAAAGCAATTTACCCTTAATTAATTCAATTGTAAATCTTTCAGCAATAAGAATGTATCTAAGAGCTGGTGAACTGGAATAAATAAGGAGCCAAGGATTTTTTGATAAACATTGTGTCCAATATAGTGGTGAAATATTCAAATTAGTTCTCGATACACGAATTTGAAAGGGGCACATTTTGAAATTAAACTGAGCAAGATGGAATATAATCATCATAGTTTCAACGTGAACGGTCGGCAGGAAAAATTATGTCCTTCGGGAATGGTGGTCGAAAAAAGTATATCATATAGACATTTACTTTTGATTTTTATCGTTGGTTGATTTTTCCAGAGTATCGAATCATGTTGATGCACTATTATTTCTATTTTGAAGATACTCCAAATCATCGGTTTGCAGAAAACTATACCACTTTCACTTATTATGATGCAAGTCTCAACTAATAATCACACCTTTGCACACTAATGTGATGCGGAGCTAAGTCCCATTATTCATCAATGCTCGATTGTTAATTCAACCAAAACATCTTCACAACAAGAAATGTAGCTAAACATGATTTTCTCAAAGCTATAATCGCTGCTTAGTGCATTTCAAATGTCCAATTCTTGATGAAATGGTCAGCCAGCTGAATGTGATACATTGTTTATTGTGGCTTAGCTAAGCTATTTTTATTTCCAAATAATTGAACAATACCGATTCATCTCATAAAAATTTATTGAAAAACATTCTTGTTTGACAATGTTAGGCCTACATTTTGCCGCTATAACTTTTATATATTTCAGCTTAGTTTGATTTGAATCATTTTATTTGGAATCAAAGATTTCACAGTAAAAAGCTGAAATATTTCACCAAAACCATTCGATCATAATAGACCAGGACAACCCTATGTCAAGTACCCGAGTTGAAATTTTTGTCCTGCAGCACATCCAAAACACACATATCACAAAAAGTTCATCCGCACACGTCTGCAGCACTATGTCGATGAAATTGCATTTCTCAGCGCAACGTCCCCTTCAGGCTCGCACTATTTCTGTACGAATACGACTTTTATTTAAATTTCACGAAACCAGTACAGACGCGGTGCGAACGAACGCACATAAGTCTAAACGAGCTAACAGTATTATAGTTATGTTGATATTCCTCAATAATTGTTTGACGTAAGTTTAAGTATGTCATTCGACGTTTTGTTTATCAACTGTGCCCATGACTAGCATATCAAGCTGAGGTTCAATCCCCAACTACAACACATTCACATCACAAACGAACGTCAATCCAAGTTAAGATACCTTCAATTGTCAAACAAGACATCAAACGTTGGATTCTGCTATTGTTTTCACAGACACACATCTACACAACACACAAAATTTCAGTTGACATGAGAAGACATTGTCAACGGGGATCGAACTTCAGGCTAATATGCTGAAATTAAGAACTAACCATTCTGCCGTGCAACATCCTCACTTCGAACTTGCGATGCGTGCAGGCGTGCATGCCCGTGCGAATACCTTAAGGGCACGATCTTCCACAATGTAAACTAGTTGCAGACTTGGAGTGGGCCCATCGTACAAACATGGTGTACACGTGCTGTGTACCTTCGAAATTTCGACTCGGATAGATTTTGGTCTGCCATTGCTGTTCGATAAAAAGTAAGAAATCTTGCTTGAACTCAATTGAGACAATATGTGACCACCTCAGCTCCTTTCAGATTGCGTACATGATTGACACCACTGTTAAATAAATATTAAAAGCACAATCCCGAAAATAAAAGAAAATATCAAACAAAAATTTTGATTTTTCCAAGCGCTATTTATCTTCAAAACTAACTAAAAAAAAGCTTTTTGCACCATGCTCATAAAAACTATGCTTGGCCAAATATTCTTAGTTTATGATTTATCGTGAAAGTATCATTGGATGCTCACTTCTGCTTGATTTTTCAACAACTGCAATGACAATTTAGAGCTAATATTGAATTTTTTCAATGTCATGTTGATAACATTAGTTCCTCCTCGATGGATTGTTGAGCCGACTGACGTGAGTGTGGAACGCAATCGTCACATAACACTTCACTGCCAAGCTCAAGGTGTGCCGACGCCCACCATCCAATGGAAGAAAGCAACAGGTTCTATCTTATATTGATCATTTAGGCAGGGTCTTTGATATCTAAGGTTGTTCTGTTGTATCTTTCTAGGAAGCAAGTCTGGTGAATACGAAGATGTCCGGGAGCGACCCTATACGAAGCTGTTGTCGAATGGTTCACTTTTCCTTCAGCATGTTAAAGAAGATCGGGAAGGATTTTACCTGTGTCAGGCGCATAATGGAATTGGCACTGGAATTGGGAAAGTCATACAGCTAAAAGTGAATTGTAAGTTGCAGCACTCGTAGACTCATTGTTGGACCTTAACATTCACAATTCGAACACGTATACGATTTTTAGCTATTCTGAGCTCTTAAAACCTGCTTGATAGCTATCATTTTCAAAAACATATTATAATTTTTAGCTTCACCGTACTTTTCGGTTCCATCTCGAGCTGTGACTGTGAAAAAAGGTGATACAGCTATTCTCCAGTGCGAGGTCAATGGAGATAAGCCCATCAATGTTGAATGGCTGAAAGCTGGAAAGCATTTGCTCAACCCATCTCGTAACTATAGGTAAACACGTTGAAATTCTCGCAGGAACAGTACAATATTAACTTCTCGGACCAACCCTAGAATCCAAGTCAAACAAGACGCTACCCAGGATGGAGTGTCTGCAGAAGTGCAAATAAGTAATGTCGAAAGCAGCGATAGTGGACCATACTTTTGCCAAGCAAGCAATTTGTACGGACGGGATCAACAACTGGTGCAGTTGCAAGTCCAAGAGCCACCCCAAGCTCCTTCTGCGCTGGAAGCAAAAGTCTTGTCAAGTCGGTCGATCAATCTCAAATGGCAACCAAAGAACAATGATTTGGGCGAAGTTTCAAAATTTATAGTGGAATTTAAGGAGCTGGATGGTAAGTGAACTATGCAACTCTCTTCGACTAAATATACGCACAGTAGCGCTATGACATTGCAAGCGAAAGCAAATTATTTAAAAGCAATGAAACCTTTCATAAATAACAGATATTTCTTCAATCGGGATTTTTAAGCTTATTTGAGAAAAATCGATTCAGCTGTGCTAAATTTTTTAACCGTCTTAGTGTGATGGTATACATAGTACGTTTCTTCGCATCAAGTTCTTCGTGAAGGTTATTTTCAAAAGAAATATGTTGATTTATTTTTAATTAGTTGTTTTGTGGATACGCGAATAGCATTTGATTCTTTAAAATCTGCTTAGTTTTGAATGAGCTGCGGTTCGCCGGAAAAACTGTCCATAAAATTTTTCATTAGTTAGCTTTTAGGTATTTTAAACTAATTTTTCGTGTTCTTAGGTTTATCAGTAAAGCTACCTAGCAAAATCTCAGATTCTTCGGCCACTGCACGTTACTCAGCGCAGCTTTACACGAAGCCCCTCCTTTTAATAGGATACGTAGTTCAAGTATGACCACTTACGTGAAAATGTTTCAGGGAATTAACATACGACATATAAATCACCGTCAAATTTTTAAAGTCGCCATACCTGCAGCTAAAATTATAAATAGTATTGACAACACACGGGTAGCAAGTTGTCTTTCGTAGGATTGACGATCCGCCAAGGAGCCAATCTGTTTACAATAAATTGTATGATGAATAGAAAGGTGGTTTGATCTTTCCAAATGATAAAGGTCTTTGCATTGAGAGCGTGTCTAAAAAATCAGAATATTTTGAACTTAACTTAACTTAGCACTGATGGAATAGAAACGTATAAAAATTATAGAAGTAGCAGATTTGATTTGGTCTAATTTAACAGAAAATTTTCCAAGCAATAATTAACACGCAAGTGTAAAAGCGTATGTCTGAATTTTGTATTTTTGAACAACCTCATCAAAAAATAAATCAGTGTGTTTCCACATATTACCAGAAAATGTCACTATCACAAGAGACACGTTATCATAATTTTTGAAATTTACGAAAAGATCCGAGAAAATTTCACGAAAACTCCTTATTCAAGTGCGAAAGTTCCTTATTCAACATGCACTCATATTGAGTAGCTTAGAAAACTCTTGAACAAAATTTTTATCGAAAACCTGTCTAATAAAAACCTTGAATTTTGTAGTATTTATTCGGCTAAACACTACAAATTATTTTCATGTTACAGCTCTCATGTTAAGTCCTTGGATTCAAATGGAAATCTCCAACCCTCCAGGATATTCAGCGATTTTAGAAAATTTGAAACCAGCCACCAGGTATTCAATGCGTATTATTGCCGAAGGTACAGCAGGACGAAGTGCTCCAAGTCAAGAAATTATAGCAAGAACCGAGTCGCAGCGGCCAGCCGGAACACCTCTGAATCTGGCCGTAAGACCCCTGTCTTCCACAGAACTGCTTGTAACTTGGATGCCACCGCTCCCTGAACTACGGCATGGTGATATACAAAGATATAATATTGGCTACAAGCTCTCATCGTCATCAAGCTCTGCCTATAATTTCACATCTGTTTCTGGCGATGGAGATGATGGTATTGCAGAGCTAGTCCTCAATGGATTGCAAAAATACGCTCGATACATTGTCGTTGCGCAAGCTTTTAACGAGGTTGGTCCCGGCCCACTTTCAGATCCTGTATCAGCACAAACAATGGAAGATGGTGCGCATTTTTTTTGTTATGCACATGCATTTTCCTCAAATCGTCAATGAAAGAAACTTTAAATCTTATTATTGTCTATCGATTCTAGTTCCTAGTAAGCCTCCAGATGATATTCGGTGTGCCGCCCTCACATCCCAATCGCTCCAAGTATCATGGCAGCCACCGCCCGAGCACCATACCAATGGCCTTTTACTCGGCTATAAGCTCACATATGAGCCTATTTTAGAAGACTTTTTTATGAACAATGATGATGTAGAGCACAGAGAAACCACGGCACTAACTACAGTTTTGTCTGCCCTATCAAAGTTTACAAACTACAGTGTTCAGGTTCTCGCGCACACAAGAATGGGCGATGGTGTCATCTCCCATCCAGTTTATTGTCACACCGATGAAGACACTCCTGAAGCACCTGCTGATGTGAAAGTAGTTGTAAGCTCGCCACAGTCCTTATATGTATCATGGCTGCCTCCTTCCGAGCCAAACGGAGTTATTACAAAGTACAATCTTTACACTCGAGTAGTTAATGGTCGGGAAGAACTGAACCAGGAGAAAAGAAACCTTCCTTCACAGCAACTTTACTTTGAAACAAAAAATCTTCAGGCGCACATAGAATATCAGTTCTGGGTGTCAGCCTCAACGCGTGTTGGTGAGGGGAAAAGTTCCAGGATAGCATCACAGATCACGACCAACAGAGTGCCTGCACGGATTGTTTCTTTTGGCGGCCCAGTAGTAAGACCGTGGTCCTCTACAGTGTCCCTTTCATGCACAGCAGTGGGTAAGCCAAGGCGGGAGTGGTTCAAAGGTGACATTGTTCTTCGCACGGAAGAAACTCATAATATTCAACTGCTGGACTCGGGAGACCTGATCATTTCGAGTCTGCAGGTATCAGATAGTGGGAACTACAGCTGCCAAGTGGACAACGGAGTAGGCACGGATCGTCTAACACACACGCTCATCGTTCAAGTACCACCGAGCAGCCCTGTGCTTTATGTTACCAGTGCAACCTCAAGTAGCATCCTGATGCATTGGAAGGGAGGATCGAATGGCAACGCGCCTATCACGCGTTACACACTACATTACAAACGCTCGCACGGCAACCTTGAGGAAATGATTCTTTCCCGACATTCATCAAGTCATGAACTGAAGGGACTATTGTGTGGAAGTACATATCAAATTTTTTTGACTGCTCACAATAAAATTGGCACCTCGTCACCAAGTACAACACTACATGTTCGAACTCAGGGACAATCTCCTGGCATACCATCAGGTCCTAATCTATTAACGCCGAACTCTACGACGGTTCTGATAAGACTGCAATCGTGGCCTGATAACGGGTGCCCAATCATTTATTTTGTTCTACAATATCGTGCAATATCTGCTGACGTTCACAAAGAATGGATCCTAGGTGAGCTGAAAAGTGAACAGCAGTATTAAGTTTCAATTCATAGTGCAAATTTTTTTCTTCTATTTTGAGATCATTTGGATGTATCGATTTAACGGTTTTTTAATGCTAGAAAAAGACAATTAGCCAAACCCCACATACATATCAATTAATTTTGAAATTTAGCAAACGATTTTTTAAAGTGGAATCCAGAAAAAATTTGCAATGCAAAGCTTACTAATAATTTTTCTTTGGTTCATTATCAATGCAAGTCTTATTAGTATGTCTTAAAGCAGTGTACTTATTGCTCAACCAATGTCACCGTTTCAGTTTCAAACGCATTAAAGCCCCAAAGGAAATTCGTCATTACCGGATTGCTGCCGGCGACACTATATCAATTGAAAATGGAGGCGCACAACGTCGCAGGCGTGGCTAATGCAGAGTTTTCTTTCGTTACTTTGACCAAAGACGGGGAGCCACCACCACCAGAAGTTATTCAGCGAGGACACCGCGCCACCATGTTCTATGCGGACGTAAATCTTTTGATTCCGGCAGTCGCCATTGTTTTTGGTCTAGTTTGCACTGTGGCGCTTTCAATCATGTGCTACAAACATAGTATGGTTCTTACCACTTGTTTCGTGTTCAAACGCCTAATCTATGACAACGATTTTCCAGGACAAACAAATCGCCTGCAAAAGGAATCAATGGAAAATCGTCAAAACAGTGAAGCTCAGCGTGAAAGATACTACGCCACGATTCACAAGGTTTCCCTGCAGAACAACGAGAAGATTCCTGGTAATAGTCATGATTTAAACTCGCACAGCCAAATTTTCAAATTTAAAATGTTTGCAGAAACCTCGGAGGATATATCGCCTTACGCAACTTTCCAGTTGTCGGAGGCTAGTACGTTGGCGCAACCGCACCACACAGGACCTGCAAATACGCTCCTACACTCGTTCATGTATCACGAACGAGCGTTGCAGGAGGGCTGCTCGTCACCACCACCCCCCGCGGTACTAAGACAACTGCAAAATTCACCATATTATAATATTGTGCGTTTTTGTTTCTTCAATCAATTGGCTTGATAGTTGCTTTTAGTTCGAAATTATTGTACACTAGAACTTTTTACATGTGTTGTGTTACTGCTTGTGGCTTTGCTACTTCCACCGTTCATGTGGTGTAGAAGACGGCAACCGTTTTTATAAAATTTACCTTTGTAGGCATCGAAAGGCCGGCGAAGACATTCACGAAAAACTGAGCCGGAAAGTGAGGAATCGGACTCGGATCCAGACCAGTTGACTTCCAGCCGAACGGAGTCCTCAAACCAGCTGGACGCCAAAATGAAACACAGTATGAGCTTAAACTTCTATTGTTTTGTTTGCCGAACTTTGAGATGCAAGACAATTTCGTCTTTCAAACTGTTTGGGAGCCTCCAAGCAAAATCCATAATAAGATATTGAAGGCCAACTTGCCTCGCATTTCAAAGACAACCGATGCGGGCATTTATTCAATTAAGTGTTTTCATGTGTCCCCAGGCATTATTTATCATGGCACACAATCCAGCACTTCATCCGATCTTTCACCAATGTCCGAGCAAAAATCGCTACCAAGACGCGGCAAATCAAGGTACCATCAACAACATCTTTATTCAACAAACACAACACCAAGACACACTAAATCCTCCAATTTGAATGCAAACAATGTCACCACGCTCTTGTTAACCTCCCCACGTAGTTGCAATAACAACAAGACCATTACCAATAAGTCAGCCAACCAATCCCAACCAAAACAACATCTTCAACAACAATCACCACCAACCATCATACAGTGTGGCGGTACTACCGCCGCACAGGATAGTACTCAAGCAAGTGTATGCAAATCATCAGCCTCCGCCCGCATGCCGTCCCACTTTCGCCCAATACCCCACAAAACCATACCATCAGACACGACCCTTTCAATTTCTGCAATATCGACAATTCGCAAAGATCCATAGCATGCCACCGACCGGCCCGTCCGAAGTTCCAACTCGCTGTCGCAGCATTGGTTCTAGCCGGAGTCCTTGCTCCTGGCCCGCTCGCGCCAAGCGCCAAGCACGTCGGCCAGCCCGTTTCGTTCACTTTCTGATCAGTAGACTAGCTCCGCGGCGGACGCTCGCCAGCTGGCTTCATTGCATTCCAAATTGCATCTGTGCATTGTACCATCATCACAGTATCTAGTATCTAGCGTCTAGTATCTTTTGAATTTAGTTGTCTTCATTTGCGATCTGGCACATACTTGCTAAATTTTCATGAATACGTAGAATGTTTCGAAAAGCTTTGATCTGATTGATTGATTGATACCAAATACAACCCACAAATAATAGTGATAGTGTGATATATCAGAAGATTATCCTGAACAGGGGTACAATGAGAACATTACTGCCACTACAATTACAAGACAATACACCCGGTGGTAGCTTTCACCAGCTGCCCATCGAGGGTGGCACGCCGGACCGGCCCGAGCTCTCGGAGGCGGAATGCGACATCGATACTCTGAAGAAGCTCAAGCTGGGGATGCGGTCGTCCTTGTGGTCGCGCCCCGGCAGCAATGGCAATCAGCACCCGCATCAGCCCCAGCAGAACCCACCATTGACCATGCAACAGGCCGCCTCGCACCCCTCGGACTACTCCATCGCTGTGTGAACTCGGCCTCCCCGTTGCCACTCGAACGCTCACAATAAATAAATAAATAAATATTTACTTTTTTATAAGCGCTTTTCACCGTTTCGAGCAACTCAAAGATTTATTTTTAAATTCACCCAAAGTGTATTTTTATGAGAGCAAAACCTAAGATGTAAGCAAAAACTCAATACAAACGTTTCGGACGAAATCTACAAAATTTATATGGACAACCATTAATGTTAACCACGTTAAGTTTGCCATTTCGAAAGCAACAAATGAACAAAAGTACGTTTAAGTCGATGTTTTACAAGTTTCGGAAACAAAGGTGCCAAATTTCACAGAATCTAGTCAATAAGTTTCTAAATTACTAAATTAATAAAAAAAATGCAGTAAAATTCATACGATACACTGGAACAAATAATTTTTGTACAATATTGTTAGAATTTCAAAGAAAAAATTGTCAAAAAAAATAGAACAAACTCAAATTCAGTGGCGAGCCAAAATCATGATCAATCAGAATGGCAAAATCAAATGAAAAGATATTCAATCGAAAATCAAAAAAAAAGTGATTCGAAATCAAAAATTCAAGCAAAGATGCAACAAAGAATAAGAATCTTCTAGCCTAATAAAAAGTAGAATTGTAAATTTATCAAAATATTTAAATTAAACACTTAGCTAAATTTTCTACAATCAAAACTTTGAGAAACGTTTGAAACTAAATTTTAAAGATCTTATTAGATATTGTTTGTTGTTAGATACTTAAATTTTAGGTCAAGCATGGTATGATTTGGTTTGCCCGGTTGTCGAAAGAGTGCTTGGCTGATTTATGCGATTTGGAAGCGACTCATTTTGGATACTAGCTATATGTAGATGTTCGGCATATCAACAATTTAGCCATCTTCTTTGAAATTGCACCGAAGTTGCCCAGTTATTGTTTTCCCAAAGAAGTGAGCTCCATACTTATTCGCAGAATCAAAATTTTGATAAGCGTACCTGATCTTGGTTCTTTATCGTTAAGAAAACCCCTTCATTTCTTAACGATGAAGAACCAAGATCAGGTACGCTTTTCGTTCGTAAGTTTTAATAACATTCGAATAAATGTGGAAAATACAAAACAGAGAATTTTCAATTAGATCACCCTCCGCATAATTTACGTTGATTCGGACGTATTTCTCATTCTCAGGAGCAGTCCAGAAACAATTGCAAAGAAAATCTTTTCAATGCTTCCGTCGTTTTGTATTCATCATCCTAGAAATATTTTACCTCAGGAGCTCTTTTATTGAGAAACTTTTTGATACAGGATCTAGATAAACGCTCAAGGTGTTCTTGTTTATACATAAAAAGTTTTCGATCGCAAATGCGGCACCGATTTTCCTGCATCTCTTATGATCTTCAATGCACCGTTCGTCAAGGATCTATTTCGATCAATGCCTAATTTTTAATATGTGCCATATTATGATTACATCCACTTGGATGTCACTACCCTACTTTCATTGGGGCTGTGCTTGCGACCATTTGCTAGAACGAATCTCTATCCCTATTTCAAATCTACTCCGTTTACCTAGAAATCACTATAGTCTCCAATTTGGACTTTTTCTTCCTACCTTGTAGAATGTGAATGTAATTACCCAATATGTTGTTTGATTACTTATGTATCTTTAGCAGAAAACTGATGTTTTCAATTTGATTTTGATTTGTTTATGTAACACATTTTACGATCGGAGTTGAACTCTGTTAAATGTGCATATAATGAATAAATAAACAATAATAAATTTGTTGCTACATAGATAGGTAACTAAAGACACTCACTCACTTACTCCTATACTCACTGCCTCGTTTGAACGTATTACACACAAGCCTTTCCTGATCAGCTTCTTTGTACAGTTATTTTGTAAAATCTTTGTTCCGCCCTACTCGTCTTAACAAATTTGAAGGACACTACGACTGATGCTGGCACTCGAATGGCTGTTTGACAGAAAGTAAAAGGATCTTTGTCGGCATCGCGTCTTCTGCTGACTTCTTATGCAGCTCATAAGACTGCCATACTTCTGCCTGCCATACTCTGCAATACACGATAACCTTCAATGATTCATATATGTACCAATGTTCTAAGAATATCCCGGCCTTCTTATCTGTGTCTTGTTTTGATCCATCGTGTATATTGGCATAATTCTTCTGATTACTGAATACGATCTCGAAGCTTATACCAAAATATCGATATCGTTGTAGACCCTAGAGAGACCTTCCAATACGATGGAATACTCATATGCTCTTGCTAGTATCATCTTCTTTTGAGATGCACAGCACTAACGGCCATCGTACCCTTACATGTTGTCTGATGGCAATAAATTCAAAATTACTTCTGGTGAAGCTGTGGGAGTCGTGCGCATTGCACCCGTTTTTCCCTAGCAAGCACACTTTGGTTCTTAGTCAGCTGACCCAGGTTGCATTTCCGGCTCAGTACTCTCCACCACCCTTTATCCTCATAGGCCAAGATTGGCCTCACGATAACTGTGTACATCCTATGTACCGCACGTATCAAATCCTTCTTACTAACTTAATAGATTAGATCCAAAGAATGATTTACACATAATGATGGTTATCGTAGCTTTCCGTAATCTCGCAGATTTATTATTCAAGTAAGCTTATGATCTAGAATAATCCCTAAGTACTTCACCTGACTCCAGAGAAACATATTTTCACTGTTGAGTATGGACAGTTTAAAGTCAGTAATTTCACGCACTTTTGTGAAAAGGACGAGCTCCGCCAAGACCACTATCTTTAGGTCATCTGCCGATGATGTTTAAGGCGAATAGCACCTGCCCAGGCACGACGTCAATGAATTTACCTGGTAATAGTATGGCCACTTCGTCAGCATATGGGATGTTGATACGATCCACCTTAGCTTCGACAAGAGATTAGTAGCGATGAAATAAATCCGCCTTGAAGGGTTTCCCTGTCCACGCATTTCTTGATAGCTAGGTTTCTATGGAGAAGCCGTCTATTCTTGTATTTAGTAATGTATCAATCCAGCTATATAAGCTTGTTACCTAAGTCCATATGGTGTCCAATTTTACATTATAAAACATCGCTTCTATATCAAAAAGACGCTCAGTACATAGTCCTTGTGGCAAAGGTTACCATCAATAATGGAAACTACAAAGTACAATGGCACCTCTATGGACCTACGCTTCATATAAGCATGCTGTGACCATCATAATTGATCCCCAATTTCGCTTCTTACAAAGGTGCCCACTTATCTCTCTAAGTGTTTTGATGTGAAGTTCATCTTAAATCGCCAACTGAACTATTGTTCATTTTAACCGCTTTGAAAATGAAAATCACTGTTACCTGTTTCCAGGCTCTTGAAATGCAGCCAAACTGGAAACATCTGATGATGATTCTTTCCAGCCAAAGAGCGATATGTGCAAAAGGCTTCTGCTCGGTCAGTAACGTAGCAAAAATTAAAACATGTATGTACTTTGGCAGTCATGCGGCCTTTTCGAGCATCTGATATCAAGATAGAAATTGAATTTCGACGTCATTTACACGTATGGTTCTACGTGTGATCAACTGTTCCTTCTTCTTACTTAACAGTTAACATTTGGTACTAGCTTGAGCTTAAAATTCTACTCGACAACGTTAGTTCACAAACGAAGTATGAAACTTCTTGCTGGAGCCACCTTCCTATGCAAGTCTCAACTAAAATCCAACCATGCCCTACATATCGATTTCGGTTACTTTTAGATATACTCCCTTGGTATTCTTTGGGGCAAGAAAATGAAGCCACAGTTATTTCAGTTATTGGAACCTTTGTCTATTATCTCTCAATTTTCCTAGACCAAAAATTTAATTGAGTGCTAGCGGTACAATCTCCCTTACGAAAGACCTAAAGGACATTTATTGCAATAAGGTTTTGAGACACCGTTCGAGATAGAATAATGAATGAATCAAAAAATTGGTTGAAAGTATTGATGAAATTAAATTTTACCTTCTCAAAATGTACGTGTATATTGACGTCCTGCAATCTGAAACAGAGCAAATATTCTTGCATAAGGAGATACAATTGAGATAATAATTTCTTCGTTGTTAGTGGTGTTATTACTCACTGTTCTCACCTAAACTCATATTAAGAAAAAATCTCTAGTTTTGGTACTGACTAGGATTCGCTGAAATCAAAATTGTATTCATTAATTCTCGTTTGATTAGTGCAATGATTTCAGAGGATATGTGATCCTCTCTTTGATCGTAGCTAGAAAGTTTTCTTCAGACATTATTGTTTCCAATACATTTCCGCTTAACAAATGTGCTGTATTCCCGGTCAACTTCGTATCTTGAAGTCTTCGCATCTTGGGATTTAGTCGTCGTTAGTAATGATTTGCATTCATCCTTCAGTCCAGCTCTCTTTCGCATCATCAAAATTAAATTTCATATGCTCCACATGTTCAAACTACTGATTTTAAAACGAAATCTGATCAAACCAATGAAAATACATCTGAAAATCAAAAAAAAAAAACTCAAATGCAAGCTCAATCAAACTTACTACCATTAGCATAGCAGCCAAACAGACTTGAAACTAATCACAACATTGCGACAACGTCCTCCTTAATAATAAACAAATATCTTTCCTATAACTCAACCAGGTGAAGATTTTTTTTTAAATTAGCATTAGTACTATTTCATTTTCGAACAGCAAAACGCATAATATAATATCAATTTTTTTTGCAAAACTGTAATTGAGAGATTGACATTTTTTTGATAAAAATGTTTATTATGAAGACTGACTTTTTTAGTAAATACATAAAAGAAATTATTGTAAATTATTAGAAAACAAATCTAATTGTATAAAAATTATATGTACATTTAATTACATTCAGTATTCATTCGAAAGTTTAATACACAAAGTAAAATAGGCAAAAATACTTACGATGAAATACAAATTAAGGAAATTATTCGCAAAAATATTGAGAATTTATAGATTTTCGTGGACCTAGTGATTCGTCAAAAACTTTTCAGAAGGCCAAATCGTACAGTAAGGAATTTAAAAACAATAGAAATCTACAAGCTATACAAACATATTTCATTCTCCACCCTCTGTAATACAAAAAATAAGCCAAACACGATAAAATTAATGATATCCTCGGTTACTGTTAAGTCATTCTACATTTACATATAAAAATTAGCAGTCATACAAATCAATAATCAAAAGACGTTCGACTTCTTTAATGCAATGTCTAAACTATCAAACAAAGCCTGACTAATACTTTTGTAGCCATGAATAAATTACAAATAGACATATGTAAACAATAAAGGGGATTTTAGAGGAAACAAACAATTTTTGAAACAATTATACGTTTGGATTAGCTATCATTCACACATCGAACAATACGAATTTATAAATCAGTAAAGTCGTCACTATGTAATAACTAGCCAAAAGTAAATGCCAAGATGTCAAATCCACTACCATTTCCGTAGCAATAGATGATAAAGTGCAACTGTAATAAGTTCTAGACCTACTTTAGATTCGTCGAATATCCTAAATTCTCAAAAGGCATTCAAAATGCCAAAACGTTTCATTTCGATTAGTGCAATATGTTATGGAAACCATCTAAAAATTTTGAACTTATTACGATATTTAAACTGTGTAAGATAGTTGTTTCGGTTGAATGTTATGTCGAGAAAATACGCCAGAGTTGTGATTGTGTAACACAATTATTAATAATTTGACCTAAACTAATGTTAAATAGATTTAAATACAAAACAGTAAAAAAACATCAACAAAGGTCGTTTCAAGCTCACTACGTAGAATTTAAGACGAGTTTCGCCAAACGCAATTGAAGGTCTGAAAGGAAAATCGATCTACTGATACTTTTTTAGACACCACCAGTACGCATAAATATGGTGCATAGGAACATTCAGGTGTTCAATCAATATGCAGAAGCACCTCTGAATAAACTGGGGAGAAACCAGTTGATAATGAGATCTTGAGTTGTAAGATGGACTCTAATGACTAATCAAACAATCTACTGGAAACAATAATGAAAGAATGTAACTTCGTCTAGGTATTAAGAAATCACAAATTTTCCCCCCTTACAACCGGTAAGCTTAAAATTAAAAACCAAAATGTTCGAAATCAAACTAATAATCGTTAATTAAAATAGTCTCATTGTTTCACAGAATGCATTCAATAGAATCAAAATACTTTTCATTGTAATCAAAAACTAATGCAAACATACCAGAAACCCGATAACATTGACTGCATTTCTTATACTCGTAGCGAATTATAAATATGTGTAAATAAGCATAGGTAAAAGATATAACTATGATTGGAAGCTCTGCTTGAAATTCAGTTTTGAACTTCAATTGCACAGAGCAGAGTGACGAAACGATAATGAAAAACAAAGAAAACCTAATGGATTATTGAAAGGCATGAAAAATCTTAAACTCACCAAAAATTGTTGTATTTATTATTTTAAGGAAAAATATAAAATATGTAGACATTCCGAAAATAAACCATCAAATCTTTCATTTGGTTTTTTGTGCGAATTTTTCATTGGATTTTCATTGGTATCTCGACCTACATACCTGCAAATTTTCTTTAAATATGATTTTCCGTGGTGGGCACTCCAAAAACATTGATGTGTAAATTTTATTCTTGGACAAAATGATCGTCAAAACCATAATCGTTGAAACCGCCTTGAACCTAGCTACAAAAGTGCATATATGTGTCAGCAATAGGGAATAAACTTGCCTTATAGACTTTTTTCATTTAGCTTTTTGTTATTTTTCTTTGATTCAGTATTATTTTTTTTTTCAAGAGGAGTCGATTTTTTTATTAACTTAAAAAATGCTTTAGAGTCTCTTTCATCCAAAAATGATTTCAAAACTAGTTATTTTCGTTATGAGTACGTAAAACATTGTTTAACCCGCCAGTGGTGACGCAAAATTATCTTACATAGTTGGTGACGTCGGTCTCAAAGACCGAAATTTTCGAGTGAAGATCAATCCAAAATAACAAAATTTCTGTAAATGTAGCAAATTGAACTTAAAAAATACAAGGTTAAAGTATAATAAAACACAAAAAATTATTACATCACATCACGTTTATTAATAATAATAAAATTCCCCTGCAACACTAAACAATTATGTTATTTTCATACACATATTTTTCTACGAAACCGGTCTCACAGACATATGCGTCACCATTCGCGGGTTAAATAAACATCACATGAGCCAAACACGGCGTGAACTGCATGAATGACGAATTCTATTTTCTTTTCACACAAAAAGCACCAAGCGGTGGCAGGCGGACGGAGAAGGCAACTTGGGGGGCGTGACACTTGCAGCCAACGAAGTGTTTCACGCACTTGGTACAGTGACTCACGCACTAGGGTGTGTGAAACACGGCTAAATCAGTTATCGAGCTAGACCGATGATGCAAGTGTTTGAAGCTTCACTAACAAAATTTTTCTTTGACCACTAGAAGTGTCGAAAAAGTCATTGGAGCTAGGGAGTAAATATTGAAGAATGTAAATAAAATTATTGGCTTTCATCCAAGCTCAATTTTTAAATTGATGAACTGAATCAGGTCTCTGTAATAACGAATGTTTACTGGCAATTTACCTCATTTTATTATCGTATTCACCGCATCATTAGTTTCATCGGCATTGCTAACTTGAGTGTCGCTTAATTTTACTTCGGAAATTATCACTTGCAACTTTTTTATATGGCTTTTTCCAATTGATTACGACTTTTCCAAAACGGTTCGTTCCTTTCTCCGAAAAATAATCAACACTTTGCCAAACGATTTAAGCTTACCTCCTTTTTGTTTCCAAATTTGAAGATAAAATTTTACCTGTAAATCAACATAGTGTTTTGGAAAAAAACCAGAAACCATTTAGAAAAAATCCAAATTAATTGGGATATACTATAAATGGTGTTATCATCAACGGAATACTTCATCGCACACTTACAAAAATCTGATGCTATTTCAACGTTTAAACTTGCTCTCACTAGCTCCAAAATATTTTAAATTTTGACCCTAGACGTGGAGAATCGGGAAAAACTTTTAGAAACCATTCGATACAGATTCTCTTCCAGTTTCACTTATTCGGTTTTATGCAGTGTGTTCTGTTTATGTGTTTCACATGACATTGACTAAATTAATTGTTAGTTTTTGTTGTTTAGTTAATTGAGACAACAAAGCTATTGATATTGGTAATTATTTTTTTTAAAAACTTATGCTTTTTTACTTTGGCGGCAATTACCATCTAAACAATTTTTTTGCGCAAAAAACAACAATAAATGGAATTCCTGAAAATCGTTTTTCAGCACGACAGATTCAACGGAAATTGATAAAGTCTGCTTCAATTTCGAATGCATTTGACTAATTTCAAATGTCTGCTGAATTGCATTAAAAATTATACGATGCAGTATTATCTTCAAGTACCTATAAACATATATCTACCAATAATCCAATTGAAGTCACATTACATCAACTTCCTACTGATTTCAAATCAAGATGTATCTTATCATCAATTTTACTTACATCGACCAATTCGACGTAGTATTGCTTTACACTACCTTACAGTTTACTTTGAAATGCATCTTCACATGTTATCATCCACTCAAGATATCTTTTGATTCACTAAACAATCAAGCGGAAGTTGTGTCAACTATAAATATTAGGTAAACTTCGAATCTCGCAAGTGCATTCTATTGGTGCTCGTAGTTGAATCAGATACTGCGCCAAAAATGGCTTCATTTCTTTCCAAAGTGATCCTTTTAAGTGCATTTCTTCACGGTAGCTACGCTCAGGATTGGGCTCCTTATTGCGATACGACCAAGTGCAAGGCTCCCGCGTGTCGTTGCTCCTCAACGGATATTCCTGGGGGTTTGAACATCTCCGATACGCCACAATTCGTTCTGCTAACGTTTGACGATGGTGTGACGGTCGGTAACTTTGAATATTACCAGAAATCATTCAAAAACCGCGTCAACCGCGATGGCTGTCCTGTCGCTGGGACATTTTTTATGTCCCATGAGTACAGTGACTACACCATGGTCAACACACTCTACAAACAAGGACATGAGATTGCGTTACACTCCATCACTCACAACGTCTCCACTGACTACTGGCGCAATATAAGCGTGGAAGGTTTGGTGGCAGAGTTCTCAGGAGAGCGTTCGCTGGTGTCCCGGTTCGCTTCCATTCCAGCAGACGCGATGAAAGGAATACGTCTTCCATTCCTGCAAATGTCCGGTGACAACAGCTTCGAAATGTTGAACAAAGAAGGGTTCCTGTACGATTGTTCCTGGCCAACTCGTCACACCAGTCCTGGATTGTGGCCCTACACGTTGGACTATGCTTCTACTCAGGACTGTGTTATTGGGCCCTGCCCGCAACAAAGCTGGAAAGGTATTTGGGTACTACCAATGCTTTCGTGGATTGACGGCAGGAATCAAATCTGTGCAATGGTTGATGCTTGTCTTGAACTGTAAGAAAATAACTTCAGTGTGTCCGAGGAAACTAACAGACGATGAAACATTTTTTTGATTCTAGCCCGGAGAAAGTTGATGATTTGGTTGACTATATGATTGAAAATTTCAACAGAACCTACCATACGAATAAGGCTCCGTTCGGCTTCTACGTTCATGCCGCTTGGTTCAATGTGGATCCAATTCATTTTCCCGCTTACGTGAAATTCATCGACTACCTTCAAACCCTACCGGATGTCCATATCGTAAGTAAAAGATAGTATTACAGTACCATCCAGATTTCTGAAAAATTAACTTCCTTATTTTGCTTTTGTGAAGTAAATCATATCAGTTTATATTCTCAAATACGCTCGCGGAATATCATCACTAGGATTTCGAATAGTCAAAATGAAACAAAATGAATTTTGAATGATTTTGTAATATTTTGATTGGATACTGCTTCCAAACGTAATAACCTTGTTGATATTCATTTCAGGTTAGTGCAACAACTGTTATCGATTGGGTGAAAAATCCCGTTCCACTGAGCAGTATGGGAAATAGCACATGGTCTAACTGTAGAAAACCAACTGCTTCTTCGTGCGCCGCGAGGACATGTAGACTACGCAAAGGTATTGATGAACGGTACATGACCATATGCTCAGGCTCTTGTCCCTCAGTATATCCATGGGTTGGCAACCCTCTTGGAGCTTAGTGGTCTATAAAATAAGTTAAATTGATCTTGCATTGTAGTATAAAATAACGGAAACTTGAATAAAAGTAAAGGATTGTTTGATGTTTATTCAAATTTTGAATCATTGGAGTTGATCATTGCCTACTCATGAAGGGTTAAGAGATCAATATTGCTTACAAATTTGGGAATTTTAAGATGGGAATACAAGTACAAGTCTCTCATACGGCGTCAATATCTAAGATGGTGTCTACCATGCTGTGCTCTTTTATGTTACATATATTTTTATTTACGTCATAGTATGTGGTCGACGCTTATCCACATAAGTTTTTGCTTTGGGAAAATGTTCACAATGATTTATGTTTTATTATTTGTAATAAATTAAAATAGAATGTTTGTGCTATGCAACTCATATTTCTGGGGCAACTAAAGCATAGTGGTTGAGCATCTAATAGCTATTACTTAACATTTATGTGCTTAGGGATAAATTATTTGCAGCGCTTGGATTTGAAGACAGATCCAATGAAAATAAACACTAGTGTGTTTATGTTAAAAAAATATTAAGTAATATTTGCAAACGTCTTGATCTTGCACTACCACGTCGGTGTATTGAAGCTCGCTCGTTATGGTCAGAGCATCTTCAAAAAATTGAAATAAATATTGATATTTATTGAAAAACGCTTGCACGACATTCAAAATTACCATTGACTTTTCTCCGCATCTGTTTTGTCTCGTTCGTGATTTTATTGCCGTTAAAATATTGTTAATCTACAATGCAGTCAATTTTGGAGGACTGTAAAAGTGTTTTGTTTCAGCCTTTTAATCCAAATCTGACTATTCTGTCATATACCTAGCGCATATTATAAGCTTTAAAAATCGCTTATGAACTTTTAACATTATTATTTTTACGGTAGATAATATTAGTTGCCAAAGTTGTTCCAGGAATTGTGGGAATACTGGTGTTCCACTTTCCCATTCAAAATTTAGTCATTTCCCTGGATTCCTACATACCTTTATTCCAGATCGGGGACTTTTCACTTATTATTTTGTTTGTTATTTTTACTCTGTGATGCGAGCACGCAATTAGTTATCAGTGTTTTAGACTGCAACTGTTAAACATGTTTATCTGACAAACAAAACCATCTTAATGTAAATGGTCCAAAGCATTTCAAAATGTGTCAATCATAAACACGTATTTTCGGGATAATGTAAATGGGATTTTTGACTCGCTCGTGGTTTTTATTCAAGGCAGAAAGTGTCTACAATTAGTCAACAAACATGAAAACTCGTCGAAGGGCTCTTTTACAAATTAGACTCATAAGAATTATTCTTAAAGGTGTTTCACCATGTAATTTATATCCACTAGAAGCTTCACTCTAATTTATATATAGAATATTTTGAAAACGCTTTCGATAAACAATAAATTTTGTTTGTTTTCAATATATTTGTTGAAATTATTAACATTTCAGGAATTTATAACAGCTAATGAGCTAGGCAAATTGTTGTGTTAAATACTTATTATCCAAAACTAAATCTATCTACAGTTGAATTTTTATATTACTATTTGCCGCAATCCAATCCAGATAATAGGTGACTCTTACAAATACCGAAGGGAAACATGCGACACACCCTCTTGAACTGCCAAATGACGTCAATCCTAAGAGTGTTGGTCCGTTGTTCCGATTAATGACCATAGGACCACCAGAATCGCCGTTGCAAGTTCCACGTCCATATACGGTTTCAGTGCAAATATTGGACGCACGGGTAATTCCAAAGTAGTAGCTGCAGATGGCTTGATCTTGCACTACCACTCCAGTGTATTGAAGCTCGTCCGTGATGGTAGGAGCATCTTCGAAAAATTGAGAGAAATGTTGATATTTATTGAAAACAACTTGCACAAGATTCAAAATTACCATTGGCGTTTCTGCCCCATCCAGAAATAATGACAGGATTCCTGGCAAAGTCGATTCGAACGTCTGAGTACGATGGTAGATTGGCTGGCTTAATTTGGTCTGAAAAAATTTATTCATGAAATATTGTCAGAAAGTACTTAAGCACTAAATTTATAAGCATTAACCACTTGAAATGGGTTACAGTAACCAAACAAATTCATATTCTAGTCAAAACCAAGACAGCCCAAAATAATTCAAGTTCAGTAATATGAAGGTTTGTAGAACAACCCGTAAGGCATGATTCGATAAATAATTTTTTGTACTCGGTAAACAATAGCAAATTTTATTACATCCCTTAACGAAGAGTTCAACTGTATTCACATGTTCGGGATGAATAGCAGGGTTAATTGATTTATTAGCGTTTGTGAGATATTTAACAAAATGAAAGTTGATAGAAAACTCGTAAAACCTTTATCACAATGTTTTGAAATAGCAAATGAAATAGGATAAATAATTCTGATGTATTTTTTTCTTCTTGAAGGTTTAATTATAATGACAGCAATAGATAAATTTTCAAAATTTGCAACTGGTAGTGTAACTCAATTCGAAAATATGACATACATGAGAGAAAAACGTTCATTAATCTTGGTAAATACGAAAAACCCAAATAAAGTTATAGGTAAAGTAGACTTTTACGCTCTCCTCTCTTTAAAAAAAATCTTGAAGAAACACATATTCAGATAAATATTACCAACCCCTAAGTCCTTTTTAAGAAAGCGCCTCTAAAGATTTTTGCGTCGCTGATGGATTAGTAAGTTTTTGCACCTGAAAAACTCGGTGCAGTGTACGTAGCAACGCTACTAGCTTGCGATCTAGGGGTCGAGTGTTCGCACCTCACCGGGATATTATTTTTCTTTTTGAATAATTGTCGTCCTGTGTTCGATCACCAGTGAGTATTTTTTTTGAATAATAATGGATTTAATTAGTTTAAGGTAAATCAGCAATGTTCAACTTCAAATACATTTATTATTAGAAATCAGCAAATTATTCGATCATTTAGATATGCAAATTATACTAAAAACTCATTGTTGAACGGTTGGATTATTAAAAACTGTTGTAATCGGAGGAAAACCATAGTTGACGGTAGGGTTAAATTTTGTCCTAGAATCAGCCGTGCGGCCTCTTCGTGTCTCATAGCCAACTCGGTATGCAATTCAAAAAATTTAATTTTGAAAGCTGATTGTCCCGCATATGTAGAAATCTAGCTTGATAATGTTTCGATCGTAAAAGATTGTTTGAACACTGCAAGATTTTTGTCTTCGATTGACTTCACTCACTTCATTCATTAATCCACCGAATTCAAAAAAAATCTAAATCACAGTTCCCAATTCTCATCGTGAACGCTGACCTCACTTTCAGCACGTCAGCTAAAGTTCCTCGGGCCCTGACCCGAGAAACTCAAGTTTAACGAAAATATCAACTTCGACATAAGCTCTAACGAAACGTTCCACACTTTGACGGAACGTATGACGAATTTAGCATAGCTGTTAGTGACAGAGTGTGTATCATCCCAGGCCGACTCCCGGGCTCGGACGTCAATTGTGGTCAGACCCAAGATATGATTTATTGCCCTAGGATCCCGCGTCGAGTGACGTAATATCGCACAAACACGCCTGGTAGTCCCATAGATCTCCGGGATCACCCAGACCCCCAAGGATCCTTCAGATCCCTCCAGATTCCCCGGGATCCCGCAGATCCCTTAGGATCCCCAGATCCCCCGGGGTCCCCAGATCCCCCGGGATTCCCCGGATCTAATTGGAACAACTTTTTTAGCCGTGTGTATATGCCGACATCTAAATTACCATTTGTCTAAAAAAAACACCACTTTGGGTGGACACGCCCAGTAGTGCTGCCAACCTGTTTAGAAAATAGATTGGAAAATATTTGGCCATCCCTCTTCACCTCGAAATAATATGTATTTCACACTAGACATTAAAGCAATAGTTAATGTTACATGCCAGAGCTGGTCTTGAAATCACATGCCATTAATTTGAACAGGCGAATTTTTTTAAATCGACTGTGCATGTCACTTGTTGTCATCTAGTTAGTCCGCAAGACATTTGAATCAGGCTTTAACAATAATAGTAGGATTATAACTGTTCGGGATTCAGTGCATTCATCGTCAAACCAATAATAGTTACCAAAAATTTTGTTCGATTCTTTAACGATGTCATATTCGCAAAAATTCCATTCCCAGTCGGAAAAAGGAAAATTGGCTTCATTCAACATGAGCATGAAATTCCACTTGGGTATATTTGGTCACGCCCACTGCATCGGATGACGTAACAACAGATCATACAAGGGTAGTTTATATACCTTGGGTCATTCATTTCTTTCTCACGTTGAATGAAGCCAATTTTTCTTTTTCCGATTCGGAATGAAGTTCTCGCGATTATGACATCGTTAGAGAAAATTATGTTAACCTATTTCTAAATTGCTGCGACTAATTTTCTGCTGCCAAATGAATAAGTACGGTTGCTTAGAAACAGCTTACGCTATCGAAACGAAACAAAATTGCCAATTTAATGCACAAATTTACTAGATTTTCGTTTAACACCTTTATTATTTTCAATCATCTCAAAACAATAAATACCAGGTCCAAAAAAGGATAATGCTACCTAGCATTGTTAAAAGTAATGATTATATAATACAAGCCAAATATAAATTTCCGCGACTTTAATCAAATTGTATGGCGAGACTTTGAAACATTTCACGTTTTTCATGGCTTGTAACATTTACTATTGCTTATATGCCTAGTGTGAAATACATATAATATGAGGTGAACAGGGCTGCCCAAATATTTTCCAATCTATTTTCTAATTAGGTCGGCAGCACTACTGGGCGTGTATGTGCGATATTACGTCACTCGACGCGGAATCCTAGGGCAATAAATCATACCTGGTCTTGTTTATATACCTTGGGTCAGACCTACTGAGTTTTCAATATGGGGGACTGTGTACTGTAACTCAGGAAATTTTATGGATTCGGTGGATCTAATGAATGAAGTGAGTGAAGTCAATCAAGGACAAACGTTGTGCAGTTCCCGAACAATCTTTCACGATAGGGATATTATCAAGCTACATATCTACAAATGCGCAACAATCAACTTCTGTAATCAGACCTATTCTCTTCTTGCCGACGTCGCTCCACTCAAGACCACAGTGTATACCAAAAACAGTGTGAGATAGTCCACTGTTTACTCTAAGTTTAACGACTAGTTATTCATAGTCTCTGCGCAAGGCTCCACATGATTTATTATTTTATACAATTCGCCACAACACCTTACCTGATCACATGAAAAGAAAACTCCTTGTTATCGTTCGCTCTCAAACGTTATATGTATGATAATGATCGGAACACTCGATCGGATTACACGATTGTGTCAGTAAGAAAAAAGCGGTGAGAATGAGCTTATGAGAATAAATTACCCGTACTTCAGCAGGAAATCGTCCCACGAACAACTGTTGCAAATATAATTTGTAGAGAATTTTATTTAATTTATTTTTGTTTCGGATAATTTTTTGTGAAAAAGGATAATGTTCAATTTCTATGCACAAAAATAAAAAAACGTTTTTTTTGCAGTTTTAAGCGATTTTTTCATCGCATCTCTTTTAAAGGTAACATAGTTGAAATTCGGATTCAGCACTCTAACAACCATTTCTATATTTTTGTCTGAGTTAAACTCTTTTTATTACTAATTGACTTAGACTTTAGGAATGTGACCCCACTTGGTTTCGATTTTATCTATTCTCTGAATATTTCTTAGTCAACACCATTATTCACCATCGTCACTACCACTAATGTTAAACTTGCATCCAAAATACATCGTCGCATTTAACCTAGCAGTTTTTTTAGGAACTACATATTCTTGAAATTAAAACAAACCAGCGTATTATGTGAAAGCTTAGTGAGTTTTGAATGTCTGGATAAAATATGAAATTTTACTTTCAAATATTTCAGTTCCTTCATAAGTCTTGGAATTTTTCTAAAATGGATGTTTCGGTCAAAAAGACGAAGTTTACTAAGCAACAAATCATACGGTTGAAGTTTATTTGATTGTACACTTTAAATTCAAGCCAAAAATTCGTCGCAATCTTACAAAATATGGAAACTTTACACCTATTTAATAATTAAACTCACCTGTGATGTTGACAGGTTCAGGTAGCCGTAGAATAGCAATATCATTTGAAATGGTACTACCATTGTATGCACGATGAACCGTTATTCCGTCAGCAAAGACACGTAAATTAAGACGGCCTTCTTCTGTTAAATTTCTGATATTCTGGGCACCCAAGTAGACATCAATGAAGTCAGAACTGTTAGAGTTTAGATGCATCAAAATTTGCTTCAATCTTTACTGTACACATTTGAATATATTTTTGAATGAAACAAACATTTCCAGAGCATGATCACTCAAAAAAACAAATGAAATTTATAAATTTTGAGGCCAAAAAAGCTAGATATAGGTTCGTTAGACAAAGCTCTCAAAAGGATTAATGCAGCATATACTTATTTGCACGAAACAGATCTATCACTTCATTGATAGCGTAAGTGTTATAAAAAAAAAATTATCATCCAAAAGGAAAAGATTTCTTACTTGATAGCGCAATGAGCTGCGGTCAGGACGTAGAGCTCCGAAACCAAAACACCTCCACACCATCCTCCTGTGGCTGATTTATTCATTCGTAGACCAGCCTGATAGGGAAACTGTCCAGGAGTTGCTGTTTGCCCGCTTATAATACGACCCATCCTCTTTTCCTGTTCAAGAAAACCTTGTGGCAGAAACTCCTCAACATTGTTGAGTGGATCTTTAAAGGCAATGGCAAGCGAAATGCCTGCAAAGAGCACGACGATCGAGTGGCTGAGTTTCATATCGAAACGACTTATTGACACGAACAAACTAAAAGTGTTAATTGGAAATTAGGTCTTTTATAGGCTCTTCAGATTGATTGCAGCTACTGATAAAGTTTTTTTTATCTGGGACTTAAAAGTAATAAATAGATTATAACTTTCCGTTCTTGATTTTTCATGCGCATATTTCAGTGATTGCCGTTAATCTAGGACCCTAAATTTTTCAATTTATTTTCCATTCATTAGGAAGCTCTACAAATATTTCTAGGAGCCCTGTTGCAGACTTTATGTACCTAGTTGGAAAGCAGAAAAAGAAAAATTCATTTCCATTCAGAATTTTTTTAAATATCACCACCAGCTATTTGATCATCATCGGAAGTGGTCTTAAACCTGGTTTTATTGTCAGGCAGCATATGATGTATAATCCTGCATATAAATTTTTAGGAACGCTTCTCTAATGGCCTTTTTCTGCGCATGGGTGTCTGTCATGATCCACTCTAATGTTATATGCTTTTTCTGTAATTTCCCCACCTTTCCTTTCACCAATTAGTTGAATGCGGAATATTTCATACTAGTAATACTAGTCACGCGAAAAGCTTAACAAAGTCAGCGGTAAGAAATGATGGTGGTATTGAAGGTTTTAAAAAACAGTTCTTTACCGTATACACAAGCAACGAGTAATTACTATAGCTAAAATATTTTCAAGATGAAATCTTGAAAAAATATAATTCGCTAAGCAATTTTGGGGATATGATGTTCCTGGTGCGTAAGCCAAATCAATTTTTCCAACAATTGAAAAGTTCCATTTGAAAAAATTGTATCTGGCATTTTGGCAACTTATACCGAATGCACTTTTCCAAGTGTGCAAGATCATCAGAGACTTTGAAAAGACTATTCTGAAATCGACAGACAGAGAACCAGAACCAGATCAGAAAAATCTTAAAAACACTGAAAAGTTGTTGTGTACAATTTTATAGATAGAATCTTTTTCGAGAGTACAATTAACATACAGCTGTGATTGGATTAGGATTTCTCTATTATATTTTTTGGTGTCGGTATGATGTGAAACCTACTGCGCCCTATTTTTAATAACAAAAATTTAATTCATTCCCAACAATGTCAAACTTAATCCGAAATGTATTTAAATTAACAAAAGACTAATATCCAGAACGTTAGTAAATCTCCAAAATTTATTGTGTCTTGTCGGAAAATCCAAGATTTCATGTATCATCGATTTGATCATACACAATCTTTCCACGTGCATCGAACAGTCATCACCGTTTCCCTAACAAGTCTTATTGTTTCATTGCCGATTTGATTGACATTAGAAAAATTAAACATTTCTTTCGCTTAATTGTACCAATGTGGCCTCCCAAACTTTTTCTACTTGAAGCCATTTATGATTTATTATCGTTGGTAGTCCAGCTTAAAGGCTTAGTATAGTTCAATTATCGCGATTTAACTGCCATGTGAAATACTATATAAGACTCCGCGACCAGCTCATGCCTTTAGTTAAACATTAGTTGTAAAAGCGGTTGAAATGCGCTCCTCTTACGCAATAATTGTTGCCTTGGCCGCATTTGGCTCCGCCATTGCTTTCGATGATTTCTCACCACTTGGTTCGTCCTTCGGAGAAAGTCGGATCATTGGAGGTGCTGAAGCCAGTGAAGAACAATTTCCCTACCAGGCTGGTTTGCTCTCGACCATAGGAGATAGAGGAGGGTGGTGTGGTGGCGTCCTTGTATCCAATCAACATGTTTTGACTGCAGCTCACTGTGCTGCCAAGTAAGTTCTACCGATGAATTTCTAGCGCGCCACACAGTGACTAACTTGACTTTTCAGTGTCGACTTCATTGACGTTTACCTAGGAGCACATGAGATCAGGAACTTGAATGAAACAGGACGCATGAACATTCGAGTGGATGCTGATCACATTGTAGTGCATGAGGCCTACGTACCATCTGAAATCAGGAACGATATCGCATTATTGACGCTTCCAGAACCCATTAATTTCACAAGTAAGACCACCAATTTTTGTTTTACAAACATTTGCTATGATTGATCGATTGACAACAAAACGAAAAATTTCACAATTTACTATGCTCTTTTCAGGTAGTATACGTGCAGTCGACTTGCCATCCTACTCAGATGTTGCAGTTGATTTTGCTTCAAGTATTGTAACTGCATCGGGCTGGGGACGCACAAACGATGGTAGGCTGTTGTAAACCGTTTTAAAGATATTTCGTTAAACATTTGGTTTCCGTTTCAGAGCTTGGAAGCACAATTTCACCCGTTCTCAAATTCGCTCGCGTCAACGTTCAGCCGGAAAGTGTTTGCAAATACTACTTTGGAGGCTACATCCTTCAATCCAACATCTGTACGGAAACCGCGTTTGGGCAAGGAATCTGCAATGGTGACTCTGGTGGCCCAGTAGTGATTGACCGTGAAGGCAAAACGACCCTCCTTGGACTCTCATCGTTCGTTAGCTCCAATGGATGCGTGAAATGCTGGCCATCGGTCTTTGTGCGAGTCAGCTACTTCCTGGATTGGATCAAACAACACAGCAATATTCAAATTGCCAATTGATCGACGGAACTAGGAATAGGAGGAGCTTTTTGAATTGTTCAAAAGATAATATAGGCTGACAAATGTTTGTTGCGAAATAATTTATAAACTTCCATGTAAGATCAATCTAGTAAATAAATTTAAACAAAATAAATTCACTTTTTCTCAGTATTAAGGAGGTGAAATATGTTCGAGTTGTCTATGTTTACAAAATACTTTTAAAAGTCCAAAGAAAAAACAAAGTGGCTAATACTTTATTTTAGGAAACCATTTATTTGGTTTAAAATTTTCTGGCTCTTTTGAAGTTGGAGACTCCGCGTTATTCTCCCAAAATAGTGATAACTAGAATCCTTTGATCTGCTTTCAGTAATAAAATATATTTAGTAACATTAATTGAAATGTTGATCACTGGCACTTTTTCAACGTTCCAAAAATACATCGAAAAGATTTCAAACATTTTCTTCAGCCTTACGATCAAAAAATATTCACTGTTATCGCTGAGGGAGTGTAAATCTGCCATTTAATTTTGAAAAAACCAGCGAAACACATATGATATGAAGCATTTACAATGAATTTATCGAAAGTAAGGCAAAGTATATTACTTTTGTTACGGTTACGTGGCTCACAAAATGCGCGATGAGATATGAAAAAACACAAAGTTGTGTGTTTTGATATCATTTGTATTTCAGTTTTTGTAGCTTGGTTGCTATGTTTTCACATCTTGTTATTAATTGCCTGTTTATGCTACTTTTTGATTGTTGTTGTTTTTATAAATTAGAGTTACTCAATGAAACATAAAATTAAAATGCTACAATTTCATAATATTAAGTGCTCAGTGCAAGGACCGAGTACTTTCTTTCTTCTTCTAAATTAATAATTACTATTTGAATTGTTGTAAGTTGAGCGGAAATTATGTGATACGAAGGTCCAAAAAGACGAATAAGAAGCGGTTTTAGCAGAATTTTTATAATTTTTTTTGCCCATAGAATTTTTGATGCGTTAATCAGATGCATCATGTGTTGACCCTCAGATACTTAAATCACATGATGAACATCAAACTAATCACTATTCGATATAAATCATTGTGTTTGATTTTATTAGAAAATTATCATTACATAAAACATATGCAAATTTGACATTAATATGATGACGATATTAGGTGATAAAAATATTAGTAACTAGTACTCACCAACAGGCATTTTTTTTCCAAAATAAATAAAAACCTCAAATACCTAAGTGAACAATAGTTTTCAATCTTGAAAGTTTTTGCATTGCTGTGGTTTGCATGGAAATACTCTTAGGACAAAATGTACTTCAAGTCACTTGCAGCACATATATCTTTTCTGCAACACGCTGCAAATAGTTCCATGAGATTTTCTCGTCATTATTCGATCACAACTGTTCCGCGATCGAGGCAACCTGAATTAAGTGCAGGAATATTTACCTAATCCAGAAATATCCGATGCAAAAATATCCTACTTAAAAAAGATACGATCGCAAAAATTGCCGATTTAATAACTGCTTTGATAAATGTGTTTGTCAAAAATGTCCGGTTGTAAAAATATCCTTAACCAAACTGCAACTTTTTTGTAGGAGCCACGGTTTCGGAGATATGGGGGTGTACCACTTTCTTTTGTTTTTAAGATTGGGCCCAGAGTCCAGGAGTTTCGACCCCAGAAAATTGAACATAAACTAACCATACCACTGCCCACGCATTGTAAGAAAAATTTCTCTGCCTACCCAAACAAAATGGACGGTGTACGTAAAAATTCTGACGCTTTGGTCTAATTGATGTCTGGCGTACGCTTTAAATATTTTTTTTTGGAATCTGTACCTGCACGAAAACTAAAATACAAATCTGGTGTGTCTGTAGTTCCTGTGAACAGAATAGTGTATTATAACTGGCGATATGCGTCATAATTGTGAAGGCTAAAGAAGAAGTCGTATACATATATAGGATTCATACGTCATAATTCAGTTATACATACATATGCTTCTGGCTATGAATTTTTTATTTCTACTCACTTTTGCTTTTTTTCAGATGGGATTTATGTGCCGTATCTAAATTCTCACTTTAGCTTTTAACTTTCAAAGTTTTTGTAATGCAACTTTTTGATTTTTCAGCACAGGTTCACTCTCCACTAACGTGTTGATTGCAGTCATCCTTGATGCAAATCAATGCTGATTTCTTTATAGCATGTGCGATTGTGATAAAATTCGAGCGTATTAACAACTCCTGTAAGTGCCCAGTGGGATGTCGTTCTGCTAATTAATTTGCCGCTAGAGGTAGTATTCTTTACAGCCGCAGTTATGTATCCTGTAACGCTGATATTCTGAAGGAACCCTTGTTTTCGTGCAGAGACAGCATCGAGTCAGGGGCTCAAAATGATTTACATATAACCAAAGCGAGTTACGTTACGTAATAGTTACGTTTGTAAACAACAACAGATGCTTTTAATTTTACTGAAATAAACATTCAATATGAAAAATGTGTATTTTGAAAACAATCCAGGCTCTTGAATTGACCTTGTTCATTTATCATCAATAATAGGACAAATGTTTGAGTACATTTTTCAAACTATTAAGAGAAAATTTTAATAAAATATTTAATTCTTGTAAAAATTTATTTTGAATTTTTTCGAAATTTTTTGGGATTGGTTTTCTAAATCTCAGTGAAAATTCTGTTAATTTTTCGCGAAAACAGTTTCATTACATATAGTGTTGTAACATTTTAATTCAAGGAACATGTGCGTATCAATAATGACGAAAGTATTATTGACTTATTATAGCTGATTGTAATTTTTAAAGAAGGATTAAGTATGTATATACGAATTTAATTTTAATTTTAGAGAATTTTCAAATCTTCAAAAATTATCTAAAATTAAATTCGCGGAATCAAATTCACTCAACTCATATCTGAATTTTAAAATCTACAATAAATATGACATCCGTTCATGTCAGTTCAACAGAATTAAATTATATAAATCAATAAAGTGTAAGATTTTGAAAGTGAAATCTCATAAACCATTTCAAAATACAACTCTTAAATATCAAGGCAACATCCTGCATATTATTATTTGAAGATAATCAGTAATTTATTGATTTGAGTAAAGCTTTATGAAACAATGCAATATCATGTCGATTAGATCATACAATTTTTTGCCGAATAGCAACACGGAAGACATAAACATATTCAGATGATTTAAATCTTTTGGTGTAAATGCAAAACAGAATTTTTTTTCAAAGATTATATCAAAAACTGCTCGTTTGGCACGTATAACGTAAATGCAGTTTTTGATGCATGAATTTCAGGCATATAAAATGATTCTGAATAAATTTATCCATAAAAATCAGTGATTTATGTGGAAAAATTTAAAAATTTGCAAATAAAATCAGTATACTTCATTATGTGAAAAAAGTATACATATATTTATAAACATATAAACAAAGGTATTAAATTTTGCCAAATTAAGTACACTGCCTGCTGATCGAGATAATAATAATTGGTTTTGTTTAGAGTTTTCAATAGTGGAGGCAATCTATGCCTAATCACACATCATTTACCTTGAAGCAGCGTTTTAGTTCTCAAGTATAATCCATAATCCTAGAAAATTATTTACATTCTGGGTACATTTTCCTCATTCTTTTGAAATTTAATTGTGCCTGGTAACACAAATAAAATACAAAAGTTTCCAACTTTATTTAAATTGTTCAAAAAATTTGATGGACATTTCATCTTCAAGTCTCTTTAAACCAGCAAGTTTAGGTTCGAGTTCTTCATAATTCGATATTAAACGACAATGATTCGCAACAACAAGTGTTACTATGTGATAAAACATTATCACGGCGTCAATTAGAAAAGCAAACCACTTTGAACTACTCCTAAAGTTGCGTTAGTCATTGGGAAATTTGAGTCTTGATCTTGGAAAAACCGCCTCCTGATAGCAATGTAACTTCATTGTTAAACCTTTACCTCTTATCACGGAGGGATTTAAATTTCATTAAAACACGTCCGGCGATTGCACGTGTAATTTCATAGTTCATGGCTAACGATTTAATGCAACCATTCGACAAGCATTGTTTCTAATTCAAAATATCAGCACATATTGTAATCTATCCTTGAAAGGTAATATATAACCTATTAATTAGGAACTAAATCCTTAGATATGTCGTCTTTAAAAGACTTCACAATCGCATGTCAATTAAATTGTATTGAATTTATGATGCCCATCAAAATTTAATCACGATTGACAATTTTTCCAATTTCTATAAGCTCCTCAAAATCAAAGGAATTAGGTCCAAAATTTTTTTTATCATTCAGTATAAATGAAAAATTGATTACAATTCTGTTTAGTACGTCTCTAGTTCATATAGAAGTGAGAATGATGAAAGGCTGTAATATCCTTTTAGTTTTGTGTGTTTTTGGGGTGTCAGCTGCCCAATTGGATTTTAATGTTAAATTTGAAGATGTTCTTCCTCAAGGACTCAAAGCAGAAACGAAGTCGAGTCGAGTTATTGCCGGTCTAGTGGCCAGGCGAGGGCAGTTTCCATATCAAGCTGCTCTGATGGTCGATCGTAATGGTATTCTCAACTTATGCTCAGGGGCACTTATCTCTAACAACACGGTTATTACTGCCGCTAGTTGTGTTGCAGGGTAAGTTTAATTTTTCTTCTTGCCTAATAAATCATCATAAGTTTCGTATGAAAGATTTCAATACAATTTTAAAACGACGAAATAGTTCGAAAAATCCACGAAATTTTTAATCTTTCAGTATGAACCAGCCATTTATTTTACGTGAATAATTCTAATTTCCTGGACTAATTTTTGCATTTTTTGAAATTGCATTTTATGCAAATGAGCAATCTTGCGTTTAAATGTGTCTTTGTTATTTAATGGGTGACCATTATTCAAATGTTCGTTTAATAAAGCATTCTCGTTTACGTGCAAGAATTTAACCATGTTAAATTTTAGGATTTTACGGTAGCCTTAAAAAACTCAGACTATAATCAGGAATTTATTTAATTGATTAGATGGTAAGGAATAAGTAAAAATAAAACAAATGGTGTCCTTCTTCGACCATTGGGCAATGATTTTATTCCAGATCGTATGGCAAGGTGTGAAAAAAATTTCGAGTGAAAGTTTAGTGTATCTTACTTCTACTATTAAGTGAATTGGATAGCAGCTTATGTTACTGATTTGAGTGCGTTCTTCTTGCTCTTTGGACACTTCTACTTTTATTATTAAACGACTTTGCACTTCATGGAGTTGTACATCACGATAACAGCGAATTTTTTTTATGATTTGATGTGTTATTTTTACATGGTTTGTTTTTTTGTTTCTTACAGCTTCTTTAAGGAATTGTAATCTACCTCAGTTATAATGCATGCTGAACAGCAATGAAACGATTTTGTTTTTGAAATCTCGATAATTTTTTTTAACTTTAATCATATAGTTCAAATCCATGAGTGAATCTTTTAATTCGAAATGATCCTTTGCCTAATAATATGTACGAAGCATTAAGAAATGTGCAGGAGATTTATATATGCAGAAATATTTTAAGATTATTTTCGTTATTTGCTTTCATTTTCAATTTTAAGAATCAAATAGTAGTTTTGTAACATTCTACAATGGCTCGTCGTATTTAAGGTATGTTTCACAATTTCAGCTTTCCACACAATTTTGACTTTAAATTAGGATATGATTCAGAGTAATTGGAAAATTGCAAATGATTTTCAGTGTTTAATTATAAAACTTATTAAATTACAAACTAAGCTAATTTGTAATTAGTTACACTAATTTAAATGGTGTGAACGCTTTTATTGATTGATAAATCTATTCTTTCTTGTTGTCTACTGTGAAATGTATTTAATTGTTTGCTCAAACTATTCAGCCAAAATTTTAAATTTTCTTTTATATCTATTACAGTGCAACCAGTGTCGATGTTGTTTTGGGAGCGCAATCTATTAAGACTGCAACGGAGTCGGGACGACTGCACATCACAGGATCAACTGTCACCCATCATCCTGTTTTTGATGTTGCACTGATTCACCTTCCAGCACCAGTACAGTCCAATAGTGAGTTCTTTCTGACCACTCAAGCAAATTTCCAAATTTTCAAAACTACCCCATTTCCAGCTTTCATCAAGCCTATAGCGCTGCCCACCTTTACTGAGGCTGATACCCAAATGGACGGTACGATGGTATACCTAACAGGATGGGGTCTAGTGTCGACTGGTATGCTCCTAAATGTTCAATTTTTTTGTTTTAAATGATTAATGGATCAACTTCAGACGATGATTACGGAATTTCGGACGCGCTTCGCTACTCTGTTGTTCGCGTGGCTCCTTGGAAAGTATGCGAGTATTTCTATCCTACCAGGCTTCTTTCCACGAACCTTTGCACTGAGACGATTGAAGGAAAGGGTGCATGTCGTGGAGATGCTGGCTCGCCAGTCGTTACCAACAACAAGCTGTACGGATTGGTGTCGTTTATCCATCCTCTTAAGTGTATTACTTGTGTTCCAAATATACTTACGAGGACATCCTACTTCTTGGATTGGATCGAAGCGAATAGTAATGTTTTAATTAAAGTGTAATATGTGCATGCAAGGTCTAGTTTAAACTGTTTTAAGTAATGCTGAAATCAATGTTTACGATAAATAAATTATTGTTTTAAATATTCTCTTGATTTGGTTGCTCTGAATTAAATTTTGAATAGTGATTACTGTAGGAAAGTGATATCATCTGTAATAACTTCCTTTAAAACTAAGAGCCAACTGAATATCTTCCACAGATACAAATGATTCGTTTCTTATTTCTTTAAATTTATTCGAACCAATGTTTACAATTTAATCAGCCGGATTTTTTGTAACTTATGGCATGTATCTTGAAGACAATTTTGCTTTTCCAATTCAAATGTAGTAGTCGCAATGTCCTCAAGTCTTGTAGCTGTCGTTAAATTATTAAAGTAATCATTATTTGCAATGCATAAATAATGATAGCGGCAAAATGCATGATGAGTTTTTAATGCTTTCAACATTTCAAAGTTGAATGACTTCAAAGTACATGGAGGTAAATAAAATAATTCGATTCATTTCACCATATTTAATCTCATTCCTTAGTTTAAGCTCCTACGAATTAGTAATAACAATCAACATTCAAATTGTTTTGTGGCATTTTAGGAGCTTGTAAACACTCTTCCACAGAACTATAGAGTGTTTTACAGGTCTTTTTTACAGGATTTTCCAAAGTAAATGTTGTAATGTTTCGGGATCGCCGAATGATGGTCCTTCGTTTTGATGATATTTTCCATAGTATCTATACGTTTCCATGTTGAGGAAACGTGAGTTTTTAAAAAGAAATATTAGAGGAAAATTTATTTTTATTAAACGGCCGGCACAATTTTTATGCCACTGGCCAAGGAATAAAATATGCCGATTGTAGGCATTACCTGAAGTGCCGAATTATTGGCACAATCCAGGGAAAGTCTTTGGAGAGTGCCACGAATGATAGGCACAAGTGAAACTCGTTCGCTAGATCTCAAAAGACTATATTTTTCTTCAATGCTTACTTGCTATTTATACAAATTCTTAACACTAAATCATACTCTAATGGCCTAATAAAATATCCTAGTTTATGTATTTAGCCTAATAAAATATTCTAAATTATGTCTCAATTACTTATCTCTAATCGTTCCATATGGCACTCATGACCAAACGGCGATGTCCATGCGCAACCAAAAGGCGATGTCCATGCGCGCAAGGATCACGAGGTGATAAGCACTATCGATACATTCATGAAGCGATGTATTTATTGGTGATAAATACATCACTTTGATGTTGGAAGGATAGCCTTTCATGGAATTGAAGTGATGTATTTATTGGTGATAAATACATCACTTTAATGTTGAAAAGATGTTCTTAAAGGACACCACACCCTAACCCTTTAAGAAATTTCTTTACTTGTGGAAATAAATTTCTAGAATTTAAATTGTTTGACATGACTGTCCTAATTCAAGGTCTTGAACATATTGTTATGATAAATTTTATCTTTATCTTTAATTCTTATTTTAGTATTTACTCCTAGTCTTTCTACTACTTCGTATGGACCTTTATAGGGGCTTGTTCCTTTTTTTCTATTGTGATTTTTGACAAATATAAAATCTCCAATTTTGAATTTCGATTCATTGCAATTTTTATCATATGTTTCTTTTCTAGTTTCTTTAGCGATATTCAATAAATTTCTGGCTATTTTTACAGAGCGTTGCAATCTTATTTTAAGTTCATTTACATAGTTGTCTAAATTATATATAGGGTCTCTATTTGATATTATATCATTGGGTAAAATTGGTAGTTTTCCAAAAATTAATTCATATGGTGAGTAGTGTGTATCTACATGTGGTGTTATATTATATGCGAAGGTATAATAAGGGATCCATTTGTCCCAATTTTCGTCGTTTGCGAAATTCAAAAGATACTCATTTAGAACTCTATGGTTTCTTTCTACGCTACCTAAAGTCTGGTGATGGTAAGGGGTTGAAAATATTTGTTTAATTTTGAGTAGCTCACAAACATTCTTTAGAGTTTCATTTAGAAATTCAGTTCCTCTGTCTGATTTGAGAATTTTAAAACAACCGTATTTTAAAATGAATTGTTCGACTAAAGTGGTAGCTATTTGGTTCGCTTCTTTTGTTTCAATAGGATATGCTACGATAAATTTAGTTAGTTCACATTGTATTGTGAGTATATAGCGGTAACCATTTGAGATTCTTAATGGTCCGACTGTGTCAATCGAGATAATTTCAAAGCTTGAGCTTGGTGTTTCAGTTATGGTTAGTTTTTCTTTAATGTATTTTGTTTGTTTATTCTTTTGGCATAAGAGACAATTTGACACAAATGATTTTACCAATTTTGACATATTTTTCCACACATATCTTTGTTTCAGCTTTAATATAGTTTTTCTAACTCCGAAATGTCCTCCATATGGTGTGTTGTGAAATTCTTCGATAAGCTTTTGTTGTGTTTCGCTATCGGTTATTTTTATGGGTGGTTTATATATAATGATTTTTAATTGAGAACGCTTAAATTTTTCAATATTTTCTTGTGCACTTTTCACATTATTTAGGCCTTTTATATATTTGTCGACGTTTGCTTTCTGCAGATTATTGAATTTATTTTTAAATTCTTGTTTCGTTATGAGCTTGAAAATTTCATTATTTTCGTTTAGTGCTAGCTCTGATATACCTAGTTTTCGCATTTGTAGTATCAGTTTCTCCATCAGACAATCTGGATTGTGAGGATTATCACTGTATCTTACGATTACCTCGTATTCGTTTACTTCAAATCGCATATTCGATGATAGTTTCTTCGATCGATAACCTGGGTTATACGAATTATCACTATATCTTGCGGTTTTCATATTATCTTTAATTTGGCCATAGCGTTCTAGTAAAATGTCAAGTTTCTTAATATTTCTTATGTCCGTGAGGGACGTACATTCCCAAGAATGAAGTTCATGACGCTTCGTTTGGTTAATGTCTCCGTCAGGACCTTTAGATTGTGTGCGTTTTTTGGACATATTTCGTGTAATTGCCAATATGTCAAGTGATTTTGGAGTTGTATTGTCTATCGATGTGGGAATCATTTCTTTCAATATGTTCGAATCTATTTTGATTCTTGATAATGCATCCGCGTTAGTGTTACTTTTTCCTTGTTTGTATACGATCTCGAAATCATAATCAGCTAGATCCAATCTTATTCTCGTTAATTTAGAGGAAGGGTTTTTGTGGGTAAAGAGCGACACTAATGGTCTGTGGTCAGTTACGACTATGAATTTTCGACCAAATATGTAGGGTTTAAAAAAATTTATTGCCCAATGTATGGCTAAAAGTTCTTTTTCAATTACGGGTTTGTTGATCTCATGTCTGTTCAGCGATTTACTAGCGTATGAAATTGGTAGATCAAAACCTATCTCACCTTGTGAAAGTATTGCTCCTAATGCTTGATCAGATGCGTCTGTAGTTATAATGAATGTTTTGTCAAAATCTGGATATTGTAAAATGGGTGGTTTCATTAGTTTTTGTTTTAGAGTTCCGAATGCTGTGTTACATTCTTCTGACCAGATGAAAGGTTGGTTCTTTTTTAGCAAGTTGTTCAAACATTTTGCAATTTGCGCGAAGTTATGTATGAATCGACGGTAGTAGTTGCAGAATGCGATAAATCGTCTGACTTCGTCTGCATTTCGTGGTGTTGGATAATTACTAATAGTATGGAATTTCGATGGATCTGTTTTAATTCCATCTTTGGTTATTAGATGTCCAAGATATACTACTTCTGGTCTTAGAAAACAACATTTGTTTGGATTTAATTTAAGGTTGTATTGTTGTAATCGCTTGAATACTTTGATTAAATTCTCATTATGATTTTGTAGGCTACAGCCAAACACTATTATGTCATCGACATATAGAAATGCGTTGCTATCTAAACCACAAAGTGCTATTGTTAGCATGCGTTGGAAAGTATTGGATGAGATTTTTAGACCAAAGGGTAGTCTTTTAAATTGAAAATGTCCATTTGAAGTTGAAAATGCTGTCAGAGGTCTTGATTTTTTGTTAAGGTTTATTTGATGAAAGGAACTAGTCATATCTAGTGTCGAAAAGTACTTGGCTCTACCTTTCTTCGTGCAAGCCTTGCACGGTAATCGTTTAAGGTAACCGGTTTTGGTCCGATTTTTGTGGGTTTATATTTTATTGTATTTGCAGTTGACCCGGTTTTCGGCTTCGGTACATACTCTTCATGTCGCTTCTCAGAAGGCAGGTTAGAAGGCAGGATCGCCATGTAATGTTTCGGGATCGCCGAATGATGGTCCTTCGTTTTGATGATATTTTCCATAGTATCTATACGTTTCCATGTTGAGGAAACGTGAGTTTTTAAAAAGAAATATTAGAGGAAAATTTATTTTTATTAAACGGCCGGCACAATTTTTATGCCACTGGCCAAGGAATAAAATATGCCGATTGTAGGCATTACCTGAAGTGCCGAATTATTGGCACAATCCAGGGAAAGTCTTTGGAGAGTGCCACGAATGATAGGCACAAGTGAAACTCGTTCGCTAGATCTCAAAAGACTATATTTTTCTTCAATGCTTACTTGCTATTTATACAAATTCTTAACACTAAATCATACTCTAATGGCCTAATAAAATATCCTAGTTTATGTATTTAGCCTAATAAAATATTCTAAATTATGTCTCAATTACTTATCTCTAATCGTTCCATATGGCACTCATGACCAAACGGCGATGTCCATGCGCAACCAAAAGGCGATGTCCATGCGCGCAAGGATCACGAGGTGATAAGCACTATCGATACATTCATGAAGCGATGTATTTATTGGTGATAAATACATCACTTTGATGTTGGAAGGATAGCCTTTCATGGAATTGAAGTGATGTATTTATTGGTGATAAATACATCACTTTAATGTTGAAAAGATGTTCTTAAAGGACACCACAATGTCTGCCATTATAGCGTTTAAATTTGGCTGTCATTTGGACATTATGTTTACTTTATTTTCTATATAAGGAATGACATGTAACAGTTTTCGCAAAAGGTAGTTTTTACACTCTCATCTTCACTTTTAATAGTGAAATTTATAATTTCTATGAAGAATATTTTAAATAATTTGAACAAGATATTAAATCTTAATTCATATCTCCAGACACACATTGACACAAAAATTTGTAAATCAGGTGTGAAGATACGCGGAAAACACACTGAAAGTAAACGGGGGTAGTAAACAAGAAACGGAAAATCATAGGCGAAAAAAGTCCACAACTGAATAATCCGTTTCAGTTGACAGTTACATCATATAGATGTAAGTCAGCATGTCGTCACAACATAAATGGTAAAAGGAGAAAGCTTCAATGCAGATCTTCTCCTGCTGAATTACAGATCGTACATGGCATCGACAGAATAAGTAGACGAAGGGCTTAACAGCACACAATATGCAGGCTCGCACGAGAAAGTCTGTAGATAGGTGGGCTCATGACACAGCAAAAGCACTTAGCTAGTTCAACCAACCATCACATCTGAGAGTTTTAATAGTTCGCGTGTTTCTTATTTCGTTTTTATTGGTGTGCTACAATCAAACAAGCCGTGAGGTGCGACCCATGAGGTCCACACGGTCAACTTCCCAGTAATATCTACATGGATATTAAAAATATTAAACACAATAAAAGTTATGGAAATAATATTACTTCAAATAATAAAAATGTACCTCTCATAAAAATTATTGGAATGATTTAATGTTAATCGTAACATCTACGGGAGCGTCAATTGATTACGTAAGGATTTTGGTGCATTGTTTTGATTGATTATTCACGCGGATCAATCGGAGGGGGGACAGGTTACAAAGCAGTTTTTTTCATTAAAGTTAAACATGGTGCTGTGAAAACTATTGAAAAACTGCTCAAGTTTTGCAAATATTAAAAAACTTTGATTGGCTATACAACAATGTCTTTAGAATAAGAGATTTAAGGTATTATGATTCGAATGAACCCTTTTTACATGGTGACTTTGAATGATTTTTTTATTTTTAATTTAATTTTTTTTTGTAATCAGGAGAAAAGTTTTTGCTGGTTTCTCTATAAAAATTGATAAAAGTTTACAAATTCTATAAACATTTATTATTACGATGTGCAAATCAGGTTAAAAATGGAATTTTATATGAAAAAACACTACTTTTCTAAAAAAAAATTAATAAATCGTAAAAAACGCTTTAACAATTTTTTTAGAATATAAAAACATCATAAAGATGTTGATACGCGTTGATTGACACCTTAATGATCGGAAGATTATATTTGGTTCTCGAGATATAATGAAAGACGTAAATGACCTTGAACGTTTAATGACTTTTTATTTTTTATTTAATTTTTTTCGTAATCATGAAAAAAACTTTTGCTGGTTTTTTCACAAAATTTATTTGTAGTATATAAATTATATAAACATTGATGACTTAGGTTTGAAAATCAGGTTAAAAATTTTGTGTTTTTGAAAAAAAAACCCTAATTTTTTGCACCTTTTTTAAAAAAATTAAAAAACGGCTCCAAGAATTTTTTTGAAAATTTGATAGAATCAGAAAAATGTTAAAACGCGTCGATTGACACCTTGTTCAAAAAATCGTATGTTTGGTTCGTGTGATATAGTGCATAACATGGTTGACCTTCAAGGGGTGAAAACAGCAAACCCCCCCGACCGAACTTTCCCAAAAACTAATCAGCTCTTAAGATTGCAAAGACGCTTCGATTGACACCTTAACGAAGTCGATACGACTTTGTTTACGTGAGTTATGCTCGTAGAAAAACTGCCTGCGAACGCACGTACGTACATACACACACACACACATACATACATACTTCTTTCTAAAAACACTTTATATATACTCTATAGACCTCAAAACGTAAAGAAAAGTTGAAAATTTCAATTTCGATTTTCGAGGCGATTACAAGAACTTCCCATATACTGGGAAGGTAATAAAGTATCGTACTTTTGCTGTCAATGTTTCTTTACTTTGTGATAACAAAGCTATCTAGCGGATAGCGCACATGCCAAAGATGAAGTAGATGGTAAGGCCATGGTTGAGGTTTGAATTTGATTGCTTTTTGATATTCGTATTTTTGGGTAGTTTGTAGGCTTATAAAGGCTTCGAATTTATAGCAAGATTAAAGTGCTGACTGTAAAGATTGAAAACTAGGCAGCAATACATAATCACCCTCCCACAAACTCAGCTGGTGTAACAGCAATCACCAACCATCTAGTCTTCACCAGCACGTATTACAGCCTTGTAAGAAATTTTACGATAGTATTGTAAAGTTAATAAATGGATCTTAAAATGTCGTAAGTGATAGAATCAAAACAAATATATTTATTACAAAAGGCTTTCTATATGGACATTGAAGCTAATGAAGATTTTCCAGAGCACACATTTTCTTACATCACTCCGTTGCTTCATCATGTTCAACTGTATATTTCTATTTTTCTACCGCAGAAAACACATTTTTCAATAATTTCAAAACTGTTTTTATCACAAACTTTTCACAAATTTTGAATTCATAAAAATGTCAACCAGTTTCCCACAAAAAGGAATTAAATATAATTGAAACAAATTTTTCATCGCTCCATCGTGGATTTTATCCAATTCAAATAATATGTAACTCGTGCATAAACTGCTGGCATTTGTTTCTCACATCCGTCACTTGATCCAAAAGAAACGACACCAATCAAGATTTTCCGCTTATCCTTTTCATAGACCAATGGACCGCCGGAATCTCCACTACATGGAGATTTCAATTGCATCCCACTTGTACATATATTTCCAGCTCTTACTAAAAGTGATGTAAATGATAACTCGCAAACATAGTTTGATATAACTTCCTGCTCGACAAAGCGAAGAGTCTCTGTTACGGAAGGAATAGCTGAAATGAATGAAATATTATATATAGGCACAAAGGACTTTAAGTTGCCTCATTGAATTTTGGATAGCTTAATAAGTCAAATATATTCTAGCCTAGATTGTATTTTTGTAGTAAAATAGTTCATTAGAAATTAGTTTTTGAGTAGGTACTAGTAACAAACTTGGTAATATTTTTATAAACTGCATTCAAACAACCTATGAAATTCTATGAGCGTAAGTTGAATGCCAAATAAAAAGTCCTTAAAAGAGTTGCTTTCAATGGAAAACATTGAAACAAAAATCACTTGTTCTTTGAAACTTTACTGAAGCTTTGTGAAAACATCTCACACAAGCTCCATTTCTTCGTCAAAAGAGGAATCCTTGAAACGGTCTTTATTTAATCATGTACTGTTAATACCAATTTTCAATTTCAGTAGGTAGTTTTTAGCATATGAAAATATTTTCCGTTCATACAGTGACCGAAATTCAATTAGAACCACATCATTTTTCTACGCTTAAACGGATCCTTTTACCTGAGCTGATGTCAAGAATGCCTTGACGGCTAGGCACTAGCCTGTAATTACTATCTGATTGCATTAAGTGCCAGATAATTTTATCTTGTTTTGTTTTGTTCGAAAAATAGTAAATTTTTGGGTATTAAAAAACGAAATTCAATTAGAACCACTCAATTTTCTCTGGTTGTCAAAAAAGTTGGACGTAAGCTAGCCTTTAAATTTTGTGTTTGGAGTGCTTGTGAAATACAAGTAAATATTAAAACCAAAAACAAACAGATCAACTGGCGTAAAGGAGCAATAGGTAAGCGGCGAATCCTTACGAATGAAGAGCGTGGAAAAATTTTTGCCTACAAGGAGCAAGGCCTTTCAAATCGGGAAATAGGCAGGAAGATAGGAAGATCTCACACCAGTAATGGGTTTTATATAAAAAACAAAGAGGTTTATGGAAAAAACCACCGGTCAAAATGAAATGTAAAAATATCAAATAGAGAACGAAGGAACATTTTTAGGTTCGCATCATCTAGAAGAGTCACAGCATCAGAAATAAAACGGGACCTGAATTTACGAATTTCCGTTCGGAGAATCCAGCAAATTTTAGCAGCATCAAAGCGATTTAAATGGAGGAAACGTGCTAAAAACCATTGTTGATGGATCGTCATCGAGCAAAACGACTTCAGTTTGCTGAAATGTATATAGCTTTTGGAGAAATGTGGAAAACAGTGATTTTCTCCGACGAGAAGAAGTTTAATTTGCATGGCCCGGATAGTTTTAAGTTCTACTGGCACGATTTGACGAAACAAAAGGAAGTCACTATGAGGCGAAACTTCGGTGGGGGCACAGTAATGGTTTGGGCTGCTTTTTTGTTTTATGGTAAATCACCAATGTGCTGGATAACGACCAAAATGAATAGCAGAAAATACCTTGACTTTCTGGAAGATTTTCTCATCGACTTTGGAGATCAGCAACCTACAGACACGTTGACTTTCCAGCAAGACAATGCCGCAATTCATAAGGCATCGATGGTAATGGAGTGGTTCAAAGCTAAAAAAATGGAAGTTTTCGATTGGCCAGCAGTATCTTCTGACTTAAATCCCATAGAAAATTTATGGGGAATTCTCGCGAGAGCTGTATACGGTGGCGGAAACCAATATAAATCTGTACGTGAGTTGAAAGATGCTATTTTGAAGGCTTGGCTACAAATCGAGCAGGCAACGCTCGAACATTTAGTTTTAAGTATGAAAAACAGGCTAATAGGAGGTCACACCAAATATTAATTTTGTAATTGTGTTACTTTTCATTATAATAAAAAATATTCGCTTTACGTGGATCTAATTGAATTTCGCCCTTCAAAACTCAATAATTGTATATTTTTGGAACAAAACAAAGTACAATTGCTAGCCATTTAATGCATACAGGTAATAATTACAGGCAAGAAGCTCGCCGTGAAGGCATTCATGAAATCAATTCAGATAACAGGACTCTTCTGAAACAAGAAAAGTGAGTGGTTCTAATTGAATTTCGGTTACTGTAGGCTTCCATGACCTAATAACAACTTTTCAATATCTACACAACTACATTTGGGAAAACTGGTGGAAACGAAATTTTTCATGATGAAAAGAAAGCTGCCATCTGTTGTGCTGGGTACTTTGTAAACTAGATACTGTCCTGGCCAACCCAATGAAATGGATCACGCATCCAGAAACATACTTATTGACTGAGAGCTGTTAGATTAACACGAATTTTTGTAACGTACTTCAACTAAGGAATTTTAAATTAGCGACTAGCAAGTGAATAACTCTTGCATAAATGTAGAGTAAGAAATCATTGAAAATATGGTCTTGACAGTCTTATTGTAGCATTACATACATATATAGTTGCTGTTTGGGCTCGTCTACTGATTGTAGCATTTAGAGGTTAATACACTGCGCTGTGATTAAGTGCTCTTCCATGTATAGTATATCTACAACTTGGTGACTTATCATCTGCGCTGAATTCGCGGAAACTTAATTGCCTTAGGCAAATCCTTATCTTCACTTAGTCACATAGGAAATGAAAAGTGGAAAAAAATATTGATTTATTTTTAAATTCGTAGTATTTCCTTTTGATTCATTTTGTTAATATTTAATAATTTGGTAACGATATCATTATTTATTGAAACTGACTCGATTCTACGAGACATAGAGTCGGATCAACTCCCACATTTTTTTCCACGACCTCTGCACAGTTTTCCATAATTCCTTCATGTTCGCTGGCCAAAACTTCGATTTGGGGATCATTCCTTATATACTAATCTAAAATCACGTTTAGGTTGGGTGACTGAGACGGTCAATTCAGAACTTCAATTTTATTGTTTTGCATTATTTGTTTCTGTTTCGTGTGGTTGTATGGCTGGGAACGCCATGTGGTTGGCATGTTTTTTTCGGCCCAAGGCAGCATAACACTGTGTAACACGTCAATGTACTGTTCTTTTGTCATAGTGCCATTGTTTAAAATTCTACCAAGAAAAACAATCCCAAATCTTCACGATACCACCTCCATCCTTAATTAAAGATTTTTGGTACCGTGGACTATAAACCTCCGGTGGACGATGTTTGAAGTATTTCCCGTTCATTCCGAAATGGTTTATTTTCATCTCATCGTTCCAGAAGATGTTTTTTCGTTGTTTTGAGTTCACATGAGAGTCTTCGGGAAAATGGTATAGTTTAGTGAGCTTAGTACGTTTTTTTCGATGTACTTTCTTCATAGGTGGAACTTTTCTAGGAGCTTTGACTAGAAGACCATTCTTATGGAAAGCGTGTTGAGCAGTTCTGGCACGAAGAGTTTTACTTTTGTCTACATGTTTTTTTTGCCTGCCATATCTAGAGCCCGTTACATTATAGTACTCTATATAAACATACTGTGATGGACTCAAAAAAACATCTTTCAAACATTAAATTGATGTATGTATCATCAAATAAATAAATCACTTCATGAATGGACAGATTGCCCTTATCATCTCTTGAATTTTCCTTTTCCACTCGTTGCAGCGAGCATAGACATTGCCTTTATGGTTGCTAGTATCATGTGGAAGTTTAGGAATAGTGATAAGTTATTGCATCTGTAAGCGCATGACCATATTCTTTCGTGGAAACTATATTGTGTAAAATTACTTAGGTCATAAGTGTTTGACCACCTCGTGGTGTTTGTACTAAGAAATTGTATAAATAGCGAGTAAGAATTCAAGGACATACAGTTAAACAATTTATGCTCAACTTAAATAGTATCAAACAAACACAAATAGGAACTATAATTTGTATCTTTGAAATACTGCAAAGATAAAAATCATAATTAGCCACGTAATATAAATTTCTCATTATTTTGTCTTAAGAAAAATGCGGACTTCTACAACGTTGAAACATTTAAAATAACGTTTAAAATAGTATACTGGCTTCAATTTTTCTGACGAAGATAAGGTTTGGTACCTTTGCATACGGCACAATTTATTTTAAACTGTTCTAAGTAGCATTCTCATAAGCAGGGAGTGTGAAAAAAGCAAAATTAATGTTTTGTGAATCCGATTGTTCCAATTAAGTATGTGGAGAACGAATCAATTTATCTTAAAGTAATATTAAGCGCTATAAACAGTTAAATAATTAAGTACTTACAATCTGAAAGCCGTCCCCAGCCTGAAACAACTGCTGGCACCCCTTCAAATGTCACATTTATATCCACAGGATCGGGTAAGGCTATTATCTTAATGTCACCTAAAATTATCTTTTATACAATCATTCAAAAGGTACTCATTTACTCACGGCTGATTCGTGCATTCACTGGTAACTTTATCATCCCCAGATCATTCCTTGTCCATCCCGGATCATACGCCTCGTGTATAAAGAAAGCATCACTGGTCACATGTATAGTCTGCGTCACAATCTCATTTGTTCCAAAAAGCCTATGAGTACCCAAATAAACGGTTATATTTTCCCACATATAGAGGCAATGAGCTGCCGTAAGGACCCATCTCCGGTCGATCAAGGAACCAGCACACCAAGCCGAGCCATTATTCGACCTCAGGAGAAGACCCATTTGATAGGGAAATTGTTCATCCAGCGCTTCATATCCTCCAACTATTCTTGCAGAGTCCAAGCCGAGCTGATGATTATCTTTGGAGGTAGCCTTTTCTTTCTCGCTGAGATGAATGGTTAGTGAAGCAGCAAGAGCTATGGAATGCACAATCAAAAACACTTTTCCATTCCACATTCTGAAATTGTGGAATATCGACGACTTAACCTGTTACTACTGATTGAGAAATGCGAGAAGCTTTTGATGTAGCCATGTGTATCGTAAATAATGGTTTCATTTATGATAATCATTAATTGGAAACAATCTAAAACGATAAGATACGGATTCGTTGGCGCACATGAAAAGAAAAAACCCCGTATTAACGATAAACGCGATCTGGCAATTCGTACACAGTATTTCATCGTCACTCTAGATTAATCGGTTTGATCGATACTATTGTAAAGATTGGAATAAATGTCTCAATTGACTATATTTTGATACATACCAAACCGTCAATAAAATTATCTGATATCTAAAACATTAAATATTCAACTGATGTTCCTTAAATAAACTCAACGTTCAGAAAGGAGATTGATTAAAGATATACAACCATAGGTAAGGGAGTGGAAAACTATATTGTTAGCCGCGTGTCACAATGAACATTAAAAGAATAATTCGAAACCTTGTCTATTATCTCCAAATTTGCTGGAGTTTACGTTCAGCCTGGAGATGTTTGCAAATATTACTTCACATCCTTCCATCCAACAACTGTACGGAAACTATGTAGAGCCAAAGAATCTCCTTGGAATCTTTTCGGTCGTTAGTCAGCTCTTTCATGAAGTGACTCGACAAACACAGCAATTTTCAAATTGCCAATTGATTGAAGGGACTTAAAATTATAATAGCAAACTAAAAAAAATATTTTTGCCCTTGAGTATTTTTTCAGCACCACGAAGATTTAATGAGTTTAAAGTGTTTATGTGTACACAGAACGTTTAACAGTCCAGTCCAAAAAGTTTGAAACTCTTGATTGGTTGCTCTAAAAAATTAAAACTAAGCAATTCTTTTCTTTTTTTCGGCCACTAGAAAATTGTGTTCATTCGTCTATTCGGACAATATTTTTACATTAGTGATTTTCAAATTTCATTTAGTTGTGAACCTGTTAAACAGGCAAACCATGCAAATGCTGAGAGGACCAAGTGGATGCAGAAACTATAGGCACTTAAACAACTGGCATTAATTTCTCTCTGACAACCGGATTCAGATTGTTGCATCAATCTTGACGATGATGATATTTCTAGTCTAGTCTAAAGTCTAAGTTAATGAAAAAAAACCATAATAAAAGTAATAGATTGGACTAAAATTTCAACATTTTATGAGTATGCAACATCATTTTCGTTTCCAATTGGTGATTTTAATGTGCATAATTAATGTTGGTCTACTCATTGGTTCAATTTTACGTGAAATTCGCGTTTTTATTTAATATACAAAATTCTATCTGAATGATTGCCAGCTATATCTATTCGGCATGAAACAAATACAATTTGCTTCACTTAAAAAATTATTTTAAAACAATTTTATGTAGGATTATTCTCTTAAGAAGGCAATGCGACTCCAAGTACCAAGCAATTCCGATTTAGTTTGGTTCGCCACTATTAAAATGCTAACATAATACTACATGTATTCAATAGCAACTATAGTTAGACACAAAAGTACATACTTTTTTAAGTGGTAAAATCGAAAGTGATTTCTGATTTGTTTGTAAACTAAATTGACAATTCAATTCATATCCGCCAAAAAGTAAATAAGTTGACTCAATACAATGGGTCAGATGCACAAGTCTAATCAATGTAACAATTGTCCACGTTTGATAAATGTAATAAAGGATATGCGGAATTCATCCAATTTTCTTCTGATTGACTTTCCGAGAAAGATGAAATACTCACAATCAATCCTCTTATCCCCCAATGCCCTTACCCTATAGTCCCCTTATTCCCTAAATCCACAGATCCCTAATCTCCAAATTTTCCAATCACAAATCCCCTAATCCCAAATCCCGGAATCCTCAAGATCTTCTAATTCACAAGTCCCCACATGTGATGGATGTATTCCGCATGGAAACTGTTATATTCTTTGTCAAATCGTCGTTCCATGCTTGCTGCCAGTTTTAAGTTTAAATATTCCAAGACGAGTGATCCCAGAAAATCAAAACGGAATTTTATAATTCCGACTCCGTGCAGAAGTCACTCACAATTAAAATACAAGCGCTTTTCCGAAAATGACCCCCTGTGGTGTCATTTTTCAAGCTTTCGGATTTAATTTCATCTCTTGACTCATTGGTCCAGACTCTCACATTCTCAATTTCATGCTGGTCAATGCATGTGGCCGGCGCACCTGCCAGTACTGCTACCGGTAACACCTAGTTATGCGGAAGCCATGTAGTGGGAAACAACGTTAGAAGACTAACGTTGGCGATCGGAAATCCTAAATGTCATACACAGTAGTGTTGCCGATTCATTTTTCTGATAATCTATTTAATAGACAAGGTCATTAGTATAGAAATGGGGTCGTTATTCTGTTTTGCTTTTGAACTTTGACTTGTAATCCTGTGTCAGTCATCGTTATCGCTGTCTGGATTAACTCAATCATTCCAATATTTGAATCAATTTTGAATATATGCTATATGCACATTCACATCTTTTCTTTTTCCGCGTAGATTGTAGTAAAGAATGTTACAGCTGCTGAAAGTTGTAATCGTCAAAAGTTTACCATAAATATCATTTTCGGCTATCGAGATATAGAGGGATCAAATTTTTGTCTTCTTTTTAAGATGTTGACCAAATTTTCGAGTCTGCACTTGCTGAAACTTCAAAGCACATCCCTACCCAAATGCATAGTGAGATTTTTAATGGAAGCTTCGTTGCTTCCAGTTGTTTATTTGGTTTAAAAATGCAATTTTTATGTTATAATGTTTCCATTGGTGCGCAATGAATTCCATTTGTCTGAAGGGGTTGCAACAACCAATACCGCAAATGGCTTGTGATAGAATTGTAAATTGCAAACGCTTTTCGCTTTAAAAGTGAAATCAAGAAGTTTTGGCGCTTGAAAAACGTGACCTTCTCTTTCCTTTGTTTTCCTTCCAAAATGGGTAAAACATTTTTTTGCTAACATGGCCACGTGAAAATAATGCAAATACATAAACCTTATGAACTAATTTTTTGCATATTTTCAGCTGTGTGAAAATGGGTATGCTGGCAAATCCAGCACCTCTTAGACTATTAAATTAGTATGCAACAGCTCAAATCGTGTTCAATCGAAATATTGACATGCATTTAGTGCAAATATCGGTCAGCTTATGAAGTATATAAATTCTGATTTGCTTCAAATAACAAGCTATAATAACGTGCTTTGATTTATAATTTAATGGTTTATGTACTCGAAGAAATTAATGGATACTAACTCTATATGGGCAAGTCCAACTTTGATTGTGACTTTGTTTCAGTAAAATGCTGACTGCTAATCAAAGAAATTGAGAATTGAGGCTTGAATTTTTAATATTTGTCCTAATATCTGTCTTTGAAGCATTTTAACATCAACAACAATAGTGTTCATGGAGAAATATATTAATCCTCGAGAAATATGCAACAGTTTTAGATATGGTTTAAACTTTATGTTCGATCAATATAAATTACAAAGTATGTTTTGCCCTATTTAATTTAGTGCCGAATAACTCGGCGTAATTTCACTCGTGCGCCAGCGCAAAAAATGACTATTTCGTACTCGTAGGCTACTTCTTTTGGGTGTTTTCAATTAAACATACTCTTACCTATTAGAAATCTTCAAACATCAATTTTAAAAAAGTTAATAAATACTAGACTAACTCATAACTAAATTTGGACCGTTTGCTATAAAAAAAATCAACTATATGTCCACCAACGTAGGGATCGTCGTTCAGAATTCAATATTATAGCTTCACCTCCATCCCAGCATTTCAAAGAATGAAGTATTATTTTTACATAATAACCCATTCAATTACTCAGCTAGTAGTGCAATCAGTATTAATTAAAATTTTAAAAAATTCCGAATTTTATTCTTGACGAAAATACAATCTATAATTGGAACTCAAATTCCAGTAACCTGCTTAATCCAATTCAAATAGTATGGCACCCGCACAAAAACTGCTGGGAACCTCTTCTCACATCCGTCAGAAGAACCAAACGACACCAACCCAATCAGAATTTTCTCCTTGTCCTTTCCAAAGACCAATGGACCGCCAGAATCCCCACTGCAAGGTGACTTATAATCGACTCCTGACGTGCAAAGCTGCCTCGGTCCAACCCGATGTGCGCCAAAGAAGCTTATGCAATCTGAATTTGGCACAACGAAAAGATCGACGTAGCGAAGAACTCCTGATATGGTATTTGCCGCTGCAATTGAAGAGTTATTGAAAGATTTAGTTCTTTTAAAAGACATATGTATATCAAGTGAAAAAAAATTAAACTTGATAACAAAGGATAGTCCCGAATCAAGTTTCGAAATTGAATAATTATATAATGAACTGAATGGTATGAAATTAAATACTGACAATAGATTTCAGCCGTTCAAGTTACGATATTATCCGTAGATAAACAATATATTTCCTAACCTCTAGAGGTATACGTTTAAGATATCTTCTTTGGCATTATTGAAAAGGTATGAACCGAGTACATAATAATGACAAACCGCGAAGTGCGACCCTTGAGGTCCACACGGTCAACTTTCCAGTAATATCTAGATAAACATTAAAAATATTAAACACAATAATAATTTTGAAAATGGTACTGCTTTAAATAATAATAATGAAAGGTATTCATAGCAGTAACAGGAATGAGTTAATATTAATCATATCATCTACGGGAGCATCCACTGATTACGCAAGGCTTTTGGTGAATGGGTGAAGATGATTGATTACCACAAATACAAATTTAATTGAAATTTTGATGGTTTTCAAAATTTAAGCCGCTTACTTTAATTTAAAGACTGCAAAAACTATTAAAACTATCCAAGCATTTTAAAACTTTGATTGACTTTACAATAAAGAATAAAAGATATAAGGTAATATCAATCGGAAGAACCCCTTTCATATGGTAACTTTGAATGATTTTTTATTTTTAATTGAATTTTTTTAAGAATCATGAAAAAAGTTTTGCTGGTTTCTCTTCAAAAACTGATAGGAATGTATAAATTTTATAAACATTTATTACTGTGTTGTGCAAATCAGGTTTCTTTGAGATTTTACTTTACTTTACTCTTTGTACAAAATCTAAGCATTGATCGCTGCTAAATCTTAGATATAATTCGTAAAGAGGCCATCTGTGGGAGCTCGCTTTAGTGCTATATTTATAGGCTGTTTGGACAAGTATATCGACACAAAACTTGGTGTTGTTACAAAATGTTATCGTTTCGGGGACACATTTTTTTGTTTCTGTTAAAAAATGTGTCCCCGAAACGATAACATTTTGTAACAACACCAAGTTTTGAGTCGATATACTTTTCCAAACAGCCTATAAATATAGCACTAAAACGAGCTCCCAAAAGTCACAACATGTAATAACTTACATTTTGTGTAATGGAACTTTTTCATTGGACTTTTTTTAATACATAGTTAAAGTACAGTTCTTCGATTCCGAAAGTTGTTTGGAAAACCGTTTCATATTGTTTTTATAAGCTTTTGCAATTTTACTTAATCCTTTTATACTATATGTTAGGTGTTGTCCGCTATTTGTAGTGCCTTTTTTTAATTAAATACGCAGCTTTCACAAATTACAAATGTTTTTTTGTTAATTGCAAATACCTATATATTTTGGAGGCCACTTACTCCCTTCTTCAGTACACAAGCTACTTAGATTATGGCAAGCTACATTGAAATTTATGCTTACTTACTTACATTATCCGTTTATGGGCCATTTCTACCTGCCTTTGTTTTTCCTTATTTGCAATACGCCTAATTAAACTCGAGGGGCAATTCCCTTTGTCTGTATTTAGTAGCTGTTTTTCGTCTTCACGCATGATTTCTAGGTCACAAAATTTTGATAGGGCAAACAAAACGATTAACAACGACGTGATTCAAGGAACATATAAAAGAAGCAACCAAAAGCATCCGGAAATCCAACGCATTAATACGCTCATCCGTAGAAGCCCACATCATCGGAGAAAGGCACGCCATCCAGCAGGAAAACCTGGAATTGCTACGTCACACAAATAGAACGAGCACACTGGGCCCTTGGGACAGGGCAAAAACTTTTTTTTGTTATCTCTTTCTCATGATCCATTTTCTTTTTTTATAGGTAGGGTGTGCAATCCTAATCTTCGGAATTTTTCATGGCTTTCTGTTAAAAGTAATCTGTACGATCATCTGCTGTTGCTTCTGTTTTCTAAATAATTAGTTACAAATACTTGATTCAGCTAAAGTATTTCCTTTCTCAGTTTTGTCTATTTATTACACCATAACATAGTTTTTTCATTAGAATCACATGTTTGATACCATCTAATTCTTTCGGTTTATTTCTGAAGTAGTTGTCCCATGATTTTCGTTGAATAATTATTTGCCACAGTTGCATGGTTGTAATTTCTTGCGTTGTTCTAAGCTGCTCGATGTTTTTCATTTAATTTCCCTGCATCTATGCCCAAGTGGTTTTAAGTTGTAAGTTCAACGTTAAGATTGATATCATGTTCCAGTTCAAGATAAAAGCTAGCTTAATCAGTAGTCTTGTTGATTGGGGTGGTACGATATTTTTTATGGTATTTATTGTAATCCGATTCTAATTCGAGGCTCTCTTTAATTTTTACAAAAATTTTTGTTGCAAGATATTTTTATGGCCTTGTTTCGTGAGGTTATACTTGAGTGAGCAATAAATTGCACCAATCGTAACTTTCTGCTTAGTACTCGTAGTCCAGACAACTTAAATTCTATACTTTGTAAACGTCGTTGTTCGTAATGAGAGGTATTTGCCTTTACTATAATGTAATGGCGCTTTCAACTTTCCATTGGAAAATCGTATCATTACTTCGATCTTGATTTTCAAGTGGTGCATTTATTTTTAGATTTTTTGATGTCTTCTTGGTTTTTGGAAGATAACATGAAAAGTGGAAGACGAAAAAAATCCGTTGCCAATTCGGTTTGCTCCAAAAAATTTAAAAAAAAATTCATTTTATTTGCGTTTTATTATATTCCACTATTCTTTTTCTGTATATTGCAATGATTTTATATTTTTTAGCGGTTTCCGTACATTTTTAGCGCTGTGCCAGTTACAGTTCTTTGTTTCTCAAGTTCTGTTCTATTAGTATTAAGGACGTATTTGTCCGACTCCCCGTCAGGTAACTGAGTTGTCTAGCATTTCTTGTTTGGTTCTCCTTTCATTTTGAGTAGGTGTCCCCAGTATGTTTTTCTACATCTTCTTTGTCGTGAAATCGTTATGCACTTTGCTAATTAAAATCATACACTTCTATATATTTTCGGCTCAAACTATTTTGCTGAATACGTGCCAGCGGTATTTTTAATGATAAATGAAGTCCAATTATGAGCTGACAACTTGGTTAAATTGTAACATAATAATATTTTCTAAATTTCAGTTATAATTTTTCAAAAATTTCCATAACATTAGTAGAAGTTTAGTTATGTACACTTCAAAAACCCAGATGTCATATCTTATTCACCAAACCTATTTTTGCTGGTCTAATATAGTATTATGGTATATTATATTCCAAGTCTATTGGGTTTTATAACATATATTCCTTAAATTTCTCCAAAAATTTCCGTGACTTTTCCGTAAAAATATTTGGTGATACTGATCGTTTTTAACGTTAAAATTGAGATTTTTTTTCCAAAAAGAGTAAATGAGTGGAAAATCACAGCATGATAAATTTGATAAAATCAACAAACTTCGAAGTAGCATATCTAGAATAGATCAATTATCTTTGTAAAGCTTCACAAATGAAGCACTAGAATCTAAACATGCAATAAGTCTTTAGTCTAGGGTCCTAGATTCATGCAACAAAATACAAAGCAAAGCATAAGATACTCACAATCTGAAAAATGTCCCCATCCGGACGCCACTGCTATCACTCCTTCGTAATTTTCATTAGAACGATCAGGAAGCGCTACAATTTTGATATCACCTAAAAACAAAATTTAATCAATGCTTGTCAAAATTCTTCAGCTCGACAAACTTACGACTGATTCGCGCGTCCTTTGGCAGCCTGATCAAACCGATATCATTAGCTTTTAAGGGTTGATCGTAGTCCGGGTGGATTATGAAGTCATCAGTTGTCGCCTCCAGAATTTGGGTTCCCACCTCATGCGTGCCAAGTAATCCGTGCGTTCCCAAATACACATTGGCTCTATTCCTTAAAATTAGGCAATGAGCTGCTGTAATGACCCATCTTCGGTCAATTAGGACTCCACCACACCACGCCGAGCTGTTTGCTGAAAACAACAAGAGGCCAGCCTGGTATGGAAATTGTTCGTCCAGTGCTTCTTGTCCTCCAACTATTCTCGCGGTTATCGCATCGAAGGATATGTCCGCTGGAATTTGCACCGATTCATCTGGAATTGTGTATGCAGACACGGACAAAATAGCAACAAAAGCTAGAAACACAAATCGGTCCCACATGGCGCAGTGTATGAAAGCAAACTAATGTTCAGTCAATTACTAATGGCATCGATTATCTTTATCACAAATTCAATGCGATAATTATGATTTAAAGCCCATTGACGATGATTAGATATTGCCTGAACTTGAAAATTCGAACCATAAACGACTTTCTAGTTATTCGAAAGTTAGCCAAGTAGCAATATATTTTATTGAACCATGAACCGGAAATTCGATAAATAATTCAATTTGTTGGCTTCCTGGAATTAATTACATGACGAATTATTGTCATTTATAAAACAGCAGTTTAAGGGGATACACTTATTTGAATGAAACCCAGTTGGAAACAATATACAAACGTTATTCTTCTTAGATTTTTAAAAGCTTCTTATATATCGTACTGTGATTTCATCGTTATGTTGGTGAAATAAGAGTTAAAGACAGTATCTCCAATAAATCTCATGATTGATTAGTTTCCCTTTTGGACGACTAAACTCCCAGTGGGGTGGATAAAAAACCTATAATTTATTTTTCTTGTTAATTTCTATTATTAACAATCACTATTATTAATAATTATTTTTCTAGATTATTATAATTACTTTTATTGTTTTTATTCATTTTTTATCTAACCAGAAAAGCTTTGGTAGAGGAAGAGGCTTCCCCCACCTGGCCGTCCTCTACCAAAGCCTCGGCAGCCTCGTCCTCCTTCTCGCCCACCTCTTCGTCCAACTCCTCGTCCTCCACCTCGTCTTCCATTTAGGCCCCGGAGCCCACAACCATTATTGAGAGTATTTTATTATTGTTAATAATAATCATTCATTATTAAGAATGTTTGATCGTTACGGAATAGTTTTATTTGTGATCATATTTACAATATCAAATAACAACTAAAAATGTTTGATTGTTATAAACAATATTAAATTATTTATAACAATTTCCGATTACTATCTGCATCAGCGTCACACATACCAAACCTCACAATATAAGTTTGGAGTTGTATGAACGAATCTTGATTTGTTTTTCAATAACATTTCTTACAACGTTAATCAAAATTTTGCTAAAACAAACAATGATAATATTACTATGAAGGTATTTGGAATATGCACGAATTAATAGTGCGTTTCAACAGTTTCAAGATAAGCAATTTTTAGTCGTTTTTTCAGTTTTTTCATCCTAAATAAAAAACAGCTCAACCGATTTTGCTGAAAACTCATTCAGTTTTAAGTTACTTAATTACGCGTCGAATGAAACCACGTCAATACGATCTTTGGTTCTTGAAATAATCGAGACGAAAAATAATTTCGAACGCACATACGCACAGCCGCACATACGCACATATGTACATACACACACAGGCATCTCTCTAAAAACGATGAATTTAGACTCTGGACACCTTAAAACGTGGAGATGTGTCAAAATTTGGGATTCGCATAATCGACCTCATTACAATATTCCATAACTATCTCTAAAATCTATATCAAATGATGAACTTTGAATGCATTTATGGCTGAGGGTATTTGTTAATTCCATATTCAAATAATTTAATTTAGAATCACAAACATTCAAATTGTTTAAATATACGTCTAACAGCTGTTCCATGAAAATTTCGAATTGGCTACACCTTTTCAAGTTGAAATTATGTGTGTATCGAAACTTGGCAAACATTTTGTGATTGCTTGACTCCTTTAAGATTTTATGTCTTTGATATAATCTCTAGATAATTTGATATGTTTGATGCAATTTTGTATCTATACAAGGGAATAGAAATATCCTATTTTATTGCATATATTAAATCACAAAATTTAGAATAATATCCAAATTTTATCCTTTTTTGAATAAAGTAATAAGAAAATTTACAACTAAATTGATATCGTAGATTTTTTGTTTAAATTTTAGAAATATGTTCATTCTTGGTGGTTCCAGACAGAGTATCGGTTTTAAAGTGTGATATCCACAGCGCGGATGAATCCTGCTAATTCAAAAATGCAGTTCCGATTGCGAAACATATCAGTTATTAGAATTTAAGTGGACCGAATCCTAGCATAAAATGAATTTGAAATATTTCAAACCTTTGAGTGGATTTTATTCGAATCTCAATCATGAAACAACAACCCACAAGCAAATTACAAACAAAACTGCACAAAATAATTTGCAGCAATACCCTATCGTTTCGCTTGTTTAAATTTAAAAAAAAATCCATTTTTGTTATAAATCGATTGCGTAGCAGCCCAAATTGAGTCAAGGCATTGAGGCAATGTTAGATTTGTCTCAATTATTTGATCAATGAAACACTAGGAGATGAAATGGCAAGCAATACGTTCATCATTATAAATGAATTTGGCTGAATTAGAAAAGAAACTTTGAAAGGATTAGTTTTGAATTGCATGTAGTGAACAAGTTGTTAAGAAAACAATAGAATTTTTCTAAAAAAAGTTCAGATATCTAATAAATCATATTCCTGGCTACATTTCATGCATAAAAAATGACAAGTTACAAAGGTATGAGATAATTTATTCCACACATGAATGGAACTTGACGAAGATTTTCCAATTTTCCGTTAACATGAACACGATAACATAACTTAATACAGCAACTTATCTCAAAATCTTTTTTTATTTATAGTTTTAAGAGCCAAATCCCTTTTTCCTAAATTAATCTATAAATAAATTTCTGTAACATTTACGGTTGAGTAAAATTTATTAAAAAATGTATTTTAGCACAGTTTTGTGAAACAATTCACAGATATAATTCAAAATACGTGACGAAATTTTTGTACTGTCGTCTCTAAATAACTTATTATGTTCGCATTCTCAAAATTTCAATCATAAAAAATTGAAAGACGTCGAAAAATAATAAGATGCGACAATATCTACTAATAAATGCGTTTGTATATTGATATGTAAAACATGAAACATGAGTCAAAAATACTTTTAATTGACGTTGAAGCAAATAAAATAGCATAAATTTCTACTGAATATGTTTTACGAAATTAAAAACGGCCAACTGCTTTGTCTGGTCAAGTCTTCAATAAAATAAATTGTAAAAAATCTAACGGGTTACAATTATCGACTAAACTTAAGATATTTGTGGAAATCACTCGGTAAGGGTGTTTTTTCAGAGATCCATGCATTACATGTTCAGAGCTACATAGACAAAGTACAGAATACATAACAACTAGTAACCATACCGCTTTTGCTGCGACAAGAGTAATAAATAATAAAAATCAATAAAGCTTTTGCTGTGGGTAATCGCTTGTTATTCAACAAAGTCCTCAAAAGCATATCTGGCAACGCTTAGAAGCTATAAATATCCCCAAAAGAAAACCTCAAAAAACCAAATATCTGCAGCACACCAAACTAGCTTAGGTCTCTGATTTTCTTTAGAAAAAATTATAAAGCTTTTTCATTGCAGATATAGTATTTGTGAAAAAGTGCAAAAATGTTTAACAAGTTTTCAAGTTCCAAATAAAAAAAAATTATAAAACTACAAATATTTTTGAAAATTTCATGTATATGAGCACAGCAATTGAAAAAAATGCAGATCTCCTCCTCAAACTGATGTAAGTCATGAGTATATGTCGAAACATGTTTGCACATTATGTATATAAATTATAACATCAAGAAATACTTTAAAAAGTAGGAAAAATGATGAAAAACTATCGATCGTTCGATTCATGAAAAATTGCTAAACATACATCGATTGATGCTATTTTCAGCCTTCTTAATAAGCTTATGTTAGTTTTCCATTTATAAATGTTCGAACGCCCAGCGCCCTCCGTTAGGTCGAGAAACCGGTCAGTAATTAGCTAGAAATTGGGCAGATTCGTTCGAGAGTTCAAGGAAGGTGGACGCACTGACGGTACCTCGGTTGTGTTATATAATAAAGTACTCATTGGATTCACCCGCATAAATACATAGTTTTCTTTTGTGAGTTCCATATAATAAAGAACTCATTGGATTCACCCGCATAAATACATGGTAGCAGAGCGTGACAGTTAAAGCGCAGTGGAAAGAAATTTTCACTGGGCATATAGTGCGTGTCCTTGTCCAATCAACGTATCTCCCAGTGCGCGCGTGGGGCTTTATGGTCACAACTCTGGATCTAATCGATATTATGTCATTTTAAGACCAGTGATAGCGAAAGACCTTCCTCAGACAAACGTTTGTTCAGAAATTCAAATAGTTGGCGAGAACTTCTTCGTAAATAGAAGTGCCGGAAAATTGGTGTGCGAGGTGACTGCAAATGTGCTGAACGCAATTCCGTTAGCCCGCCCCGCGGTAGTGTTGGTGAGAATTGGGAGCTAGGCTGTGATGGCAAACTGGGTGCAACCTAACCTCGAAATTTGTTGCGCGCGTGGGGCTTTATGGTCACAACTCTGGATCTAATCGATATTATGTCCTTTTAAGACCAGTGGTAGCGAAAGACCTTCCTCAGACAAACGTTTGTTCAGAAATTCAAATAGTTGGCGAGAACTTCTTCGTAAATAGAAGTGCCGGAAAATTGGTGTGCGAGGTGACTGCAAATGTGCTGAACGCAATTCCGTTAGCCCGCCCCGCGGTAGTGTTGGTGAGAATTGGGAGCTAGGCTGTGATGGCAAACTGGGTGCAACCTAACCTCGAAATTCAGCGATCGTGCATTTGGTGTTCGGTGCGGCGCTCGACGGAAGCATAACTGTCCGGAACAGCAAATAAATAAAATAGAAGTGCCGGAAAATTGGTGTGCGAGGTGACTGCAAATGTGCTGAACGCAATTCCGTTAGCCCGCCCCGCGGTAGTGTTGGTGAGAATTGGGAGCTAGGCTGTGATGGCAAACTGGGTGCAACCTAACCTCGAAATTCAGCGATCGTGCATTTGGTGTTCGGTGCGGCGCTCGACGGAAGCATAACTGTCCGGAACAGCACAGGCCGCGCAACCGTCCCCGATATTAAGTGGAACCCGGGGCCCTAAACTTGAACTCGCACCGCTCAGTCATCAGCTAGAAATTCCATCAAGCGTGCAAAGGAGTTGAAGCCAAAAATATTAATGAACAGTTATCTTTGATACATAAATATTATAGATATATATAATTATATACTGTGCACATTAGTCAGTACTTTGGAACAATACTGAAACAAAATTTTAATTAGCGCCGAGTGGATCCGCACATTAACCTTCTGTTGTAGTTTTCTTGCTTACTTACTTAGATCATTGTTCTCTACTCTTTTTAAAGAATACTTGTTTGCATTAACGTCATTCATAATGTCTAACGACCCAGCAAAGGAGTTTAAATCGCAAGATAAATTATTTGGTTATATAACTAACTTTTTGACAAATTCATTAGCGAAAATCTCACAATCGAGTAAAAACAAAATATATTATGAAAATCGTATCAAATTATTAGACGACTATTGGGTCACCTTTTTCAAGCGCAATGACATTTTGCAAGAATTTGATACTGACGGTGAGTTCAGAGATGAAGAATATTTCACTGATGATAAATATACCAAGGCGGAATTTGCTTATATCGACGCTAAAAGTCAACTCATGAATGAAATTCAAAAATTAGATTTAGAACATGCGAATATATCCAACTCATCTCTACTTCAAAGTCCTCACGAAGCTCACAATGTAATCCTTGCTCAATCATCGAGTCATTCTGTACCCAAGGTAAATGTACCTACGTTTAGCGGCAGGCAGGCAGATTGGGACACATTTAAGGAGCTATTTACAGCTGTCATTATAAACGACCCTCGGATTGCTCCCATCGTGAAATTGCAACACCTCCTTAACAGTGTACAAGGGTTAGCCAAAAGCACTTTAGCTGGTGTCAAGATTTCGTCATCAAACTTTAACGTAGCGTGGGATAAACTACTTAGAAGGTATGATGTCAAAAGGCGCCGTCTCCACGCGCATTTGCAGGCTTTCATAGACCTACCTTTTGCAGAAAATGGGTCGGCTCAGGAGCTCGGTTCTCTCATCGATAGAGCTGAGGAAGCGGTCAAGGGTCTTTATGACCTCGCTTGCCCAGTTGAACATTATGACAACTGGTTTGTTTATCTCATTGTTCGCAAACTAGATGTGGACACTAAAGAGAGCTGGAATATTCACGAAGAAAATGTTGGTGGGTTTTCTTCTTATAGCTCTCTCCTCGCGTTTTTGGAAAATAGGATGGCTAGCCTCGAACCCGAAGACGAGGATATGTCTTTTGAACATACAAAAGCAAAAAACAAACACAGAAATAACCATAAACAAATTAAAACTCATTTAGGCCAAGAGTTTTACAAAAACTCGAAGGATTCAACGCGTTCTTCACCATCGTGCTTGTTCTGCTCAGGCAGTCATTTGATATTTAGATGCCCAAAATTCATCGCATTAAAACTCAATAGTAGATTGGAATTTGTAAAAACAAATAAGTTGTGCCCAAGCTGCCTCTCAGCCAAGCACATGAAAGCAAGTGAGTGTAATACCAGTTATCGGTGCCCAGTAAGTGATTGCGGGGAAAAGCATAGTGCCCTTTTACATTCGGACAAACGAAAGGCTGTAAAAACCCATACGGTTAGCGTTGAACCTCGCCCCGCGGAAACACACTTTTCGTCCGATTCAGAGAGTCAACCAGAACCAACTTCAAACAAGGACTCGGCAACCCATTGCATGTTCTCTAGTCAATCAGTTTTGTTAGCTACTGCTAAAGTTGCATTGTGCAATCGCAATGGTGACAAAATTCAAGTCAATGCACTGATTGATCCAGGATCAATGAGGTCATTCGTTTCGAAGAAAGTAGTTGCAGCTTTGGGCCTTCCCACGAAGTCTACCAACGTTGCCGTTAAAGGCTTAGGTAACACACTCTCGGCTACGGTTCACGACTTTTGCAAAATATCATTGCAATCAAACATGGACCCTAAATTTTGCATCGACCTTCACGCTTTAATGGTAGGTCATGTAACTTCACAGCTTCCATCCCAGAAAATAAGACTAGGTCAATGGCATCACCTAAAAGGCCTGAACTTAGCCGACCCGGAATTCAGGCGTCCAAAAGCAATTGATTGCATTTTGGGGGCGGATGTCTACCATCGCATCATCCGAAATGGCATCAAAAGGGGACCACCAAATACGCCCATGGCTCAATTCACGGTGTTTGGCTGGATCATCACAGGACCTACAAGCGCTGGCAATGATTGTTTAGAGATAAATTCATCCATTTGTATTGATTCATATTTCATTCAAGAAGATATTAAGTTATCTGACACTCTGTCCAAGTTCTGGGAAATAGAAAAAAATCCTAATATAATTCCTTTAACCGAAGATGAAAGAGAATGCGAGAAACATTTCTCAGAGACTGTCTTCAGGCATGATGGTCGGTATGGCGTTCGCATACCATTTAAGACCAAGCCAACCTTTCCCGGATCCACAGTACTCGCAATGAAGTCATGGCTCCGACTCGAGAAGCGCTTGTCTCAAAAACCGGAGGTCAAAGCAGCGCACGACAAGCAATTCGATTCTGTGGCATTAACGGCCTCGTCGATTGAAAGTGTACACAAACCAACATGTTGGCTTCAGAGGTTCGAAAGCTTTAACAAGGTTTGTAGAGTACTTGCTACTGTTTATCGTTGGAAACGTTATTCCAAAACGAAAATAGATAACTTCTTGACCCCAGACGATTTGAAATCAGCGCAAGAAGCAATTATTAAATTGAACCAGTCGCTCCACTTTCATAAGGAAATTGAGAGCCTCAAAAGTAATAAACTAATACCTAGAAAAAGTAAGTTAGCTAAATTCAATCCATTTTTGGATGACAGAGGCATCATAAGGGTAGGTAGTAGACTGGAAAACTGCCCTTTTCTCAGCTACAATGAGAAGTATCCAATCATATTGGATAGACACAGCAATGTTTCGAGAATGATCATTCGTGATTATCATCACATGTTTTTACATGGGGGACCTCAGTTGCTTTGGTCAGCTATTCTTCGCAAGTTTTATATTATTTGCGGCAAAAGAGCCATTACATCCTTCATAAGTAAATGCCCTAAGTGTTTGCGCTTTGCTGGACGCTGTGCTGGCCAACAGATGGCCCCATTGCCGAGGGACCGGATTAGCTTTGAGTTTCCCTTTTCGTCAACTGGGCTAGACTATGCGGGCCCATTCAAAATAACACCCTCCAGAGGTCGAGGCATAGTATCCACTAAAGGATATCTATGCGTTTTTGTTTGCCTCGCGATAAAAGCGGTGCATTTGGAGATTGTCTCCGATCTAACATCTCAAGCATTTCTCGCTGCTTTTGATCGGTTCACCAATAGGCGAAATTTACCTCGCATTGTGTACAGCGATAATGGTTCTACCTTTACTGGTGCGGAGAAGGAAATTAAGAAGCTCTTTTCAAAGAATTCACCATTCTCTCACAAGGTTACAGAGGTCATAAATAATCAAGGTATCCAATGGTCGTTCTCTCCTCCATACGGCCCTCATTTCGGCGGTATTTGGGAGGCCGCGGTAAAGTCTTTCAAATACCACTTTAAGCACGTGGTAGGTCAAACTCCCCTCACTTACGAGGAAATGTCAACTCTAGCCACGAAAATTGAAGGGTGCCTTAATTCCCGCCCCCTTTGTGCCATAAGCGCAGATAGTCGAGACATGGTACCTCTCACTCCTGCTCATTTTTTAGTAGGCCGTCCCCTCAAGACATTGCCTCCGTCTTCAGATGAAACCGACTTCAGCAAAACTTTCGCCAATAGATGGAAGTTACTATTGGCGATGAGGAATAGTTTCGTTAACTCTTGGAAAAAGGAAGTAATAAACCAACTCATGCAATACAGTAAGTGGCGGTTTCCTAACAGAAATTTCGAGGTGGGCGATCTCGTCATATTGAAAGACGAATCGGTGCCCCCTCTATTGTGGGCATTAGGCAGAGTTACTGAAGCATATTCCAAAGGCCCAAAAGGATTAGTTCGAGTCGTTGCTGTAAAAACTGAAGATGGTTCCACATATATTCGGCCGATACACAGGCTAACTTACTTGCCAGTGGACGATCATGCTTCTCAGACGTTCCATTCCTGCTTTACCGCCCGAAGCCGCGCGGATTTACTCGGTGACTGAGCACGGAAATAGGCCTTACATGAATCTTTAAAACCTCACTTTTAATATTTCCCTCTGTTATCGTATATAAATAGGGGTAATTTGTAATCTATAACTTAGTTTGTATCGAGTCACAGCCAAATAAGGGCGTCATGTAAATCTTCAAAACTTTATTTTACTTTTACCTTTCTTTTTCAATATATATATATAAATAGCAGTAAACTTTGTAATCTATAACTTAGTTTGTATCGAGTCACCGCCAAATAAGCAAAACGCAACCATAATTTAAATTAATATCTGACACATCCTTTCTTGCTTTATGACAACTGTAGATTCCTCTAGTGCGTTCCATTAACGTTAGTATATTGCACATTCGTGCAAGGGGGGCAGTATGTTCGAACGCCCAGCGCCCTCCGTTAGGTCGAGAAACCGGTCAGTAATTAGCTAGAAATTGGGCAGATTCGTTCGAGAGTTCAAGGAAGGTGGACGCACTGACGGTACCTCGGTTGTGTTATATAATAAAGTACTCATTGGATTCACCCGCATAAATACATAGTTTTCTTTTGTGAGTTCCATATAATAAAGAACTCATTGGATTCACCCGCATAAATACAATAAACCAATATTTGGTAATAAATAAATCCTTGAAATGCTTTGCCGATACGCACTTTAATAAAATATGAATAAAAACTATTTTCACTTAATCTATTATTTCACAGCCCTGTGATATCTTTGATCCATTTTAAATAATACGAAACACGTGTGAATACGGACGGCATCTTAGATTCACACTGCCTCGATCCAAAAGATGTCAGTCCAATTAAGACTTTCTTTTTGTTTTTTTCATAGACCAATGGCCCACCAGAATCTCCATTGCAAGGACCTTTCATTGAATATCCACTCGTGCAAAGATTACTAGACCTAATAGGAATCACTCCATAAAAGTAAATGCACAATATGTTGGAAATGATTTCTAGATTGACATATCGAAGAACATTTGATATGTTTTTGGCTGCTGAAAAACGGACAATTCAGGTGAATTTATTATATTGAGTAATTTTCACTTTTTCAATTGTTACTCACAATCGGATTCAAGCCCCCAGCCTGAAGTCACAGCCATCACACCTTCAAAGCTTTCGTCGGCTTCTGAATAATCCGGGAGTGCAATTGTCTTTATATCGCCTAAAATGATTTTCGGTATTATTTTCTTCTTGCTGTGGTGTGAACTCTACTCACGACTAATTTTTGCATCCACTGGCAACCTTATCAAACCAATATCATTTGTAACAAAGGCTTCATTGTAATTTGGATGTACTACGAAATCATCACTTGATGTGATCAGGACTTGCGTTCCCACCTCGTTGGCTCCAAGAATCCTGTGAGTTCCTAAATACACGGTCGCTCCCTGTGTCGCTCTTAGGCAATGGGCTGCAGTGAGAACCCACCTTCGAGCTATCAAGGAACCACCACACCAGGCGAAGCGATTATCTGTAAAAAGCATGAGCCCAACTTGGTAAGGAAACTGTTCGTCTAAGGCTTCGTGTCCACCAACTATTCTTGCAGATATTAAATCGAACGGAATCTCCGCGCCCAATCCACGAGGGTCTTCAATGAGCTGGCCACGCAATTGTAAGATTTGGTGGGTGCAAACAAAAGCGAACAAAATCACTACCAAATGCAATCTATCCTTCAACATTTTTCACGTTAAGACGATGTTTGACTGGACACAAGAAATAAAAAGCACTACCGCTATGTTAAATGTTTTAAAGTATGGGCATTACCCGCGATAAGATATCAATTCATTAGCTTAAAGATCGATTGAAAAATCGACTTTGTCGATAAAAGCTCAGATTAAATAAGAAAAATGATTTTATCAATGGAAAACTACTCATTGAGAAACTGCATTGAGTTAAATCAGAAATAACTTTCCCTGATTATAGTGCGAACACAATCTAACATCTACCATCTGGGTGAGAGATGCTCTGAGAATAGACAATTGTGCAAAAATATAACGATGGTGCAAGATAGATTGCCGAAATTTTGGCCTGCACAGCTAGATTTCTGCTGATGTCTTCTGCAATGGGACACAACCGAAGTGGCAATTGAGAGCAGTTCAACATCACATAGCCTTAAGTCCGACTTCCTGCCGACTATGGCGACGACTGTGTTGGGGTGGTACGTAATGTTTGGCGATGCTAATTAAACCCAACCAAAATACACAAACAAAAGTCCAAGTCCTGGAAGAAATTCACGCGAAGCTGAAACTTAACACAATTACTTTTAAAACATCAATGTAAACAATGTATTCATCGTCCACATCGAGCTGGCCAGTGTAATTTTTTAAAATCTAGGTCGAAGGTACCAAAAATTGGCTCTTTGCAAACATGTCTATAATGGTAAGAAAGATTAGAAAAAAATTAGCTACAAATTTATAGCAAACACGGTTATGTTCAAAAAAAATTTCCAACACATCTTGTTCGGTCTTCTACTTTCTATCAATAAAAGCTTTTCGTTAAATAAATATAATCATTAATAACTAAATTAAGCTTTTCAATTTAACGAGATAAACGAATTTATTTCGGATATTTCATTATTTTTCTCATTTTTTTTATCAATTAAAGAAAAGCTTTAGGTACCTAAACCTCAAAGCTGTAATTTAACGTATCAACTTCTATATAGAAACTGACTATATGTTATCGAACTTGAGTCATTTTAGGCCATAAAAATAATATAATTTTTCATGAAGCTTTAGATTTTACAAATAAAACCTAGGCTCTAATATAGTCTAGGCTCGCGTACTCCTGTTTAAATAAATGTAACATCAATATACTTTCAGTATGCACGTATAGTAATCCAATAAACCGATGTGAAGTGTGAAAAGGTCCTATGCCCACTCCTTGCGCGAGTGGGTACATATTATTTGCAGTAAGAAGTGATTTTTATAATGCATTTTAAAATTTCCGCAATTTCAAATTGAGTTAATACTTTACAAGTATTTCATTGTTTATATTCGAGCCATTCATATTTATTGAGTCATAGCTTTTTATTTAATTAATCATATCTTTCAATAAAGTCATTAATATATGAACTCATTAGAAATTTATAATTTTATCCAGCTCCATTGCGGAATAAGGTCTCGGGTCTTCATTGTGTTTCAGGCGCAATCGCACATAAATAAAGTACATTATTTTTATAAGATCTAATCAAACTTTTACTATCTTTTTGCCAAAGAATACTTATTTTGAAAATACGAAAGAAGGTCGAAAATTTCGCGTAATGGAAGAATTGGCGGTAGTGTGGGTTCTTTTCCTGGGAGTTACTAATTAAGTGACACATTCTCAGTATAAATGCGCAATTTGAACTTAATCGAGTCGTTAAGTTCCGAATGATCAACAAGCAAACAAGTCATTCCGGAGCTAAATGAAATATCGCGCCATAAATTCCTCAATAAACAAGAAAAGACACCTCAGATAATTTTACAAGAGATGTAAGCTGCCCACGAGGACTCTTTCCTTCGCAAAATCACAGTTGTGAGTGTGTATATGGCACGGCCTTTTCAAGCAACAAAGGGACCCTTGACCCGGAGGCTACCACGCCATAAATCATCGAAATAGTAGGAAAGCTTGTATTGGAAGATGCCCGGTTGAAAATCAAGTAGCTTTCAGCAATGGTTGCAGTAACAGAATCCACCATTTTGCATATCCTACATCAACATCTTGGGTTGATAAAAGTCAGTGCATGGGTTCCGAGAATGCTAAAAGCATTTGAAAAACGCGAGCGCGTCGAATGTTCTCTTGAGTTTGTGAATAATTATAGAGAGCAGAAAGAGTTTGTTATGGCGTATCTACGCTAATTGGGTACGAGAGTTGTCTTCACCATTTTGAATCCGAGTGAAAGCAAATGTCGATGTAGTGGCAGAAACAGGTACATCCCCTCCCAAAAAATATAAAGTCTTATTGGTCCGAAAAGTCATGATAACCATCATTTCGGATACAGCCAAATGATCGATCACAAAGCACATAACGGAAGATTACTACGCTCCCATACTAGGACAATTGAAGGATGCTATCAAAGGCAAAAAAGAGAAAAATTTAAAAAATGTGTTCACACGAGCCATGTTGCGATGGCTGTCATTCATCGATGCGGTTTTGAACAACTGCGTCACTCACCCTATAGACCAGACTTCGCCCCCAATGTCCATTATTTATTTCCAAAGTTGAAAAAATACTCGTAGTTGTGTGGAAAAAAATTACAGACAACAATGAAGTCATCCCGGCAATTTTCGCCTATTTCAGCAAGAAAAACAAATCATTTTTTGTCGACGGTATTTATAAGCTTATCGATAGATTCGCAAAATGTGTAAGGGTTAAGGGAAAATATATTGAATTAACAGCGACAGGTATTTTAATTTATGATTGTTTATTATTTCTTTTTCAAAATAACACCAAAGGTTTGACAGGCGATTGAAGTATGCATATTTATCATTATTTGGTAAAACTTTTCATTATCTAAAGATAAATAGTTGAAAAAAACTATTTTGTAACGTTTTGATGAGATTATCTGAGATGTAAGTACAAAGGCCTTATTAAATGTCCGCGGTTTAATATGAACACTTGCTAAGGCTCCCGAAACTTTTTTTTGTCCACATTTAGTAAGAATATATTAAATTTTCCTTTCGTCATGAATAAATACAAAATAAAGATTACTTCTATTTTATTTCTTTGCATTTTCATTCTATGAAATATTAGCATTTTAAATATTATAGCCCCTATTTTTGTCAATTATCTCTTCTTCACCAATTAAATTCAATAGGATTTGATTTGCTGAATTTTGATCCATAATTCCAGCATCTTATTAAAAATTCTATAATAAAAGTCATGTGTTGTGACCCTTGGGATCCATACGTACAACTTCCCAGCAGTGGCGAGGCGTTCATATAAGCCGATTCCCATCGGCTTCCCTTTCCAAATATGTTCCGAAAATGTCTAACACTTCAGTTTTATAAGGGAATGAAGTGTTTATTTACTTGCATGCATCACTGTAAACATGCACAATCGTTCCACTTGATCTCAGTGTTTATTCCATCATACTCCATTCTCTTCATTTTACACACTACACACATAGTTCCATAATAGCCAGCAAAACGATAAACATCTGTAAGAGTTGCAGCAAAGCTTTCCGAGTCTCGAATTCATCAATAATTTAAGGTGCCGTGGGCATTCAACTCCCGTTTGTTGGAATGGCAGCTCGGTTTTCCTCAATAGGATATGGAAATGAATCAAAAAGCCGGTATCGTTCCCGAATTGCGAATAAGCTGTGAAAATTGATGCTAGAAAATCATCCAAAACTCCCAATTAGAAATACATACATACTGTTGCAATAGTCTATATCTCTATACCTTGATTGTTGTAGCAGGGAATTCACTGAAGTGTTATTTTCAACTTATTGCAGATTTTCTTGTAGGTGATTTTTTAAAATTTTAATATGTCTTTAAATGTAGATTGCTGCCTTATAGATTTTTTGACGACAGAAGAAACACCATTTTTGAAATTAAGTTTTGATCAGAAACAGAGGGTAACTGATCGTAATTTCAAATGTATGCAATAGAAAGAATGATTACGGTAATATTTCTCCATATGCTCATAATATACATACTGCTTTGTCTGTTAAGGGCCCATGTCTCTCAAATAGTAAGCGGCTTACCCACAGTAATTTTACACCCCTCGCCACTGCTTCCCAGTAGTATCTACTTTAAAATTAATAAAAATCAATAAAATATTAATCATAATAATAATGAAAATAATAATACTCTAAATAAAAATAACGATGAGAACTCATTACAGTAAGTCAAATAAGTTAATATTAGTCGTATCATCGTAGTGTTCCCGCATTGATTACGTAAGGCTTTCGCTGGGAGGAGGGTTTTTTTGAATCCCTCCGCGATTCAACAGAATATGGAGCTTACATATAAAAAAGCGGATGCTTATGGTAAGTGGACACTTCATACTGACGCTTTAAAGACAAAGTGGTGCCAGCGGAATTGATTTCGTCACGTGATGAGCATTTTTGGTAGGAGCTGCAAAAATTTCTACAAGTACTGCATTTATTTGTTATTTTTCGCCATTTTCACCTTAGAAAGAATAATAATCATTCCTTATTTTGCAGTTGACCGCGAAACAATATTTCACATGGAGTAAAAATTAAATGTCTGATTGTATGTAAAACAATAGATCTTTCGTTAAAAAGGGAAGAAGTAACAGAAATTGTACAAAATATTGCAATAAAAAAAGGCAAAAACTTCAAAAATTATCCTTACGTAATTAATGAACGCACTTTTATTCATTATGAATATTTATTATTTATAATTTTCAATTAAAAATATGGCTTAAATTTGCCAGAATCACATAAATATTATTTATTATTCAAGAGACAAGCTGCATGGCAAAAATAACCTTAAATTGATCGAAACAGAAAATTATTGACCCGAATGTTACCAAAATCTTATCAGCCCGTGTTGTAACAAATACGCTTTCATTGACACCTCAATAAAGTCAGTAAAACTTTTCCATCGAGACTTCCTTTTAGAAATACTTTGAAATTACTCCTTACAACTTAAAGCGTAAACATATGTTCAACATTTTAATTTGGATTTTCTGACCAATTACAGGAACTTCCCATTTAAAGGAAAATTAAAAACCTGCTAATCTAACCTGTGTATTAAATTTTTTCAATCGATAAAAAAAGTGTAATGTAATCTGCAAAAAACTTGTACCAAAATAACTTTAAACTGTTCTGCTTCGACGAATGGTAGAGACACAGCAATTGTGAAATCGTCAAAACTAGAAACTTTTCAAACTTAATCCCTAGAGTCCCTTCTTTGTGAGCTTGATTGTGTCAATCGAAATATATTAACGTTTGTATGATTACATACATATTCTATTCAATTTAGAACAGCAGTGTTTTAATTTAAAAAATATCGTGTCTTAAAAATTGAAGAAATCAATTTTTTCAAAATTCTAACAAGAAGACAATACAAATATAAAACACAAAATCAAATTCATCTAATAATATTAACGGATCTGTATTACTTACTTACAGTAATCGGGTATGAAAGGATGAGAAACGTGTTGTAATATGAAGGGGAGCATTATATTTGCTGCATTTTTTTGCTCTTTGTATTATTATTTGAATAAACAATGAAAAAAATGGTTTAAGAAAATTAGGATGATTCAATCGAATTCTTTCATGTTGCAAAAATAAGTAGGTTAAACGTTTTGTAAATGTCACAATCAAATGGATGTTAGATGCTAGTTTGTCTAATTATTCTGCTGCTCGGGTTGGCTGGAATTGGTGGCGTGTCAATAAAACATAAAAAGATGCCACTCCCTCTAATACTTATTGAGAAATATATTCCCTCAACCTAACAAAGTGTTTGAAGTGCTTATCAAATATAAAGCACTAGTTTTTTTGAAGTTTCAAAAAATGTTCAAAAAAAACAACAAATATCTAATATTTATAATGAATAAGAAAATCATACAAATAATAGAACCTTGCTCCACTTACTCTAGTAAGTCCTTATTATAATTATTATTTCGAGGTTTATTATTATTTTTAATAATTATGAGTTACTGAGAAAGTCTCTCGTTTCGAATCTTAAGGGTCACATCCCACGACGTGTTTAGATATACCTTTTTATATTTTAATAAAAACAGCATGCAAAACATGTAACAGGAGTGGCTTAAGGATTGTAAGGTATGACTCTTTTAAAAAAATGGATTAAATCAATAAAAACCAAATTATTATTAATGCGTTGATACTTTAATGTGACTATCATTCAGTAGGTGTTTATTTCAAAAATTCTCTCGTCTGCCCTTAGCACTTGAATTTTTTTATTATAGCGGTCTAGCTCAATTTTAAGCTCATGTCCTGTTTAATAGATATAACAGCAGGATCCTCAACTAAGAGCTTGTTCATTTTTTGGCTTGCTTTTGTTTTGAATAAAAAAACAAATTCAAAATTTTCTCCAATTCTATAAGCTGCCTTTAATTTTTCCAATAATCAAAAATTTCACATTTTCACTATATATTTAAAGCACCAATTATTTTCAGTGATGCATTTGTTGAATTGAAAGGAATAGATGCACACTTGAAAGAGCATTTACTTTTTGGTTAGTCTACGTTTGTTGAATCACTAATTAGATAACATTGAAAATCGTCTATGAAGCTTATCATTGTTTTTTCTTAAGATCTTTATATTAAACGTTTGAGCTCAGTAGTCTAATGTTTCCTCTTTTTATTTCAAGTAGAATTCAATTTTTATCAGAGTCAATTATTGCTGATATTTGCTAGTTCCATATTTACATTTTTTCTTAGAAACTCGCACCTGAAACTCATTCAATAAACCCAAAACTCCCGTAAGGCCATTCGAAAAAAAATCTTATCTATGATTAATCAATGTTTTTGAAATGCACAATGGCATGTTAGCACATTTCGAAAAATATAAATGAGACGACGGCACTGAATACAGTATTTACTAATACGCGTTAGCCAGAAACCATGGTCACTTTCGCCATAGTCGTCCTCGCGGTTCTTCAAGTTATTGTCGCTGGAACCGTGAATTGGAGTGGTACAAAGTTTACAGATGGAAGTATTGGACTATTACCGAGTGAACTCCAGCCACGTATTGTTGGCGGTGATAAAGCATCCGAGGATCAATTCTCGTACCAAGTTGGACTTCTGTTGGATTTGGAACAAAGCCTGAAATGGTGCGGAGGCTCCTTGATTGCAAAACGGTGGGTGCTAACTGCCGCCCATTGCCTTGAAGATGTTGTCTCTGGCACTGTGCTTCTGGGAGCAACGAAAATGGTGTCATTCGAAAAGTTCGCCCAAATTATTCGCGTGGAAAAATCGAATTTTCATATTCATGAAGGCTTCGACTCCAGAACTGTCGTCAACGATATAGCTTTGATCGAATTACCTGAGGATGCCATATTAAATGGTGAGTCATGAATAGTGGCGAAGTGTAATTTCATGTGATTCACCGTTTTCTAGATGCTGTTCAGACGGTCAATCTTCCATCGGAGGTCGAGGTGAAACAGTCTTATATTGGTATCACAGCAACAGCTTCTGGATGGGGTCACTCTTCTGATAGTACTATTTTTCACTAACTTTTCTTTCGCGTGAAACAAACTTTTCTCCTTTGCTTCGTATAACGTTTAGGTTCGGATTCATTATCTGAAGCACTCAACTACGCACAGTTGAAAGTGATCCCGGAAAACCAATGCAGATGGTACTATGGTAGTCTGATAAAGGGTAGCAATATTTGCACCAGCGGTTCTGAGCGTAAGTCTACTTGTGTCGGAGATTCTGGCGGTCCACTGGTGTATGTTGCCGACAGTAAAAGGATTATTATTGGCATAACTTCGTTTGGCAGCTTTGCAGGTTGTCAAGTGGGATACCCTGCTGTCTTCACACGTGTGAGCACGTACTTGCAATGGATTGAGAATCACACTAACTAAAAATTTAATCCGTAAATTAGCAAATAACATAACTTATGTTTGTATTTTATTCTAAAAAAAATGTTTTGGAATGCAATCGAACCTCTTATATGAACCAACATTTTAGTCCTCACCATTCTTTTACTCGCTTCCGAGCATCTTCCTAAGCCATTAAGTACCCCATTCAGAATATATGAAATAAAAAATCAATCATCACAAGATGTATGAGAAATTAATTAATTAATTAATTAATAAATTATTAATTAATCTAGATTTCAAGTGAAAGTATTTTAACATTTAGACTCTTTATAATTTAAATTTTCATTGAAAAAACACCAAAAGAAACCATCAAATAAAATTCATCACCATTCCATACAAAGCCAATTTTTTTTTTAGAAATCTGATTGGCCCTGTAATTAAGTGTACAAATCAACTGGCGTCGATACAGTCAACCAATTGCATTGGAGTGCTAAATTCGAAAAATTTCTGTAGTGATAAGAAAAACCTGGCTACGGTAGCTATTGACCGAATCGTTGGCGTTATCATGAGCTTGAAGGAAAAATCTAATAATGAATAATATTAAAGCTTGTGTGGCAAATTGTAATCAAAGACATAATCTCGCTTCAGTGGGGAAACCCAACTTTTGAATTTTTTATATTTTGCGAAGAGTTACCAGATATGTATGTATGCTCGTATCAAAATTGTAATTGAAATATTAACAAGACACGAGGTGCGACCCTTGAGGTCCACACGGTCAACTTCCCAGTAATATCTACATAAACATTTAAAAAATTAAACACAATAATAATTTTGAAAATAATATTACTTTGAATAATAATAATGATTGTAGTCATAACAGTAATTGGAATGACTTAATATTAATCATATCATCTACGGAAACGTCCATTGATTACATAAGGTTTTTGGTGAATGGGAGTAGATTGATTTGAATGATTCACGCGGCTCAATCGGTGGGGGCTTTTTCTACGTTATTTGTCATTTTCATATCGATGCTTGAAGGACAAAAGAGCGCTAGCAAAAATGAAAGCAGTTTTTGTTATTACGCCCACTGAAGAAATTTTGTCGCGTGATAGCCATTTTGGCCATCATTCATAATCACTGAATTTATATTTTTTCACGATTTTGAGTAAATGAGATTGATTATTATTTCTTATTTTCTGTTTGTCTTGAAAAATGTATAATATGCTGTCAAAAATAGGTTCAATTGCATGTAAAAAGTAAAAAGGAAGTAATTGAAATCTTACGATTACTAAAGTATAAATCTACTAAAAACTAAAAAAATTTATTTGATGAAAGCTTTTTAAAGCATATGATCTTGCAAAGTATTGACTACAAAACATTTTACCATTCAAAGCGTTGATTACCACAAATGCAAAATTGATTGAAATTTTGTTGGTTTTCAAAATTTACAGTTTTTTTATTAAAATTAAAACACTCTTAAAACTATTGAAAATCTCCTTAAATATTGCGAATATTATAACACTTTGATTGAATTTACAACGCTTTTAGAATATAAGATATTGAGTAATATCATTCGTATGAACCCTCTTTAAATGGTAACTTTGAATGATTTTTTATTTTTAATTTAGTTTTTTTCATAATCATGGAAAAAAGTTTTACCTGTTTCTATTCAAAACTGATAAAAATGTATAAATTTTATAAACATTTATTACTATGTTGTGAAAATCAGGTTAAAAAATATTTTTTTATGAAAAAATCCCTAGTTTTTCGGATTTTCTTCTATTAAATTGAAAAATGGCTGAAACGAATTTTTATAATGTTAAAAAAAATTACAAAGATGTTAATGTTGAAGATCATGATGACTATTGATGGTTTTTTTATTTATAATTAATTTTTTTTTGAAATCACGAAAAAAATTTTGATGATGTTTTCACAAGAACTGTTTGGAGCATATAAATTATTTAAACATTGGTTACTTCGGGTTGAAAATAAGGTTAAAAATTTATTGTATTTGAAAAAAACCCAAATTTTTGGCATTTTTTTTTACAAATTAAAAAACGGCTCCTAGATTTTTTTTAAAAACTTGATAGAATTGCAATACGCGTCGATTGACACGTTAACGATGCAAATCGTATGTTTGGTTTTCGAGATATAACGCATGACAGAAATGACCTTCAAACGGGCAAAACAGCAAACCCCCCGACCGAAGTTTGTCCAAAAACTAATCAGCTCTTAAGATTACAAAGACGCTTCGATTGACTCCTTAACGAAGTCGATATGACTTTGTTTACGTGAGTTATGCTCGTAGAGAAAAGTGTCCACGAACGTACGTACGTACGTACACACACACATATCTATACATCTACCTTTCTAAACACACTTTCAGACCTCAAAACGTAAAGAAATGTTGAAAATTTCAATTTCGATTTTCGAGGCGATTACAAGAACTTCCCATATACTGGGAAGTTAATAACATATAATACATATTACTCTGCAAAATTCGTTCTTTCATCATTCTAGATTTTGTAACGGATGAAATTCGGACTCATAGGCACATTATTTGAATAGTTTATTTCTCTTATTTAATGTTCTATCACAAGAATGTATCAATATTCACTTCTTTAGTTAACATCATAAGGACACTCTCAATACCAGTACCTTTGGCTTATTACTTATACTAAGATACTATAGTTAACTGCATTCACCAGGATCATTTCAATAAATGAATACAAACGGGAGAATAACAACAGAAAATATCACAAAAACATATTAGTTGATTGACCGATAGCACTACCATGCCAATATTAATCTTGTGAATCTCTAAATTAAATAATACCGAATTGAAAAGATGTTGTAAGATTTGATGATTTTAGAAACAAACCAAATAATTCTTTCCAATCTGTAGATCTCAAACCGTCTTTAATAGCCTCACATGTAAGAAAGAAAAAAATATGAAATCTTATAGTTTGTAAAACATAGGTTTATTTTTTTTTCAATCGGAATGCTGAACATGGCAATCAGTACCTTAGTCACAAATGTAATCATACAATAAAAATACGCTTTGCCCCTTAATCCAAATTAGACTGATGGGTATCTTTTTGAATTTTAATTATTTATTGCATTGTAAAATAATAACATTTGTTGCTAATCTTAGGCTATGATTAAAGCAAATTACCGTTCTAATAGGGGTTTTTAATCGATTTCCTAGTCAAAAGGTGACCGACTATCGTCTAAATATAGCGATTATAAAAACTGCGTGAGCAGACTCAATTGCCACATTTAGGAATTTAGTCATTGGAATTTTTCTAGAATGTTTGTTATTTCTTTGATATTAAGATGCTTGGAACGTTAGAATGTCTTTATACAAATAAATATAATCATTTTTGATTTCATTAACGCTTGAAAAATATATATTTAAATTTGGTAGGGTTGTGTTTCTTAGTCATTCCTGAATTCCAATCGGCGAACTTGTGACTGAAAATTAATATAAAAGTCGTGTTATTGTTTACTATTTTGTTTGTAATTGATACTTTTGTCACCAAACAATCAACCAGAACTGTTTCATCAAAACCTAGGAAGGTCATCATTCACCTATATAAACCTATAGTCTATGTTACAAATGCTTCAATTCCATATAGATTTTTTTTTGCAAAAGTTTTTCATATTATCAGCCTTTTATTTTTTGCATAGTTTCAATATAGTTTTATTTTTTTAAATAGTACACTTCAATATTTCTGTGCACTAAACTTTTCAAACTGAGATCAATAAATAAATAAATATGGACACTTTTCTAATAACGTTTCACACTCGGCACTTTCTCAACTGTGGTCAACGTTGATTTTCGCCTGAATCCAATCCAGATAAGATGCTACACTAACATAAGCTGTTGGCCACCCTATATCGCATCCATGAGATCCATACAAAGATACCAACCCAATCAGAACTTGCGATTCGTCTTCGGTGGTCGTTATGAAAGGACTACCTTCGTCCCAAATGCATGCACCTGTTTTATATTCACCGTCCGTGCAAATGACACTAGATTTAGTATCCTGCGCGGGATAGTAGTGAGCGCAAATCACAGAGGGAAGAATGGTCACATTTGCATGCCTTGGTTCAAAACTTTCTTCGATACTGCCTAAAGTTTGGAAAAATTGTTTATTTCGAAATGCTAACTTAACATTAAGTTGCGACAATTTACCTTCAAACGCGCCCCAACCGATTAGAGTTCCCGCCCTTCGCCGAAGTAAATCAGGTGAAAAAGTGGCAGGTGGTAGAGCAATGCTCTGTATTTTGTCTGAAAACGTCATAATTTAAAAAAATTAAAATTAAATTAGAAGAAGTTTTGTTACGCATATTCAAAATTCTCTCTTCTCAAAAACCTACCTGAAAATTGTAACTCTTCTTTTGTTTCCAACAGTGCGATATTATTATTGAGTGTTTTAGGATCGAACAGCTCATGCACCGTTAAGTACTGATCCAGATCTACTTGTTGGTAAATAATGTCTGTTTTTTCTAAATAGTAGTCATGTAATCCGACTGAAGTTTGAACAAAAATCGCTTCATATACACATTCAGCTGTCGTAAGGATATGCTTGCTTGAGATCAATACACCGCCGCAAAGATAGTCACGTTCGTTTTTGTCTATGATCAATGAGAGAACTGCGAAAGGATATTCATGAGGTTCAGTCGACTCGCCACCGAAAATTCGATTTCTTCGTTGGATCACACTGAAAGATATGGTGTTCGGCAACACCGACACTAAACCGAAAATGAGAAAAAAAATTGGGTCCATCTTTCTTTCTTAAATTTATTGAAACTTGAACGAACAATGACGCTCAGATGTGGACTAAATTTTTGAATTGAACCAAGCTGTTTAAATACCATATGTTAGGGAAGTTCCAAATAAAGATTAATTTAATCTGGTTGATAAAACATGCAGATTAAAAATATTTTGGCAAGTCAAGTCACTTAATAATAAACGTCACGAATCTTACCGAATCGATCAAATAAACAATGATAGCTAGTTCAATCAACAGAAATAGATCTATCCAATTTCCAAACTTTCAGATTATCCAGGATCTTGAATTTCAGTCCATCACAATCAAAAGAGTGTCCTCATTTTTCAATGGGAATGAAATCATATGCAAACATAGAAACTGTACTAAATTTTGATTAGGAGGAAAACGGATAAAGAAAATATTTTTTCTATTTTCAATTATTTTAGTTAGACAGTACATCCACAGTCTGCGCTTGGTTTTCAGCTCTACTAATACATATTTTTTCTTTAACTATTTGCGTCAATCTTTAATCTTCTCTAGTACAACACGAAGCTTCTACTTGTAGAATACGTTTAGGTTTTTCAATGGACAAAATTACAAGACTTACAATGAATACTGAATTTATTAACTTCCCAGTATATGGGAAGCTCTTGTAATCGCCTCGAAAATCCAAATTGAAATTTTCAACTTTTCTTTACGTTTTGAGGTCTATAGAGTATATATAAAGTGTTTTTAGAAAGAAGTATGTATGTGTGTGTGTGTATGTACGTACGTACGTACGTATGTGCGTTCGCGGGCAGTTTTTCTACGAGCATAACTCACGTAAACAAAGTCGTATTGACTTCGTTAAGGTGTCAATCGAAGCGTCTTTGCAATCTTAAGAGCTAATTAGTTTTTGGGACACTATTATTAATATTAACGTGATTCTGTCCAATTTTTAAAAAAATCGTTGGAGCCGTTTTTTAATTTTTTTTAAAAAAGTGCAAAAAATTGGTTTTTTTTTCAAAAACATCAAATTTTTAACTTGATTTTCAACACGCAGTAATAAATGTTTATATAATTTATATACTCCAAACAGTTTTTGTGAAAAAAACTACCAAATTTTTTTTCATGATTAGAAAAAAATTAAATTAAAAATAAAAAATCATTAAAAGTCATCATGACCTTCATGGTCATTTATGTCATTCATTATATCTCGAGCACCAAATATAATCTTTGCATCATTAAGGTGTCAATCGACGCGTATTAACATTTTAACGATGTTTTTAAATTTTAAAAAAATCTTTAAAGCCATTTTTTTAATTTAATAAAAAAATATTGAAAATTAGTGTTTTTTTCATAAAAAAATTAATTAATAGTTAATAAAATAAACATCGCAATAATAAATGTTTATAAAATTTATAAACTTTTATCAATTTCTGTAGAGAGACCAGCAAAATATTTTCTCATGATTTCAAAACAAATTGAATTAAAAATAAAAAAAACATTCAGTCACCATGTAAAAAGGGTTCATACGAATTTGTATACCTTAAATCTCTTATTCTAAAGACAATGTTGTGAAGTCAATCAAAGTTTATTATTATTTGCATAATTTGCGGAGATTTTTAATAGTCTTCACAGAACCGTGTTTTAACTTTAATGAAAAAACTGCTTAAATTTTGAAAACCAATACAAATCAAATTTGCAATTGTGGTAATCAACGTTTTGAATGGTAAAATGTTTTGTAGTCAACACTTTTAAAGATCGTATGCTTTGAAAAGCTTTCATCAAATAAAAAGTTGTAGTTGTAGTTTTGTTCTTTAGTATTGAAAATTTCAGTTACTTCCTTCATCATTCGAAATACATATATTTTACTTTTTACATGCAATTGAACCTATTTTTGATTGCATAATCAATGTTTCTCAAAACGTTTCATTGATGTAAAATCGTGACAAAATACAAATTCAGTGATTATGCCGAAGTGCTAGCTGTTTTGACCGCAACTATTCAAAATGGCCATCACGCGACAAAGTCTCTTCAGTTGTCGTAATAACAAAAACTGCATTCATTTTTGTTAGTGCTGTTTTGTCCTTCAAGTATCGATATGAAAATAACAAATAACGTAGAAAAGGCTTTGTAACCTGTCCCCCCTCCGATTGATCCACGTGAATATTCAATCAAACGAATCCACGAAAATCTTTACGTAATCAATTGACGCTCGATTAATATTAAGTCATTCCAATAACTTTTATGAGAGGTACATTTTTATTATTAAAATTAATATTATTTCCATAATTATTATCGTGTTTAATATTTTTAATATGTATGTAGATATTACTGGGAAGTTGACCGTGTGGACCTCAAGGGTCGCACCGCGCGGCTTGTTTTAAAAAAGTTTCACCTAAGAAAAAATCAACTCAAAAAAATTGCCAATTTGTATCTACTTCACTCATTTTTTAAAGCGCAGCTTAATCTGTATGTCGAAATAAAATACGTTCAGCCAGCGATGATAAATGCATCTTATCAAGCAAACCTTTTTTCTAGGTTTAATTAAATGCCATTTTTGTCCACATGATTACCATTCTTTTATATTTGACTTAGCAAAAAACTTAGAAACATTCCATTTGTGACATCATATCATCGTATCTTATTTGCAAGAAGGGATTTGTAGTCCGACGAAATGAAACACAATTGCGTCATTGCAATCAGGCTTTTTTTTGTCTCTGATGATCATAGCTTCATTGACTAAATGTTTGGATTTCGCGTGTATTTTGTTGATAAATCCGACCTATGGAGCATGAAATCACTGTTAGGCATTGATCATGTACATATGTTAGGACATATGAAGTGTTTATCATTTTGGCGATTTGAAAATCGTTTGAAATTTGAAGATCAATATGAATGCCTCAGCAATTTTTTTTATTGATAACGCCTTGTTTTTTTTGGGGTTTTTCATTTTAATTTATATTTAGATATAGCAAAGTCACTGCAGATAAATTTCTAATAATACCCTGCTGGTATAATGGCTTTAATCTGCTGAAACCAAGTATTTGACTATATTAGAAACAGTATTGAATCAAGTCATTTATAAATGTTTGGAATGACTCAATGCGCACATGTAATGTTTATTTAATATATTTTCCAAACACATTTTCATTCATCCGTTTACTCGAAGATAAAAAAAAGATACTAAGCATTCACTAGTTAATGGTAGCAATTGTAGCTCACTGATTTCACCCCCGGCTAAGACTTTGAAATTTAAAAATAGCTTAAAAATTTATTTGGATCGCTTTTGAAAATTCCTTTAAAAATATTTCTTCGCTCTCTTGCCAACCAAAACTAAATCAGGTTTTCTTCTTACAAAAGTAGAAGTTACTTCCTTCCAACTTGATGGCTTCTCATTAGAAGCAGCGAAGATTAACCAACCTCAACATAATAAGGATCAATTGGTCTGACGTTCCTTCAGTTTGTTCTCACTTGTTTCTCTGTTAAACTTTCAGCAATCCCAAGCTAAAATGGTTTCAATTTTTAAGTGAATATTTTATGCAAGTATTATCCGTTATTTGAAAATGTGAACCTGACATTTTCGTAATGATAAAATAAAATTAGCTTCAAAGTGGCCAATGACAACTAAATATTTGGTCAATTTTATAATCAATTAAATTTTATCACTTTAACAGCTAACAATTGTAAAACTCTAAACTGAAATAAAATTACAGAAAGAGTTTTCGAATCTATGCCTACTACAGGAAAATTTTGAAAATCGGCGCATTGTAATTTGTAGTGCCGCCAAAAAAATATATTGAAATAAAGTTATAAAAGTGAAATATTCATCACAAAGATTGAAAATATATTAAAAATTCGTGACGAAAGTAATTGGAAAATACAATTTTCTAACAAGAGCTTTTAAACAATGAATGAATTCCAGCTGGCATTTCTGGGAAAAATTTCACAAGGCAAGTATTTCATAGAGTATCACGTATATAACTCTATTGAAATTACTCTTAAAAATTTCGTTCGAAATATATATAATTATGTCCAAAATAAACGAATTTTAACATCTCAACAAAATAATTGTAAATATTCAGATGCACTCTATTTGGCTGTTATCATAAATAGTCTTTGAAATTATTACCAAAAAAAATGTTCTCATCACACAAATGTCAACGATAATGAAATTTATTTGAAAGTTTTTCACGACGTCGTGTACAAAACACTGAAGAAGGTTGCAAGTAGCTACCGAAATACGTATTTGAGGAAATACAAAATATTTTTGTAAAAAGCAACAACACGACTTTTTAATAATCGTCAAGTAAAAATGTTCATTGTGTGTAGTTTTCTATGAATATTTTTAGAAGTATTCAAAAATATGGGTTTTAATTTGATGAAAACTTACAACACCTCATTTCGAAAAACAATGATTTATGCAGAACAAATTAAATTGAATTTTTTTGAAAAACGTTATCAAATTTTTGTAGGTTTTTTTATTGAAATAAAAAAAATGTCTGTACTGAATTTATTAAAAATTTAAACAAATCATAAAAATGATAATACATATCGATCGAAACTACAACAATTTTTCTACAACCACAACTAGCTTTTTCATCAAAATAAAAAAGCTACCATACGAAAGTTTTTAAAAATCTGCACAAATCATAGAAATATTAATACACTTTGATTGACATGAAAAATATGCCATTGTAATAAGAGAAATCAAATAATATTATTTGTATCAACCCTCACAGTGACTATTAATCGTGTTTTCTTTAATTTTTTTGTAAGGATGATAGAGACTTTTACTGATTTTTAAGTGTTTGATTTTTATAAGCATTCATTCGTTGTAGTGCACATCAGGTGGTAAATTAATTTTTTAGATGAAAAATCGCTAATTTTTTGCACTTTTTTATTAAAATAAAAATTATTCAAAATTCTATAAGATGATACAAATGCTAAAACGTTTGGATTGTCACAATAACGACGTAAATTTAATATTTTGTCTGCTAGATATGGCGTACGACTGCAATGTCGTTGGAACGGTCAAAACGAAAAAAACTACCCCACCGGAGCTTTTCAAAATCTAATCAACTCGCGTCAGTGCAAATACGCTTTGATTGACACCTTGACGAAGTCGATACTTTTTTTACGCGAGTTATGCTCGTAGAAAAAATTATCCACGAATGTTAGTACATGCACGTCCACACAACAGTGTAGAGCTCTATCCTAAAACACTTCAAATATACTCAAAAGACCTCAAAATTTCAAGATATGTTATCAGTTTCAATTTGAATTTTCGGGGCGCTTACAAGAACTTCTCATCTAGTGGAAAGTTAAAAGTTTGGAATTGCAGGCCTTAAACCTCGAAATGTAAAGATATGTTGAAAATTTCAATTTCGATTTTTGGATCAATCACTATACCTTCCCTATACTGGGAAGTTAAATAATTCGTTCGATAGAACTATTTAAAAAATTAGTGAGAAAATACTTCATAGAAAAAATTGTTGATAGATTTTCTACATTATTTTTGTTCAAAAATTTTGCAAATCGTCAATCAATCGCAGAATCAAATTAACCAAACATTTTCGTTCAAAATATCGAATATATCGAAGTATATTTCTTCAAATAAAATCCAAATTTTATTTCAAAATTGTACCATAACTGTAATTTTTTCTTGTGAAATTCGCAAACATTCTTGATAATAAATTCCACACTAGTTTTTTCTACAAATAAAAATTAGTAACTTTTGTTAGCAGTAAGTATTAATTGATAAAAATATTATTTTGCCGTGAATATTTTGCCTGCATATCCTCGAACTAGTCTATATGAACTTTTTTTGTTGCTATCATGTTAACCAACTGTGCAACTACACCTGCCATAATGATCATGCCAATTTGCACTACAAACTGTCTAAAAATTTCAAAACCTAAAGTGCATTGATTTGATAATAACGACTGGGTTGAGATACTATGCTGGCAAAAACGTTTCACTTCTATTTTCGAGCGTACGTTTGGTCACGTAATCTTATCATTCCTTTGATTTAATCCTGCGTCTCTCACTTTTCAAGGCAAATTAATATTTAAGCAACCTGACCAACGATTATTGGAGTAGTCTTGCTTTCACGTTACAGATACTTAGTTTGTCGTGTAAAATTCCTAGAATATGTATAAAACAATCATCTTGATCCTCGCTTTGGTAACGATATGTATCCAGAGCACCGTGTTGCAGAGAGAGCTCAACAAAGAAGCAAGGATATTTGGAGGCAAACTCACACAACCTCATGAGTATCCATTCGCTGTTTTTGCGCTGATCATCGCAGCCAATGACGACGATTTCGTATGTGGAGGTGCCCTTATATCAAACAAGCATGTACTTACAACAGCCCAATATTTCTACAATGCTGTTTGGGCACGAATTTCACTGGGTTTTTTCGATTATAACGATGAAAGGACTGATGTTATCTTTACCAGCGACGATTTGGGACAGTTTTTGACAGTGCACGAACAGTTCAACCCAGAAACGCTTCAAAATAATATTGCGATTCTGCAATTAAAGGAGAGCATTCAGTTTACAGGTACTTTTGGGATTATTACTGTGCTTTGTCACTTATTTCAATTAATCGGTAAACCAAAATTCATCTATGAACTGTTTGTGCTCAATTTTAAAATTTAATTTCGTTTTTCCAAGATTAATTTGTGTTGTAAGTAATTTTAATAAATTAACACATTTCTAGAGAAAATTGAAAGCATTGCTTTCTTACCAATTGGGATCAGCACTTCTATGCTCAAGGATTTGACGACAACTATTATCGGATGGGGAAATTCAGAAGGTTGGTCTTCAACAGTCACTAATTCCAGTATACAACTCCTAATCGGCATAACATTTTATTAATTCTTTAGAAAGTCAACAAATTTCTTCCCCAAGGCATGCTAACGTCACAATGCTACCCCCGGTAATATGTAAGCACTACTATTCATCTCAAGACACATCATCGACATTCTGTTCCGATGGTGCCTTCGCAACAGGAGCCTGTGCCTATGACGAGGGTGGACCCTTGATAGCAACTTCAGCTGATGGCTCGCGAGTCCTGGTTGGGTTGATTTCCCTCTTCGGATCGCTAGGATGCAATTCAGGCTGGCCAACAGTTTATGTGAATATCACAAGCCACCTAGATTGGATCAACAAGCATACAGACTTTAACAATCAACAATTAATTTTAATTTAATTCGACGAAAAATTAATTCCTGGAGTTTATATGATAAGCATATCTGTGACGTGATAGTTAGCCGATCGGTATTAAGATAACAGTTGAATACCTTTTAATGGGTAATAAATTAAATGGAACATCAATCGCATAGAGCTTGTGATTCATTATCGTTAATGCTACATAATAATTGATTTGTATTTAACGATAATATCTGTAAAATTGGGGTTTATGGAGTTTTCTCTTCGAACAATTAAACGAAAATCATTGATTCGATTTTATTCCGATGATTTAAGTTATTCACAAACTATCTACATACGTTTCAAGACAAACAACAACAAATTTAAATGCCATCCAGATATCTAAAAAAAACTTTAGATAAGGTGTTAATTATTTCCAGGTACACATTTATGGTTCTGAGAGCTCTCGCTACAGATAAGATTAAAATTAAGTTCTAGATTCCACATTAAAGTCGAACAATCCAGTTCTAAATTACCAAAATTTGCTCCAGCTATTTTAAATCGTGCCTAAATTATTCTTATTTCCTCGGTAGAAATCAGTTTCAGGCAGAACCTTCGCTGTACAAATAGTAATAAATCTATCAAAATAATAGCAATTGTTATTTTTATGTGAGAATACTTCAATGAATCAAGGATTAGTTTATTTAGGATTGGTATGACAATGAAAAACTTGTATACGTATCTAATCACGCAATATTTTTCAGTGCGTAGTATTTTCAAATCACAAACGGTCTATCAAACATAATACACTTTTTCAATTGAAATTGGTAGTTCTTAGACTAATAAAGGCCCAAATCGATAAAATCTCGGCATCGTCCGCAGAAGAGATGTATCCTTAACAAAACTTTATTGTAAGGAAAAAGTCGTCGAATGCTATAGAGTCAATATTATTAAATTACAGCGCAAATTTGTTTTAGAAAATTGCTTATTTGATTCGTCATAATACCGATTCAATTTGGAAGACACCTACCTTGAAAGGAAGTTCTAAAGCTTGCAACTTTAAAAGAATTTAATCTGCGGACACTAATAAAATCAAAATCATAGTACTGAAAAATCTCAAACTAAAATGTATCGTATTTGTAGTCACATATTTAATACAAGCATGCGTGTATCAAATTTTCCAAATTTACTTAAAATTATCAGAGGTCATACTGATATTGGTGAGATCACCGCTAACCTTAAGCTAAGACTTTGTGTTTTCCACTGCATCCTTGATTATGCAGACAAGTTTTGTTACGGCACCGAAATCAATCATCATCTTGTATAGTGAATTTCTATCTATATTTTGTGTACATGTTTGAAGCTTTTGCCCGTCAATTTTATATTCCCAACACTTTTTAAGCTCTTGTTTAACCGGAAATATCAGATTGTTGTTGCAAATGCTGTGAGATAGAAATATAGCATCTCCTAGATTTTATTTGCAGTTGGCTCATTTAATGAATGCATTACGAAGGCTCATTCTTATATTGTATATCAGCAGGAGTACCGCAGAGATTTATATTAAGCCCAATTTTATATAATACTAATACGAACGATATCCCAAACAAACCGTTGTGCGAAATGAAGCTCCTTACAATTGACACCATCCTCATAAACATTTCACAGAAATCCTAAAATTACCATAAAAACCCCAGAGCAAAGCCTTAAAAGCTTTAAAAATATCATTATTACTACTACTACTATTGTAAAATTAAAACCAACACTGATAAAACTGTGAGGCTTCAAGCTCGCAAATACTCACTTGAATGGATCATCAAATTTTTCGACGAAGAGATTCGTTAGAGTAAGACAAAAAGATACCTGGACTTCACTCTCGATTGAAAAATAGTTTCAAGAAGATGCAAAAATTTGATCACGCACTTCACAAACTATCAAATTACTAACTTTTCTTTCATTTATTTCGTATAAATTACTATCAAGTACTGATCATCACTGCAAAGCACAATTTTTAAGTTAGCGGTCGAAAATCGAGGTAAAAATATCGTCCAAAATTAATATTTTCAACGAAAAAATTTCGTGAAGATCACTTAAAGCATAATGTGATGACTTGTGAAGAAAATATATTCTTTCAGTCATAATATCATAAAGTCAATTTCTGCACACATTTTTTAAGAAACGTTTTGTGAAATGCTTATGAGAATATTGCATTGCATCATATTGTAAACGTGCTACCTTTGTATCTTTGAAATCCTAAACATATACTGAAAACTCTAAAAATTATTCAATTTTAGTAAATCTCTCCTGTTTGGAATGCTTTTCTAATTGATGTTCTTGAACGTCCAATGTCAAAAAACTTTACAGTTTGAGTGCCTCTTATCACAATATAAATTAAAGCTTTTGCATTCATTCGATAAATGTGTGTTAAAAAGCTTATTTTGTTGTTGGTGATTATTTAAGACCCGAATAGACTCTGAAATTTAATAGCCCATTTACAATGCCTCGAAAATACGTATTCATGGTTGACGCATTTCGAAATGCATCGGAACGTTTACATTGCACTGAGATGATTTCGTCTGTCAGATACACATGTTCAACAGTTGCTGTTTCAACAAAATGGATGCCAAAATATTTATAAAAGTTTTATGAATGTCGATAATATCAGGAATATCATTCATAATGACATTAATAATGTCTGCCGCTCGCTGGGAACTGCCACATCATGAGAATCGGTAGTGTTGTTTGAAAATGAATAGTCTGCTGATTCGACTGTCGCAAAGTACTTTCTTCAGCGTTCTTCTCTGGTTCAGATCCGGGATCAAGACGAGTGAAATAACCGAATAAATTTCTCTTCATGTTCTTAGCTCGACTCAAACGGAGTGAAACCGATAAAACTCTCCAACCTTTCGTATCTCCTCAAAATATTGACACAGTTGATCACAAATTACGACAGATCACGAAAAAATGACTGAATAACAGATGCATTTTGTTACAGTAAAAGTTCGTAGAAAACCTCACGCCGCGGCGCTGCCATCGCAGTATTGTTAGCGCACTATTTAAAATGTCGAACACGTGAGATATGTAGAATACAGAAAACGACATTTCTTGAATGTGCATATTTTCATATTCGTGATTTTACGTTTTTGTGACTACAACGCATGATAGGTATATGCTTTGATTTTTTATACCTTCAATTACGGCGCATGTATCTATGTATAGTAATATAAAATAAGTTATGACTACAAAAGCTGTTTAAAATGAGTTTTTTGCAGTTTGTTCCATTTTCAACTTCAAATACGAGTTCAGACAAAAATGGAAAAGAAAGGAAGCTAGTGGCCAGCGAGTTAACATATTAAACACATACTAACTTTTTGTAAGCATTTCCACATGAACCCGAAGCGTCAGCATTGAAAAAAGCACAATAAAAATCAAAACAATTTACGAATATTACAAAGCAAGGATACGCTTCAATCTTCCTTCAGTTAAATTGAAAAAATAAAACTTACCATGTGAACAGTGTCTGCCAAAGTCAGCATTACTTGAAGAGTTGGTTCACCATCTTTCGCATCTAAACTTACCGAAAATTTGCTAAAAAATCGTTTAAAACTCACATCATTTATGTATCACATAGACTTTGAAATATGATAATTGCATGCATTGTATTGTTTGAATCAAGCATACTACTCACGTCTGACTCTACAGGGAATCGTATTAATTTCAGATAACACCTCGCATTCTAAAACTTACCAGTGAAGGCCAATTACAATCGTATCTGTAGCGAATTTGCGAATTTCTATACAAAACAACCTCGAAACTTTCTTAACCTTCACCCAATTTTCGCACATCAACCCCGAAGGACACTTTATTTACGTTCGGAATTATATCTCATCCAATCAAAGTAAATGCACAATCGAACTTTGCTTCCGTCACTTACTGTTACTGTTAAGCTATTTCACTTGGCTGATAATAAAAATCTGACCGAAATGTTATCGGTCACGGATTTAAAATATCTACAATGCAATTCAATGTAAACATGACACTCGATTTTTCTAACAATCGCCTTGAAATTCAGTATAAATAATGTGAATATATTTATTCAGACATCAAACTTTCAATATCCTCAGCAAGAGCAGTTTAATTGATTTTTAAAATATAACATATAAGGAACGCACTTACAGACGCCGTCAAAAATGGAGAAACTTGTAGTTTGGTTGGCCATAGTAGCTGCTGTTGGCGCTCTATCAATAGAAGACCCCGAGGTTTGGAATAATCTTGAGGAAAACGATTGCATCCCGCCATCTCTGAAGGAGTACTATTTGCTACACAAGCCCGATATTAAATTCGACAACACCCGCATTGTGGGTGGTCAAGTGGCGCTAGCTAACGCCTTTCCTCATCAAGTTGGATTAGGAATGACCACCACTTCAGGAGCGCAGAGCTGGTGCGGTGGATCAATCATTTCTCAGAACTTTGTTCTAACAGCTGCCCACTGTCTTGACAAGTAAGTGATTGTATTGCAGGATAAAAAGTGGCAGTTCGTCATAGTCTTGAAGTTCAACTTTATTCTTCTTCAATAATAGTCACAGGCAGATTTTGATAAGGCTGAATTTTTTTGTTCCTCTTTCCAGCGTTCTATATGCAACAATTATTATGGGTGCTCACGATCGGGAAAACCCTGCCGAACCTGGCAAGACAACTGTAATGGTAGGCCGCTCCAGCTTCATAGTCCACAGTGGATGGAGTATGCAGAGTATGCTTAACGACATCGCCCTGATAAGATTCCCAACGCCAATCACTTTTACTGGTAATTGGATTTTTTCAATTCTGTTCCACATATCGAGCGTCTTACATGTGCTCATCTAATTTTTACACCTACAGACAAAATCAAAGCAATATCACTCCCAACCCGAACTCATGCAGCTTCGACACTTGAAGGACAAACGGCGACCATCTCAGGATGGGGCAACTATGAAAGTAAGTGCTATTCATATTCTGCAAAATAATTATTTTTATTTCCTTATTTAATTCAGTCAAGAGATTGTCGAGATACTTACGACACGCTCAAACCACCGTAATTAACAACAATATCTGCGGAAGTTACTTCAGTGGTTTGGTCCATTCGACGACACTTTGCTTGGATGGCAGCCAAGGACGTGGAACATGCCATGGAGACTCTGGTGGACCGTTGATAATCCAAACTGCTGATGCTGGAACTGTTCTCGCCGGACTAACTTCTTTCGGCAATCCATATAGCTGTCAAGCTAGATGGCCCACTGCTTTTACGCGTGTTTCCTCGTACTTAACGTGGATTTCAATGTACACTGGTATTCCAATTGCGAACTGATTCATCCCGTGAAATATAATATGTTAAGGTTAGATTTTTATACAGCTACTATATAATATGTTAAGCAATAAATAACTAAGGAAATATGAAGAGTAGTCATCTTTTGACTTTTATAAAAAATCCCAGAATGAAATTTTCATCTATTTCAAGGTGTAATAATATTTTTTCTTAACAACTCGACGGGTGCAGTTTTTGTTGAAATTCACAAGCAACTTCTCAGTCAAAAGAAATATGTTGCCGAAAGTACATGTGTTTATGTTAAAGTGACGCCCATCGGGGGCGATCAAACTTATCTTGTAAAAGTGGAAGTTCTTTGAATTTAAGCTGCATTTTCGAAAGGTGGAAAGTCCTCCTAGTTGCTTGTCGAAGTTTGGATAACGCACAGTAAGGTTAATAAGTATTTGTCACGAATAAGTATGTTTACAAGAGTGTCACCGGAACTTAAAACGGAGACAGGAAGATGCCTGCTTACGAGAAATAAATGACAGAAAAATACAAAACTAGCAGGCCACCTAGGTTTGAAAATGTGACACTAACTAGTTGACATTTCTCTTTAGATTTTTCCTAGTTTTTCAGACGCCATCATTGTGCATACTTGCTTTTCACTTTTTGCGTTGAAACTTCTGTAGTATTGTAAATAGGTATAGATTACAGAAAAGCTATCGAAAAATTATTTTCTCATTATTACTTAAATTGAAATCTTCCACAGAGAAGGTGCGTAAAACTGTTATGCAGGTTCTAGTTTCGCATCAAATAAAAAAGACTACCTAAATGATACGAAATACAAACCGTTTTTATAAAACTGAAAAGGGTTAGCTGATCTTTGTCCATAGCTTGACTCCCCATGCACCAACTAAGTACTAAATGTATCCTCTAATGTGTGATATGGGTTGTTTCTAAGCGCAATACACCTGGGAAAATGCATAGGCAGTCATCCCTCTCACACTTCTTTGTTGTAGTTTTCACGACATTGGATGCATTTAACGATCGATCGGAAAAGAGAAGTATTTTGAGTAATGAGGAAATATGGGAATTTAAGGCGGGAGTATGGTTAATTTCACATATTTTAAGCATATTTTTAATTTTCTTTGGAAATACTGTAAATATAAATTTATTTTTGAACAAAGCACATAAAAATATAATTGTTCAAGAGTATACTCTATAATGTTGTTCCAAAAGCATTGATTATTGAGCCACTGACAGTAAATTTTCGTAGACACCTAAAATAGTAGTTTTGTGGTGCACAGCATAATTCATCACTCGATCATCTGATGATAACAAATCAAAAATATTTCGTTAGTTTATGAGTTTTCCGAGGTAACTACGTCAAGATATATTTTTTAACGATTTTTCAATTTTTAGTATAAACTCTAAGTAAAAAAAACGATTTTTTTTAATTTTTACATTAAAAAATCGATAAATTTGTTATTATAAATCAAATTATAATCATTAAAAATAAAATATCTCGAAATGGCTACCACGTAATTTATGTACAGAATAAGTGTGCAGAATTTGAAAGGAATCGGATAAATAGATTTTGAGTTAGAGCGTTCACCGACTTTGAAAAAGCTCTGTGTTGGAAAAGCGCCTTTAAAAAAGGAGAAACAGCCGATTAAGTACAGTTAATAGTGCACCCAAGAGTAGAGTTTTAAAATCCTGTAGCTCCGTAAATTTTGCTCCAATCGACAATCAAGAGTTCTACTATCAAATAAAATAATAAAAAATGCAAAAAATACACATTAAGTAAAATGATTGCATTTCTTGCTGTGGCTAGAATAACAATCAAACAGTGTGAGCTTAGTGTCTAGTGCTATATCATCGAGTAGTCCTTTCTTGGGTGAAGCTCAGCAAATGACAACTAGACTATGATCAGGTCATGAATCATGCGAAATTTAATAAAACGTAATTGGAACATGCATCGTTAAAATTTTCAAAGAGTTATCATAGATTTTTTCATCACATTTTTTTGGAGTATAATTTGATAATGCTTTAAAAAGACACTTAACTGCATTCTTATTTTCAGGATTTTTCCAAAAACAGATGTACGTATCAAAAAAGAAAAATAAGGTGATTTTCTAGTTTAGCAATCCATGATTATAAAAATCATGCTTCCATTGAATTCCACTAGCAGTAGCGTATTACGTTGATATTGAAAATAGGTATTCAAACTTACAGACCAGCAATGGCTTGCGAACAAACTTATTACTTTGTGGCTATTGTTTTTCATATTTATGCAGACATTACTGGGAAATTATTCGTGTGGACCTCAAGAATCACATCTCATGGCTTGCTTCACTCACTTGTAACTAGTCACTTAAATCTAATTGATAAGCAATTTTCTTTGGCAAAAATAGACTTCTCCTTGGACATCCATATTTGAAATTCATAATACACAACAAATTAAATTACCATTGCTAAACTATTCCAGTGAAGAAATCGATAATGAATGTTGGGTGAAACAATTTTTTCTTGATTTACAAAATTTCAAAAAAAAAATCCTATCTCACACGATTCCCGCACAATATATCACTTCACGATAAAAGTATTTCTTCGCGAATCGAAATACGCCGGAAAACCCTACATAAATGTTGAGTGTTAGAGAAGCAGCCGCAAAAGACATCGTTCTTTACGTGACATTTTCATCAGGTGTGAATTGAAGGAATCGATTTTAGATATCTGATTAACATGACTCGTAATCC